>OX578154.1:83011377-83753877 GCA_951213105.1 Amaurobius ferox
CGATTTTTTTCGATGAAGTTCTAAGCATAGAATTAATTACTTGTAGCTCCATAGTCTTAATTTTTAAATAAAGTAAATTATTATAGTATTGTGATGAATGAAATGAATGGGAAAATGTTATGAATGAAATGCTGTTTTTATAGAGAGATCCAGGCGTGTTATTTTTTCTATGACGTCATTTGAATGAATTTCAGTTGCTTTCGATGAAGTTTTCAAATATAATAAATTATCGCAGTATTATGATAGTTTTAAAAAATACTACCGAGGAATACATTACATTTTAGAGATGTTTAAACCAGGAAATTTATATTTCAATGCCGTCATTTGAATGAAGTTCATTTTTTTCGATGAAGGTTTAAGTTTTCAAATATAATAAATTAATGTAGTATTGTGATAAGTTTTAAAATATTGCCGATGAATGTATTGCATTTTAGATTTGTTTAAATAAAATTGCAATGAAGTTGGAAAGTGTTTCATAATCAATGCTTTAAGCATGATTGATCTTTCTTGTTATGTAATGCAATAAACTTACTACGTTTACAGTAAAAGAAAAGACATTATTCTTATAGTAGATACTTATCTTCTTTCCAAAATATTGAATTTTCGTCAATTAGTCGTCATTTTCATTGATTTAGCGCCATTTTTATCCATTTGGCGAGATTTTTGTTAATTTTGCAACATTTAAAAAAGTCGCCAAGTTGGCGACATTCCGTCAAATTCGTCGTTAAACTCTCGCCAAGCTTTATGGATGGAGTAACAAGTTATTCTTATAGCAGAAAAATGAGAATTGTCTTTCAAATAAAAAAGTATTACTCAAAGTATCTTTTCTCATGAATGGAACAAGCTAGATTCACGAGCATGATGTCACCAAATTGATCGCATGATATTACATATGAAACATTAACAAGTTTCTCAACAGTTAATATATGTTTTTAATTTATGGGATTTTTGATAAATTTATTTGAGAAATGTGCAATATCCGAGAACGGTTCGTGCTAGCGTTCTAAAATTTACGTCAATCGTTTTCTAAGGCAAATTTACATAAGAAATATGTATTTGCGTAACTTTATTAAAGGTTTTGATGTTTTGATGATTTTTTAAATTTTTAATCGAAAATTTAGGAGGATTCTGAACATTGGATTACGTTTAAAAACAATAACCTTCCAGTATTCACGGATTGTGATTTTTGTACCAAATTTCATTCGAAACGCTCCATTCGTTCGTGAGATATCATCTCCACAGACTCACTGACACACACACACACGCACGGACACACACACACACACACACACACACACACACACACACACATACACACACACACTCACACACAGACATCACCTCAAAAATGTTTGATTCATGATAAGGTATGTTTGAAACGTGCTCTCCCGTCAAAAACCCGAATTTGAATTTTGACCCCGTCACAATACTTTCCTTACACATTATGTATATAAGGAAAGTAAAAATGAACTTTGTTTAAATGACGTCATTGAAATATAATTTGCCTGGTTTAAACATCTCAAAAATACGATACATTCAGCGGTAATATTTTAAAAATTATCACAATATTACAATAATTTATTATATTTGAAAACTTCATCGAAAACTAATGAACTTTATTCAAATGACGTCATCAAAATATAAATCGCCTGGCTCTGTACTATATTAAAATAGCATTTCATTCATAATTTTTTTCCATTCCTTTCATTCATCACAATACTACAATAATTTATTTTATTTAAAAACTTAAAACCATGGAGGTTCAAGTAATTTAAATCTGTGCTTAAAACTTCATCGAAAAAATCGTCTGCTTCTTTAAGTAAAACCAATGATTGTTTCATTCATATCAGCTATATTGCAGACTCTAGAGCTAAATAATTTTGCGTTAGTGAAATGCAGCAATGCCTATGCAACTAATTCTACATCTTTTGGTGTTTACATTCTCCATAAGTGAAAATTAGGCTTCGTTGTAGAAATAATCATTTGATGATCATTTAAACTCAAATATATTGTAATTGCGTTGTTTCAAAATATAGATGCACAGAAATTAAGCAAAAATAAATCGGTTTTAGGACGGATACAACACTAAATATAAATTAAAAAGAACTTTAAAAATCACGATTTTGGCACAAGATTGCCATATTTTATTTTGAAGTAGGTCACGTGATCTCTTCATATAATATGGGTGTAATTATTATTTTAATTTTTATTTAAAAAGACTACCGAATATATTTTATTGAAATTTTTTCATATTTTTTATGCGATAATTTGAATATTTCCTAAAATATTCGAAGCAATTTGTGAATTTTAAATTCGTTTAAAAAATGTTTGAAAAATTAGGTCCCATAGGGTTCAATGTATTTCATTTTTTCAACCCGGGTTCAGTCCAAAACTAATTGGGTGTTATTATTCATTTATATTCCCATAGGTCCCACAGGCCGTCTGCACAACATACTAAAATTTCATTTTGATAAAGTCATTTTTACGGCAGTTATCCTGCTAACGGACAGACAGACAGACAGACAGACAGACAGAATGAACAAAGTCATAAACACTTTTCAACCATGCTGTAAAGTGTAAAAAGGGGCTTCGTCCTGCGAAAATTCACCGATGTAGGTACCTGCCTGCAAAAATTCGTGATCTTGCTACCGTTAGTCTATCTAGGAGGCGAACTCGTAGCTCAAATATTTTGTCTTTGATTTTGACATTAAATATTTCTTAAACTACAATATACAGGATATCCCAAAAACATTGACCTCGGCTTTTATTCCTTAAATATTGATCTTAGACATATATAATAAATTACAAAGTTGCGTAGAATAAGGTACAGGATTTTATGAAATCGATAAAAATCTTCAGCGGATTAAATTTGAAATACAAAATTTAAATGTTTATACAACCCCCGTACAAAAACATTTACAATGAATAAAATGTGCTCCATACACTTATAATGTGATGTACAAAATTTCAGCATTTTATCATAAAAAGTCCCAGAGATATGTTTAAAGAAAGTTGGTGAGGGATTAATCACAAATTAAAATGTAAATGTTTACAGCAAGAGTGCAAATTACCAAATGCAGAAATGCATCATTGGCAAATACTATCTGCCTCTTTAAATTTATTTACAATTTTTCAAAAATATGCTTCCTAAAAAGTACCTTAAAATTTTACATGATTAATTACAGAATAAAATTTGGAAATGGCACAATGAAAATGAACATTAAAACAGCTTAGAAATGTATGCATATGCAAATATCTGCCTCTGATCGGTGCGTCATACATTCGCAATAGACGCATCATCACATGAGAATGTTGTTTCTGCTCTGCTATTGATCAATCCCTGACTTACGCAAGCGTAGCGCGCGTAGCCCGGCAGTCTGAGCGACCCTTAAGTATTTCACATTTCTGCTACATTTTGAGAGTGTAGTTAGCCTGTACCGACAGTATGTCGCAATACAGTAACGAAGAACTTTTTGAAATGTTTATGCTGTGCAGTTTATGCAATCGCAATGCTAACGAAACTGCACGGAAATATCAACGTACTTTTCCCAATTCTCGACGTCCTTCTGGAAGATTTATTTCCCGATTGGTGCAACGAGTGCATGGAAGAGAAAGCGTGCATCGTGTGAACTGTATGTGAACTAGGTATGCCCAGACTTCACTCAACTGATATAGATATTGATATTTTGGCTTACTTTTGCAGTCATCCACATAGTAGTGTTCGTACCGCTGCTTCAGAAATGAACGTACCACGTGCAACAGTGTGGAGAATACTGAGACTGAATAAATGGCATCCGTTTAACATTCATGGTGTGCAAGGACAGTAGCGAACAGATTATCAACGTCGTCTAGATTTTTGTTATCGGGCTCTAAATCAAGAAGATGCAAATCCCTCTTTCCTAAAAAATGTAATTTGGACTGACGAATGCTGCTTTAAACAAGAAAGATCAATCATGCTTAAAGCATTGATTATGAAACACTTTCCAACTTCAATGCAATTTTATTTAAACATGTCTAAAATGCAATACATTCCTCGGTAATATTTTAAAACTTATCACAATACTACAATAATTTATTATATTTGAAACCTTAAACCTTCATAAAAAAAAATTAACTTCATTCAAATGACGGCATTAAAGTATAAATTGCCTGGTTTAAACATCTCTAAAATGTGATACATTCCTCGGTAATAATTTTAGAAGTGTCATAATACTACGATAATTTATTATATTTGAAAACTTCATCGAAAACAACTGAAATCCATTAAAATGACGTCATAGAAAAAATAACACGCCTGGCTCTCTCTATAAAAGCAACATTTCATTCATAAATAATTCCCCCATTCATGTCATTCATCACAATACTATAATAATTTATTTCATTTAAAAATTAAGACCATGGAGCTACAAGTAATTAAACTATATGCGTAAAAATTCATCGAAAAATATCGTCCTTCTCTTTCTAAAATCAATGAATATTTCATTCATATCAGCTAAGCAGACTCCATGGACTAAATGATTTTGTGTTAAAGAATTACAGCAATTCTGATACAACTCATTCTACATATTTTGCTGTTTACATTTTACATAGGGGAAAAATAGGCTTCGTTGTAGAAATAATCAAATTTGGGATGAGCATTTAAACACAAATATATTGTCATTGCGTTGTTTCAGTATGTAGATGCACAGAATTTAGGCAAAAATAAAGTAGTTTTAGGACGGATACAACACTCAATATGAATTAAAAAGAACTTTAAAAATCATGATTTTGAGACAAGATGGATGCCATATATCATTTTGAAGTATGTCACGTGATCGTTTCATATCATGGTCACGTGATCGCTTCATATAAGAGGTGTTATTATTATTTTAATTTTTATTTAAAAAACTACTGAATATATTTCGCTGAATTTTTTTTTTACATATTTTATGGAACAATTTGAATATTGCCTAAAATTTTCGAAGCAATTTGTAAATTTTAAATCCGCTTAAAAAATGCTTGAAAAATTAGGTCCCATAGGGTTCAATGTATTTCATTTTTTCAACCCGGGTTCAATCCAAAACTAATTGGGTGATATTATTCATTTATATTCCCATAGGTCCTACAGACCGTCTGAACAACATACTAAAATTTCATTTTGATTAAGTCATTTTTACGGCAGTTATCGTGCTAACGGACAGACAGACAGAATGAACAAAGTCATAAACACTTTTCAACTTTGTTGTAAAGTGTTAACAAGATGGATGCATAAATCCTCAAAATGAGCACGTCTGGCCTGACACAAATCCATTCGTGGTACGTGATATTCATCATCAGAAGCAATTTTCTGTGAATGTTTGCTTGTGCGGGGTTTATGTGTTGTTTTGTGATTGTGTGGGCTAAACCTGACATGCGGTATTAATGCCCGGCACGGGAGTGTGCGGCAGCAAAGACATCTGATCAAAAATGCTTGGAACCTACATCCGAATTATAAGAACGAAGCCGAAGCTAGCTTTTGCTCTATGGTTATAATGTTGGACTTGTAAACACTAGGTTCCGAGTTCGGTCCTGGCGACTCCTTTCCTCCACACTTGAATCCATACTGTATGGTACGTTGACGGGTGACAGATACGTTAATGAGATTCTGAATGCGGTTATTCCTAATTTTATGGATGAACTGCCCCTAACAGTATTTACGGGTGTATGGTTTCAACAGGACGGATCTCCACCTCACCATACTACAGTTGTGAAACACTGGTTAAATAACGAGTTTCCAGACAAGTGGATTGGTTTGCATGGGCCAGTCGAATTTCCCCCTAGATCGCCTGGTTTAACTCCTATGGGTTTTTATTTGTGGGATCGTTTACGCACAACTGTTTATCTGTCACCTCCCTTAAATAAAGCAGAGTTGCAACAACGCATTCAAGATGGTTGTCGTGACATCACCGAACAAGAACTTGATCGAGTGCACAGAAGTGTTATCAGGCGAATGCAACTCTGTATTGGCATGGATGGAAAACATTTTGAACAAGCTTTATAATCTTTGTGTAAAGTTATTACTTCTGCATAGTGTAGATACTTATGTACCAATAAATAGCAAAATTATTATTTATTTATGTAATCATTGTTTTCTTTCGTAATTTGTGTATGAACCCTGAAACGCTATCTGCCGACTTGATTTTTCCTCTCTGAGAACTCATGTCGATGCATCAAAAAGTGGTTTATGTCAGCATTTTTGTCTTTTCATATCTCTGGGGTTTTTTATGATAAAATGATAAAATGCTGAAATTTTGTACATCACCTTATTAGTGTATGGGGCAGATTTTACTCATTGGGAATGTTTTTGTACGGGGGCTGTATAAAAATTTAAATTTTGTATTTCTTAAAATTTAATTCCCTTGAAAATGTTAATCGATTTCATAAAATTCTGTACTTTTTCTTACGCAACTTTGTAATTTATTATATATGTTTAAGATTAATATTTAAGGAATAAAAGCCGATGTCAATGTTTTTGGGACACTCTGTATATGAAAAAAAAGGTTTATTTCACGTATTCTCCAAAGCTTTTTCTACAAGTGTACTAAATTTCATATTTTCATATGCAATAGTGCAATAGTTTCTGCGGTACGAAGCAAAGAATCTCGAGAAAAGAGAAATTTGTCAAACAGCGTCAGCGGCAGTTACTTTTATACAGTATATATATATATATATATATATATATATATATGTATATATATATATATATATATATATATATATATATATATATATATATATTCATGTCCAAAAGTTAAGCATAATTCGTAAAATGCAAAAAGTTCGGAGTTAATACGGATACAATGATTCACAATCACTTGTGGAGAATCGTGGGACTAAGGTAAATCATTGTGCATATGCAATACAGTTCAGTCGACGTCGACATGCGCAAAGCACCGGCGCACGTCGGAACGAGTATAAAACGGCCTCGAACGGCATGGCCAGTGGAGGCAGAATTTCGCAATTGCTGTGGTACGGAGAGTTGCTAAAGCAAAAAGACGAAATATGTCACAAAGATGCCAACTGGACATGTTTTAGAAGGAAAGAATTATTGGATTGCTGGAATCCGGTCGTTCCCAAACCGAAACTTCTCGAATTCTGAATGTGCCTCAGTGTATGATCTCCAGACTGTGGCAGGGGTTTCAAACCACCGGAGATGTTATCCGACGACCAGTACCAGGTCGGCCAAGGGTAACAATAGCTCGGCAAGACCGATATTTGGTGATAACTGCGCGACGAGATGAACCGTTCAGCTAGACAACTGGGATCAGTCCTGAGAGCCGCCACAGGAGTCACTGTTTCGAAACAGACTGTATACAGGAGACTCAGACACGTTGGTATCTATGCCAGACGACCCGCAGTTTGCATCCCCATGACGTCTGTACAGACATGCGCGCGTTTGCAGTGGATTTTGGAACATCGGCAGTGGGGTGGATAACAGTGGAGAAATGTCATGTTCAGTGACGATCCAGGTTTAGCTTGCACGCTGATTCTCGTTGTACCACGATCCAGAGAGAACGTGAAGTCCTTGAGCCTACAGTTCGATTGTTTCGAGGTGCTGTTGATCCTGATTTCATATTCATGGATTATAAATCGCCACCTCACAGTGCGGTCTTGGTCGACGACTTCCTTCAAACTGAAGATATCCAGCACATGCAGAGCTCCGGTCCGAGATTGGAAATTGCTCTCCGTGAGGCTTGAAACTCTTTGAGCACACAACTCATCCAAACCCTCATCAAAAATCGAACACTCATCGAAAGTCGAACTCTCATCGAAATCGTTGTGCAGCGTGCGTGGCTACCCGAGGTTCCCACACATCGTATTAAACCGCAGCATTACATTGTTTTAATCATTCTGTTTCACTGAGGTTGACACTCGTATTGTGATCCTTTTTCCTTCAACGCATTTCTTTGGATAATAAAAGTCGTTATTATCCTTGTTTTGCATTGTTTTCTTCTTCTATAATCCTATTATACCAGCATACCGCGTTTCCATCCATTCCGATGTAGTTTCCTGAAATTTTCACATTAACAGCAACTATGCTTAACTTTTGGCCATGAGTGTATATTGTATATACTATGTATATATATATTAAAAAAATTAGCTGACGCCGCCGCCGTTTGACAAATTTTTCGTCTCTTGAGATTGTTTGGTTTGTACCACAAAAACTATTGCATATAAAGAAATGAAATTTGGTACACTTGTAGAAAGAGCTTTGGGGAATACGCTGAAATAAACAGTTTTTTGATCTACACCCTTTTGGGAAAAAAAAAAAAAAAAAAAATGAAGCACTCCTAAAATTAATCTGATCATCTCGAAATTTTGTATGCAAATTCCTTAGTACCAAGTATGCAAATGAACAAATTTGCAAGGCCAATGAGTGTTCACTTCGGTCATAGCGCGCGTTTCTACTGAGCAACTAGTATCCTATAAAACAGGTTAAAATGTGGACGGTTCATCTTTGCTTGTTACTGCACTTGCGTTGCAGTTTCGTAGAGATACAACAAATAATGCCGTTACGACGTTGCCGAAGACCTTATACGCAATTAGACGAGTTCGAACGCGGTTATACAGTCTGGATGAGTGAAGTTGTCTGGTCATACCGAGCAATAGGCCGCCACCTGCACCGAACGTACACTGCTGTGCAAAGGCGCTGGCAGCAAAGGTTGCTGCAAGGAACTCATCGACGGAATGAAGGCTCTGGAAGTCCAAGGTGCACGAATGCGAGGCAAGATCGGATGGTTGTGTAACAGGCCCGAACTGGCCCAACGGTATGATTGTCCGCCATCCAACGTGCTACAACGTCTTCCATACCACCAGTGGTACCTTCCACCATTTCACGGCGCTTGGATGTGGTGGGATTACGTTCACGGCGATCTTTAAGACGTCTACCCATAACCTCACAACATCGACAGAGTCATTTGGAATGGTGTCGTAGTCGAGCATCATGGCTGCCATCAGACTGGCATCGATAGTATTTAGCGATGAATCACGCTTCAGTCTTTCAGCAGATGACCATCGGGTACGTGCGAGGAGGCGCCATGGCCAGCGGTCCCAATCAGCCTTTGTTTCAAACAGGCACACAGACATTATCCCTGGTGTGATGGTGTGGGGTGCTATCTCTTACGACAGCAGGTCGCCCCTAGTCATTCTGCGTACAACTTTAACAGCTCAACGACATGTTGATGAAATTCTGCGGCCGTTTGCGTTTCCAACAAGATAATGCCACGCCATATGCGTCTCGCATATCTGTGGACTGTCTCCTTGCTGTTGGTACTATTCCTTGGCCAGTAAGGTCATCATACCTTTCGCTAATCGAGCATGTATGGCACATGCTAGGCCGCCAGATTCAGGCAATCCGAAATGTAGTAGATCTAGGGCAACAATTGAGAAATGCCTGTCAGAATGCATCGCTCGATGACATTAGGAAACTCTATCACTCCTTACCTAGACGTATACCAGCATGCATTGCCGCCAAGGAGGATTTCAGCAATTACTGATTTGAAAATTCAATGTGCAATTGCTAACCATTGGTGGGTCCTGCTGACTTGGTTTTATAATCATTTAATTATCTGTATATGAGCTATACGCATATTGAATTTCAATAAATAAACAGTCACTTTCTTCATGGTGCTTCGAAAAGTGTTCGTTGAAAAGTGTTTATGACTTTGCACATTTTGTCTGTCTGTCTGTCTGCCTGTTTGCCCGTTAGCACGATAACTGCCGTAAAAATGACTTTATCAAAATGAAATTTTAGTATGTTATTTATACGGTCTGTGGGACCTATGGGAATATAAATAAATCATATCACCCAATTAGTTTTGCATTGAACCCGGGTTGAAAAAATGAAATACATTGAACCCTATGGGACCTAATTTTTCAAATATTTTTTAAGCGAATTTAAAATTCACAAATTGCTTCGAAAGTTTTAGGAAATATTCAAATTATTCCATAAAATATATATAAAAAAATTCAGCAAAATATATTCAGTAGTTTTTTAAATAAAAATTAAAATAATAATTACACCCTTTACATGAAGAAATCACGTGGCCATTATATGAAGCGATCACATGACCCACTTCAAAATAAAATATGGCATCCATCTTGTCTCAAAATCGTGATTTTTAAAGTTCTTTTTAATGTATATCTAATTTTATATCCGTCCTAAAACCGCTTCATTTTTACTTAAATTCTGTGTATCTACATGCTGAAACAACACAATTACAATATATGAGTTTAAATGATTATCAAACTTTTATTATTTTTACAACGAAGACTAATTTTCACTTATGGTAAATGGTAACACCAAAAGATGTAGAATGAGTTGTATAAGAATTTCAGCATATCTTTAACATAAAATTATTTAGCTCATGGAGTCTGCAATATAGCTGATATGAATGAAACATTCATTGATTTTACAGAGAACCAGACGATTTTTAGATGAAGTTTTAAGCATAGAGTTAAATTACTTGTACCCCCATGGTTTTAAGTTTTTACATAAAATAAATTATTATAGTATTGTGATAAATGAAAGGATTGGAAAAATGTAATGAAATGCTGCTTTTATATAGAGGAGATGTATATTTCGCTGACGTCATTTGAAGTTCATTTGTTTTCGATAAAGTTTTCAAATATAATAAATTATTGTAGTGTTATGCTAATTTTAAAAATATTACCGAGGAATATATCGCATTTTAGAGATGTTTAAACCAGGCAATTTTGTATTTCAATGCCGTCATTTGAATGAAGTTCATTTTTTTTCGATGAAGTTTGAAGTTTTCAAATATAATAAATTAATGTAGTATTGTGATAATTTTAAAAATATTACCGAGGAATGTATCGAATTTTAGAGATGTTTAAATAAAATTGCATTGAAGTTGGAAAGTGTTTCATAATCAATGCTTTATGCATGATTGATCTTTCTTGTTTAAATTTCGATGTAGTTTTTGAGATATTTTACATTTTATGCACTTCTGAAGTGAACTTTTTTTTTTCGCATCGGTACGTCTAGTGATTTCTCTGTCTCGTACCGTAAAAACTATAGCATACAAAAATATGAAATTTGGTACATTTATATTGAAATAATAGGGTAATACGATGAAATAAACCGTTTATCGATTTAAACTTCAGTTTGGCATGAAATAGCTCACGAAGCAAGCTCATGATCAAGGAATTCAGTTTGGGGATTCCCTGGGCTAAGAAAAATCCCTGCTTTTTCCTCCTGCGGAAAATGGACAGGGGTAGAAAAGAGATTTTTGAAAGTGGAATTTTTAGGAAATATAGATATGAAGCGAGCTCTGCGAGCGCAGTGAGTAGGAGGAGAAGCCTCCCGACAGTGCATTAAAAAGAAGTAGCCTCCTCCGCCTAAGCTGTTTCACAAATCTCTCTGACATATCCCAAAATTTATAGCATATGAAAATATGAAAGTTGGTACATTTGTAGAGAAATATTAGTGGAACACACTGATATAAACCGTCTTTCGATTTAAAATTTAGTTTAGGAAATATTTAATGTCAAACTCAAAGAAAGAGTTTTTGAGTTGCGAGTTTGCGTCCTGGACAGAATAGCAATCGGAAGACCTCCAATTTTTATTGACATGTACCTACATAGTTGAATATTTGCAGGACGGAGCCCTTTTTTAAAATTTCGATTTATTTAATTCAATTTTTATGCACTTCTGAAGTGAAAATTTTTCTTCTCTACGGAGAAAGATTTAATTGGTCGAGACGATTGCTAGCTTCTCTCTGAGTGGTTTCTGGCAGAAACGTTACAAAATGGACAAGGAGTAAGGACTGATTTATTGAAGCATTAAAAACTTTAAAAGTATGGATGTATGGACTTATAAAGTAAGTATGTAGTCATTTCTAAACATGACTACAACGTTAGTAATTCACTTTGGAAAATGTGAAATGTTGACAATCATATGACATCGTTTATGGTGACAATTAAGTAGAGCATTTCGGAACCATTAATGTCATGAACATCAGGATTTCAATGTTATATTGCATAACAATTAAGTGTTTTATTGTTGTAAATATCCCTATACTGAAAACGTAACACGTTTTATGAAACTGTATTACGAACAAACAGCAAAGCCTACAGTTATGAATTTTGCCGTTTCTTTCTAATACAGTAAGCTATCGTTCTTAATAGTAGGCGGCAAGAAAGAATTCGCGATGCAGGCTCAGTGAGCACCAGGAAGTAGAATACAAATCCTCCCAACTCCCGAAGCGATATTCGGAGTTGGTGAGTGTAGAGATTTGGGGCTGAGCTTGCTAACATTGTTCGCGAAGTTAAGGGAGTTGGTGAGCGTCAGCTAATAATGAGAGGAAGCCCCTACGGGGACATCACGCCTGCTGCGAGCGGCGATTAATGAGGGGCAGTCAATGAAGGTCAGAGTCCAGGGGTTTTTTGAGCTTCAGTGAGCATGGGACAGGTAGGCGATGGTGTGCGTTGTTCGAATTGAAATAGCTCGCGAAGCGAGCCCTAGGGCTGGGAAATGTCAGTTAACAAGAGACAGCAAAACCTACAGTTATAAAATTTTGCCGTTCACAATAAGCGATCGTTCTTAATAGCAGGCGGCACGAAAGGAATCGTGATGCAAGCTCAGTGAGCGCTCAACGAGAGGCAGGAAGTAGAAGACGAAGCCTCCCAACTCACGGAGCGATATTCGGAGTTTGCGAGCGTAGCGATTTGAAGCTGCGCTTGGTGACATTGTTTGCGAAGTTAAGGGAGTTGGTGAACATCAACTAATAATGAGACGAAGCCCCCCACGAGGACATCACGCCTGCGGTGAGCTGCGATTAATGAGGGGCAGTCAATGAAGGGCGGAGTCCCCGGGTTTTGAGATCTTCAGCGAGCATGGGACACGTAGGCGATCGTGTACGACGTCCGAACCGAAATACTTGCGAATTGAAACGAGCTCCAGGGTTGGTGAATGTAAGTTACAAACGGAACGGTCCCCAATGGATGTATTACGCCTGCTTGCGGAGTCCCGGGATCAGCGAAAGTCAGTGAGCATGAGACACGTAAGCGGTTGTGTGCCTCGTCCTGATTAGAAGAGTTAGCGAAGCGAGTTCTAGGTCTGGTGAATGCCAGTTAACAAGGACGGTACCCGAACTTGGTTTCTTTTGGAGGGGATCTTGTTACTCAAAACCCCTGTCTTAGGGGGCATACTGATACACTTACTTTTAGGTTCAAAATTAAGGCCAGAACTGGGAATCACTTAGTTTTGACGTTAAGCCGGAACAATTTAAGATCTTAAATGCACGGAAATTTGTGTTCTTTGGTTGGCATAGAATTTGGTGTAAACAGTTCTTTGCAGTTCTCCAGTGTTCCGGATGTGGAAGACTAGGCCACACTAGGGGCCGCTGCCATTTTGGGAATCAACAGTCTTGTCTACGCTGCAACCTAATGCATTCGACACAGGGCTGCACAGATGGTTTTAAATGTATTAACTGAAACTTTCTGTAGTGCCTCAGGGTATATTTTGTTGTTGTTAGAGTGATATTTGGGTGTTCTGGTGGGTGTGTATATATGGGGTTATATTGAGTAATTGTTTATGGAGGTTGATGACTAATTTTTCTTTGTGTAATCCCCTTGGATAGCGAGTTATGTAAATTTGATTTATTTGTTTATTATGGAAATTTAAATATTTGGTGCTTATTTAGTTTTGTTTATTTGACCTTCAGGTATCCATAAGTTGGGTTCCTTGGCTTAGTCATAATGTAGGTGATAATGTCAATTTGGTGAAACTCACAGGACTTTTAAAAAGATTATTTGGTTTTGAGGCTGATGTTGAGTAGAGGGATCTATGTTAATATTATTTGATTATTTTGAGAAATAATCAGGTGAGATAATCAATGGATATTAGATGTTATAATGATGTTTTATTAAATATAAGGATGTTCTTTTAGATAAATAATTAGATTATATGTTTATTTTAGGCTATTTAATGGTTATCGATTTGAATTGATTGTAGCTATTATTGTGTTTATATTAGTTGGAATTTTGGTTATTGCTGGGGATCAGTTTAAGGTTATTGGTTTTGTTTTGGGGTGTCGGCTTTTTGGAGTTGCTTATAGTGGGTTTTTATGATTTGGTTCCCATGTTTGGTTTAATGTTTGTTTATTGAATGTTGTATTTGATTATTTGTTTATTATCTAGACTATTGGACATTTGTTTTTGGAACAATTGATTAAGTTCATTTTGTTGATTTTGGAATAATTTTTAAGTTTATATTGATGGCAATTTGGCCTATTTATTTTGTTTTGTTAAATTTTTGATTATATCTGAATTATTTAATTGTTTATATTCCCATATGTTGATATGGATGAATGTAGTTGGCACCTCTATTTAGTTATTAATAAATTTGTTGGACCCTTGGGGTGGGGATGATGGGATTTTTTTCTCGGCCGTGGGGTAAACTGCTCAATGCTATTCGTGGCGAGCGCCACAGTCTGAGTTCTTCAAGGACGGTACCCACTTGCATATAACACACAAAAATGCTCGCGAAGTTACGGGGATTGGCGAATGAAGCGAGCATGGAGCGGAGTCTCTTAGTGTATATATATATTTAAAAGTTATGTAAATGATCAAACTGTCAGTGCCAATGATGTTATACCGCGCATGCAAAATGTATGAGAACGATGCATCGTGCAGCATTTTTTATTCTTACTCAGACTAATTGGAACTGGTAAATAATAATTGGAATTGGATTTTCTGTTTCATTCTGTAAATTGTGTACAAAGATGTCTTTGAAACGTACTGTGAGCGTAATTGTCGGAGCGATATGGTAGTTTCTCGGTATTGGCAACAGTGTATTAGAGAAGACACATGTAACTGTAGCAGAGAACCGTAACGCAAAAGACAGACAATTACTTAAGAAGATCGTGTCGTTAGGCGAGGAGCCACGTTCACACCAATGGCTTTGCTATCAGCCATTGGAATTTATTTACCATCATCATACATCCTGTATCAAAATGTATAATGCGGAGATGACTGGCAGAAGGTGGGATTAGACGTCGACTTCCATTAAGGCGTTTACCATTGCCCCTCAGCATAGGCTGAGCTGCCTGGATTGGTGCCGAGCTCATTCAGTCTGGATAATGTCCGATTGGAGGCATGCTGGTTTTAACGACCAATCCCGCTTTTCTCTCCATGCTGATGACCGCCTCATATGTGTGGACTTCTGATAATCTAATCTCCATTCCTTTTCCATACTCCTTTCTAACGATATTCTGTAAAAACTCTATTCTAGATCTCTGGCAACGTAGATCTATCTCCTCTAGGGGTACAACGTAGATCTGTCTCATTGTGGTGTACCTTGGTAACGCAGATTCTGCGGATAAATGATCTGCAATTTTCGGAACCCCAAATTTCTCAGAGCGATTCTTTTCGAATTCTCCAGTGGAATGCAGGAGGCATGCCCCAATCAAAGAGAGCAGATATGTTGCCCAATTCCTCAAATTTCATCTAGTGCTGAGATCCTATTTCACAATATCAAGTTGGTAATCAAAAACACCTTTAAAAATAACTTATCAAAAGAACTTTTAGAGAGGAATTCTCAGAAATTATGATGGAGCACAATTTCTGATATACAAAACTAGCCAAAGAGGACAGCTGTAGCAGAATTCCGCCTTGCAAATCCTCCGCAAACCCACCGTCTCTAATTAACCCCTTCGGTTTTCCAAAGTTTTGTCCTAATCTTAACTTTATTGATTAAATTAAAAACTGTATTATTATCGCTGAGAAAATTTCAGATAAGGTAATCTGAGTTTATAAGTAAATGTATACTTTCAATATCTACTATTCAAGGTAAGACTTCTTTTATTAGTTTATTGGATCATGAAAAACAAGAACTGTTTTTCTTCTTTTATTTTCCTCTCTTTTTTTCTTCTTCTTTGATTTGTATATAGTCTAAATTTTTAAAAAAATCTAATTTTTTGTTTTTGCTTTCCTTGTGCTCTTTTCTTCTTTTTAACTTCTTTTTATTTATCTATGAACTTCCTCTTTTTATAATTTCAAAATCACAATAATCCAATGTCCATTCGTGCACTTATGGATGTACTTGTAAAGTTTATTTATTTGCTTATTAAACTGTCTGTATGAAATATATTTTCTTCAATTGTTTTTTTCTATTAGACTAATAAATGCTGGCTTGTCAGGATTGGAGAACCTTGATTACCACCTAAGTATTGGGAGTTTCTGCTTTCTGCTGTGTAATTAGTAGCTCTAAACTCTCGGGTGAGTCGCACAGTCTGGGTTCTTTAGATCTCCTCTAACTGTGCTGCAAACCAATCCGACGGATCGCTTGTGCGTCCGCGATATTTTGCATCCGATTTCTGCCTACTCTGTAAAGAAGCCTATGTTCCATTTACCAACAAGATAACGCTCCACCACACACTGCACGACATTCTCAACAATGTGTTCAATACCCTTCCATGGCCATCCAGGTCTCCAGACTTATCAAGCAATGGAACACGCTTGGAAAATGTTGGGATGGCAATTGCAGCCTACTCAAATACACTGAATTAACTGACCAGTTGCAACATTTGTGGCAGAATCTTCCGCAGAGGGACATAAGCGATTTAATTAATTATATTCTGCAATGAACATTTTTCAGCAATGTCTAGAAGGGTGTATTGCTTTTTTCGAAGAATGTAAACTTATTAATCAAAATTATTCTTGTAAACAACAAGTCTATTTTGCATTGAAATCAAATTTAATTTTTATTAATCTACACGAATTAAAACAAAAAAGATCAATCATGCATAAAGCATTGATTATGAAACACTTTCCAACTGAAATGCAATTTATTTAAACATCTCTAAAATTCGATACCTTCAGCGGTGATATTTTTAAAAATATCACAGTACTACAGTAACTTATTTTACTTGGAAACTTAAAACTTCCTCAAAAAAGCCAATGCTATAAATCACCTACTTCTCTATGTAAAATCAAAGAATATGTCATTCATATCTCTCATATTCCAAACTTCAGAGTTAAATAATTTGGAGTGGAAAAAATTCAGCAATTCTTATACAACTCATTTTACAATCACTTGATTTGTTTACCTTCAACATTCATTAAAATTAAGCCTCGTTGTGAAAGTTAAAATTAGGCTTCGTTGTAGAAGTAGTTTGATGATCATTTAAACTATAAAATATTGTAATTGCGTTGCACAGATCATAGATGATTAGAAAATACGCGAAAATAAAGCGGATTTAGGACGGATGCAACACTAAAAGTAAATTTGAAAGATCTTCAAACATGACAATCTTGACACATGGGGAAAAAATGGATGCCTTATTCTATTTTGAAATGAGTCATGGGATCTCTTAATATATCATAAGTGTAATTATTATTTCAATTTTTATTTAAAAAACTACCGAACATAATTTGCTGAAATTTTTTTTATATATATTTTATGGGATAATTTGAATATTTCCTAAACTTTTTGAAGCAATTTGTGAATTTCAACTTAGCTTAAAAATGTTTGAAAAATTAGGTCCCAATGCATTTCACTTTTTCAACCCGAGTTCAATCCAAAACTAATTGGGTGATATTATTCATTTACATTCCCATAGGTCCTACAGACCGTCTCAACAACGTACTAAAATTTCATTTTGATAAAGTTATTTTTACGACAGACATACAGACAAACAGACAGACAGACCGAATGAACAAAGTTTTAAGCACTTTTCAACTATGTTAGAAAGTGTTAATAAAAATGTATATGCAATTCAAGAAATTATTCAATTTTTTACTGTAAAATAAAAAAAACAACTCGTATTAAATTACTTATTGTTATCATTTCATTTTCCTAGAAATCAAATTGCCACAATCTATTTATACGATTAATTTATTATTATTACTATCGTATAAATTAATTAAGTTAATTTCTATTTTTTGTTACAAATACATTTTTATTCCTTATCTAAAATTTAATCTAATTTCTCCATCCTACATCAATTACAACTGATTACAATTTAGAGTTAGGTTAATTCAGAAACTAACCGATGTTTTTTACGGAAAGATAAATTACAATAAGTTATTATTAATTAATTTAATTAATTATTAATTCATTAATTGGGTATATAAGCTTGTCGATGTCATGGAAAGTAATACTCTTATTGTAATTAAATTGTAATTTTAAAAATAAGTTTTATTTGATTTAATAATATATGGTACTTAGCATAGGAAATGGTTATCTTAATCGAAAATTGGCTCAATAGGATTCTGTCCCGTGGTAAATACTATAAGTATGCAACGTTTCGGACTTCTAGACTAATGCAAAGTGGTTTAAAAATATTTTTTGACCCCTTCTGATTTTCGGACTTCTAGATTAATGGAAAGTGGTTTAAAAATATTATTTGGCCCCTTCTGATATTACCCGCCACCTGGGTAGAAATCCATAGACATATATTATAAATTCTGTGGAGAAATTAAAAATCCGGTTTAAACCGAAATTTAGTTTCTGATGCTTTAAGTGTGCATACATTGAGCATTGTAGGTCACCAGGCGTTTCTGGGGGGTCTCGTTATCCAAATCGAAAATCCCCATTTTCTCTGGAAAGATCCCTCAAAATTGAAATTCCCTCGTGGCCGTTACTATAAATATGTAAAGATTTAGTTTAATAGGTTACAAGGGAACTTTTGGAGAGGTGAAAAGACAAAAAGAGTTATTTTATATATCTATACAAATAAAATTGAAAATCTGTCTGTTTATTTGCGTGTTTGTTTCATTATAACGGGAGAATGGCTGCACCGAATGCCATGAAATTTTGTAAACCGTGAAATAGCCCCACTTAAAATTTAGTCCATGTTTCGCGTTTCTAAAATCAAGGGTTGTTGAGATATTAATGAGAAAGTAACCTCCCATAGAGACAGCAATATGCAGACGATATTTTATCTGCAAATTTATTTGGGAAAGAATGATATCATGTTGTTAAGCAACGAAATTAAACCCAATGAGTTTATGCAGAAGATGATCTTTTTTTAATCTTTTCGGATTTAAATAATTAAGAAATGTATATAAAAATTAATTTTATGGGAATCACATTTTTGACCCGGATTGTAATTTCTTAAATCATAGGTTTTATTTTGCAAACAGGATTTTCAAACTCATATTTAGCTAATTGAATTCATTTCGGAATGCATTAATCCAATTTCATATTTTTTTTTGCGAATTTATTCACAATTCTTCAGATCTGCCCGTGAAGATAATTTTTTACAGCGAGAACAGAGTTTCTTAGATTTCATTTTAGGAGAATTAAATTAAATATTTTGAAAGAACTACAATAATAGCAATGTCATTTAGAATACTACAGGAATTTTCACATAACTGTATAACTGTGGTTCCTTTACACTATACAGGATGTCCCAAAAGGATTGAAACGCGCCTTAATTCTTTACCTGTTAGAGATAAGTGGGCAATGTAAATTGCAAAGATGTTGAAAGTAAGGTAGGAAATAAGACTACGTTAATGAAATAGTCCTCCTATTACTTTTCAAAAAGTTACACTTTTTAAATTTTTATACGACCCCTTTAGACCAATTCGGTCAATGAGAAAATTTTTATCTTAAACCGCATATCTGTATCTTTAAAATTGAGCTAGATTTAATTGAAAATTGAACATTGTGAATGGGGACCCTATATCAAATTAGAAATGTAAATTTGTGACATATCACAAAAAATATAAAACTGGATAATAATACAGAGACATTTTTACGAATTTCGCGTAGATTCACGATGCAATCACGGATTCTGAAGTACCTTTCAATAACTAAGTATTTTTTCAATAATTAAGTACTTTTAAGTACTTTTTTTATCTGAACAATTTCCATCGTCAATTTGTTTATGATCCCTATTTTTAACACTTCACAACAAAGTTGAAAAGTGTTTATGCCTTTGTTCATTCATTCTGTCTGTCTGTCTGTCTGTCCGTTAGCACGATCACTGCCGTAAACACGACTTATTAAAATGAAATTTTAGTATGTTGTTCAGACGGTCTGCAGGACCTATGGGAATATAAATGAATAATATCACCCAATTAGTTTTGGATTGAACCCGGGTTGAAAAAATGAAATACATTGAGCCCTATGGGACCTAATTCTTCAAACATTTTTTAAGCGGATTTAAAATTCATAAATTGCTTCGAAAATTTTAGGTAATATTCAAATTGTTCCATAAAATATATAAAAAAAATTCAGCGAAATATATTCAATATTTTTTAAATAAAAATTAAAATAATAATAACACCTCTTGTATGAAGCGATCACGTGACCATGATATGAAACGATCACATGACCCACTTCAAAATGATATATGGCATCCATCTTGTCTCAACATCGTGATTTTTAAAGTTCTTTTTAATTCATATTGAGTGTTGTATCCGTCCTAAAACTACTTTATTTTTGCTTAAATTCTATGCATCTACATACTGAAACAACGCAATTACAATATATTTGAGTTTAAATACTCATCCAAATTTGATTATTTCTACAACGAAGCCTATTTTTCACCTATGTAAAATGTAAACAGCAAAATATGTAGAATGAGTTGTATTACAATTGCTGTATTTCTTTAACACAAAATCATTTAGTTCATGGAGTCTGCATAGATGATATGAATGAAATAAATATTCACTGATTTTAAAAAGAGAAGGACGAATTTTTTAGATGAAGTTTTATGCATAGAGTTTGTTTAATTACTTGTAGCTCTATGGTCTTAATTTTTAAATAAAATAAATTATTGCAGTATCGTGATGAATGACATGAATGGGAAATTACTTATGAATCAAATGTTGCTTTTATAGAGAGAACCAGGCGTGTTATTTTTTCTATGACGTCATTTGAATGAATTTCAGTTGTTTTCGATGAAGTTTTAAAATATAATAAATTATCGTAGTATTACGATAATTCTAAAATTATTACCGAGGAATGTATCACATTTTAGAGAAGTTTAAACCAGGCAATTTATATTTCAATTTCGTCATTTGAATGTAGTTCATTTTTTTTTCGATGAAGGTGTAAGTTTTCAAATATAATAAATTAATGTAGTATTGTGATAAGTTTTAGAATATTACCGAGGAATGTATTGCATTTCAGACATGTTTAAATAAAATTGCATTGAAGTTGGAAAGTGTTTCATAATCAATGCTTTAAGCATGATTGATCTTTCTTGTTACTGATGAAACAGTCTTTCACATGGTATGGAAAAATGGCATAAACCAGATATTTTCCTTTATCACAATTTAGTTGATTTCAAAGATATAAATATGCTGGTTTTTTAATGATCTTGTTGCATTAAAAATAAACCATTTCTGATTGACCAAATTTGTCTAAGGGGAATAAAAATTAAAAATTAAAAAGAGTAATTTTTTGAAAATTAATGGGAGGACAATGTCATTAACGTAGTCTTATTTTCTACCTTACTTTCAACATTGTTGCAATTTACATTGCCCACTTATCTCCAACAGGTAAAGAATTAAAGCGCGTTTTAATCTTTTTGGGACACCCTGTATATTCTGAACGAAGAGCGGGTATATTGCCAGTAACTATCATAAAACACTTATTTAGATTTCTAAGAAACGAGAGTGAAACTCGGGTACAATCAGGTACCAGGTACTCGGGTACCAGAAAGGAAGCCTGGAGTACCCTAGCTCCAGGATCCACTATCGCTCTCTATGAGCCTGTAAGTACTTTTGAAAACAGGTAAGGGAAATCCTAATAAACGGATTGCTGAAGTTTTCGTTATTCAGCAGTAAAAAAAAATCATGTTCCGGAAAAGTCAGCGTTCTTCAAAATATTTCTTTACTTAGGAACAAATATGTTTTGGTCTAACTTAAATATTTGTGTGTCAGCAGCTCCAAATCATACCTACTACTTCAAAAATCACTCATCTCTACTCCTCTAATGAAACCTACAACCGTCTTATAGGTCACCAATATTTAGTTTGCGCATTGATAAATGGCCATGAAACAAAATTTCACACATAAAAACGTATCTTGCTCATTTCCCCAACCCACATATTTGATCTGTCCAGAATAAACAAAAAAATCTATTTAGTTGAGCAAACAGCAGATAGCGCTGGGGAAGTGTTTATAAAATTCCATATGTCGCTGCGTAAGAAACCATCTATTCCTTTAAGCATTGGGTAATGTTTAAAGCCAACAGAAGCAAACTTTTATTTGCACACAAAGGTTTTAATTCAAGTCCAGCTCCACAAACAACACATCGTCACAGTCAGAGAAACGCGTCACAGCTAAATCCCTCCCACATATACGTGAGGTACATATATGGTGCATAAAATAAATGGCCAGCACTCGGTCCGTCCTTCGAACTCTCCGTGTTCCACCTAACACCATCTATCCTCAACACACACTGCAAGGGGAGTACAACCGAAGGTAAGTTCAGATAAGTAGAAACCTCAACATTAAATTAACTAAGTTTTAAGTTAGTAACCAACACACTCAACGAGTTAATTATTAATTCCGGAAATAATTCCAGGAGACTTTTTGATTAGGCAATTATAATTTGTATGAATCATTTTTCTGAAATAAATCAAATTTGATTTACAAATGGTTTCATATAATATAAAACAGAGTGTAAAATATATCTAATAATAAGAAAATAGTAATACATTTAGTAATACATTTCACAAGTTTAAAGTTACTGCAATTATAAATTAGCTATTTTTCCCTCTTTTCATGCAAGGGAAATGGCTAGTTGGAACAGTGCAATTTGTAATTAAAAAGTAATATTTAGAATTAAGAATATTACATTAATGATCCCAGTGAAAAAAACTTTGAAATTTATGTGTTTCAACAGCACAAAAATAATCTGGACAACATATAACTTAGTCTTGTGATAATAATTTTTTCATTAGCAATGGTGATTTTGTTTAAAAATTTAATACATGTTTTTCAGGAAAATCACCCGTGTAAACCAAAGGGTGAAATTCGTATCACAATGTGACTGTTTTTGCATCAAAACGATAAACAACGTGGTTTCCCTATTTTCTACATTATTTTAAAGTTTGATATACTTTTAAACAACAAAATCTTTTTAGAAGGAAACATTAATTATAAAGTATTTTAACATATTAGGTTATAATACAATTCCAAACAATACATCGCCACAGCAGGTAAAAGACGTCGCTGCTATGTTCCACCTACATGGTTAGGCGGTATATAAAGTCAGTGGCAAAATAATTATGAAATGCAGGGCATTTTATTCAAAGTAGCTATCTTCAAGATCCTGCTGCTGTCAGATCGCTGAATCGGAATGGAAACCTGAAACTACGCAGAGACTGGCGAGGTGAATTGATGAAAACATAAAAGACGTAAGCTCTCGATATGATCTTGGACGCTTTCAGCATTGGTGCAAATAGCTACGCTGGAACTGTTTAAGGGCTGCAGTTACTAAAATTTGCAGACTGGACCTCCAGAGAGAAAAACAGGTCTGAGCAAAAGGCTTGTGATTGGTGGCAGCTAAATATTTGAGATGAAATGATAGATGACAGACTTGTTCAGTTTAACACAGTAGGACAAAAGTTCTTGAAATTACAGAATATTTGAATTATGGATCAAGATGGATAGTCTTTCAACGTACAGTTCGCTGTATATTAAATCAGATGGACCACAGAAGCACAAGGAGCTAACTGGGTGATCGTAACAATTTAATCACTCCGTTTATATGGTTCATAAAATAAATAATCAGTTTGTCCTTTCAACTCTTTGTGACCGTAATCCCTTCTTGACCATAATCCCATCCATCGAAGCATTCTCACTTGTAGACACATAGCAATGAACATTGAACTGATGTTGTATTCAGATACGTATATCTTTGCATCGTATTAACGGTTTTTTGAATTAGTAACCGACACACGCAATGATTTACCAAACTATTATTACGGGGTAACAGTTACCCAAAACATGTGTAGTCCCCCAGTTGAAGTGAAGTTGAGCTGAAGTTAAGTTTAGATGCGTATATTTCAGCCACAATGGATTAACTGAATTTTGAGTTTGTAACGGATACATACAACGAATTACTGAAACTATTATCACGGAAACAGTTTTCATAAAAATCTGTGGCTTCTTCAGCTCATGTTGATCTGAAGTTATGTTCAGAGACGTATAATTCAGCCGCAATGAATTAACTGAATTTTGAGTTTGTAACCGACACATATAACGAATTACCAAGACCATTATTACGGTAGCAGTTCTCCAAAACATTTGTGGTTTATCCAGTTGAAGTGAAGTTTTATCCTGATAGGCATACCCCAGTCACATTGGATCAACAGTGGTTTCAGAGAGTAACCGACACACACAACTAATTACCAAAACTATTGCTACGAAAAACTTATGCAAGTGACTTAATGAGTGATGACTTATGCAAGTGAAAAACTTATGCAAAACGTATGCTAGTGATCTCCAAGCTTTTTAGCTCACGGAATTCTTTTTTTTATCAAAATACAGTTTCCCGGAACAATTGCCTCCTGGCTTCGTTTTATTTTCAAAAGTTATAGTATCAAATACTCATATATGTTATATATTTTGCAAGACAAACCTTCTACAGCCCCCTGGTATACGCTCAGGCATCATATTGTAGACGAGCATGAATGTTTTAGCACGCATATATTTTTCAAAAAAATTCTTGATTTCTTATACGTTTCGCAAATACTAATAACATTTTAAAAAATAATTTATCATACTTTGATTAATATGAAAAATGTATTTAAGACTCAGGATTGAATTATTTAAACTGTTAAGTTTGGTGTCAATTGGAGAATATTCCGTCAATGCAAGTAGAACTGAAACAATCAAGACCTACGTATTCAAAATTATTTTATCTTTCAATTTACTTTTATCTCCATATATTCTGTATTATATCCTCAACTGTGAAAAAATACTGGTTAATTATACTCCTAATGAGGGAACCTTTAATTTAAAAATAATCAAAAATACATATACTAAATACTACGTCTTTCTGTTGTGTCAGCTAGCAATAACAGCTACTTTACTAATACTAGCGGCAACTAGATATAATTCTTAAAGCATTATGGCATTTTCAAACGTTTCATCCATAGGAGTTTTATTTCCTTCTTTCTAACTCTATGCTTAAAACTTCATTTAAAAAGGCAATGCTATAAAAGCATCTGCTTCTCTATGTAAAATCAATTAACATTTCATTCATATCACTTATATTCCAGACTCCAGAACTATATAATTTTGAGTTAAAAATATTCAGCAATTCTTATACAACTCATCTTACATCTTGATTTGTTTACAGTCTGCAATCAAAGTGTAGATATCATTTAAAATAAAAAATATTGTAATTGCTTATACATAAAATTTAGATAGACATATAGTATGCAAATATAAAGCGATTTTAGGAGAGATATAACACTAAGTATAAGTGTTCCTTAAAAATCACGATTTTCACAAAGTAAAACAAAATGGATGCCATATTTTATGTTGCAATGAGTTACGTGATCTCTTCATATAATATGGGTGTAATTATTATTTCAATTTCTATTTGAAAAACTAATTAACGTAATTTGGTGAAATATTTTTACACATTTCACGTTATAATTTTAATATTTTCTAAAATTTTTAAGCAGTTTGTGAATTTTAACTCGGGTTAAATATGTTTTGGAAAATTAGGTCCTATAGGGTTCAATGTATTTAATTTTTTCAACCCGGGTTCAATCCAAAACTAATCGGGTGATATTATTCATTTACATTCCCATATGTCCCACAGACCGTCTCAACAACATACTAAAATTTCATTTTGATTAAAGTCAATTTTACGACATTTATTGCGCGAATGGACAAATAAACAGAACGGCCAAAGTCTTAAACACTTTACAACTATGCTGGAAAGTGTTAACAATGAACTCTGAACTGTCCACATGTAGTATATGTATGCCTCCATACACGAAAGAAAATGTTGGAAAAAAAATTGTAATATTTTCAAACGAGACAAAATGAATCTAGTTGTAAATGATGGAAGTAGTGTGACTTGGGATAAACCGGAAATATATAATAATGATAAGTGTGTTAAATCTACCTTGAAATTCAGAAAAGGAAGCATAATGATAGCGAGATCCATTACTGAGTTTGAGCCAGGAATGGTGTGCACAATTCCTAACAAGATGGCTACTGGAACTGTATGCACAGAAATATTGGACTGGTATTAATCAGCAAGAGATGGACTTGTGTATTGACATGATATCGATCCAAAGCATAACTCAAGTGTGGCTGGGATTCACTAATGGATTCACGATAATAACATTTGTATTATTGGGAGGCCCTCTCTTTTAACAGATCTATATTCGATTGAATACATATAGTGTTTTCTTAAAAGATGTGCTTCAGATTACTCTGGCATTCCAAAGTCTATGAATGAACTTTGGCTGTGCGTTGAAAGATAATGGGACGATATTACACAAAATGAGTGCCAAAATCTCTACACTAGACTCTACATTAGGCTCTAAACTAAGCTCTACATTAGACACTACAATAGACCTTACACTAGGCTCTACATTAAACTTCACACTAGGCTCTAATCAGACTCTACATTAGACTCTACACTAGATTGCATTAGGGCGCGGTAGTCCAGTGGTTAGCGAGCGGCAATTGCATTCGGTAGTCCCGGGTTCGATTCCCGCTACTGCCAAAACTGCCGCCGTGTTCACGCGGAGTACCATAACATTAAACATGTGAGTCCGCAAGTTCTTCCGAGAGGTTCGTGGTAGGGGAAGGAGGGTACGGTCCCTGTGGATGCCTCCCCCACTGGGTTCCGGTTTAAATTGGGTGGCACTTCCCGGCCGTCCAAACAGTTACCTTACACCTTTCTGTTAGGTCGGGCGGTCTGGGTCTCAACAACAACTGGATTGCATTAGACTCTACACTAGACTCTAAATTAGACTCTACACTTGGTTTTACACTAGACTACCTTAGACTCTACACAAGGATCTACACTAGACTACCTTAGACTCTACACAAGGATCTACACTAGACTCTACATTAGACTCTACACTAAGCTTTACATTAGACTCTACACTAGGTTCTGCACTAGACTCTACATTGCACTCTACACTAAGATCTATATTGTACTCTACATTGGGCTCTACATTAGACTCTACACTAGGTTCTACATTAGACATTACACAAAGCTCTACATTAGGCTAAACACTGCATTAGAATCTACACCAGGTTCTGCACTAGACTCTACACAAGGGACTCTACACTGGGCTCTATTAGATTCTACACTAGGCTCTATATTAGATTTCTTTTGTGTAAGTATTGCTTAGTGTATCACTTTCGAATAGGACAGAAATTTGCAAAAGAACATATTGTGCAAATGCCTCCTGTTACAGTTTTATTGTCGATTCCTACATTTACACAATGATCTACATCATCATAATTGTTTTTTTTCGTCTATCTCACTTTATTACCAAAATATCTATCCCAACTTTTTCATTTCTCCACTAGGTGCGCAGCAATCCATTTTATTCGATCGATCATGGGCACTTTTCTGTAGATATGCCAAAGGTTTATCCCATTAAACATTTCCTCATGGGAGACCTATATATTGCGTAAAGCTTGCATAAGTATGCTGCAAAGCTGACGCAATTTTGTCTCCCCATTTCCATTATGCTTATATTAACAAAACAGTTACCGTGGTAATATGTCCGCTTTTGATTAACAATTAAAATCACCTTTTCTATTGAAATATGAAAAAAATATGAGTTGAATTTTGCAAATTTATTCTGGAATTCTATTGATTTGAACTCGAAACAACAGGTTTATCGCATCAAAATTTTAAATAAAATTAAATAGCTTATTAAAAAGCAACATATATCACAATAATAATAGTATAGATGTCAAGACAAAAAATTACAGCAACCTTCACTTGAGAGAGTTAAAGAGGTAACAGATGCTAGAACAGCAAACGTGACTGGGGCAGGGAAAGGAGTTGCAACTGCGAGAAAAAATTTGAGTTAATAAATTAAGGAGAATGAAACAAGAAAGAAGACATTATGAATGAACGATAAAACATAAAAAAGTGAATGAAAGAAAAAGGGGTCTTAATAACTTGTTCAGTGGGTAAAACTACAAACACATATGTCTTATTAAATTAAAAAATGTAACTAGCTAGACTCGAAAACTAAAGATTTACCCAAACCAGCCTACCTTACATTTAACCTTTTGCTTACGGGTGGGACAGAGTCCATCTCAAACGAAGAACCTCCCAAAAAGACAGGTATTTGACATACCCTATCCCAAGCAGTTCGATCCCCCCTTTGCAGACGCCAATGCCTACAAAGGGGGATCGAACTGTTTGGGATAGGGTATGCCAAAAACTTATCTTTTTGGGAGGTTCTTCGTTTGGGATGGACGCTATCCCACTCGTAAGCAAAAGGTTAACTTTAGTAGCTTTCTTTTTTGTTTAATAAGGCTATTAATCTTTTTTAATTTAATAAGACAGTTATACTCGTAGTTTTACCCAATGAGTAAATTATTTGAATCCTTTCTGGACATTCACTTTACTCTTTGATATTTTACCATTCATCTTCTCCGCCGTTAACACCTCCATTTCCCTGCTAGAGTCACATTTTCTGTTTTAGCATAAATTGCGGAACTAGCTCCCAGGACTGAAGGTTACGCTTCTTGTCTGCCCTGCGGGAGAAGGCTGTTTCCTGCCTTCAATCACGATCGACACTATTAATTTTGCTTTGTTTGTTGCGTTTAACGAAGTTGCTTTAGTTTTAATATTTTAGCAGCAGTTGAGATGTAAGTATCACAGATTCAGTTTTGAATTTATAAGAACGTTTACTACTTAGACTATAATTAACTGATATGCGGCTCAATTCGACTGTCTCATCACAGATCCCATTTTTTAAGTAACTTTTTTTTTTCAAATTTTACAAGAAAATTTTTAAAAAATCGTCTAATGGGTCAAAATGACTAAAATTATAGTTCGTAACTCTCCCCTTCACTTTAAAAGGCTTGAAAAATCTTTCGATTAATACCATACTTGGCAATGTACCCCCGGGGGTACATTGCCAAAAAAAAAATTCTATGTAGCTTCAGATTTTTTGATAACAAAGCCGGATCTAAAGTTTCGTAAAAGTCCATTAATATTTGTGGCTGCTATCCTGCACACAAGAAAGCGATCACAGACATACAGGCAGACGGACATCACTCCAAAAATAGCCAAAACATGTTCAGGAAGTTTTAAAACATATATTGGCATCAAAATCTCGAATATATGCTTCAAAACCTTCTGAACACAAATGTATACAATAGCAGTTACAAATGTTAATGAATTTTCGCGAAAATTTATATCCGGCTTTGTTATAAAAAAATCTAGAACTAGATAGAATTTTTTTTTAAATTCGAGCATAAACTTCGAATTTTATTTTTAATTTTATGTTTTTTTTTAACATGGTAGCATAGAACAAAATATGACATAAACACGTATAAAAGGGTTTATTTGTGGGTTAATAATCACGAGACTTTATAGTTCCAATCATTGTTGTGAAAAACAGCCGCGACACAAATTTGTTTTGCTTGTGACGTCATTATCCCCCTGTGGGGGGAATTGGAATATTTTTTAAAGCCCTTTAAAGTGAATGGCAAGACGATATACTTGTAATTATTTCGAACCATGATACCGATTTTTCAAAATTTTTCTTGTAAAATTTAAAAACAAAAATGAATTTTGGTATAAAAAAGTTGCGTTGAGTTACACTCCAGTTAATTTTTATTAATGTTTATGAAATAAACTTATAAAAAGCCCCCCAAAATTATAATATATCGTCTGTAACATAAAACCGATGCACATAGGAGCAAGTAGTTTGTTGATATGAAAAAGTGCACATAAAATAATACGAAAAGAGAAACAACAGATAGTATGTGCACTGTGAAACAGGACGTTTCATTTCGGAACATTGGCGGCATGTAAGTCACATGTTAGTACATGAGTTTCTCGCTTCTGGCGCTTGTACATGGCGCATCATTGAGTGCAATGGCAAACTGATACTGTCCCCTTATCGAATTCCACCAGGTGTTTTTTTTTTGTGATTTTTACTTTCTTTATATTCAATAATATATAAGGAAAGCATTGTCACGGGGTCGAAAATTCGAATTAGAGTTTTCGACGGGAGAGAACGTTTCAATCATCCCTGATCACGAATCGAACATTTTTGAGGTGATGTCTGTGTGTGCGTGTGTGAAAGTATGTGTGTGTGTGTATGTATGTGAAATCATGTGTGTGTGTGTGAAAGTATGTGTGTGTGTGTGTGTCAGTGAGACTTTGGAGACGATAACTGACGAACGAATGGACCGATTAGAGCGAAATTTGGTACAAAAATTACAATCCTTAAACACTGGAAGTCTATTGTTTTTATACCCAATCGAACGTTTAATACCCTCCTAAATTTTCGAGTGAAATTTTGAAAAAAATCGTCAAAAAATCAAAACCTCTAATAAAGTTACGCAATTAAACATTTCTTATGTAATTTTTCATTAGAAAACGATTGACATAAATTTTAGAACGCTACCACGAACCGTTCTCGAGATATTGCACATTTTAAAAAAAAATCATCAAAAAATCATATAAAATAAAAAAGAAATATTTCCTATTGAGATACATATTCACTTTTCATATGTAATACCATGCCATAAATTGGGTGACATCATTCTCGTGGATCTAGCTCCTTCCATTCATGAAAAAAGATACTTTGAGTAATACTTTTGTAATTGAACGCCAATAGTCTTTTATCTGCTGTAAGAATAACTTATTTCTCCGTCCATAACACTTGGCGAGATTTTGGCGACGAATTTGCTGGGATGTCGCCAACTTGGCGACTTTTTTCAATGTTGCTATATTAAAGAAAAACTCGCCAAATGGATAAAAATGACGATAAATCAATGTAAATGACGAGTCATTGACGAAAATTCAATATCTTGGAAATAATATAAATATCTACTATAATAATAATCTATTTTTTTTTTTACTGTAAAAGTAGTAAATTTATTGCATTATATAAGGAAAGTCATGTGCTGCCCGCATCAGATTTTTACTTTCCCTGCAAAACATGGTAATGTATATGGAAAGTATTGGAATCAAGTCGAAAATTGCAACTCGAGTTTTCGACGGATCTGAGCGTTTCTAGACCTCTAGAATACGAAAAAACATTTTTAGCGTGACGTCTGTGTGTGTGTCTGTGTGTCTGTCTGTCTGTGTAGATTTTGTATCCACTATAACTAAAAAACAAATGGACCGAATTTCACAAAATTTGGTACGTAAGTCACATGTGGGCGATTCTGGTGCTGATTAGTTTTGGGTACGATTCGAGATAAAAGAACCCGCATAATTTTGCGAAATGGCCCGCAAAAGCTTGTATCCACTTTAACTAAAAACTAATAGACTGAATTTCACAAAATTCAGCAGATGAGTCATTTGTGGGTCACCCTGGTGCTGATTAGATTTTGGTATGATGCGGAAAAAAATAACCTGCATTTTTTTGCAAAATGGCCCGCAAAAATCGCCCAAATCTAAACTAAGAACTACGTATGCTCAAATATATCCACTAAATGCTTGTTTAATACGTAATTTTTAGCGAAGAAAAAAATAAGACCAACCCCATTGCATTAGGACTAGCCGTTCTCGAGATATTTTAGTTTTTCGTATTTTCTCTACCCAGCTTTGAAAATAAAACCGGTTACCGAATGAGAACGAAAATTGAATTAAAAGTGAAATAAATTTAATTAAAATAAAGAGAACGTGGATATAAGTCTGCAGGGAAAGTCATGTGCTGCCCACATCAGATTTTTTGATTTGGTCACGTAAATTATGCGATTGCTGTGTTAATCCAACATCTACTCGAGTGATGAGGAATCGGAGACCTAGATCGATAGGAGTATATAAGCACTACGGAAACATTCTCTAGAGATGTACACCAGGTTGTCCTGGTGATAACATGTTGGATATATCTCAGAACACGTGACAGCATAAGCAATATAACTGACTGAAGGATTTCTTGAAAATGCAGGTGAGTTGTCAATCAAAGCACCACATAGCAATACCAGAGGAGATTAGCTGTCATATATATAATCTTAAAACAAAAAAATCAATCATGCATAAAGCATTGACTATGAAACACTTTCCAACTGCAATGCAATTTTATTTAAACATCTTTAAAATGCGATACATTCAGCGGTGATGTATTTAAAATTATCACAATACTACAATAGTTTTGTATATTTGAAAACTTCATCGAAAAGAAATGAACTTTATTCAAATGACGTCATCGAAATATAAATCGCCTGGCTCTCTATATAAAACCAGTGAATATTTCATTCATGAACCTTTTTCCATTTCTTTCATTCAGAGGCGATATTTTGAAAATTATCACAATACTACAATACCTTATTTTACGTAAAAACATAAGACCATGGAGGTAAAATTACTTTCTAACTCCATGCTTAAAACTTCATCAGAAAAGCGATACTACAGAATCGTCTGCTTCTCTATGGAAAATTAATTAATGTTTCCTTCATATCAGCAATATTGCTGATTCCAGAGCTATATAATTTTGAGTTAAAGAAATACAGCAATTCTTATACAATTCATCTTATAGCTTGATGTGTTTACACTCTCCATATGTGAAAATTAGACTTCGTTGTAGAAATATACAAAATTTGATGATCATTAAAACTTAAAAATATTGTAATTGCGTTGGCGCAGTATATAGACGCACTGAAAAATAAAATAAAGCTGTTTTAGGACGGATGCAATACTAAATATGAATTAAAAAGAACTTTAAAAATCAAGATTTTGACACAAGATGGATGCCATATTTTATTTTGAAGTGGGCTACGTGATCTCTTCATATAATATAGGTGCAATTACTATTTTAAAAAATTTTTTAAAAACTACCGAATATATTTTGCTGAAATTTTTTTTTATATGTTTTACGGGATAATTTGAATATTTTCTAAAATTTTCAGAGTAATTTGCGAATTTTAAATTCGCTTAAAAATGTTTGAAAATTTAGGTCCCAGAGGGTTCAATTTATTTCATTGCTTAAACCTGGGTTCAATCCAAAACTATTTGCGTGATATTATTTATTTACATTCTCGTATATTCCACAGACCGTTTCAACAACATAATTTCTTTTTGATAAAGTTATTTTTACGGCAATTATCATGCGAACGTACAGACAGACAGACACAATGAACAAAGTCATAAACACCTTCCAACTATGTTGTAAAGTGTTAAAAATTGATCCTCAGAGTATCGGCACTAGGTGTAATGGCCGTGTTCTGCTTGGCATATGAATCCAGTTTGCAGCACTGGCTTGACATTCTCCGTACACAAAGATGGCGATCAACAGCTCAGACGAAAGTGGTATTTATCGTTAAATACTACACAACGGTTTTCGGACGATATCTAGCTTTTTCTGGTACAATACCATTGCAAACGGTGAGTCTATATGTTAGATAATCACCATAAGATTGCCGAAGGGACAGATTAAAAATCATGGTGAGGGTGACCTGACTGTCGAAGGGACAAGTTAAAAACCATGGTGAGGGCGACCTGACTGTCGAAGGGACAAGTTAAAAACCATGGTGAGGGCGACGTGACCGGACTGTCGAAGGGACAAGTTAAAAACCATGGTGAGGGTGACCTGACTGTCGAAGGGACAAGTTAAAAACCATGGTGATGGTGACCTGACTGTCGAAGGGACAAGTTAAAAACCATGGTGAGGGCGACCTGACTGTCGAAGGGACAAGTTAAAAACCATGGTGAGGGCGACTTGACTGTCGAAGGGACAAGTTAAAAGCATGGTGAGGGCGACCTGACTGTCGAAGGGACAAGTTAAAAACCATGGTGAGGGCGACCTGGGGGTTTACGTCCATAAACTCACCATGGCACTGCCGAAGGGACGTCGGGAATACAGTCTTGCTTCTGCAGTCAAGTATATTTACTGCAAGTATGGTTTCAAGTGTGGCTACTGCATGGCACCAGCTGACGCCGACAAAAAGTTTCGGATCCTCTGCAGCACATGCAGGGCCTCTTTACTCCACCCTATTTTATAAAAAGCAAAGCAAAAGAGCTGTACAGACGTTTGTTTCGTTGAAATTAATATGAACTGCGTAGTCAGTAAAATAAAAAGAACACTAAAACTTAAACTATAAAGCAATTAATTTCATAGTCAGTATTTTCGAGTATCATTAAAATTTTTATTCACCATTCATTCATGCTGCCATACATTAAATATGTACCCAAAACTTTTAGACTGGATGATCCACCTTGCAGAATAAACGCACACAATCAAGTTAGTTGCCCCAGAGTATACTGGCGTAGCTAGAAAAAAAATCTGATGTGGGCAACACATGACTTTCCTTATATAATGCAATGAATTTACTATTTTTACAATAAAAAAAAAATCTGAGGTGGGCAGCACATGACTTTCCTTGCAGACTTATATCCACGTTCTCTTTATTTTAATTAAATTTAATTCACTTTTAATTCAATTTTCGTTCTCATTTGATAACTGGACTTATTTTCAAAGATGGCGTAGAGAAAATACGAAAAAACTAAAATATCTCGAGAACGGCTAGTCCTAGTGTAATAGGGTTGGTCTCATTCTTTTCTTCGTTAAACATTACGTATTAAACGAGCATTTAATGGATATATTTGAGCATACGTACTTCTTTATTTTAAATTTCGGCGATTTTTGCGGGCCATTTTGCAAAACGAGGCAGGTTATTTTTTCTCGAATCGTACCAAAATCAATTCAGCACCAGCGTGCCCCACAAGCGACTTATCTACCAAATTTTGTGAAATTCGGTTCATTAGATTTTTAGCTAGAGTGGATACAAGTCTTTGCGGGCTATTTCGCAAAAAAAGGGGGGTTCTTTTATCCCGAATCGTACCCAAAACTAATCAGCACCAGATTCCCCACAAGTGACATATCTACCAAATTTTATGAAATTCGGTCAATTAATTTTTCAGTTAGAGTGGATACAAAATCTGCACAGACACACAGACAGACACACAGACACACACACAGACGTCACGTTAAAAATAGTTTTTTAGTATTCTAGATGTCTCGAAACGTGTAGATCCGTCGAAAACTCGAGTTGTGATTTTCGGCATGATTCCAATACTTTCCCTATACATTACCATGTATTGCAGGGAAAGTAATAGGTTTCTCTTATAGTAGCTTTATATTCTTTCCAAAAAATTGAATTTTCGTCAATAAGTCGTCATTTTCACTGATTTAGTGTCATTTTTATCCATTTGGCGAGATTTTCGTTAATTTGGCAACATTTAAAGAAGTCGCCAAGTTGGCGACATTCCTCCAAATTCGGCGCCAAAATCTCGCCAAGTGTTATGGACGGAGAAATAGGTTATTCTTATAGCAGATAAATAACTATTGGTGTTCAAATACATAAGTATTACTCAAAGTATCTTTTCTCATGAATGGAATGAGCTAGATCCTCGAGAATGAGGTCACCAAATTTATCGCATAATATTACATATGAAAAGTGAACATGTTTTTCGCCAGTTAGTATATTTTTTTTAATTTATGGGAATTTTTGATAAATGAATTTTAAAAAAGTGCAACATCTCGAGAACGGTTAATGCTGGCGATCTAAAGTTTATGTCAATCGTGTTCTAAGGAAAAATTACATTAGAAATGTCTATTTGCGTAACTTTATTAAAGGTTTTGAGTTTTTGATGAATTTTTTCAAAATTTCACTCGACAATTTAGGGGGGTTCTGAACATTCGATTACCTTTAAAAACAATAAGCTTCCAGAATTCACGGATTATGGTTTTTGAACCAAATTTCATTCGACTCGCTCTATTCCTTTGTGAGATATCGTCTCCAAAGACTGACACACACACACATACAGGGCGCGGTAGCCCATTGGTTAGCGCGCTGGAGTTGCACTCGGTAGGCCCGGGTTCGATTCCAGCCACTGCCAGAACTGCCGCCGTGTTCATGCGGAGTACGATCACGTTAAACATGTGGGTCCGAAAGTCCTTCCGAGAGGTTGGTGGTAGGGGAAGGAGGGTACGGTCCCTGTGGATGCCTCCCCCACTGGATTCCGGTCTAAATTGGGTGGCACTTCCCGACCGTCCAAACAGTTACCTTACACCTTTCTGGTAGGTCGGACGGTCTGGGTTTCAACAACAACAACACACACACATACTTTCACACACACACACACACAGACATCACCTCAAAAATGTTGATTCGTGATCAGGGATGCTTGAAACGTGCTCTCCCGTCGAAAACTCGAATTTTCGACTCCTTCACAATACTGTCCTTATATATTTTGTATATAAGGAAAGTAAAAATGATGGGGGGTGCCAAATATGTTTCCCATTTCTCTATACCGATATTATTGAACTTCAATGGGTTTCTGAGTGTTGTGAAATTCAACATCCCTTTTTGCAATGCCAGTAGTTGAGCTATATGTGTTGATGTTAAGGTATATAAACAGCGATCACGTTTATATCAGTAGGTAAACAGCGCTCTTTATATGTGCCCAAGAATGCCCACTTTAAAAGCGTTCTGAAAACTATTTTCTCGCTTATTGCTAGTGAATGTTTTATTATTTACATACTGAGTGTCCAGAGTGCGGGAGTAACAGAATGTCCGGTTTTGTGGTATACGGAATAGTTTTACAAGCGTTTTCAATGTATACTCGTCCACTACGCTATCTTTATACTTAGTTTTATAAATATATTCATTTTATTCTAACTATAGCGTAAAACATTCAAGCCTATAAAAATTAAAATATTTTTTTTTTCTTGCAGCACTGACGAGTATGAAAGACGTGGTTAAATTGTCATTGGTTACCATCTTATATGGTCTACTGGTCTTAGAAGTTCAAGGAATCCCATTGGCAGGTTTCGATACCGGATTAGGGTTTGGACATTATGGCTTTGGGCAGCACGATGCAATAGGTTTCGGACAACGCAATACGAAACAAAATGATGATTTTAACCTTGGTGGAATCAACGACTTTGATGATTTCACTGAACGGGATACCGGACTGGGTTTTGGAGGCTTCGGAACACGGGCCAAGAGTCCAGCAGGATTCAAAGCGTATTCAAGTCCAGCAGGATTCAAAGCGTATTCAAGTCCAGCAGGATTCAAATCGTTAATAACCCAGAAGCAAGAACCCGAGCCACTTTTCAACTTTGGAGATTTAGATCTTGATTTGGATTTCGGTGATGGTGGCAAACAAAATTTCAAAGCCAAAGACCAAGGCATCGGCTCAGCAACAACTAGAATAGGTACATCTACCAAACTCCAGGAATCTCGAACATCAGGGAGAGTTTTTGGAACAACAGTCGAATCCGCTGATATCGCCGTAAGTACAGATATTTCGGGTTCTGCAAGTGCCGATGTTTCGGGAAGCGTAGATGTGTCAGCCACCGCAGGCATTTCGGCTTCTGCTAGTGTTGATGCGTCAGCTAGCGTTGACGTATCAGGTTCCGCTGATATTTCGGCAAGTGCTGGAATATCTGCATCTGCCAGTGTTGATGTGTCAGGATCGGCAAGTATTGATGTGTCAGGATCGGCAAGTGTTGATGTTTCAGGATCTGCAAGTGTTGATGTTTCGGGAAGCGTTGATGTGTCTGGCTCTGTCGACGTGTCCGCTAGCGCTGATATATCTGCTTCTGCTAGTATTGATGTTTCAGGTAGCGTTGACGTATCAGCATCCGCTGATATTTCGGCAAGTGCTGAAATATCTGCATCTGCAGGTGTAGACGTATCAGGAAGCGTTGAAGTGTCTGGCTCGGTAGACGTGTCCGCTAGCGCAGATATATCTGCTTCTGCTAGTATTGATGTTTCAGGTAGCGTTGACGTATCAGCATCCGCTGATATTTCGGCAAGTGCTGACGTATCTGAATCTGCGAGTATAGACGTATCAGGAAGCGTTGAAGTGTCTGGCTCGGTAGACGTGTCCGCTAGCACTGATATATCTGCTTCTGCTAGTATTGATGTTTCAGGTAGCGTTGACGTATCAGCATCCGCTGATATTTCGGCAAGTGCTGAAATATCTGCATCTGCGAGTGTAGACGTATCAGGAAGCGCTGAAGTGTCTGGCTCGGTCGACGTATCCGCTAGCGCTGATATATCTGCTTCTGCTAGTATTGATGTTTCAGGTAGCGTTGACGTATCAGCATCCGCTGATATTTCGGCAAGTGCTGACGTATCTGCATCTGCGAGTATAGACGTATCAGGAAGCGTTGAAGTGTCTGGCTCGGTAGACGTGTCCGCTAGCGCTGATGTATCTGCTTCTGCTAGTATTGATGTTTCAGGTAGCGTTGACGTATCAGCATCCGCTGATATTTCGGCAAGTGCTGACATATCTGCATCTGCGAGTGTAGACGTATCAGGAAGCGTTGACGTATCAGCATCCGCTGATATTTCGGCAAGTGCAGAAATATCTGCATCTGCAAGTGTAGACGTATCAGGAAGTGTTGAAGTGTCTGGCTCGGTCGACGTGTCCGCTAGCGCTGATATATCTGCTTCTGCTAGTATTGATGTTTCAGGTAGCGTTGACGTATCAGCATCCGCTGATATTTCGGCAAGTGCTGACATATCTGCATCTGCGAGTATAGACGTATCAGGAAGCGTTGACGTATCAGCATCCGCTGATATTTCGGCAAGTGCTGACATATCTGCATCTGCGAGTGTAGACGTATCAGGAAGCGCTGACGTATCAGCATCCGCTGATATTTCGGCAAGTGCTGACATATCTGCATCTGCGAGTATAGACGTATCAGGAAGCGTTGAAGTGTCTGGCTCGGTAGACGTGTCCGCTAGCGCTGATGTATCTGCTTCTGCTAGTATTGATGTTTCAGGTAGCGTTGACGTATCAGCATCCGCTGATATTTCTGCAAGTGCTGACATATCTGCATCTGCGAGTGTAGACGTATCAGGAAGCGTTGACGTATCAGCATCCGCTGATATTTCGGCAAGTGCTGAAATATCTGCATCTGCGAGTATAGACGTATCAGGAAGCGTTGAAGTGTCTGGCTCGGTAGACGTGTCCGCTAGCGCTGATGTATCTGCTTCTGCTAGTATTGATGTTTCAGGTAGCGTTGACGTATCAGCATCCGCTGATATTTCTGCAAGTGCTGACATATCTGCATCTGCGAGTGTAGACGTATCAGGAAGCGTTGACGTATCAGCATCCGCTGATATTTCGGCAAGTGCTGAAATATCTGCATCTGCGAGTGTAGACGTATCAGGAAGCGTTGAAGTGTCTGGCTCGGTCGACGTGTCCGCTAGCGCTGATATATCTGCTTCTGCTAGTATTGATGTTTCAGGCAGCGTTGACGTATCAGCATCCGCTGATATTTCGGCAAGTGCAGAAATATCTGCATCTGCAAGTGTAGACGTATCAGGAAGTGTTGAAGTGTCTGGCTCGGTCGACGTGTCCGCTAGCGCTGATATATCTGCTTCTGCTAGTATTGATGTTTCAGGTAGCGTTGACGTATCAGCATCCGCTGATATTTCGGCAAGTGCTGACATATCTGCATCTGCGAGTATAGACGTATCAGGAAGCGTTGACGTATCAGCATCCGCTGATATTTCGGCAAGTGCTGACATATCTGCATCTGCGAGTGTAGACGTATCAGGAAGCGTTGACGTATCAGCATCCGCTGATATTTCGGCAAGTGCTGACATATCTGCATCTGCGAGTGTAGACGTATCAGGAAGCGTTGACGTATCAGCATCCGCTGATATTTCGGCAAGTGCTGAAATATCTGCATCTGCGAGTGTAGACGTATCAGGAAGCGTTGAAGTGTCTGGCTCGGTCGACGTGTCCGCTAGCGCTGATATATCTGCTTCTGCTAGTATTGATGTTTCAGGTAGCGTTGACGTATCAGCATCCGCTGATATTTCGGCAAGTGCTGAAATATCTGCATCTGCGAGTGTAGACGTATCAGGAAGTGTTGAAGTGTCTGGCTCGGTCGACGTGTCCGCTAGCGCTGATATATCTGCTTCTGCTAGTATTGATGTTTCAGGTAGCGTTGACGTATCAGCATCCGCTGATATTTCGGCAAGTGCAGAAATATCTGCATCTGCGAGTGTAGACGTATCAGGAAGTGTTGAAGTGTCTGGCTCGGTAGACGTGTCCGCTAGCGCTGATATATCTGCTTCTGCTAGCATTGATGTTTCAGGTAGCGTTGACGTATCAGCATCTGCTGATATTTCGGCAAGTGCTGACATATCTGCATCTGCGAGTATAGACGTATCAGGAAGCGTTGACGTATCAGCATCCGCTGATATTTCGGCAAGTGCTGACATATCTGCATCTGCGAGTGTAGACGTATCAGGAAGCGTTGACGTATCAGCATCCGCTGATATTTCGGCAAGTGCTGACATATCTGCATCTGCGAGTGTAGACGTATCAGGAAGCGTTGACGTATCAGCATCCGCTGATATTTCGGCAAGTGCTGAAATATCTGCATCTGCGAGTGTAGACGCATCAGGAAGCTTTGAAGTGTCTGGCTCGGTCGACGTGTCCGCTAGCGCTGATATATCTGCTTCTGCTAGTATTGATGTTTCAGGTAGCGTTGACGTATCAGCATCTGCTGATATTTCGGCAAGTGCTGACATATCTGCATCTGCGAGTGTAGACGTATCAGGAAGCGTTGACGTATCAGCATCCGCTGATATTTCGGCAAGTGCTGACATATCTGCATCTGCGAGTGTAGACGTATCAGGAAGCGTTGACGTATCAGCATCCGCTGATATTTCGGCAAGTGCTGAAATATCTGCATCTGCGAGTGTAGACGTATCAGGAAGCGTTGAAGTGTCTGGCTCGGTCGACGTGTCCGCTAGCGCTGATATATCTGCTTCTGCTAGTATTGATGTTTCAGGTAGCGTTGACGTATCAGCATCCGCTGATATTTCGGCAAGTGCAGAAATATCTGCATCTGCGAGTGTAGACGTATCAGGAAGCGTTGACGTATCAGCATCCGCTGATATTTCGGCAAGTGCTGACATATCTGCATCTGCGAGTGTAGACGTATCAGGAAGCGTTGACGTATCAGCATCCGCTGATATTTCGGCAAGTGCTGAAATATCTGCATCTGCGAGTGTAGACGTATCAGGAAGCGTTGAAGTGTCTGGCTCGGTAGACGTGTCCGCTAGCGCTGATATATCTGCTTCTGGTAGTATTGATGTTTCAGGTAGCGTTGACGTATCAGCATCCGCTGATATTTCGGCAAGTGCAGAAATATCTGCATCTGCGAGTGTAGACGTATCAGGAAGTGTTGAAGTGTCTGGCTCGGTCGACGTGTCCGCAAGCGCTGATATATCTGCTTCTGCTAGTATTGATGTTTCAGGTAGATATCCTTCGGCAAGTATTGAAGTATCTGCTAGTGCTGATATTGATGTTTCCGCCTCAGTCGAAGTATCTGCGAGTGCTGATATTGATGTTTCCGCCTCAGTGGGAGTATCTGCTAGTGCTGATATAGATGTTTCCGCTTCAATAGGAGTATCTGCGAGTGCTGATATAGATGTTTCCGCGTCAGTCGGAGTGTCTGCGAGTGCTGATATTGATGTTTCCGCCTCAGTGGGAGTATCTGCGAGTGCTGATATTGATGTTTCCGCCTCAGTCGAAGTATCTGTGAGTGCTGATATTGATGTTTCCGCCTCAGTGGGAGTGTCTGCGAGTGCTGATATTGACGTTTCCGCCTCAGTCGGAGTATCTGCTAGTGCTGATATTGATATTTCCGCCTCAGTTGGAGTATCTGCGAGTGCTGATATAGATGTTTCCGCCTCAGTCGGAGTATCTGCTAGTGCTGATATTGATGTTTCCGCATCAGTAGGAGTGTCCGCCAGTGCTGAGATTGATGTCTCTGCCTCAGTCGGAGTATCTGCGAGTGCTGATATTGATGTTTCCGCTTCAGTCGGAGTGTCCGCGAGTGCTGATATATCTGCTTCTGCTAGTATTGATGTTTCAGGTAGATATCCTTCGGCAAGTATTGAAGTATCTGCTAGTGCTGATATTGATGTTTCCGCCTCAGTCGAAGTATCTGCTAGTGCTGATATAGATGTTTCCGCTTCAATAGGAGTATCTGCGAGTGCTGATATAGATGTTTCCGCGTCAGTCGGAGTGTCTGCGAGTGCTGATATTGATGTTTCCGCCTCAGTGGGAGTATCTGCGAGTGCTGATATAGATGTTTCCGCGTCAGTCGGAGTGTCTGCCAGTGCTGATATTGATGTTTCCGCCTCAGTGGGAGTGTCCGCCAGTGCTGAGATTGATGTCTCTGCCTCAGTCGGAGTGTCCGCGAGTGCTGATATTGATGTTTCCGCCTCATTCGGAGTATCTGCTAGTGCTGATATAGATGTTTCAGCTTCAATCGGAGTATCTGCGAGTGCTGATATTGATGTTTCCGCTTCAGTTGGAGTATCTGCTAGTGCTGATATTGATGTTTCCGCCTCAGTCGAAATATCTGCCAGTGCTGAATTTGATGTTTCCGCCTCAGTTGGAGTATCTGCTAGTGCTGATATTGATGTTTCCGCCTCAGTCGGGGTATCTGCGAGTGCTGATATTGATGTCTCCGCCTCAGTTGGAGTATCGGCTAGTGCTGATATTGATGTTTCCGCCTCAGTCGGAGTATCTGCGAGTGCTGATATAGATGTTTCCGCCTCAGTCGGAGTATCTGCGAGTGCTGATATAGATGTTTCCGCCTCAGTCGGAGTATCTGCGAGTGCTGATATAGATGTTTCCGCCTCAGTCGGAGTATCTGTTAGTGCTGATATTGATGTTTCCGCCTCAGTCGAAGTATCTGCTAGTGCTGATATTGATGTTTCCGCCTCAGTCGGTGTGTCTGCGAGTGCTGATATTGATGTTTCCGCTTCAGTCGGAGTGTCTGCTAGTGCTGATATTGATGTTTCTGCCTCAGTCGGAGTATCTGCGAGTGCTGATATTGATGTTTCCGCCTCAATCGGAGTATCTGCTAGTGCTGATATAGATGTTTCAGCCTCAGTCGGAGTATCTGCGAGTGCTGATATTGATGTTTCCGCCTCAGTCGGAGTATCTGCTAGTGCTGATATTGATGTTTCCGCTTCAGTCGGAGTATCTGCTAGTGCTGATATTGATGTTTCTGCCTCAGTCGGAGTATCTGCTAGTGCTGATATTGATGTTTCCGCCTCAGTCGGAGTATCTGCGAGTGCTGATATAGATGTTTCCGCCTCAGTCGGAGTATCTGCGAGTGCTGATATAGATGTTTCCGCTTCAGTCGGAGTATCTGTTAGCGCTGATATTGATGTTTCCGCGTCAGTCGAAGTATCTGCTAGTGCTGATATTGATGTTTCCGCCTCAGTCGGTGTGTCTGCGAGTGCTGATATTGATGTTTCCGCCTCAGTGGGAGTATCTGCGAGTGCTGATATTGATGTTTCCGCCTCATTCGGAGTATCTGCGAGTGCTGATATAGATGTTTCCGCCTCGGTCGGAGTATCTGCTAGTGCTGATATTGATGTTTCCGCCTCAGTCGGTGTGTCTGCGAGTGCTGATATTGATGTTTCCGCCTCAGTGGGAGTGTCTGCGAGTGCTGATATTGATGTTTCCGCCTCAATCGGAGTATCTGCGAGTGCTGATATAGATGTTTCCGCCTCGGTCGGAGTATCTGCGAGTGCTGATATAGATGTTTCCGCCTCAGTCGGAGTATCTGCGAGTGCTGATATAGATGTTTCCGCCTCAGTCGGAGTATCTGTTAGTGCTGATATTGATGTTTCCGCCTCAGTCGAAGTATCTGCTAGTGCTGATGTTGATGTTTCCGCCTCATTCGGTGTGTCTGCGAGTGCTGATATTGATATTTCCGCCTCAGTGGGAGTATCTGCGAGTGCTGATATTGATGTTTCCGCCTCTGTCGGAGTATCTGCTAGTGCTGATATAGATGTTTCCGCCTCGGTCGGAGTATCAGCGAGTGCTGATATAGATGTTTCCGCCTCAGTCGGAGTATCTGCCAGTGCTGATATAGATGTTTCCGCCTCAGTTGGAGTATCTGCTAGTGCTGATATTGATGTTTCCGCCTCAGTGGGAGTATCTGCTAGTGCTGATATTGATGTTTCCGCCTCAGTCGGAGTGTCCGCGAGTGCTGATATTGATATTTCCGCCTCAGTGGGAGTATCTGCGAGTGCTGATATTGATGTTTCCGCCTCAGTCGAAGTATCTGCGAGTGCTGATATTGATGTTTCCGCTTCAGTGGGTGTGTCTGCGAGTGCTGATATTGATGTTTCCGCCTCAGTGGGAGTGTCTGTGAGTGCTGATGTTGATGTTTCCGCCTCAGTGGGAGTATCTGCGAGTGCTGATATTGATGTTTCCGCCTCAGTGGGAGTATCTGCTAGTGCAGATATAGATGTTTCCGCTTCAATCGGAGTATCTGCGAGTGCTGATATAGATGTTTCCGCCTCAGTCGGTGTGTCTGCGAGTGCTGATATTGATGTTTCCGCCTCAGTGGGAGTATCTGCAAGTGCTGATATTGATGTTTCCGCTTCAGTGGGAGTATCTGCTAGTGCTGATATAGATGTTTCCGCCTCAATCGGAGTATCTGCGAGTGCTGATATTGATGTTTCCGCCTCAGTGGGAGTATCTGCGAGTGCTGATATTGATGTTTCCGCTTCAATCGGAGTATCTGCGAGTGCTGATATTGATGTTTCCGCCTCAGTGGGAGTATCTGCGAGTGCTGATATTGATGTTTCCGCCTCAGTGGGGGTGTCTGCGAGTGCTGATATTGATGTTTCCGCCTCAGTCGAAGTATCTGCGAGTGCTGATATTGATGTTTCCGCCTCAGTGGGAGTATCTGCTAGTGCTGATATAGATGTTTCCGCTTCAATAGGAGTATCTGCGAGTGCTGATATAGATGTTTCCGCCTCAGTCGGAGTGTCTGCGAGTGCTGATATTGATGTTTCCGCCTCAGTGGGAGTATCTGCGAGTGCTGATATTGATGTTTCCGCCTCAGTCGAAGTATCTGCGAGTGCTGATATTGATGTTTCCGCTTCAGTGGGTGTGTCTGCGAGTGCTGATATTGATGTTTCCGCCTCAGTGGGAGTGTCTGTGAGTGCTGATGTTGATGTTTCCGCCTCAGTGGGTGTATCTGCGAGTGCTGATATTGATGTTTCCGCCTCAGTGGGAGTATCTGCTAGTGCAGATATAGATGTTTCCGCTTCAATCGGAGTATCTGCGAGTGCTGATATAGATGTTTCCGCCTCAGTCGGTGTGTCTGCGAGTGCTGATATTGATGTTTCCGCCTCAGTGGGAGTATCTGCAAGTGCTGATATTGATGTTTCCGCTTCAGTGGGAGTATCTGCTAGTGCTGATATAGATGTTTCCGCCTCAATCGGAGTATCTGCGAGTGCTGATATTGATGTTTCCGCCTCAGTGGGAGTATCTGCGAGTGCTGATATTGATGTTTCCGCCTCAGTGGGAGTATCTGCGAGTGCTGATATTGATGTTTCCGCCTCAGTGGGGGTGTCTGCGAGTGCTGATATTGATGTTTCCGCCTCAGTCGAAGTATCTGCGAGTGCTGATATTGATGTTTCCGCCTCAGTGGGAGTATCTGCTAGTGCTGATATAGATGTTTCCGCTTCAATAGGAGTATCTGCGAGTGCTGATATAGATGTTTCCGCCTCAGTCGGAGTGTCTGCGAGTGCTGATATTGATGTTTCCGCCTCAGTGGGAGTATCTGCGAGTGCTGATATTGATGTTTCCGCCTCAGTCGAAGTATCTGTGAGTGCTGATATTGATGTTTCCGCCTCAGTGGGAGTGTCTGCGAGTGCTGATATTGATGTTTCCGCCTCAGCTGATGTGTCGTTTGACGCATCGGCAAGTGTTGATGTTGATGCATCCGCCAGTTTTGATGTATCTGCTTCAGCCATTGGTGGTCGACGACGCAGAAGTGCAGAAGGTATGGTTTTGAACATATGTATTTAACTATTTTAATTTCATTCATTTTCAAATTCTGGATTTCAAATTCTCCCTAAAATTTGCTATTCTATTTTGTTTTTAACTGTATTTTGTATGCGTTAATGGATTAATGGACTGTGGCGGATCCGTGTCTTTGTGTCTGTTGTGCTTTGGGACTCCGCGAAAAAATTTAATAAGTTGAACCATGAGTTAAACACTTGCGTACCTAGAGTTAAATATGTCTCAAAATATAAATTCTAGTTGATTATTAAATAAGTTGCTTTGTAACATTTGACTCCAACCCAAGTTAAATATTTGTGTTTATAAAACAGAAAAGTTAATTTCTGTTGTCTGAGCATTGGCCGAGTGTTTTCTTTTGCTTTCTGAGTGTATTTAAAGTGAATTTGTCCAGTTTTAATGAAATACGTGATGAATTTATTAGAAATGATAACAGGAAAATATTTAGTTTTTAATATTTGGCATTATAACTTGTAATATCATCTTGGTGATTCCAAGTTTTTTTTTTACTTTTTTAAGAAACACGTGAAAAACTTCAGAAAAAATATTGGCTTAATTTATTTAAATATGCAATTTTTCAATGCTATTTTATGTTATAATATTTATTATATTCAAAGAAACACTGTAAATTTAACTTTTAATAATATTTTCTTTGTTATCAACGGCATTTAATTTCAGTTGCTGATATAGTATATCTGGTTATATAGTATAGTATAAATGATCCTATATAATCTTTATATACTATCTGCCAAGTGTCCGTATGTCTGTCTGTGTGTCTGTCAGGCTTTTCTAGGCACTTCCTGACTAGATAGGGTCTTGCAATTTGCTACTTGGGTCGATCGCTCAATAAAGCCCCTGGAAAAATAAAATCTTCTGAAGAGAGGGTGCTCCACACCAAAACGTTCGAAAAGTGAAATGATAGAAAAGCATGCTTTGAAATAAGATGGAAACTTCAAATTTGGTGTATGGGTAAATCGTTCGAAAGAAGAACGTGTGCAATTTCAAAGTTCAATATTTTCTACTTAAGGAGGTGCCGCAGACCAAAGTGTTCGATTTGCCGAATAAATGGGAAACGGTTCCTTTAAAATTGGATAGAGGCTTGAAATCTGGTATATGGTCTAATCATTTGATGAAAACAGTCGAATGTAGCTTTTAAAAATGTTTGTTTAAGGGGGCGTTTCAGAAAAGACGTTCGAAAGGTGAATTGATAAATAAACATGCTTCGGGATGGGATAAAGATTTCAAATTTGGTGTACGTGTAGATAGTTTGGAAGGAGGAATGTGTACAATTTCAGTTTTCCAATATTTTCTACTTTAGGGAGTTCCCCCTTCAGAACAGAGTTTTTCAAAAATGTTTATTTATGGTTGTGCTTCACAGAAAACCGGTCAAAGGGGAAATGATAAAATAGATGCACGGGATGAGATATACTTTAATTTGGTGTACGGGTAGATAGTCCAAAAGGAAGAAATGCGCAACTTAGATTTTACAATATATTCTTCTTTTAAGGGTTCTGCACACCAAATTATTCGATGTGCCGAATAAAAGTGAAACGCGAATTATTCAAAAATTTACATTATTCAGAAGTTGCTTATTGTGAGACCTTTGAGTTTTAATGTCTATTCGGCTAGTAAAATACAATACTCACTCATGTCTGTATTGCCCATCAAGGTGAAATAAAGGTGAAATTTACATCTAAAGTCGAAAGCGCCGGCACAACGGGATGTAAATCCATGCTTATGAGATTATAATAGCCTGAAGAAATTAAACGGAGAACTGTAATGAGCTCATGAAGTTAGAGATGAGACCATACCTTTACCTCCATGGATTTAGAATGATGGAGATGAAACTCCTATGGATGAAACGTTTGAAAGTGCCATAATGATTTATCTAGGCGTCGATAATGTTAGTAAAGTAGCTGTTATTGTTAGTTGACACAACAGAAAGACGTAGTATTTAGTATATGTATTTATGATTATTGTTATTTTCCTTATTTACATAATGTATCAGAAAAGTATTGTGAAGGGGTCGAAAATTCGAATTCGAGTTTTTAAAGGGAGAGCACGTTTCAAGCATCCCTGATCACAAATCAAACACTTTTGAGTTGATGTCTGTATGTGTGTGTCCGAAAGTATGTGTATGTGTGTGAATGTATGTGTGTGTGTGTGTGTCAGGGAGCCTGTGGCGACGATAACTGACGAATGAATGGACCGATTCAAACGAAATTTGGTACAAAAATCACAATCCGTAAACACTGGAAGCCTATTGTTTTCATACGCAATCGAATGTTCACAACCCCCCTAAATTTTCGAATGAAATTTTGAAAAAATCATCAAACAATCAAAACCGCTAATAAAGTTACGCAAATAGACATTTCTTATGGAATTATTCATTAGAAAGCGATTGACATAAATTTTAGAACGTTAACATGAACCGTTCTCGAGATATTGCACATTTTTCAAAAAAATTATCAAAAAGTCATATAAAATAAAATAAGAAATATTTCCTATTGAGAAACATGTTCACTTTTCATATGTAATACCATGCGATAAATTTGGTGACATCATTCTCGTGGATCTAGCTTGTTCCATTCATGGAAAAGATACTTTGAGTAATACTTTTGTATTTGAACGCTAATAGTCATTTATCTGCTGTAAGAATAACTTATTTCTTCGTCCATAACGCTTGGCGAGATTTTGATGACGAATTTGGTGGAATGTCGCCAACTTGGCGACTTTTTCAATGTTGCTAAATTAACGAAAAACTCGCCAAATGGATAAAAATGACGCTAAATCAATGAAAATGACGACTCATTGTCGAAAATTCAATATCTTGGAAAGAATATAAATATCTACTATAATAATAATCTATTTTTTTTGTACTGTAAAAGTAGTAAATTTATTGCATTATATAAGGAAAGTCATGTGCTGCCCACATCAAATTTTTTAATTAAAGGTTCCCTTATTATGAGTATAATGAACCAGTATTTTTTCATAGTTGTAGGATGGAATACAGAATATATGGAGATGAAAATAAATTGAAAGATAACGTAACTTTCAATAAGTAGGAAAATTCTATATTGTGTCAGTTCAATTTCGCATTGCGCTAATAGTTTTTTTTACGAAATGGGCAGTTTAAATAAATATTTTAAGCCTTTCCCTCTAGATAAGTATGTAATGCAGGACTACTTACCTCATCCCAGCGCCACCTGAATAATTGTCTCAAACGATATTGATATTCTCGTAATATGAAGTTTTAACTCTTTACTTTTACCTCCGTGGTTCTTACCAATTTAAAAAGTCCCAATTTGAATAATTAAACCATGGAGTTAGATAAACCTTTTTCTTTATTTACCTTCAAATTCATGTTTTAAACAATGAAATGCTTACACAATTGATTTATAGATAGATTAGTTTGTGCTAAATTATATAACCCATGAAGTTAGAGACAGTTAGTGCCTTTTACCTCCATGGTATGACCAGTAATTGAAAACTTGAAATAAAATATTTCAGTGATTAAACTTGATAAATTCGTTATTAGGTTGTGTAAGGGAGAGTAGAATAATAGCGTTGCATGGTATATTATGTGTGTTTTGGTAAGTAGTCGTATAATAAAAAATCTGATGTGGGCAGCACATGACTTTCCTTATATAATGCAATGAATTTACTACTTTTACAGTTAAAAAAATGTTATTCTTATAGTAGATACTCATATTCTTTTTAGGATATTGAATTTTCTTCAATTAGTCGTCATTTTCATTGATTTAGCATCATTTTTATCCACTTGGCGAGATTTTTGTTAATTTGACAACATTTAAAAATGTTGCCAAGTTGGCGACATTCAGCTAAATTCGTCGTCAAAATCTCGCCAAGTGTTATGGACGGACAAACAAGTTATTCTTTCAGCGGATAAATGACTATTGGCGTTCAAATACAAAGGTATTACTCAAAGTATCTTTTCTCGTGAATGGAACGAGTTATATCTAGGAGAATGAGGTCACCAAACTTATCGCATGATATTACATATGAAAAGTGAACATCTTTCTCAACAGTTAATATATATATATATTTTTGTTTTTGGGATTTTTTGATACATTTATTTGAAAAATGTGCAATTTCTCGAGAACGTTTCATGCTAAAGTTTATGTTAATCGTTTTCTAAGGAAAAATTACATAAGAAATGTCTATTTGCGTAACTTTAATAAAGGCTTTGATTTTTTGATGATTTTTTCAAAATTTCACTCAAATCTAATAAGAGGGGTAATAAAATGTGGTTTAGTTGTTGTAATAAGAGAGGTAATAAAATGTGGTTTAGTTGTTGTAATAAGAAGGGTAATAAAATGTGGTTTAGTTGTTTTATTCAAAAGGGTAATGAAATGTGATTTAGTTGTTGTAATAAGAGGGGTAATAAAATGTGGATTAGTTGTAATAAGAAGGGTAATAAAATGTGGTTTAGTTGTTGTATTTAAAAGGGTAATGAAATGTGGTTTAGTTGTTGTAATAAGAGAGGTAATAAAATGTGGTTTAGTTGTAATAAGAGGGGTAATAAAACGTGTGGAACTGCATGAGGTTGGCCAATATATACATTTAGATAAATGCAGCTCATCCACAACCACCAAAATAATACAGGTCAATTTTTCCTCTCTGACTTGGGGGTGTAAAGAAATGTAAAATCATCAATATTTTGATTTGCATAGTTTTGAAAAAAGTTTTGAATGTAAGTATATGAATTTATTTTTCAGAGATACATATCCTATACCTTAATATGGAAAAAATAACAGGATAACTTCAAGATATTAAAAATAAGATGGAGGAGAGGGTAATTAAATCTGGGGACGACTTTAAAAAAAAAAAAAAAAAAAAAAAAAAAAAAAAAAAAAAAAAAAAAAAAAAAAACATATTTGAATAATGTATCGAAAATAGATTATATCGATGTTAAGTTTTTTTCTCCATTGTAGAAAAATTAATGGAAAAATTTGTAAAATATTTTTCAAAAGTACATGCTTTCAGCTAGCTCACAAATAGCAACATTTGACAAAGGTTAATCAAGTTGGATAGAAAAATTAGGGCAAGTAGAATTTGGAGTTATGACAATGGAAATTCAACAAAAATATTCGAGTAGGAGTATAAAGAAGTCTGAAGCATAGAGACTAACATGGAAGTATTACATTTTTTGTGTTGACGTCACGGGGAGGAGTGAAAACGGTAAAAGCAGTAGAGTTTCGATTTTTCTTAGCTGTAGAAAAAAAATGAACAAATAAAATACGTATAAAGTGTTACCAAAATAGGTGTTTAATGGTAATTTTTTTTACTTTCCCTGCACATGGTAATCTATAGGGAAAGTATTGGAATCATGTCGAAAATCGCAACTCGAGTTTTCGACGGATCTACACGTTTCAAGATCTCTAGAATACGAAAAAACCATTTTTAGCGTGACGTCTGTGTGTGTGTCTGTGTGTCTGTCTATGCAGATTTTGTATCCACTCTAACTAAAAAACTAATACACCGAATTTCACAAAATTTTGTAGGTAAGTTACTTGTGGGCGAGTCTGGTGCTGATTAGTTTTAGGTACGATTCGGGATAAAAGAACCCGCCTTTTTTTGCGAAATGCCCCGCAAAAGCTTGTATCCACTCTAGCTGAAAAACTAATGGACCGAATTTCAGAAAATTCGGTAGATGAGTTACGTATAGGCCACCCTGGTGCTGATTAGATTTTGGTACGATTTCGAAAAAAATAACATGACTTTTTTTGCAGAATGGCCCGCAAAAATTGTCAAAATCTAAACTAAAAAGCTACGTATGCTCAAATATATCCATTAAATGATTGTGTAATACGTAATTTTTAACGAAGAATAAGACCAACCCCATTACACTAGGACTAGCCGTTCTCGATATATATTAGTTTTTTTCGTATTTTCTCCACGCCACCTTTGAAAATAAGTCCAGTTATCAAATGAAAACGAAAATTGAATTAAAACTGAATTAAATTTAAATGAAATAAAGAGAACGTGGATATAAGTCTGCAGGGAAAGTCATGTGCTGGCCACATCAGATTTTTTTGTTTGTTTCAAAGGGTACGGCATCATTTATAAGACATTAGCACACACCGCTCTTGATATATTTCGCGTTTCTCATCTAAAATTGTAAAATTCATACAGAAATTAAAGACTTTTGTTATTATTAAACAAGAAAATGATTTGTTAATGCTGTTGAAAGTAAATGTGCAGAACCCACTTAGACGATAAGAGATTTCAGTTCCTTTCCAATAGTTCAAAGGTAGAGCGTCGGCTGGCTACTAAGAAGATCCGTGGTTTGATTCCCGGTTGGAAAACCAAGGTTCTTTACAATGGCGCCCTAGCAAATCAACCTTGTAGATTTGTGCAAAGATATCAAGCTTTGAAAGTGATTTTTTTTTCGACCACGGATTCAGTGGACTCTGGTATATTGAGCGCCGATTTCAAAACGGGAGGCAAAACGAATACACAGGAGGCTAACCTGGAGGATAAAAATAGCCGCAGGAGGACAACCTGATGTAAAAATAGCAGGAGGTGGTCAGTCAGATTGTCAATTGCACGCCAATCTAACAATAGGGGTTGGAAAATGCAGAGTCCACTTCCACGATATTAGAATGCAATTCCGGCCCAGTAGTTCAACGGCAGATCATCGGCTAACCAGTATGAGGATCCGTAGTTCGATTCCCGGTTGGGCCGTAAGTTTCTTTACAATGACGCCCGTTGGGGCGCGGTAGCCCATTGGTTAGCGCGCTAGAGTTACACTCGGTAAGCCCGGGTTTGATTCCAGCCACTGCCAAAACTGCCGCCGTGTTCATGCGGAGTACGATCACGTTAAACATGTGGGTCCGAAAGTCCTTCCGAGAGGTTGGTGGTAGGGGAAGGAGGGTACGGTCCCTGTGGATGCCTCCCCCACTGGGTTCCGGTCTAAATTGGGTGGCACTTCCCGACCGTCCAAACTGTTACCTTACACCTTTCTGGTAGGTCGGACGGTCTGGGTTTCAACAACAACAATGACGCCCGTGTAGCCCTGTGGTTAGCGCGCGGGAGTTGCACTCGGTAGGCCCGGGTTCGACTCCCGCCACTGCCAAAACTGCCGCCGTGTTCACGCGGAGTACGATCACGTTAAACATGTGGGTCCGTAAGTTCTTCCGAGAGGTTGGTGGTAGGGGAAGGAGGGTACGGTGCCTGTGGATGCCTCCCCCATTGGGTTCGGTCTAAACTGCGTGGCACTTTCCGGCCGTCCAAACAGATACCTTAGACCTTTCTGGTAGGTCGGACGTTCTGGGTCTCAACAACAACAACAATGGCGCCCGAATAAATCAACTCTGTAGGTTAGTGCAAAGATAAAGATGACCAGATGTAAAGGTGGCCCTAGCACGACTAGCACGGATTTAGTGGACTCTCTCGAGATATTAAACATATATCTTTTTTCACATGGAGCTCTATATCTCTCAAATAAATGGAGCAAATCAAATAAAATTTGAGACAATTTTTCTAATTTATAAATGTCACGAAAATTTAAAATATGTATGAAAAAAATAGCCATTATACATGTAATTCCACTTTCCCTACATTACATAGTAATATATAGGGATAGTATTAGAATACGGCCGAAAACCAGATTTCGAGTTTTCGCCAAATCTATACGTTTCAGGCACACTAGAACACGCACACTATTCTTAACGTGGCGTTTTCGAGTATGTGTGCGCCAATTAATCGGAAATTTAAACGCTATTCAACGAATTTAAAAGTTTCAGCCAAATATCAAAGACCGCGTAATACAACTTCATTTTTTTTTTAGATTGGTACAAATATAGTACCAACCCCCACCCGCAAAAAAAATCTTATGTGGACAGTATATGACTTTTCCTATATAATACAATGAATTTACTTCTTCTATAGTGAAACAAAGAATGAAAATATCCATAGCACAGTGTTTTTAACATTGAATTGGTACATTGGGCGTTTTTCCGGATGACGAGATTGGCGATATTTCGATAAATGAATCGCCAAGCGCTACAGACAAACAGAGAGCAGAGCATTTCTTATATATAAATAGCTGTTAGAGAGCTGTTTGGCGTCAAAATTCAAATCTATTTCACAAAGTATCTTCTATCGTGAATGGAATGAACTTGATCCACGAAAATGATGTTAACAAATTTATCACATAATGTTACGTATGAAAACAGAACATCTATCACAATAGATAATATATTTTTAAATTTTTTGTGATATTCTCATAAATTTATGTAAAAGACTGCAATGTCTATGTCGTTCATGCTAGTGTTCTAAAACTTGTGTCAATCGTTTACTAATAAAAAATTATATAAGAAATAATTATTGTAGCATTGGAGGTTTTTGATGATTTCTTCAAAATTTCATTTAAAAATTAGGCGGTCTTCCAAAAAGTGGACTGCGTTTAAAATCAATAGGCTTGCAGTATTCACTGATTGGAATTTTTATACAAAATATTATATCGGTGACGTTATAACTTCAAGAGAAAGTCGAAACTTTCACTTTCGTAAGTGTCACGTGACTGTGAAAGGTCATTACAAAACATAAAGGGTAGAATTTCCCCCCCCCCGCGATTGCACATTGAAGGAAAATTCCCCCCCCCTCCCCCATAATCCCCTCGTTATTCAATGCAGCTGGATTTTCAGCGATACACAAATATATTATAATTAGTTAACTCCAGAAATATCATTCGTGGTTTGGAGCAGTGTGTAATATTCTAATAAACGCGTGTTAAATTATAAAGATAGGATTGTCAGTCTTTAATATATCGCAATTTTAAAATCGATCACGTCTTCAAAACATGAAAAGTATATAGCTTTTTAAAAATTCACGAAAATTCATCTATTGCTAATATGGATTTCATTCAAAGTTTGTTTGAAAGAGAATTAATACTTCGATCTTTCAGATGATGTTAATAAGAAAACTCTGGAATAATATAATTCGACCGCTAAGGAATCAATTTCTGCAAAAATCGCGTAAAATGGCGTTTCATCATTTAAATCGTTGTACCAAATTTCATGGCTGTATGACGCTTAGATTTTTCGCTACAGGCGACTAAGACGCACAGATAAATCGTCACCTTTTATTATCTTAGAAGATTTGACTGATTTGTGCTAATATATACCAATTTGATGCCTTATATTCATCGCGTTGTTGATATTCATAGCATTGTTTAAACTCGCCTTTTTTTTTTCCGTTGAAAAATATACAACCATTTGTTGCTCTGGAAATTAGCGTTATATTATACGCAACAGGAATTCTGCGAATTTAATGTGAATTAATGTTAAAGCACTGTTTATTCATAAGAATTAATGCTTTGAAAATTTTAAAATTGGAAGAATTTAACTTCCAATCGTACTAATTAATAAAACTAACAAGTTTTAGTATTCCACATAATTTATCTACATATAATTTAGCGGTACGTGGATTAGTTTATGATTTATTGTATCCGCACCTCACACACACGGAGATTTTTCCAAAAATATTCGAAACGGGTTTTGGAGGTCTTAAAATCATCTTATCCCCGTCAATACAGTGAAATCTACACACACACACACATATATATGGAACCTTACCTTTATATGGAACCGTCTATGGGGTACAAGGAAAGAGGGGTATTTCATACCTATTTAGTACCTATTTTATTTATAATGTTCTATTTATAATTTTCTCAAGCTTGTCGTAGAGCCAATTTTGATTTCATTTCACTTCAGAACATTTTATTTTCACATTTGCTCTATAGGCCATTTTCAATAAATGATCAATCTCTGATATTTGTAATACAAGTGAAATAAAATTCTTAAAATAAATATAAATATAATATATATATATATATATATATATATATATAGTAAGATAAATTGTATATATATATATATAATTATTTGATTATATATATATATATATATATATATATACAATTTATCTCTAATCTATCATTAGTATTTCATCTAATATTTTATTATATATATTGTATATATATATATATATATATATATATATATATATATATATATATATATATATATGAATACACATATAAACACTCACAAACATAACCTTAAAACTGTTGGATTTGAGTTCAGGGACCACATAACTTGTAAATCTGTCGATAATTGAAATGTGAATCTTCATTACAATACTATCGCTTTATATGAAAAGTAAAAATGTTAAAAAAATATTTAAAGCAGAGTTGAATATGTATGTATATTTGAATTTAGAATTGATTTTATATTTAAATAATTCAACTTAAAAGTAAAAAAAAAATCTAGTTGCCTTTTTTAACAATTACATTTTAAAATAAATTTAAACATTAAAATAGTTTAATATATATTTAAATATCGAAATATTTTTGAGGACATTAGAATTTAAAATATTTAAATATAATGGAAGCGAATTTAAATTAAATATTTCATTAACCCCGAATTACGTACATATTTTGAATAAATTTAAAAATTTTGAAATTTAAATATAATTATGTTTTCATAAATCTCAAAGTGTTACTGAAATTTCGAAAATTTATAAAATAGAATTTATAAAACAGAAATTTATAAAACATATAAAACAGAAAAAAGAAATAAATGAAATTATTTTATAAATTATTATTATTATTATTATTATTATTTTGTATCTTATCCTGTTTCTTACAGGTGTTTTTTTTCTTTTAAATTTATAATATTTTTTCTATTAATTATATTTCACTGATATTTAAAATTATTTCAACTACTTCACATTTTATATTATTTTGAAATGAATGAGACTTTTCATAAATTTTAAAAATAATTTTTACTATTTATTCGTTATAATAATTTTCAAATAATTTCAATTATTTACATATTTAATTGCTTAGTTTTCCATATTTTGTTTACATTTCATTAGTTTATTATTCTGAATTTAAATATATTTAAAAAATATATTCAAAATTTAAAAATAAATTTAAATATTAAAATTTCAATATGTAGTGTGAGTTTACCTTTACAAAATTTTCATCAAAATATTTTTGAGCAAATTTAAATATTTAAACATATAATTTTAAATATATCTGTTCAAGCATTCAATTACTACTTTCCCTTCGTAGATAGTATAATGTATATATATATATATATATATATAGATAGATATATAGATAAAGTATTATAAAGGGGTTGAAAATTAGAATTCGAATTTTTGACGGAACAGCACGTTTCAAATATCCTTAATAGTTATATCAAATATCCTTAAGTTAGGATAAAAACATAACAAATCGCCCCCATACAAACACATACGCTTACTTCTTGTAAGTCAAACAAAATAAAAGGGGAAAAAAATCCCACACACACACACACGAAAACAATTACTTTGATACTTATTATGAATTAATTATATATCCAATTTGAATCATCTTACTTTAGAAAGGTAAATATTTGTCTGTGTGTCACTCGTAGCAGAAAATCTAAGCCTTGGACAGCCGCGAAATTCGGTACTGGGGTCGCTGAACTCTCGATGCGATAGACAGTGGCAATACCCCCCCCCCCCCAAAAAAAAAAAAATTATACTTTCAGTTATTTTATGGATAAATAAGGGACCAAATTTCATTAAATTTTAGAGACAAGTCACTTATGGGTTACTCTGGTGATGGTTAGACTTTGATATGGTTCGGAATAAAAGAACTTTTTTTTTTTTTTGGAGAAATGGCCCTTAAAAATCCCATGTATCCACTATAGTTAAAAAACTAATTGACCGAATTTCACAATGTTTGGTAGATAAGTCACTGGTGGGATACTCTAGTACTTTTGGTGCTATTCCAGGGAAAAGAACCTGACTTTCACTTCTAAATGGCCTTCAAAAATCGTCAGAATCTAAATGAAATCACCACGTATGCTCAAATGTATCAATTAAATGCTTATTTTATAAGTAATTTTTGACGATTAAAAGAATAAGTGCAAACCTAATACTCTAGAGCCGTTCTCAAGATATTTAAGTTTATGCGCAATTTTGGTAGGCCTTTTATGAAAATACGTCCATTTACCAAATGAAAACGAAAACTGAATTAATTGATTAAAATTTTCGCGAAGTATGTTGTGAATGGTATTTTATGGTAAGTTACTTAACAATCAGATTGATTGTAGTGTACTTTCAAAGGTGATCGATTTTTATGCTTACAAGCGTAGTTTAAGGTGTCATATGTTGTTTCACATTCCAGCTAATGTTAATCACACATATTTTTTTCCAGAAACTTTTCTGTTTTTAAATTTTATACGTTATTTAATGTATGCTCCAGTAGTACTTATTTGTTGGCTATGTCTGGATAAAAAATTGAAAATCTGATGTGGGCAGCACATGACTTTCGCTGCAGACTCAAATTCACGTTCTCTTTCTTCATATTTTTATATGCAATAGTTTTGCGCTGCAAATCAAAGAATCTCAAGAAACGAGAAATTTGTCAAACAGAGGGGGCGTCAGCTACTTTTTTTAACATTTTACAACAAAGTCGAAAAGTGTTTATGACTTTGTTCATTCATTCATTCATTCTGTCTGTCTGTCTGTCTGTCCGTTAGCACGATAACTGCCGTAAAAATGACTTTATCAAAATGAAATTTTAGTATGTTGTTCAGACGGTCTGTCGGACCTATGGGAATATAAATGAAGAATATCCCCCAATTAGTTTTGGATTGAACCCGGGTTGAAAAAATGAAATACATTGTAGTATTATGATAATTTTAACACATTTTGTAGTATTATGATAATTTTAAAACATTTTGTAGTATTATGATAATTTTAAAAATATTACCGAGGAATGTATTGCATTTTAGAGATGTTTAAACCAGGCAATTTATATTTCAATGCCGTCATTTGAATGAAGTTCATTTTTTTCGATGGGACCCTATCGGACCTAATTCTTCAAACAGTTTTTAAGCGGATTTAAAAATCACGAATTGCTTCGAAAGTTTTATGAAATATTCAAATTATACCATAAAATATATAAAAAAAAATTGAGCAAAATATATTTAGTAGCTTTTTAAATAAAAATGAAAATAATAATTACACCCTTTATATGGAGAGATCACGTGACCGTTATATGAACAGATCACGTGACCCTCTTCAAAATAAAATATGGCATCCATCTTGTGTCAAAAGCGTGATTTTTAAAGTTCTTTTTAATTCAAATTTAGTGTTGCATCCGTTCTAAAACCGCTTTATTTTTGCTTAAATTCTGTGCATCTACATATTGAAACAACGCAATTACAATATAGTTGAGTTTAAAAGATCATCCGATTTTAATTATTTCTACAACGAAGCCTACTTTTCACTTATGGAAAATGTTAATACCAAAAAGATGTAGAATGAGTTGTATAAGAATTGCTTCATTTCTTTAACGCAAAATTATTTAACTCATGGAGTCTGCAATATAGCTGATATGAATGAAACATTCATTGAATTTACGCAGAAAAGTAAGCGTTTTAAGCATAGAGTTAAATTACTTGTACATCCATGGTTTTAAAATTTTTAATAAAATAACTTATTATAGTATTGTGATGAATGAAATGAATGGAATTTTTTTTTATGAATGAAATGAATGGAATTTTTTTTTATGAATGAAATGCGGCTTTTATAGAGAGAGCCAGGAGTGTTATATTTCGATGACGCCATTTGAATAAATTCCATTTGTTTTCGAGATGAAGTTTTCAAAAATAATAAAATTTTGTAGTATTATGATAATTTTAAAAATATTACCGAGGAATGTGAGATGTTTAAACCAGGCAATTTATATGTCATTTGAGTGAAGTTCCTTTCTTTTCGATGAAGTTTTATGCTTTTAAGTATAATAAATTAATATAGTATTGTGGCAATTTTAAAAATATTACCGAGGAATGTATCGTATTTTAGAGATGTTTAAATAAAATTGCATTGAAATTGGAAAGTGTTTCATAACCAATGCTTTATGCATGATTGATCTTTCTTGTTTTAATATAGAGATAATTTTAGGAATTTCAGTTCTATTATTTAGAAATTTGAATATCTGTCATTTTCTTTGGAATTAGTGCATAGTCTTTTGCGATTTACCAACAATGTAAGGAAATTTCTGTTCAAATTATGCTACGCAAATATAATATTATACTAATTTCTTTTTTAATATTTAGAAGTAAGGAGATTGCAGAATCCGTGAATATCCACTCCTTAAAGATAACCGTATGAAAGGAGATGGATAAACACGGCAATTACAGAAGCATCAAATGACATAAAAACAGTTAGAGATAAGGTAATTACAATAAATCATTACATCATAACAACTAAACAGATAAACACAGACAATAAAAGAGATAAAGATGGCAGTAAAAGCAGGTAAAAAATTAGCTATCAAAATGAAAAAATACTTCATTTTAAACTGAATAATTATATGTGAATAACCAGGCTTTGATTGTCATGGAAAAGGAACGATAGATAACAATGCTTTCAAAAGCTTGGAAATTTTTTTTAAAGATACTTTTAAAAGATTTTTAAAAATCTAAGAGATCCATAGAACCTAGTCCACAGGACTGATAATTTGTAAGCTGTGGCTGTGGCTGTGTTTTATTTTCTATAGAAAGAAAGAGCGAAACATATAGAATGAGTAACAGCTGCTATTACTTTCATCAATGAAACAATATCTTAAAGGCGAAATGTATAAGCGCCTTTCCCTGGTTTGGAGTCATTTCACTGGAATAGAGATAAATCAATATATTTAACATTACAGTATACAAATAAAGAATAAATGAATTATATTTATTTCATTTCACAGCTTCTGGAAGTATTGATGTGTCTGCAAGTGTTGACATAGAAGCATCTGTGAGTGCTGAAATAGATGTTTCAGCTTCAGTCGAAGTATCTGCGAGTGCTGATATTGATGTTTCCGCCTCAGTCGAAATATCTGCGAGTGCTGACATTGATGTTTCCGCCTCAGTCGGAGTGTCTGCAAGTGCTGATATCGATGTTTCCGCGTCTGTGGGAGTATCTGCGAGTGCTGATATTGATGTTTCCGCCTCAGTCGAAGTATCTGCTAGTGCTGACATTGATGTTTCCGCCTCAGTCGGAGTGTCTGCGAGTGCCGACATTGATGTTTCCGCCTCAGTCGAAGTATCTGCAAGTGCTGACATTGATGTTTCCGCCTCCGTCGGAGTATCTGCGAGTGCTGATATTGATGTTTCTGCCTCAGTCGGAGTATCTGCTAGTGCTGATATTGATGTTTCCGCCTCAGTCGGAGTATCTGCTAGTGCTGATATTGATGTTTCTGCCTCAGTCGGAGTGTCTGTGAGTGCCGACATTGATGTTTCCGCCTCAGTCGAAGTATCTGCTAGTGCTGATATTGATGTTTCCGCCTCAGTCGGAGTATCTGCGAGTGCTGATATTGATGTTTCCGCCTCAGTCGGAGTGTCTGCGAGTGCTGATATTGATGTTTCCGCCTCAGTCGAAATATCTGCGAGTGCTGACATTGATGTTTCCGCCTCAGTCGGAGTGTCTGCAAGTGCTGATATCGATGTTTCCGCGTCTGTGGGAGTATCTGCGAGTGCTGATATTGATGTTTCCGCCTCAGTCGAAGTATCTGCTAGTGCTGACATTGATGTTTCCGCCTCAGTCGGAGTGTCTGCGAGTGCCGACATTGATGTTTCCGCCTCAGTCGAAGTATCTGCGAGTGCAGACATTGATGTTTCCGCCTCCGTCGGAGTATCTGCGAGTGCTGATATTGATGTTTCTGCCTCAGTCGGAGTATCTGCTAGTGCTGATATTGATGTTTCCGCCTCAGTCGGAGTATCTGCTAGTGCTGATATTGATGTTTCTGCCTCAGTCGGAGTGTCTGTGAGTGCCGACATTGATGTTTCCGCCTCAGTCGAAGTATCTGCTAGTGCTGATATTGATGTTTCCGCCTCAGTCGGAGTATCTGCGAGTGCTGATATTGATGTTTCCGCCTCAGTCGGAGTGTCTGCGAGTGCTGATATTGATGTTTCCGCCTCAGTCGGAGTATCTGCGAGTGCTGATATTGATGTTTCCGCCTCAGTCGGAGTATCTGCGAGTGCTGACATTGATGTTTCCGCCTCAGTCGGAGTATCTGCTAGTGCTGACATTGATGTTTCCGCTTCAGTCGAAGTATCTGCTAGTGCTGATATTGATGTTTCCGCCTCGGTCGGAATATCTGCGAGTGCTGATATTGATGTTTCCGCCTCAGTCGGAGTGTCTGCGAGTGCTGACATTGATGTTTCTGCCTCAGTCGGAGTGTCTGTGAGTGCCGACATTGATGTTTCCGCCTCAGTCGAAGTATCTGCTAGTGCTGATATTGATGTTTCCGCCTCAGTCGGAGTATCTGCGAGTGCTGATATTGATGTTTCCGCCTCAGTCGGAGTGTCTGCGAGTGCTGATATTGATGTTTCCGCCTCAGTCGGAGTATCTGCGAGTGCTGATATTGATGTTTCCGCCTCAGTCGGAGTATCTGCGAGTGCTGACATTGATGTTTCCGCCTCAGTCGGAGTATCTGCTAGTGCTGACATTGATGTTTCCGCCTCAGTCGAAGTATCTGCTAGTGCTGATATTGATGTTTCCGCCTCGGTCGGAATATCTGCGAGTGCTGATATTGATGTTTCCGCCTCAGTCGGAGTGTCTGCGAGTGCTGACATTGATGTTTCTGCCTCAGTCGGAGTATCTGCTAGTGCTGATATAGATGTTTCCGCCTCAGTCGGAATATCTGCGAGCGCTGACATTGATATTTCAGCCTCAGTCGGAGTGTCGGCGAGTGCTGATATCGATGTTTCCGCGTCAGTGGGAGTATCTGCGAGTGCTGATATTGATGTTTCCGCCTCAGTCGAAGTATCTGCTAGTGCTGACATTGATGTTTCCGCCTCAGTCGGAGTGTCTGTGAGTGCCGACATTGATGTTTCCGCCTCAGTCGAAGTATCTGCGAGTGCTGACATTGATGTTTCCGCCTCCGTCGGATTATCTGCCAGTGCTGAAATTGATGTTTCCGCCTCCGTCGGAGTATCTGCGAGTGCTGATATTGATGTTTCCGCCTCAGTAGGAGTATCTGCTAGTGCTGATATTGATGTTTCCGCCTCAGTCGGAGTATCAGCGAGTGCTGATATTGATGTTTCCGCCTCAGTCGGAGTATCTGCTAGTGCTGATATAGATGTTTCCGCCTCAGTCGGAGTGTCTGTGAGTGCCGACATTGATGTTTCCGCCTCAGTCGAAGTATCTGCTAGTGCTGATATTGATGTTTCCGCCTCAGTCGGAGTGTCTGTGAGTGCCGACATTGATGTTTCCGCCTCAGTCGAAGTATCTGCTAGTGCTGATATTGATGTTTCCGCCTCAGTCGGAGTATCAGCGAGTGCTGATATTGATGTTTCCGCCTCAGTCGGAGTATCTGCTAGTGCTGATATAGATGTTTCCGCCTCAGTCGGAATATCTGCGAGTGCTGACATTGATGTTTCCGCCTCAGTCGGAATATCTGCCAGTGCTGACATTGATGTTTCCGCCTCAGTTGAAATATCTGCTAGTGCTGACATTGATGTTTCCGCCTCAGTCGGAGTATCTGCGAGTGCTGACATTGATGTTTCCGCCTCAGTCGGAGTGTCTGCGAGTGCTGATATTGATGTTTCAGCCTCAGTTGGAGTATCTGCTAGTGCTGATATAGATGTTTCCGCCTCAGTCGGAATATCTGCGAGTGCTGACATTGATGTTTCCGCCTCAGTCGGAGTGTCTGTGAGTGCCGACATTGATGTTTCCGCGTCCGTCGAGGTATCTGCTAGTGCTGAAATTGATGTTTCCGCCTCCGTCGGAGTATCTGCGAGTGCTGATATTGATGTTTCCGCCTCAGTCGGATTATCTGCTAGTGCTGATATTGATGTTTCCGCCTCAGTCGGAGTATCTGCTAGTGCTGATATTGATGTTTCCGCCTCAGTCGGTGTGTCTGCGAGTGCTGACATTGATGTTTCCGCCTCAGTTGGAGTATCTGCTAGTGCTGATATAGATGTTTCCGCCTCAGTCGGAATATCTGCGAGTGCTGACATTGATGTTTCCGCCTCAGTCGGAGTGTCTGCGAGTGCTGATATCGATGTTTCCGCGTCAGTGGGCGTATCTGCGAGTGCTGATATTGATGTTTCCGCCTCAGTCGGAGTATCTGCTAGTGCTGATATTGATGTTTCCGCCTCAGTCGGAGTATCTGCTAGTGCTGATATTGATGTTTCCGCCTCAGTCGGAGTGTCTGTGAGTGCCGACATTGATGTTTCCGCGTCCGTCGAGGTATCTGCTAGTGCTGAAATTGATGTTTCCGCCTCAGTCGGAATATCTGCGAGTGCTGATATTGATGTTTCCGCCTCAGTCGGAGTATCTGCTAGTGCTGATATAGATGTTTCCGCCTCAGTCGGAATATCTGCGAGTGCCGACATTGATGTTTCCGCCTCAGTCGGAGTATCTGCTAGTGCTGACATTGATGTTTCCGCCTCAGTCGGAGTATCTGCGAGTGCTGACATTGATGTTTCCGCCTCAGTCGGAGTATCTGCTAGTGCTGATATTGATGTTTCCGCCTCAGTCGGAATATCTGCGAGTGCTGATATTGATGTTTCCGCCTCAGTCGGTGTGTCTGCGAGTGCTGACATTGATGTTTCCGCCTCAGTTGGAGTATCTGCTAGTGCTGATATAGATGTTTCCGCCTCAGTCGGAATATCTGCGAGTGCTGACATTGATGTTTCCGCCTCTGTCGGAGTATCTGCTAGTGCTGAAATTGATGTTTCCGCCTCCGTCGGAGTATCTGCGAGTGCTGATATTGATGTTTCCGCCTCAGTCGGAGTTTCTGCGAGTGCTGATATTGATGTTTCCGCCTCAGTCGGAGTATCTGCGAGTGCTGATATTGATGTTTCCGCCTCAGTCGGAGTGTCTGCGAGTGCTGACATTGATGTTTCCGCCTCTGTCGGAGTATCTGCTAGTGCTGAAATTGATGTTTCCGCCTCCGTCGGAGTATCTGCGAGTGCTGATATTGATGTTTCCGCCTCAGTCGGAGTTTCTGCGAGTGCTGATATTGATGTTTCCGCCTCAGTCGGAGTATCTGCGAGTGCTGATATTGATGTTTCCGCCTCAGTCGGAGTGTCTGCGAGTGCTGACATTGATGTTTCCGCCTCAGTCGGAGTATCTGCTAGTGCTGACATTGATGTTTCCGCCTCAGTCGAAGTATCTGCGAGTGCTGATATTGATGTTTCCGCCTCAGTCGGAATATCTGCGAGTGCTGACATTGATGTTTCCGCCTCTGTCGGCGTATCTGCTAGTGCTGAAATTGATGTTTCGGCCTCAGTCGGAGTATCTGCGAGTGCTGATATAGATGTTTCCGCCTCAGTCGGAGTATCTGCTAGTGCTGATATAGATGTTTCCGCCTCAGTCGGAATATCTGCGAGTGCTGACATTGATGTTTCGGCGTCAGTCGGAGTATCTGCTAGTGCTGAAATCGATGTTTCCGCCTCAGTCGGAGTATCTGCGAGTGCTGAAATATCTGCATCTGCGAGTGTAGACGTATCAGGAAGCGTTGAAGTGTCTGCCTCGGTCGACGTGTCCGCTAGCGCTGATATATCTGCTTCCGCTAGTATTGATGTTTCAGGTAGCGTAGACGTATCAGCATCCGCTGATATTTCGGCAAGTGCTGACATATCTGCATCTGCAAGTGTAGACGTATCAGGAAGTGTTGATGTTTCTGCCTCGGTCGACGTGTCCGCTAGTGCTGATATATCTGCTTCTGCTAGTGTTGATGTTTCAGGTAGCGTTGATGTATCAGCCTCCGCTGATATTTCGGCAAGTGCTGACATATCTGCATCTGCGAGTGTAGACGTATCAGGAAGTGTAGATGTTTCTGGCTCGGTCGACGTGTCCGCTAGTGCTGATATATCTGCTTCTGCTAGTGTTGATGTTTCAGGTAGCGTTGACGTATCAGCCTCCGCTGATATTTCGGCAAGTGCTGACATATCTGCATCTGCAAGTGTAGACGTATCAGGAAGTGTTGATGTTTCTGCCTCGGTCGACGTGTCCGCTAGTGCTGATATATCTGCTTCTGCTAGTGTTGATGTTTCAGGTAGCGTTGACGTATCAGCCTCCGCTGATATTTCGGCAAGTGCTGACATATCTGCATCTGCGAGTGTAGACGTATCAGGAAGTGTAGATGTTTCTGGCTCGGTCGACGTGTCCGCTAGTGCTGATATATCTGCTTCTGCTAGTGTTGATGTTTCAGGTAGCGTTGACGTATCAGCCTCCGCTGATATTTCGGCAAGTGCTGACATATCTGCATCTGCAAGTGTAGACGTATCAGGAAGTGTTGATGTTTCTGCCTCGGTCGACGTGTCCGCTAGTGCTGATATATCTGCTTCTGCTAGTGTTGATGTTTCAGGTAGCGTTGACGTATCAGCCTCCGCTGATATTTCGGCAAGTGCTGACATATCTGCATCTGCGAGTGTAGACGTATCAGGAAGTGTAGATGTTTCTGGCTCGGTCGACGTGTCCGCTAGTGCTGATATATCTGCTTCTGCTAGTGTTGATGTTTCAGGTAGCGTTGACGTATCAGCCTCCGCTGATATTTCGGCAAGTGCTGACATATCTGCATCTGCAAGTGTAGACGTATCAGGAAGTGTTGATGTTTCTGCCTCGGTCGACGTGTCCGCTAGTGCTGATATATCTGCTTCTGCTAGTGTTGATGTTTCAGGTAGCGTTGATGTATCAGCCTCCGCTGATATTTCGGCAAGTGCTGACATATCTGCATCTGCGAGTGTAGACGTATCAGGAAGTGTAGATGTTTCTGGCTCGGTCGACGTGTCCGCTAGTGCTGATATATCTGCTTCTGCTAGTGTTGATGTTTCAGGTAGCGTTGACGTATCAGCCTCCGCTGATATTTCGGCAAGTGCTGACATATCTGCATCTGCAAGTGTAGACGTATCAGGAAGTGTTGATGTTTCTGCCTCGGTCGACGTGTCCGCTAGTGCTGATATATCTGCTTCTGCTAGTGTTGATGTTTCAGGTAGCGTTGACGTATCAGCCTCCGCTGATATTTCGGCAAGTGCTGACATATCTGCATCTGCGAGTGTAGACGTATCAGGAAGTGTAGATGTTTCTGGCTCGGTCGACGTGTCCGCTAGTGCTGATATATCTGCTTCTGCTAGTGTTGATGTTTCAGGTAGCGTTGACGTATCAGCCTCCGCTGATATTTCGGCAAGTGCTGACATATCTGCATCTGCAAGTGTAGACGTATCAGGAAGTGTTGATGTTTCTGCCTCGGTCGACGTGTCCGCTAGTGCTGATATATCTGCTTCTGCTAGTGTTGATGTTTCAGGTAGCGTTGACGTATCAGCCTCCGCTGATATTTCGGCAAGTGCTGACATATCTGCATCTGCGAGTGTAGACGTATCAGGAAGTGTAGATGTTTCTGGCTCGGTCGACGTGTCCGCTAGTGCTGATATATCTGCTTCTGCTAGTGTTGATGTTTCAGGTAGCGTTGACGTATCAGCCTCCGCTGATATTTCGGCAAGTGCTGACATATCTGCATCTGCAAGTGTAGACGTATCAGGAAGCGTTGACGTATCAGCATCCGCTGATATTTCGGCAAGTGCTGACATATCTGCATCTGCGAGTGTAGACGTATCAGGAAGCGTTGACGTATCAGCATCCGCTGATATTTCGGCAAGTGCTGAAATATCTGCATCTGCGAGTGTAGACGTATCAGGAAGTGTTGAAGTTTCTGGCTCGGTCGACGTGTCCGCTAGTGCTGATATATCTGCTTCTGCTAGTGTTGATGTTTCAGGTAGCGTTGACGTATCAGCCTCCGCTGATATTTCGGCAAGTGCTGACATATCTGCATCTGCAAGTGTAGACGTATCAGGAAGTGTTGATGTTTCTGCCTCGGTCGACGTGTCCGCTAGTGCTGATATATCTGCTTCTGCTAGTGTTGATGTTTCAGGTAGCGTTGACGTATCAGCCTCCGCTGATATTTCGGCAAGTGCTGACATATCTGCATCTGCGAGTGTAGACGTATCAGGAAGCGTTGACGTATCAGCATCCGCTGATATTTCGGCAAGTGCTGAAATATCTGCATCTGCGAGTGTAGACGTATCAGGAAGTGTTGAAGTTTCTGGCTCGGTCGACGTGTCCGCTAGTGCTGATATATCTGCTTCTGCTAGTGTTGATGTTTCAGGTAGCGTTGACGTATCAGCCTCCGCTGATATTTCGGCAAGTGCTGACATATCTGCATCTGCGAGTGTAGACGTATCAGGAAGCGTTGACGTATCAGCATCCGCTGATATTTCGGCAAGTGCTGACATATCTGCATCTGCGAGTGTAGACGTATCAGGAAGCGTTGACGTATCAGCCTCCGCTGATGTTTCGGCAAGTGCTGACATATCTGCATCTGCGAGTGTAGACGTATCAGGAAGCGTTGAAGTTTCTGGCTCGGTCGACGTGTCCGCTAGTGCTGATATATCTGCTTCTGCTAGTGTTGATGCTTCAGGTAGCGTTGACGTATCAGCCTCCGCTGATATTTCGGCAAGTGCTGACATATCTGCATCTGCGAGTGTAGACGTATCAGGAAGCGTTGACGTATCAGCATCCGCTGATATTTCGGCAAGTGCTGACATATCTGCATCTGCGAGTGTAGACGTATCAGGAAGCGTTGACGTATCAGCATCCGCTGATATTTCGGCAAGTGCTGAAATATCTGCATCTGCGAGTGTAGACGTGTCAGGAAGCGTTGAAGTGTCTGGCTCGGTCGACGTGTCCGCTAGTGCTGATATATCTGCTTCTGCTGGTATTGATGTTTCAGGTAGCGTTGACGTATCAGCATCCGCTGATATTTCGGCAAGTGCAGAAATATCTGCATCTGCGAGTGTAGACGTATCAGGAAGCGTTGACGTATCAGCATCCGCTGATATTTCGCCAAGTGCTGACATATCTGCATCTGCGAGTGTAGACGTATCAGGAAGCGTTGACGTATCAGCCTCCGCTGATGTTTCGGCAAGTGCTGACATATCTGCATCTGCGAGTGTAGACGTATCAGGAAGCGTTGACGTATCAGCCTCCGCTGATGTTTCGGCAAGTGCTGACATATCTGCATCTGCGAGTGTAGACGTATCAGGAAGCGTTGACGTATCAGCCTCCGCTGATGTTTCGGCAAGTGCTGACATATCTGCATCTGCGAGTGTAGACGTATCAGGAAGCGTTGACGTATCAGCCTCCGCTGATGTTTCGGCAAGTGCTGACATATCTGCATCTGCGAGTGTAGACGTATCAGGAAGCGTTGACGTATCAGCCTCCGCTGATGTTTCGGCAAGTGCTGACATATCTGCATCTGCGAGTGTAGACGTATCAGGAAGCGTTGAAGTGTCTGGCTCGGTCGACGTGTCCGCTAGTGCTGATATATCTGCTTCTGCTAGTATTGATGCTTCAGGTAGCGTTGACGTATCAGCCTCCGCTGATATTTCGGCAAGTGCTGACATATCTGCATCTGCGAGTGTAGACGTATCAGGAAGCGTTGACGTATCAGCATCCGCTGATATTTCGGCAAGTGCTGACATATCTGCATCTGCGAGTGTAGACGTATCAGGAAGCGTTGACGTATCAGCATCCGCTGATATTTCGGCAAGTGCTGAAATATCTGCATCTGCGAGTGTAGACGTGTCAGGAAGCGTTGAAGTGTCTGGCTCTGTCGACGTGTCCGCTAGTGCTGATATATCTGCTTCTGCTAGTATTGATGCTTCAGGTAGCGTTGACGTATCAGCATCCGCTGATATTTGGGCAAGTGCTGAAATATCTGCATCTGCTAGTATTGGTGTGTCAGGTTCGGCAAGTGTTGATGTATCAGGTTCAGCGGGTATATCAACATCTGTTAGTACTGATGTGTCAGGTTCTGCAAGTATTGGTATATCGGAATCAGAATTTGGAGGTTTTAATCTGGCCGGTTTGTCTTCATTAACAATCGATGGGGATGGCTTTGATGATTTGGGAACTCTTCTAAACGTTGATTTAGGCGCAACTCTTTCGGAATCTCCCAGCCTGTCTTCGGAATCTGTTACATCTGCGTCCGAATTCGATGCCGACTTACAAACCAACGATGACCTGTTTGCAAATATTGATGACATTCTAGCTCCCTCTGAAAATGATGCAGTAAGTATTTTAAATTTTATTTATTTCCCCTTGACGCAATTTAGGTGATGCAGTATAATTTCCAATCTAATTTGTAATGTTCATTAATAGGTCCTTTTAACAGCCCAAAGTGCAGTTTTACATTATATTGGTGCAGTATAATTATATGAAAATGAATAAGACATAAATATAAAATCATAATAAAATCAACTTATGTTTTCATAAATCGTTGTAAGTATTCTACTAGCAGTATTACTTTCTTTAAAAGTTGTTTTTTAATAGATATGAAGCTATTTAGCTGAAAAGCTGATTTACGCAGGAATAGTTTTAATAAAATTGAAAAATATATTTATGTGTAAAAATTATGTTAATTCGTACATAAAAATATTTATTTAATACCTAATTTAAAGCCACTAGATTGCTGAGTCGCAGCCAGTAACTATTTAAAAAAATATTTTAATAACAGATGAATAACAGATTTATAGATGAAATAGTGATTAAAATTTATTTAACACCTGATTTCAAAACAAGTTGTTGCTCACTAGCAGCTAGAAACTAATTAAAAATGTTCTTAAATCATAGATGAATAATAGAATCATAGATCAAATAATGATTAAAATTGTACAGTATATGCCCGATGTTTGTGAGCTACGAAGGTAGATCACGACTAACGGTATGTACATCAAGATTAGTCATATTTGAATCGGAACTACAAAATAAATAGGCTATCTTACGGATGGTCCGCTATCAGCCCGATAATCCAACCACATTTTCAGTATACTGAACAATTAATTCACAACCGAGAGATATTTCAGCATTATTCTGATGTCGACAGATTTAAAGATGAAATAGTGATTAAAATTTATTTAACACCTGATTTCAAAGCAACTAGTTGCTCACTAGCAGCTAGAAACTAATTAAAAATGTTCTTAAATCATAGATGAATAATAGAATCATGGTTGATATAATGATTAAAATTGTACAGTGTATGCCCCATGTTTGTGAGCTAGGTATGTACATCAAGATTAATCATATTTGAATAGAAACTGCAAAAATAAACAAGCTATCTTATGGATGGTCTGCTAACAAACCGGTAATCTAACCACATTTTCAGTATGCTGAACAATTAATTCACAAGCGAGATCTTTCTTCATCATTCTGACGTCACTACAAGCACGCAAAGCAACATGCCTATAGGCTTTTGATTCTATTACCTGCTATCTAGTAGAAAAACCTCATCAAAGAGATTAGTTTATACATTTAGGGGAATGTGGCTGAAATCGACTTTCTCAAACTAGAATATTTTTTTTTTAATTTTTTTAAGAAATTTTTTGAAAAAAATCGGTGTGTTGTCATTAACTACCTCGGGAGAGAGGGAGCGTTTATTCCCCCCCCCCCCCCCGCCGCCATAGGGTGTGCATTGTCAAAATTGGCATCAATCAAACTATTGTTTCAAGTCCTTAATTAAGGGTGACATGTCATAATCGTGATCATTTGGAGCAAGAATACAGATTTTAAAAAAAATTTCTTGCAAAATTTTCAAAGAAAAAAAAAAAACTAACTACTTAAAAATGGATTCAAGTATGTGAAAATCGAGTTTGGACACGCCCACTTTATTTATTTATGTACATATAGTAAGTAACATCATGCCCAAATAATTACATATATTGTTATTTTATCACTGTTTAAAGCATGATTAGTTTTGACAGACATTTTAAACTCACATGTTCATTCAATTTGTCAGTTAGGAAATTTTGTATTATTTAACGTAGCATCAGTTTTGACAGCGTTAATGTATTTTCATACTTTTATAATCTAGATTAGGGATTCTGTTTCTTTAAAATATTTGTCTGAGGAATTTATTAAGAGTATCTATCTATCTATATATACTAATTGCCAAGTGTCCGTCTGTCTGTCTGTCCGTCTGCCTGTCACACTTTTTTAGGCACTTCCCGAATAGATAGAGACTTGCAATTTAGTACACAGCTCGATCGTTCGATAAAAACCCCTGGAAAAATCAAATTTTTCGAAAACGTTCTATAGAGGGGGTGCCCCACACCAAAACGTTCGAAAAGTGAAATGATAAGAAAGTATGGTTTGCGATAAGATAGAGGCTTCAAGTTTGGTGTATGGGTGAACCGTTTGAAAGGAAAAATGTACACAATTTCAGATTTCCAATATTTTCTACTTAAGGGGGTGGCGCACACCAAAACGTTCGATTTACCGAATAAATGAGAAACAGCACTTTAAAATTTGATACAGGCTTGAAATTTGGTATATGGGCTAATCATTTGAAGAAAGCACCCAAAACGAATATAGTTTTCTAAAATGTTCTTTAGGGGTGCTCCACACCAAAAGGTTCAAATAGTGAAATGATAGAAAAACATGCTCAACAATAGGATAGAGACATCAAATTTGGTGTACTGGTAGATTCTTTGAAAGGAAAACTGTACACAATTTCAGATTCCCAATATTTTCTACTTAAGGGGGTGGCACACACCAATATGTTCGATTTTTCGAATAATGAGACACCCTTCCTTTTAAATGTGATACAGGCTTGATATTTGGTAAATAAGCCAATGATCAGATAAAAAATTCAAGATGAACAGAGTGTTTCAGAAATGTTCATTTATGGGTCTGCTCCACAGAAAAACATTCGAAAGGGGAAATAATAAATTAACATGCTTCGGGGTGAGATAGAGACTTTAATTTGGTGTACGGGTAGATAGTTCTAAAGGAAGAAGTGAGCAATTTAAGTTTTCCAATATTTTCTTCTTTAGGGGTTCTGCACACCAAAATATTCGAGTTGCCGAATAAATGTGAAACGTGAATTATTCGAAAATTTACATTATTCAGGTGTTGCTTATTGTGATACCGTTGATATTCAACGGGTATTCGGCTAGTATATACTAATTGCCAAGTGTCCGTCTGTCTGTCACGCTTTTTTTAGGCACTTCCCGAATAGATAGAGACTTGCAATTTGGTACACGGCTCAATCGTTCGATAAAATCCCCTGGAAAAATCGAATTTTTCAAAAACGTTCTCTAGAGGGGGTGCCCCACGCCAAAACGTTCGAATAGTTAAATGGTGGGAAAGCATGCTTTGCGATGAGATAGAAGCTTCAAATTTGGTATATAGGTAAATCGTTCGAAGGGAAGAAAGTGCACAATTTCAGATTTCCGATATTTTCTACTTAAGGGGCTGCCGCACACTAAAACGTTCGAAAAGTGAAATGATAGGAAAGCATGATTTGCGATAAAATAGAGACTTCAAATTTGTTGTATGGGTAAACTGTTTGAAAGGAAGAAAGTGTGCAATTTCAGATTTCCAATATTTTCTACTTAAGGGGGTGCCGCACACTAAAACGTTCGAAAAGTGAAATGATAGGAAAGCATACTTTGCGATGAGACAGAGACTTCACATTTGGTGTATGGGTAAACTGTTCGAAATGAAGAAAGTGTGTAATTTCAGATTTCCAATATTTTGTACTTAAGGGGGTGCAGCACACCAAAATTTTCGATTTACCGAATAAATGAGAAAAGGCTCCTTTAAAATTTGATAGCGGCTTGAAATTTGGTATATGGGCTACTTATTTGACGAAAACACCCAAGACGAATAAATTTTTTCAAAAATGTTCGTTTAAAGGGGTGCTTCATAGTAAGACGTTCGAAAAGTGAATTGATAAAAAACCATACTTCAGAATGAGATAGAGATATAAAATTTGGTGTAAGGGTAGATAGTTTTGAAGGAAGAAAGAGTATAATTTCAGTTTACCAAAATTTTCTACTTTAGGGGGTGCCGCACACTAAAATATTCGATTTTCGGAATAAAGGAGAAACGCCCCTTTTTAAACGTAATAGAGGCTTGATATTTGGTATATGGGCAAATCATCTCATAGAAATCACAAAAAGAATAGAGTTTTTCAAAAATGTATAGTTAAGGGGTGGGTACTCCACACAAAAGAATTCGAAAGATGAAATGCTATAAAAGCATACTTCACGATGAGATAGAGACTTCAAATTTGGTGTACGAGTAAAAAGTTGGAAAGGAGGAAAGTGTGCAATTTCAGTTTTCCAACATTTGCTATTGTAGGGGGTGCCGCTCACTAAAATGTTCGATTTGCTAAACAAATGAAAAACGCCTCCTTTACAATGTGATAGAAGCATGAAATTTAGTATATGGGCTAACCATTTGACAAAAAAACCAAACATGAATACAGTTTGACAAAAATGTTCATTAAGGGGGTGCTACACAGAAAAACGTTCGAAAGGTGAAGTGATAGAAAAAACATGCTTTTCGATAGGATAGAGACTTCAAATTTGGTGTACGGGTAGATAGTTTGAAACGAAGAAAGCGTGAAATTTCAGATTTCCAATATTTGCTACTTTAAGGGGTGCCGCATAATAATATGTTCGATTTTCGGGATAAAGGAGGCGCACTTTCTTTTAAATGTGACAGAGGCTTGATATTTGGTATATGGGTCAATCATCTGATAAAAAACCCAAGACAAAGAGAGTTTTTCAAAAATGTTCATTTATGGGTGTGCTTCACAGAAAAAAGTTCCAAAGGAGAAATAATAATATAGGGGTGCCTCGGGATGAGATAGACTTTAATGTGGTGTACGGGTAAATAATTCGAAAGGAAGAAATGCGCAAATTTAGTTTCCCAATATTTTCTTCTTTAGGGGGTTTTGCACACCAAAATATTCGATTTGTCGAATAAATGTGAAACGCGAATTATTAAAAAATTTACATTATTCAGGGGTTGCTTATTGCGAGACCGTTGATTTTCAACGGGTATTCCGCTAGTAGTAATCTAAAGGTGAGATATCGCACTGTGCGTACCTACTTTTGTCTGTGTCTGCTTAATAAGTGGAATCTAAAATTCTTCTTGATATATTTTAATTATTTTAACCTACAACTATAATAACATTGAAATTTAAATAATTAATTGGAGTGTGACTCAACTGGATTTTCTCATGTCTGAATCCATTTTTAAGTACCTTGTAGTTTTTTACTTTTAATTTTACAATATATAAATTACAATATAAATTACTGTAGGAGCAGAATGCCGGTTTGTCTGATTAGTTTCTATACTTAATCAACATGTATCTACCTTCTACACATTAAAGTACATTAAAAGAAACAAAAGCCTACAACTTCGAATTCGGGACGTAATTTTGGATACTTACGTATTAACTTTGGCGACGGAATTTGTAGTTTTTCCTTAAACGAACATGGTCGCTTGAGAAACATTTGCATTATTGAGTTTTTGATAAGAAAATCTTTTTTTTTTATGTATTATGCAAATGACATTTCAAAACTAGTAGCAAAGTATAACTTTAGTGGATAGGATAGGATGTGATGTAATCTTTCGAATGCAACTCAAACAACAAAATGAAAAGGAAACAAACACAACCAAGGGTTGCCAAAAGCCAGAAAGGTGTTTGGCGATCACGTTTATCGCGCGTATTTCTCAGTGTAGTCGTCAGATCCACAGAATACTATATGTTAATCTGTGGTCAGATCAGTCGTCTGTCCATAATTTGGCGAGTTATGAAATGTTTGGTTCGTGTTTGGGTTAACAAGTAGGTACCTAATGCATGCAGTAACCTTTGTATGCAATGATATTTATACAGGTATTTTTAAATGCAATTGACTCCATTTTTTTCCACTCTGGAGACATTCTCACAAAGCTTATTTGTTAATGTTGGAATTGTAAATCGTAGCTTATACTCGTATATATATTGTGAATACTACTTTTTCTTTTTAAGTGGCAATTATAGGCAGCGTTTCTTTTAGACATATATCCGGCGGGGGGGGGGAGGGAAGGGGAAGCCTTCCGGAGGTATTATTACTAGCGTGACATCTGTACAATGCAGGTGTCCATTCTAGCTACAAAATTGATTGACTAAATTTCACAAAATTTGTTATATAAGAAAGTCACTTGTGGGTTAACCTGGTACTGACTAGATTTTGGTACCATTCCGAAAAAAAGAACCTGTCTTGTTTTTGCAAAATGGCCCGCAAAAATTGTCAAAATCTAAAATAAAAGACTACATATGTTCAGATGTATCAATTAAAGGTTTGCCTTACACGTAATTTTTGACGATGTAAAGAATAAGGCCAAGCCCATTCTAGAATTAACCGTTCTGGAGATATTTTAGTTTTTTTTCTGCGCATATTTGCAACGTCGTCTTTGAAAATACGTTCAGTCACCAAATAAAAACGAAAATTGAATTAAAATTGTAAATTCAGTGTCATTTCAAATAATTATCCGTGTTATTTTGTGCAATTAAACTCAATTTAATGAATTTTGAAAAATAATGTAAATAAAGATAAAATTAATTTGAGTCTGTAGGTAAAGTCATGTGCTACCTACATCAGATTTTGTTTCTATCTTCTACTCGTACATTTTTATCGTCTACACGCAGTCATTGTTTGGCATATAGTCAATTTAAAATTGACTACGACTAAAAATGGCCGCATGTAATTTAATGGAGGGTATTTTTCACTAGAGTACCCTAGACCTGAAAGTACATCTCTGAACCTGTGGAAACTTGGCACAAACCATTTTGAAATGTTTCTATTGCTTTGGAAGGCGATTTATTTTAACAATTTCCAACATAGTTGAAAAGCGTTTATGACTTTGTTCATTCTGTCTGTCTGTCTGTTCGCACGATACCTGTCATAAAAATGACTTTATCAAAATGAAATTCTAGTGCGCTGTTGAGACGGTCTGTGGAACATATGAAAATGTAAATGAATAACATCACCCAATTAGTTTTGGATTTAACCCGGGTTAAAAAAGTGAAATAAATTGACCCCTACGGGACCTAATTTTTCAAACATTTTTAAAAGAAGTTAAATTCACAAATTGCTCCAAAAATTTTAGAAAATATTCAAATTATCCCGTAAAATACATTAAAAAAATTTCAGCAAAATATGTTCGGTAATTTTTAAAATAATAATTAAAATAATAATTACACACCGGTATTACATGAAGAGATCACATGACTCACTTCAAAATAAAATATTGCGTCCATGTTTTTTTCTCAATGTAGAAATCGCGATTTTTAAAGTTCTTTTAAATTTGCAATTAGTATTACATCCGTCCTAAAATCGCTTTATTTTTGCGTATTTTCTGTGCATCTATATTCCGCGCCAACTCAATTACTATATTTTTAAGTTTAAATGATCTCTACAACGAAGCCTAATTTTAATGGATGCAGAATGTAAACAAGTGATTGTAAGATGAGTTGTATAAGAATTGCTGAATGTTTTTCACGCAAAATTATTTAGCTCTGGAGTTTGGAATAAAAGTGATATGACTGAAATGTTCATTGCTTTTACATAGAGAGCCAGGCGATTTATATTTCGATGACGTTATTTGAATAAAATTCGTTTTTCCGATGAAGTTTTAAGTTTTCAAATATAATAAATTACTGTAGTACTGTGATAATTTAAAATATATTAGCACTGAATATGTCGCATTTTAGAGATGTTTAAATAAAATTGCATTTCACTTGGAAAGTGTTTCATAAAGAATGCTTTATGCATGATTGATCTTTCTTGCTTATTGTACTTAGTTTTTTGCATTAAGTTGTGCTTTTATGAGAATGCGTAATGTTCATTATTTATTAAGAGTAACATCTAAAGCATCTAGTGCAGACGGTAAGACCAGCCGTCAGTTGTTGTCCACTCTTGCATAAGATAGGGGAATTTAATATAATGTTGGTGACCCTGAATTAATTTCACGCAGAACCGGTGCTCTATGATGTTTACGGATTTCTGGTCTGAAACAACCAAAACTGTAGCAATTTGCTGCAGTAAATTCATTTTGAAAGGTGAATTGAAATGTTTGAGTAACGTTGAGAATCTGATTGAAATGTGTTTGCGAATCATAGTACATGATTCAAAGTACATACAGTACATGAGTCCCAGTACATAAGTTAAACTAACCGAGCCGGAATCGCGTGTTAGACGCAGACGTAAGTGATCCACATCAAGGTTTACATTTTACTTAATTAACGATGTATCCGTGTGGTGTGTGCATTTGTGAAACCTGTAGAGAGAAATCTAAGCGTCGTGCGGCCAAGAAATTGGGTACACAGGTACTTCAAAACCGGAAAAGGTGCACCTCAGCATATTTTTTTAAAATTCGGATTAGATGTTTAGTTATTTCAACAAAATCAAGCAAAAACAGATTGTGTCACGACTATTTGCATAATAATGATTGAAATTATTAAGGTCTTGTGATCATTGAGCTCTAAAAAAACACATTTACGCAAGATTATGTCAAATTTTGCCCTATGATACCATTTAAAAAAAATCTGATGTGGGCAGCACATGACTGTATGGTATCATACCAAAAATCGGTCCATCTAATAAAGTAAGTATAAAATAATTTAAATAAATTCCTTAAAATGTGGGACGTTTTGCATGTCTCTCTAGGGCAGTATTTCATAAATTTCATAATTCATATTCCATAACTTATACAGATCCCTGCAGACTTATATCCACGTTCTCTTTATTTTAATAAAATTTAATTCACTTTTAATTCAATTTTCGTTCTCATTTGGTAACTGGTCTTATTTCAAAGGTGACGTAGAGAAATTAGAAAAAAATAAAATATCTCGAAAACGGCTAGTCCTAGTGTAATGGGGTTGATCTTATTCTTTTCTTCGTTAAAAATTACTTATAAAACAAGCATTTAATGGATATATTTGAGCATACGTAGTTTTTTATTTTGGATTTTGACGATTTTTGCTAGTCATTTTGCAAGAAAAAGCAGGTTATCTTTTTCCGAATTGCGCCAAAATCTAATCAGCACCAGGGTAACACATAAGCGACTTATCTACCGAATTTTGTCAAATTCGGTCTATTAGTTTTTCAGCTAGAATGGATACAGTCAATTTCTGCTGTCCATTTCGCAAAAAAAGGCGGGTTCTTTTATCCCGATTCATATCACAATCTAATCAGCACCAGGGTCACACCCAAGTGACGTACTTACCAAATTTTATGAAACTCGGTTTATTAGTTTTTGAGTTAGAGTGGATACATACATTGCACAGACAGACAGACAGACACACAAACAGACGTCACGCTAAAAATAGATTTTTCGTATTCTAGAGGTCTGGAAACGTGTAGATGTGTCGAAAACTCGAGTTGCGATTTTCGGCATGATTCCAATACTTTCCCTATACATTACCATGTATTGCTGGGAAAGTAAAAAATATAAAGTTTAGAATGAATTTCGAAGTTTTCGCTCGAATTAAAAAAAAATTCTATCTAATTCTAGATTTTTTTTATTACAAAGCCGGATATAAAGTTTTATGAAAATCCATTGATATTTATGGCCTTTATCATGTGTACACAAGAAATGACTGCAGACAGAAAGACAGACATCTTCCCTAAAATAGTCAAAACTTGTTTAGGAGATCTTATAATACATAATGGCATAAAAATCCTGAATTCAAAACTTTTCGTGAAAACAATATTTATATTACAAAGTATGAAGTCTGTATGTAATCTCAATACTACCTGTATATTACATAATATGAGAAAGAAAAAATAATTTTCTAACGCTATCCATTCATTAATTATAATTGTTGTAAAATAGCTAACCCTTAAAATTTGTGAATCTTCTATCCAGATTGTAAAATTGAAGCTCTTCCACTTACTGAAACCACGTCTTTATTGGCGCATGCGCATTAGAGGGAGCATCGGGGACATTTACTTAATTCCACGCTTTCATAAGCAATGTGAGGAATACATGGCCTATGCTTTGGAGAATTTATTTGTATTGTGAGAATGATTTTAGTTTAAAACAGACGATTTTGGAAATTGAGTATGGTGTAATCTATATCTTTAACTTTTAAGTAACAGGTACTTATTTCATGTATAAGTAGTGGACGCTTACTTAGATTCGAGCAACACAGGGTTATTTGTTCTGGGTGCAGATTTTTACTTTCCCCACAATGCATGGTAATGTACAGGGAATGTATTGGAATCATGCAGAAAATAGCAACTCCAGTTTTCGACTTATCTACACGTTTTAGGATCTCTATAACCCGAAAAAATTATTTTTAGCTTGAAGTTTGAGTTTGTGTCTGTCTGTGTGTCAATCTGTGAAATGCATGCATCCACTCTAACCCAAAAACTAATTAACCCAATGTCATAAAAATTTATAAAAAGTCACTTGTGAGTGACCCTGGTGCTGATTAGATTTTGGTACAATTCGGGGGAAAAAGATCTGTCTTTTTTTTCGCAAAATGCCTCTCAAAAATCGCATATATCAGTTGTAATTTTCATGCAAAATGTTATTCATTCATTATTTAACGTGTGCCCAATTTCTTTTGCAGTTTAATGACATACAAGAAGACGACTTTGGTCTGGCCGCAGATAATCATTACCATGAAAATTTTGGACAAGGGAACCGTTTCCATTTTAACAGCCAGGGAAGGCTTCATCCAGCTGCCCAGAGGTCTTTTCAGAGATCTCGATTCTTCCTAGACTACTAAAACCATAAAAGAAATTTACGAAGAGCTTCCATCGTCAGTGTGTGAACTTAACTTTAGAATGCAAGAGAACTTTAAGAGACTCAGGACATATTTTGCAGTGCTTCACAAACTTGACACCTCAATGTGAATCTCCCCCAAAGTGATATTTGAAGTAGAAATTTCATGTTAATTCGGCTCATCTGAGAAATTTGCGTTTCTCTGCAACAACAACAAAAAAGTTTTGTACAATAAATCGTGCAGTATGTTACCTCATGTGAAACAACGGGATTTGTCTTAATTTCTTGTAAATTAAAGTTCTAAATTAAAATTGTTTTTATTTAAGATTGATTGTGTAATACTTTCTCTGCAACAAAAAAATTTTTGTACATTAAATTGTGCAGTGTGTTACCATGTGAGACAGCGGGATTGTTCTTAATTTCTTGTAATTTAAAGTTCTAAATTAAAAGTGTTTTTATTTAATATCGATTCTGTAATACTTTGTAATATCTCCACAGCAAAAGTGGCGAGTATTACTATATTTTATGACCAAGCCAGCAGTGTTGTATTGCTGAAATTAACTAGCGTGTTGCTCAACTTTATTGTCTCATACCTCAGTCCCTTTTAAGTAGCTTATGATTTGTTTTTCTTTCTTCATTTTTTATCATATTTTGCAAGAAAAAATTAGAAAATTTTGTTTTGTTGGTCCAAATGATCACAATAGAGTATTTTACATCACGTGGCCTCAACCGTACCAACAGCATAGCAACCGTGAATGTAGGATATACAGTGTTAACACGAATTTTGCAATCGAAATAAAATTTCCATCATAAAAGATATTGAGTATATTTTGGATTTCAAAAATGGATCAACATCTTCTTGAGCTGCATTATTGCCGATTACAATCCTACTTAAGCTCAATATGATTTAGAAACATTTCAAACTTAATACTTTATTAATAAATAAGTTGTTTTACACTAATAGAAAAAAATAAACTTAAATGTTATAAGATGTTTTTCGCAAATTGAATTTTCAAGGATATGAGAACTTTAATTTTGTAGTTGTCAATATTATTATATCCTTAATCCCTTATTCACGTTTTTCCGATTTTAATTTAATATTAGTGGGTTTTCCAGTTTTGGAAATACAGGGAATATAATCTATCACCTCGACTACAAATGCACAAAATTTCGGCATATTTATAAGCTTGTCCTTCAAATCTCACACTTTTCTTACGAAATCAAATGGATCAAGTTTAGAGAATGATCACGTGGTGTCCTACAAACGCTTTTGAAGCAGACGGTAGAGAACTTGTGACGCCATGTTGGAAAGCTCTACTATACAATTTTATCTTTTATTTGAAAAGTACTGAAAAAAAAACTTTCGTTTGATACAAAACGATACACCCTAGGGGAAAGGCAGTTACGTGCCCACCCGAGGCGAAGCTAATGACGTCACGAATATAAAAAATCTGATGTGAACAGCACATGACTTTCCCTACAAATTCAAATTCATTTCCTTATTTTTTGTTTCATGATGCTAAAAATTCAAATAGCACAAAAGTTCGGCATATTTCTAAATTTGTCCTTTAAGTCACACACTTTTCTTACGAAATCAAATGGATCAAGTCAAAGAATGATCCCGTGGTGTCCTACAAACACTTTTGAAGCAGATGATAGAGAACTTTTGACGTCATGTTGGAAAGCTCTATTACACAATTTTACCTTTAATTTTAAAGGAATTGAAAAACATCTTTCGTTTGATACCAAACAATACACCCTAGGGTAGAGGCGGTTACGTGCCTATCCGAGGCGGGCTAATGATGTCAAGAATATAAAAAAGCTGATGTGAACAGCACATGACATTCTCTACAAATTCAAATTCATTTCCTTATTTTTTGTTTCACGATGCTAAAAATCGAAATAGCACACAATTTCGGCATAGTTATAAATTTAACCTTTAAATCTCACACTTTTCTTATGAAATCAAATGGATCAAGTCAAAGAATGATCCCGCGGTGTCCTACAAATGCTTTTGAAGCAAATAATAGAGAACTTGTGACGTCATGTTGCAAAGCTCCAATATAGAATTTTACCCTTTATTTTAAAGGTCTTGAAAAAAAATCTTTCAGCACCAGGGTCATACACAAGCAACTTACCTACCAAATTTTATGAAATTCGGTCCATTAGTTTTTGAGTTAGAGTGGATACATATATTGCACGGACAGACATACAGACTCACAGACGGATACACAAACACACAGACAGACAGACGCACACACAAACGTCACGCTAAAAATAGTGTTTTCGTGTTTTAGAGGTCTCGAAACGTGTAGATCCGCCGAAAACTCGATTTGCGATTTTCGGCATGATTCCAATACTTTCCCTATGCATTACCATGTATTGCAGGAAAAGTAAAAAATCTGATGTGGGCAGCACATGACTTTCCTTGCAGACACAAATTTATTTTTCCTTTATTTCTTTAATAATGCTTTAAATTGAGTATAATTGCACAAAATAAAAATCTAAATTTGCACTTTTAATCCAATTTTTGTTTTTATTTTGTAATTGGACATTTTTCCAATGTCAGCGTAATAAAAATGGGAAAAATCTCAAATATTTCGAGAACGGTTAGTTCTGGAGTAATGGAGTTGGTCTTATTCTTTTCCTCGTCAAACATTACGTATAGAACACGCATTTAATTAATACATTTGAGCATACGTAATTTTTTTTTTTTTTTTAGATTTTTGCGAGCCATTTCTTAAAAGGCGGGTTGCTCTATTCCGAATCGTACTAAATTCTAATCAGCACCAGAGTATCCTACAAGTAACTTATCTACCAAATTTTGTGAAATTTGGTCAATTAGTATTTCAGCTAGTGTGGATGTATGAAATTTTTTAGGGTCATTTCGCAGAAAAAGGCAAGTTTTTTCCCCGAATCCTACCAAAAACGAATCAACACCAGGTACCCAAGTAATTTACCTACCAAATTTTATGAAATTGGGTGGTCGTGGATACATATATTGCACAGACAGACACACAGACGTCAAGCTAAAACTATTGTTTTCGTGTTGTAGAAGTTCTAAAACGTGTAGATCCGTCAAAATCTCGAGTTGCGATTTTCGGCATGATTCCTGTATTTTCCCAATACATTGCCATACATCGCAGAGAAAGTAAAAATCGGATGTGGTAGCAAAAAATTTAAGTTATATTTTTTGATATTATATTTTTTGATATATATTTTTCTAATATATATATATATATATTACTTTCCCTGAAACACATGGTAATGCATACGGAAAGTATTGGAATCATGTCGAAAATCGCAACTCGAGTTTTCGACGGATTTACACGTTTCAAGACCTCTAGAATACGAAAAAACTATGTTTAGCGTGACGTCTGTTTGTGTGTGTCTGTGCAATGTATGTATCCACTCTAACTCAAAAACTAATGGACCGAATTTCATAAAATTTGGTAGGTCACTTGGATGCGACCCTGGTGCTGATTAGTTTTGGTACGATTCGTAAAAACAGAACCCGCCTTTTTTTGCGAAATGGCCCGTAAAAATGTCATTTATCCGCTCTATCTAAAATACTAATTTAACAAATTTCACAAAGTTTGGTAGATACGTTACTTGTTGGATGATTAGAATTGTTGGTGCTGATTAGAATTTGGTACGATTCGGAAAAGAAGAACCCGCCCTTTTTTACGAAATGACCCGCAAAAATTTCATGTATCCACCCAGCTAAAATAATAATTGACCAATTTTCACATTATTTGGTAGATAAGTTACTTGTGTTACACTTTGGTGCTGATTCGATTTTGGTAAGATTAGAAAAATAACAACCTGCCTTTTTTTACGAAATGGTCCGCAAAAATCGCAAAATTCTAAAAAGGATAAAAAGACTACGTATGCTGAAATGTATCAATTAAATTCTTGTTTTATATGCAATTTTTGACGAGGAAAAGAATATAACACACTCCATTATACTTTGGGACTAACCGTTCTCTAGATATTTGAGATTTCTTGCATTTTTGTTACGCCGCTATCGGAAAATTTCCAATTACCAAATAAAAACAAAAATTTAATTAAAAATGGAAATTTAGTGTTATTTGGTGCAATTAAACTCAATCTAATGAATTATTAAAGAAATAAAGAAAATATGAATTTAAGTCTGCAGGGAAAGTCATGTGCTGCTCACATCAGATCTATGTTTTAATCATGCCGAAATAAATTAGTATCAGAGAAACTCTCAAGGGACGTAACTTCGAAACATTCAGGAGGCTGATCTTATTTTATTCCTTGTCAAAAGTTACGTATAAAACATGCATTTAATTGATACATTGGTAGTATTACTTTTCTTATACACATAGTTGAATGCATAAGGAAAGCATTGTGACGGAGTCGAAAATTCGAATTCAAGTTTTCGATGGGAGAGCCCGTTTCAAGCATCCCTGAACAAGAATCAAACGGTTTTGAACTGATGTCTGTGTGTGTGTGTGTGTGTGTCCGTGAGACTTCGAAGATGATATCTCACGAACGAATGGAGTGATTCGAACGAAATTTAGTACAAAAATTACAGTCATTGAATAGCTCAAGTCTATTGCTTTCAAATGCAATCGAATGTTCAGAACACACATGAATTGTCGAAAGAAATTTTGACAAAATCATAAAAAAAAAATCAAACCTTCAATACAGTTGAGTAAATAATAATTTCTGAAGTGTAATATATCATTGTAAAAGGTTTGACATTAAAAGTAGAAAACTAGTATGAACCGTTCTCGAGATATTGCACATTTTTCAATTAAATTCATAAAAAAAATTCCATGAAATTGAAAGATAATTAACTATTTTAAAATATATTCACTTTTCTTAAGTAACATTATGTGATTAATTTGTTAACGTTTTGCTTACGGTTTGGACAGCGTCCATCCCAAGCGAAGAACCTCTCAAAAAGACAGGTATTTGACATACCCTATCCCAAAACAGTTCGATCCCTTTTTGCAAGTATTAGCGTCCATGGGCGCCAATGTTTGCCAAGGGGGATTGGACTGTTTGGTTTAGGGTATGTTAAATAGAAGCTTTTTGAGAGGTTCTTCGTTTGGGATTGAAGCTGTCCCACCCGTAAGCAAAAAGTTAATATCATTTTCATGGATCTAGCTCATTCCATTCAGGACAGAATATACTTTGGATATGAGTTTTTTATTTGAACGCCCATAGTCCTTTACCTACTATAAGAATAACCTATATCTCGTCCATAACGCTTAGAGAAATTTTAGCTACGAATTTGGCCAAATATCGCCAACTTGGCGACTTCTTTAAATGTTGCCGAATTGACGATAGTTTTGGGTACGATTCGGGATAAAAGAACCCGCCTTTTTTTGCGAAATGGCCCGCAAAAGTTTGTATCCACTTTAGCTGAAAATTTATTGGACCGAATATCACAAAATTGGGTAGATAAGTCGCTTGTGGGTCACCTTGGTGCTGATTAGATTTTGGTATGATTAGGAAAAAATGAACCTGCCTTTTTGTGCAAAATGGCCCGCAAAAGTCGAGAAAATCTAAAATGCAAAACTACGTATGCTGAAATGTATCCATTAAATGCTTGTTTTATACGCAATTTTAAACGAAGAAAATAATAAGACCAACCCCATTGCACTAGGACTAGCCGTTCTCGAGATATTTTCGTGTTTTGGTTTTTATCTACACCACCTTTGAAAATGAATACAGTTACCAAATGAAAACGAAAATTGAACTAAAAGTGAATTAAATTTAATTAAAATAAAGAGAATGTGTATATAAGACTGCAAGGAAAATCATGTGCTGCCTACATCAGATTTTTTAGTGTTGCATTCGTCCTAAAACCGCTATATTACTTTCCCTGCAATACATGGTAATGTATAGGGAAAGTATTGGAATCATACCAAAAATCACAACTCGAATTTTCGACGGATCTACACGTTTCGAGACCTCTAGAATACGAAAAAACTATTTTTAGCCTGAGGTCTGTGCGTGTGTCTGTTTGTCTGTGTGCCTGTGTGTCTATCTGTGTGTCTGTCTGTCTGTGCAATGTATGTATCCACTCTGACTCAAAAACTAATGGACCGAATTTCATAAAATTTGGTAAGTAAGTCACTTGGGTGAGACCCTGGTGCTGATTAGTTTTTGGTAGGATTCGTAAAAAAAGAATCTGCCTTTCTTTGTGAAATGGCCAGTAAAAATTTCATGTATCCACTCTAGCTAAAATACTAATTGACCAAATTTTACAAAATTTGGTTGATAAGTTACTTGTAGGATGCTCTGGTGCTGATTAGATTTTGGTACGATTTGAAAAAGAACAACCTGCCTTTTTTTACGAAATGGTCCGCAAAAATTTAATGTATCCACCCTAGCAAAATTACTAATTGACCAAATTTCACAAAATTAGATAGATAAGTTTCTTGTGGGACACTCTGGTGTGCGACTAGATTTTGGTATGATTCGGAAAATAACAATCTGCCTTTTTTTACGAAATGGCCCGCAAAAATCGCCAAAATCTAAAAAGAAAAAGAAAGACTACGTATGCTGAAATGTATCAATTCAATTCTTGTTTTATACGCAATTTTTGCGAATAAAAGAATATAACACACTCCATTATACTTTAGGACTAACCGTTCTCAAGATATTTGAGATTTCTTGCATTTTTGTTATGCTGCTATCGGGAAAATGTCCAATTACCGAATAAAAACAAAAATTGAATTATAAATGTAAATTTAGTGTTATTTGGTGCAATTAAACTCAATCTAATGAATTATTAAAGAAATAAGGAAAATATGAATTTGAGTCTGCAGGGAAAGTCATGTGCTGCTCACATCAGATATTTTTTAATTTTGTTCTGTATATCTATATATTTCGCAAACGCAAATACAATATTTTTTAGTTTAAATGATAATCCAACTTTGATTGTTTCTACAACGAAACCTAAGTTTCACGTATGGAGAATGTAAACACATCAACTTGTAAGATGAGTTGTATAAGAATTGCTGAATTTCTTTAACGGAAAATTATTCAGCCCTAGAGTCTGCAATATAGCTGATATGAATAAAACATTCATTGAGTTTACATAGAGAATCAGACGATTCTATTAAGTATGGACTTTTTCGATGAAGTTTTAAGCATGGAGTTAGAAAATAATTTTGCCTTCATGGTTTTGAATTCTTAAGTAAAATAAATTATTGTCGTATTGTGATAATTTTAAAAATATCACCACTAAACGAAAGGAATGGAAAAAAGTTTATGAATGAAATATTCAATGTTTTATACAGAGAGCCAGGCAATTTATATTTCCATGACGTTATTTGAATAAAGTTCATTTGTTTTCGATGAAGTTTTCAAATATAATAAATTATTGTAGTATTGTAATAATTTTAAAAATATCACGGCTTATGTCTTTGCAGACATTAGCGTCCATGAACGCCATTGTCTGCAAAGGGGGATAGAACTGTTTGGGATAGGGTATGTCAAATACCTATCTTTTTGAGAGGTTCTTCGTTCGACGCTGTCCCACTGGTAAGCAAAAGGTTAATTCAAGTTCTGTTTTTATTTAGTAACTGGACATTTTTTCAATGACGACGCAACAGAAATTTGAAATTACTAAAATATCTCACGAACGGTTAGTCCTAGAGTAAAAGAGTTGATCTTATTATTTTCCTCGTCACACATTACGTATAAAACAAGAATTTAATGGATACATTTGAGCATACGTAGTCTTTTATTTCAGATTTTGTCGATTTTGTGGACCATTTTGTAATAAAAGGCAGATTCTTCTTTTTCAAATCGTACCAAAATTTAATTAGTCCAAGGGTATTCCGCAAGTGACTTATCTGCCAAATTTTGTGAAATTTAGTCGGTTAGTTTTTTTAGCAAGAGTGGATACACGAGAATTTTGCAGGCCATTTCGTAAAAATATGCGAACTCTTTAACCCGAATCTTTCCAAAATTTAATCAGCATACATACATCGGGCTACATATATTGCACAGACAGACACAGATACAAGCACACAGACACACACACAAACACACAGATACAACAGACGTCCCGCTAAAAATAGTTTTATTGTGTTGTAGAGGATCCAAAACGCTCAAATCCGTCGAAAACTCGAGTTGCGATTTTCGGCACGATTCCAATACATTACTAGGGAAAGTGAAATTTGATTAAAAATAAAATTAATTAATAATTCTGATCAAATTATTCAATGTTTCAGCTATTTATTCGATACTGAGTTTTTTAACTTTCCTTTACAATACATGGTACTGTACAGGGGAAGTATTATAATTGTGTCGAATATCGCAACTTGAGTTTTCGACGGATTTGCGCGTTTGGAGTACTCTAGAACCCGAAAAATCGACTTTTAATGTGACGTCTATTTGTGTGGCTGTCTGGCAATGTATGTGTCTACTCGAACTGAAAAAGCTAATTGATCAAATTTAACAAAATTTGGAATATACTTGTGGGTTATCCTGCTGCTGATTAGATTTGCGTACTATTTGGAATAAAAGAACTTGTTTTTCTCTTGCTAAATGGCCCTCAAAATGCATCAAAATCTAAAATAAAAAACTATCCATGCTTAAATATATAAATTAAATGTTCGTTTTATACATAATTTTTAACGATAAAAAGAATAAGATCAACCGCATTACACTAAGACTAGCCGTTTTTGAGATATTTTAGTTTTTTCGCATTTACGCTACACCACTTTAGCAAATTAGCCCAGCTACCAAATGAAAACGAAAATTCAAGTAAAAGTGCCAATTCAGTGTCATTTTAAATAATTATGGTTCTTATTTTATGCAATTAAACTCAATGTAATGAATTATTAAAGAAATAAAGAGAACGGGAATATGACTCTGCAGGGAAAGTCATGTGCTACCTACATCCGATTTTTACTTTCCTTGCAATACATGGTAATGTACAGGAAAAGTATTGGAATCGTACCGAAAATCGCATGTCGAGTTTTCGAAGGATCTACACCTTTCAGGACATCTAGACTACGAAAAAACTATTTTTAGCTTAACGTCTGTGTGTGGGGCGGGGGTAGGGGGTGGGGGTGGGGGGTTGTCGTGGTGCTTATTAGATTTACATACGATTTGTAAAACAATAGCTTGCTTCTCTTTTGCGAAATGGCCCTCAAAATTCATTAAAATCTAAAATAAAAGGCTACATATACTCAAATGTATACATTAAATGCTTATTTTATAAGAAATTTTTAACGGTGAAAAGAATAAAGATCTACCTCATCACACTATGACAAGCCGTTATAGAGATATTTCAGTTTTTTCTCATTTTCGCTATACGCCACTCTTGGAAATAAGCCTATGGGCTTATTTCCAAAACTGCGTATGCTCAAATATATCAATTAAATGCTTGTTTTATAGAAAATGTTTAACGATGAGAAGAATTAGACCAACCTCATTACACTAGGACTAGTCATTCTCGAAATATTTTAGTTTTTTTGCATTTTCCCTACAGCATTTTTGAAAATAGGCCCAGTTACCAAATGAGAACGAAAATTGAATTAAAAGTGCAAATTCGGTGTAACTTCAAGCAATTATCCGGATTATTCTGTGCAATTGAACTCAATGTAATGAATTATGAGAGAAATCAAGAGACAACGAATTTGTGTCTGCTGGGAAGTCATGCCCATCGCAGCAGATTCTCATTCGGTGTGAATGTATGACTAATAATTGTAAATTATCATGAACTGCTCTCGAGAAATTAAAAATTTTAATTTTTTTCCCCACCTGAAGCACTATATCTCTTACATCAAGTGAGCTTATTTATTCAATAATCATTTGACGTTTGGGAAGCCAAGAGGGGGGGGGGTCACACACACTCTTGGATTTTCAATATAACAAAGGCGAGCATCAAGTTAGTTGATGCTGCATATCATGTGCTTGAGTTTGCACCTCCCCTCCCTTCCCCCAGAAAAGTTTTAGTGGCGCCCATGTATGAAGTAGAAATGATTAAAATATTATTAGCAAGTAATAGAAGAAATATATCAGTTTTGTAAATATAAAAAGCTAGAACTAACGCAATTTAAAAAGTGTACTGAAAATTGGTGAGTATTTATCTGGAATATCACTGTAGTGAACACTGTAGTGAAAATCACTGTAATGAACAATGTCTTTAAACAATTTTGTACATTATTTATTTATAAATGCTATACTATAGAACCTTAAAAGTATCTTAACTTCAATATGCTAAAAATACGCTAAAAAATCATTAATCACTGTTCTCTAACTGAAAATCTCGTGCAATGTGATTTTTAAAGGGAAATCAGATTTTTTTCTTTCTAGAAATCCCAAATATGCTTTGCCATATTGTTGAACGTACGCCACGTCCTGGTTAAACAGACGTCCAGTTTTCACATTAAAATAAAAATTGATTTAAAACTGCAAATTCAGAGGAATTTCATATAATTATCCATGTAATTTTGTTTTACTAAACTCAATTTAATGAATTATGAAAGAAAGAAAAGAAAATTTATTTGAGTCTGTAGGAAAAACAGTGTGCTGCCCATATCAGACCTTTTTCATCTTTTCATATTTCATCTTTTAATATAATCATTAAATCGAGCTTTAAATAACGTACAAGGTGCTAGTTTATTACTAGATAAGTGTCTACCAACTGAGTTATCTTTGAGAGAATTTCGCATGCTGAATTAAATTCCAAGCTGCTAAGTATAAAATACCTCAGTTGCAACATTTTCAGAAGCAACTGACTTAAAACTTACTTAAATTTAATCACCCTCCTTTCTCTGCAATGGATAGCATATCGCCAAATCCACCAACATCAGCTGAGCCCTTGATAGATAACAATGCAAAGAACATGTGAAAGGATTGGACTACGTCGGTAGCGTTCAAACCAACCTGAAACAAAATATATTAATTATAATTTCATGTAAAAAATCGGTAAATATTTCTACTTTCTTATACTATTGAATAGAGCAGTGATTTCCTAACGTTTTGTTTGGAGGATTGTTGAAAAATTTCGTAAAATTTTGGGAACTTGGCTGACATATTATGTTCGACAACCGTAAATTGCAAAGTGGATGTGCAAAGCAGTAGGGTAAATACATGATACTTAATTCGTATTTCTGAATAAATTACTAGGGTATTTATTGCCACATTCTATTTACTAATTCGTGGAGGAAAAAATAAAATGACGGTACAAAAACATGTCCTCGACTAAAGAAGTATTTTCTTTTGTTTTGCTTTATTTTAGAAGCGTTTGTTGCTGTAGCTTATTTAGCTTTTGCGTAGATACGTCTATGGTTGTAAAGGGTATTAAAGCAGTATAGATTAATACAAAGCAGTCGAATGCATCCAGTTCATCGGCGTGACAGACCTGTTGCCAACTTGAAAAAATAAATTTATAAATTATTTTTCGAAAAATTCAATAGAATAACTTAGGAATAAAATAAATATGAATTCAGAACATGGTTTTGCTTAAATAAAACGATAAATGTTGAAGATAGTTTCGGAAACGCTAATGTTTTCTTCTTCAAATTATAGAGCTTTTGGCTTATCTGCACTGAAGAAGCAAATCCAAGATTTTCTGTCGTCCGCTGTTATTACTTTCCTTGCAATACATGGTAATGTATAGGGAAAGTATTGGAATCATGTCGAAAATCGCAACTCCAGTTTTCGACGGATCTACACGTTTCGAGACCTCTAGAATACGAAAAAACTATTTTTAGCATGACGTCTGTGTGTGTGTGTGTGTTTGTGTGTCTGTCTGTCAGTCTGTGTGTTTGTCTGTCTGTGTGTCTGTCTGTGCGTCTGTCTGTGTGTCTGTCTGTGTGTCTGTGCAATGTATGTATCCAATCTAACTCAAAAACTAATACACCGAATTTCATAAAATTTGGTAGGTAAGTCACTTGGATGTGACCCTGGTGCTGATTAGTTTTTGGTATGATTCGTAAAAACAGAATCCGCCTTTTTTTGCAAAATGACCCGTAAAAATTTAATTTATCCGCTCTAGTTAAATACTAATCTACCAAATTTCACAAAATTTGGTAGATAAGTTACTTGTTGGATACTCTGGTGCTGATTAGAATTTGGTACGATTCGGAAAAGAAGAACCTGCCTTTTTTTACGAAATGATCAGCAAAAATTTCATGTATCCACCCTAGCTAAAATACTAATTGACCAAATTTCACAATATTAGGTAGATAAGTTACTTGCGGGACACTCTGATGCTGATTCTTTTTTGGTACGATTCGGAAATAACAACCTGCCTTTTTTTACGAAATGGCCCGCAAAAAACGCTAAAATCTAAAAAAAAAAAGACTACATATGCTGAAAGGTATCAATTAAATTCTTGTTTTATACGCAATTTTTGACAAGGAAAAGAATATAACACACTCCATTATACTTTAGGACTTAGGACTTTCTCAAGATATTTGAAATTTCTTGCATTTTTGTTACGCCGCTATCGGAAAAATGTCCAATTACCAAATAAAAACAAAATGTGATTAAAAAAATGCAAATTTAGTGTTATTTGGTGCAATTAAACTCAATCTAAGGAATTATTAAAGAAATAAAGAAAATATGTATTTAAGTCTGCAGGGAAAGTCATGTGCTGCCCACATCCGATTTTTTTATTTTACGTTTTACTTGCTTTTATTATTTGATATGAATGTATGATAAAGTAGATTGAAGCCTCACACATGCAGATGACCGCAACAAATAAATCAAAGAAGTAATTATTATTATTATTTTTAATTTCAGAATTTTAATCGGTGACAGGTTCAATAAATTACAGAAAATATTCAGTTTTAAAAATCTAGAAAGGAACATTGTAAATATGGTAAACTTCATTAGATATATTTACATACAAAAATCTTGCCGTGACCAGGATTCGAACCTGGGTTATTGCGGCCACAACGCAATGTACTAACCACTATACGATCACGGCGACAGGAGAAAGCGTTAAAGTATTGCCTCAAATAGAAGTTTTTTAGGAAAATTCTTGAACAAAATGTAACCTCCAAAATTACTCTTGCGTAAAACAACAAATCATGAGAAATTAGTTATTATTTCTTTTAATAGATGGCAGCACTACAAGTACAAATCCAGAGTCTCTTTATCGTTGAATTTTAAGTGTTTTTACACTTGTTATTTAAGTTGGTTTCTCTGTTTGTTTTTGCGTCAAATAAAGAAATTAATTTTTGACCCACATCTACCGAGTCGATTTTCTTGAAATTTTACACAGATCCGCAGTTGCGATGACAATACAACATTTCATCAAATTTCAGTTAATTTGAGTTGACTGACCCCTGATTCTGTAGAATTCAGATGGCTTTATTTGGTGAATCTCATTTTATGGCAGCCAAATCCCTAAGTTAAAAATCTGATGTGGGCAGCACATAACTTTCCCTGCAAACTTAAATTCATATTTCCTTTATTTTTTTAATAACTCATTAGATTGGGTTGAATTGCACCAAATAACACTAAATTTGTATTTTTATTCAATTTTTGTTTTTATTTGGTAATTGGACATTTTTCGGATAACGGCGTAATAAAAATCTCAAATATCTTGAGAACGGTTAGTCCTAAAGTATAATGGAGTGTGTTATATTCTTTTCCTCGTCAAAAATTACGTATAAAACAAGAATTTAATTGATACATTTCAGCATACGTAATCTTTTTTTTTTTTAGCTTTTGGCGATTTTTGCGGGCCATTTCGTAAAAAAGGGCAAATTGTCATTTTCCGAATAGTACCAAAATCGAATCAGCACCAGAGTGTCCCGCAAATAACTTATATACCAAATATTGTGAAATTTGGTCAATTAGTATTTTAGCTGGGGTGGATACATGAAACTTTTGCGGGCCATTTCTTAAAAAAAGGTGGGTTCTTCTTTTCCGAATCGTACCAAATTCTAATCAGCACCAGAGTATCCAGCAAGTAACTTATCTACCAAATTTTGTGAAATTTGGTAAATTGGTATTTTAGCTAGAGCGGATAAATGAGATTTTTACTGGCCATGTCGCAAAAAAAGGCGGGTTCTGTTTTTACGAATCGTACCAAGAACTAATCAGCACCAAGGTCACATCCAAGCGACTTACCTACCAAATTTCATGAAATTCGGTCCATTAGTTGAGTTAGAGTGGATACATTGCACAGACACACAGACAGACGCCACGCTAAAAATAGTTTCTTCGTATTCCAGAGGTCTCGAAACGTGTAGATCCATCAAAAACTCGAGTTGCGATTTTCGACATGATTCCAATACTTTCCCTATACATCACCATGTAATGCAGGGAAAGTAAATCTTAATTTTTAGAGGACTAATTTAGTGATTATTTTTAAATTAAACATTTTTCAGACGAGTAAAAAGATGTATGATTATATTTTTGTGTACAGTTCTAGCCATTTAAAGATTCACGTTTGTTTCGTTCATTTTGATTTTCTTATAAGCAGTTGATTCTATAATAAACACTAAATGTTGTTGTTCTTTAATAAACACTAAATGCTGTCCATAATTTCACAGGATTTAAATATATCTAATTCAAGCACTATTAATAAATTGGTAAATCTACTTTTAAATTCAAGACTATTTCTCTGCAAACTAAACTGACTTAATCAGCCAACAGTTGCACAAAAATCATTTCCACAAAGATTTTCGAATTCTTAAATAAAATCGTTCAACTGATGGGAGCGTTCTTCAGTCTGGCATTAGAAAACCACTAGCCGAATACCCGTTGAAATTCAACGGTATCATAATAAGCAACCTTCGAATAACGTGAATTTTTGAATGATTCGATTTTTCCAGTGGTCCTTTTCAAACTGTGCACCCATGCATCAAATTTCAAATATCTGTCACACTTCCGACTGGATATTTCTCATTTCTTCAGCCAATTAAACATTTAAGTGTGCGGCATCCCTAAATTAGCAAATATTAAAAAGCTGAAATTATACGCTTTATTTCTATCTAACGATCTATCTATCCTTGCACCCATTTTAAAGTCTTTATCTTATTGCAAAATCCGTTTTACTATCCGTTTCATATTTCGAACGTTTTGGTTTGGAGCACCCATTAAATGAAAAACTTTGAAAAATACAATTTTCTCCTAAGGTTTTATCGATTGATTGACCCGTATACCAAATTTCAAGTTTTATCTCTCAATTCCCCTTTCAAAAGTTTTCGTGTGGAGCATCCTCCTCAACAAAATATTTTTGAAAAACTCGATTTTTCCAGAAGGTGTATTGAACGATTGATTTGTGTACCAAATTGCAAGACTCATAAAATCTCACATAAAAAGGCGTTCTTCATTTATTCGCCAAATCGAATAATTTTAGCGTGCAGTACCCCAGAGGTGTCACATTATGGAGAACTGAAATTGTGCACATTCTTCTTTTTCAACTATCTACCATTACGTCAAATGTAAAGTCTGTATCTTATCGCGAAGTGTGTATTTTTCACTTTTCGAACGTTTCTGTGTTGTCCACCCACTCTCTTAAATGAAATTTTTGAAAAATTCTATTCTTCTTGCCTTTTTTATCAAATGATTAGCCCATATACCAAATTTCAAGCAACATTTTGCATTGTAAAGGAGGCATTTTTCATTTGTTTGTCAAATCGAACATTTTAGTGTGCGGCACCCCCAACAATAGCAAATGTTGGAAAACTAAAATTGCACACGTTCTTCCTTTCCAACTATATACCCATACATCAAATTTGAAGTCTCTATCCATAGCGAAGCATGCTTTTCTATCATTTCACCTTTTGAATGTTTTTGTGTCCCCATAAAATACAATTTTTGAAAATATCCATTCTTCTTGGATTCTCTATCAGATCATTCCACCATATACCACATATCAAGCTTCTATCACATTTTAAAGAAGGCGTTCCTCATTTAATCGGCAAATCGAACATTTTGGTGTGCGACACCACGTAAAGTAAAAAATATTGGAAAACTGAAATTGTACACATTCTTCCTTTCAAACTATTTACCCGTACACCAAATTTGAAATCTCTATCTCATCCCGAAGCATGTTTTTTTTTTATCAATTCACCTTTCGAACGTTTTTTTTCTGGAGCACCCTTTAAACGAACTTTTTTGAAAAACTATATTTGTCTTGGGTATTTTCATCAAATGATTAGCCCATACACCTAATTTCAAGCCTCTATCAAAATTTAAAGGAGTCGTTTTTCATTTATTCGGCAAATCGAACATTTTAGTATGCGGCACCCCTTAAGTAGCAAATATTGGAAATCTGTAATTGCACACTTTCTTCCTTTCAAACGATTTACCTATACCTCAAATTTAAAATCTTTATCTCAGCGTAAAGTATGTTTTTGTATCATTTCACTTTTCGAACATTTTGGTGTGGAGCATAACCCTCTACAGAACATTTTCGAAAAATTCGACTTTTCTAGGAGATTTTATAGAACGATCGACCCGTGTACCAAATTGCAAGCCTCTACTATTCGGGAAGTGCCCAAAAAAGGCGTGACAGTCAGACAGGAATCAGACTAACACTTGACAATTAGTGTGTACTAGCCGAATACCAGTTGAGAATCTACGGTCTCGCAATAAGCAACCCCTGAATAATGTAAATTTTTGAATAATTCGCGTTTCATATTTATTCGACAAATCGAATATTTTGGTGTGCAGAACCCCCTAAAGCGAAAAATATTGGAAAACTTAAATTGCGAACTTCTGTCTTTCGAACTACCTACCCGTACACCAAATTAAAGTCTCTATCTCATTCCGAAGTATATTATTTTATCATTTCCCCTTGCGAACGTTTTTCTGTGGAACACATCAATAAATGAACATTTTTGAAAAACTCTGTTCGTCTTGGGTTTTTTATCAGAGGATTGGCCCATATATCAAATATCAAGCCTCTATCACATTTAAAAGAAGCATGTCTCATTTATTCGGAAAATCGAACATATTGGTGTGTCGCACCCCCTAAAGTAGCAAATATTGGAAATCTGAAATTGCATATTTTCTTCCTTTCAAACCCATACACCAAATTTGAGGTCTCTATTCTCTTGAGGTCTCTATTCTGCATGTTTTTTTTATCACTTCAGCTTTCGAATTTTTTTCTGTGTAGCACTTCCTTCAATGAACATTTTTGAAAAACCGTATTCATCTTGGGTTTTTTTTTATCAAATGAGCAGTCCATATACTAAATTTCAAGCCTCTGTCACATTGCATAAGTGGCGGTTTTCATTGTCCGTCTAATCGAACATTTTAGTGTGTAGCGCTCCCTACAATAGCAAATGTTGAAAAACTGAAATTGCACACTTTCTTCCTTTCCAACTATCTACCCGTACCCCAAATTTGAAATCTCTATCTCATCCCGAAGCATGTTTTTATCAATTCACCTTTCGAATGTTGTTTTCTGGAGCATCCCCTTAAACGAACATTTTTCAAAAACTATATTCATCTTGGGTGTTTTCATCAAATGATTAGTTCATATACCAAATTGATAGAGGTGATACGATTTGATAGAGGTTTCACGCCTCTATCAAATTTTAAAGGAACCGTTTCTCATTTATTCGGCAAATCGAATATTTTTGTGTACGGCACCCCCTTAAGTAGAAAATATGGGAAAGCTGAAATTGCATATTTTTTTCCTTTCGAACGATATACCCATACACCCAAAGTCTATCTTATCACAAAGTATGCTTTTCTATCATTTTTTTTTCGGACGTTTTGGTGCGGAGCTGCTCCCTCTCTTCAGAACATTTTCTTAAAATATGATTTTTCCAGCGGGGTTTATAGAACGATCGGCCCATGTACCAAATTGCAAGTTTCTATCTATTCGGGAAATAAGTGTGACAGAAAGACAGACAGACAGACACTTGGCAATTAGTATATATAGATAGATTGTGAAAGTACTTCTTCGACATCAGCTGACTTTTAAATAACATTGCTCTACTGATAAAAACGTTCTTCAGTCTGGCATTAGAAAACCATTGTAAAAGTTCTTCCCCAACATCATCAGACTTTTCTTTTCTGTTTTCTTTGAGTATTACAATTGCCTTCAAAATTTCATCTCTGTCTTTCAGAATTTTGTATAATATTGGTTGCATAATTTCTAACGCAGCGGTCGCTTCTCTTTGACAGCTCGGAAGAAGAAAACATGTTTTTTTAAGCAAATTTTTATGTTCAAGCAAACAAAGAGTTTTTGGCTTTTGCGGCACGTTACTTCCACTAGCAAAACGTGGAATGTTTAAATAAAGCACTTTGAATCTTATTTGAGCACAAAGTGAAAACGCCTTTGCTTATCAGTCAGCTTTTTATAACAAAATACTGTTTTGATGTAAAATTTAAATACACTCATTGCCATAAAAATTTGCGCACCAAGAATGAGTTGTCAGAATCGAACGAAATGTTATATATGTGAGTGCAACGTTGATATAAGTAAGTGATTACAAAATCAAAGCAATAGAATCATTTATAACAGGAAAAGCTACAAATGAATGGAGGTTCTAGTACCTTGTAGGGTCACCTCTGGCGTGAATACACGATGCGATACCGGCGGGCATTGAAGCATACAAGTCCCGTATGGTGCCATGCGTCCTCTCATTCCACAGTTGTAAGTGCGCATCTAGTTAGATCAAACTCGTAGGCTGTCCAACTTGCCGTCCCAAGTGATCCCAGATATGCTCTATCGGTGACAAATCTGGGTATCGGGAGGGCCAGGGAAGGGTGGTAATGTGGCGGAGGCATTTCTGTGACACCCTTGCAGTATGTGGCCAAGCATTGTCCTGCTGAAAACTGCCTCCTGGGAGCCCTGCCATGAGTGGCATCTCATGTAGCTGAAGGATATTACGAACGTACCACTGGGCTGTTATGGTTCTGTGGATCAGTATTAGAGGTGACAGGGTGCCGCATGAGACGACACCCCATACCATCACACCAGCTGTGGGAGCGGTGTGTCGCTGCAAAACGATGGCAGAATTGGGGCGTTCACCACGCGGCTTCCACACACGTACATGATTGTCATAATTGCCCAAATTGAATCTCGATTCGTCGTTAAAGACGACCTGGTTCCATTCGTTTGCTGTCCAATCCCGTCTAGCGCGACACCACGCCAAACGGAAACGACGGTGGGTGGAAGTCATTGACAGCACACGCAATGGGCACCGCGATACCGAATGTCCTTCAGCCATGCGCCTCGCAATGGTACGGACAGACATAGGGGCTCATAGTGAAGGTGTTGCCTGAGTCCGTATGGAGGACAATGATGCAGTTGGCGCTGTGAATGCGTGTAGGGTGATGTGACGATCTTCTCCGCTATTGATCTGTCGTGGGCGTCCTGAGCCTGGTTGCCGTGTATGGGACCTCTCTCTCTTCCACTGGTCCCAACACCTCCTCACAGTAAAGTCAGAACGGCCTATGTGGCGGGCTACTCGCCGAGCTGACCACTCGGCTTCCATCATCCCGATGATTATTTCCCTCTCAAACTCTGACAGCTGGTCATATTGTCATCGACGGCGGTGTAACGGTATTCCTAATAAAAAAGCGTCCCTGTGCAACAGATTAAGTACAGGCAGAAAGCCTCTGTGTACCTTTTTTTGTGAGTCAGGGAGAACGAAGTTTTCCGCCCTCTGGTGGCATTACGCAATGCGCAATCACCCTGTATTTCTAATCATTTGCATATCTGTCTGATACGTACCTTCATGCCAAGTTTCGTTTCGATCCCACAATTATTTCTTGGTGCGTAAATTTTTATGGCAATGAGTGTAACTTTGTTAAAAGCATCATATAATGAATATTGCTTTTCCTACAATATATGATAATGTATAGAAAAAGTATTGGAATTGTGTCGAAAATCGCAATTCAAGTTTTCGATGGATCTACACGTTTCGAGCACCCTAGAACACGAAAACACTATTTTTAGAGTGGCATCTGGGTGTGTGTTTCTGTGTGTATACCTCTATATGTGTGTCTGTGCAATGTATGTATCCCCTCTAACATAAAAACTAATTGATTAAATTTCAAGAAATTTGGTAGGCAAGTTACTTGTGGACCACCCCAGTGCTGATTAGATTTTAATACTATTCAGGAGAACCTGCGTTTTTATGAAACGACCCGCAAAAATCGTATCTCTCCACTCTAGCTAAAAAACTAATTGACCAAATTTTACAAACTTTGGTCGATATGTCAATTGTGGGCTCGCCTTGGTGCTGATTAGATTTTGGTATAATTCGGATAAAAGAAACCGTGTTTTTTTTAGAGCTGACACGCAAAAATCGTATGTATCTATCCACTCTAGCTGAGAAACTAATAGACCAAATTTCTCAAAATGTGGTAGATAAGTCGCTTGTGGGTTACCGTGGTGCTGGTTAGATTTTGGTATCATTTGATAAAATAAGAATCTGCTCTTTTTTGCGCAATTGCCCGTAAAAATTGTCAAGAACTAAAATAAAATACATCAAATGCAACAATTAAATGCTTGTTGTATCAATTAAATGCTTGTTTTATACGTAATTTTTGTCGGCGAAAACAATAAGACCAACTCTATTCCTCTAAAATGAACCATTCTCGCAATATTTAAGTTTTTTAATTTTGAGGAATCGAAGATATTTTTCACTTGCAGTTAAAACTATTTAATGACATTTCTTAAAATTTAATAGTCATGGTTCATGAGGGTTATCCTGATATTGATTAGATTTTGGTACGATGCGGAAATATATAGTTGATCCTTTTTTTTTTCTTTGCAAAATGACATGCAAAAATCGTGAAAAAAATAATTTTGAAATACATGACTTAAATTGCTGAAATATATTAATATATTCATTAAATACTTATTCTTCATGTAATTTTTGATAGTAAAGTGCATAAACACCCATGATTCTAGGACGAACCGTTTTCGATATATTTTACTTTTTGGGAATATTGGAGAGCTGAAGACTTTAAAGTGCATTAAGTTGCCAAATGAAATGAAGTTGTATTAAAAATGACAATTGAATATCATATCAGAAAAGTATGCATGTCATTTTTCGCAATTGAACTCAATTTAATACATTATGAAATAAAAATGAAAATATGTATTTGAGTCTGTTGGGAAAGAAAGTCATGTTGGGAAAGTCATTTTCATTGATTTAGAGTCATTTTTATCCAATTGGCGAGTTTTTCGTTAATTTAGCAACATTTAAAAAAGTCGACAAGTTGATGACATTCTACCAAATCCGTCGCCAAAATCTCGCCAAGCGACGGAGAAATAAGTTATTCTTACGGAGAGTTATAGACGGAGAAATAAGTTATTCTTACAGCAGATAAATGACTATTGGAGTTCAAATGCAAAAGTATTACTCAAAGTATATTTTTTCATGAATGGAATGAGCTAGATCCGCGAGAATGATGTCACCCAATTTATCGCATGATATTACAAATGAAAAGTGAACATGTTTCGCAATAGGAAATGTATATATATATTTTTATTTTATATGACTTTTTGATAATTTTTTTGAAAAATGTGCAATATCTCGAGAACGGTTCATGTTAGCGTTCTAAAATTTATGTCAATCATTTTCTAATGAAAAATTACATAAGAAATGTCTATTTGCGTAACTTTATTAGCGGTTTTGATTTTTTGACGATTTTTTCAAAATTTCACTCGAAAATTTAGGGGGTTCTGAACATGCGATTGTGTATAAAAACAACAGACTTCCAGTGTTTACGGATTGTGATTTTTGTACTAAATTTCGTTCGAATCGGTCCATTCGTTCGTCAGTTATCATCTCCACAGACTCACTGACCCCCCCCCCCCACACACACACACACACATACTTTCACACACAGACAGACACACACACGCAGACATGACTTCAAAAATGTTCGATTCCTGATCAGGGATGCTTGAAACGTGTTCCCCCGTCAAAAATTCGAATCCGAATTTTCGACTCCGTCGCAATACTTTCCTTATACATTATGTATATAAGGAAAATAATAAGTATCACCAATACGTTCACGTCATACTTTTCTATGCAAACGCTCGCTTTGCAGTTAGATGCAAATGCTCTATTCTTATAATATCATTCTTGTATTTGACAAATGACATTAATATATTTCATCTGTACATAATACCCCACATACAATTTTTATAAAAATAGGCGGCTGGAAATGTCCAGAACGGGATTCGCAGGTACATAAATTTTGAGCCTTGAATATGCAATGCTTGGCGTTTGTTATCGTTTGATAAAGCGTGAAGAAATTATTGCAACGAGAAGATTTAACAATAAATCTGATAAATTCTACTTTCCGTATTTGCGATTCATTTCTCCAATGTAGAAACAAGAGAAAACATCTTTAAGAGGTTGAGTCTGATAGATGTAGTTCAGCATCTACTATTATTCTGAGGAAGATTTACAGCGCAGTTTGTCGTCTTCTACAGAATATTAGAAGTCATAAAATATTGCAATTCGAGTGAGCATTGTTCTCCTTTCTGAAGATTTTGAATATCACATACAATTTGACGGTCATGATACAAATTCGTGCAATGAATCAGATATGTCAGGGTTTCATCATGATTCTCAAGAGAAACACACGTCTAGATATTTATGAATACCTGGGGTTTAACATTCATGGGACATCATTCAAGCTGTGCCAGACTTCGAAAATGAACACTGTCTCATGTCAAATAAGCCGAGATCTACATTGCAAAATGCCACAAAATTCCGAGATATAATTTGTTTTTTGTTAAATTAGGAGACATTTCATGGCTTATACAAAATTTTAAGATTACTAATTATTCTTCGTTTGGGATGAACGCTGTCCCACCCGTAAGTAAAAGGTTAATACAATTTTTTAATAAATATACTACAGAATTTATTGAGGGGGATCCAGGAGGAAAATCTGGTCAATTTTACTAACATGCTTTACGAAAATCGAAATAATAACGAAAACATATAAAAACAAAATTATGATAAAACGTGTTACGGAAATAGTAATTTTATACTTAATTTTCCAATTTAAAAGGAATGACAAAAGTTACAGAATATTCACCTGTGTCGGTTTCAAGAAAATTGGATGAAGAAAATCATTAAAAATTAAATATTTCCACTATTATCAAAAAGCTGAATGTTTTGAAGTAATTTTTAACATAAAATTGTGGAAATTGTCATTTAGTTGTTATCCTGAGCAGTTTTCGAGATATTAAAAACTTTACTGTTCCACGCGAAGCTCAATTAAATATAAATTTCTTAAATTTCCATATATTGTGCTTATTCCAAAATTTCATAAAAATCCCATTAAATTTCGAACAGTAACCAGTGGACATAATACTTGCTCTACTACTGCGAGTAAATTACTTCTAAATTCTTTAAATCAAATAAATGATAGTTTACGTCAGTCTAGCAATAATTACCTTATTCTTAATAATAGTAAAGAATTAAAGAATAAATTAACATCCCTTAAAAGTCTAATAGGATTTCAAACTTTTGATTTTAAAGATCTTTTCAATAATATCAAGATCTCTAACCTGTATGATGTAATTTTGGCTCTATACAATGATTATATTATTAATCTTACAACTCATGCTAGTTTTGTTAATTTTCCTAAACTTCTTCACTTTGTTATTTTCAATAATTATATTTTTCAAGGAAATAAATTATACCTACAAGTCTCAGGAGTACCATAGGGTGGCTGCAGTAGCAGTATGTTAGCTAATTTATATCTTTATCATTTTGAACAGTCCTTTACTACAATAGATTATACAATATACAGATATGTTGATGATCTGATTTGCTTAGTACATACTGAAAATTGTGTCATTAATATAGATTTCTACCCTAATAATTTGGAATTAATTCCTAATGAAGCTACTATTAGTAAAAATATTAATTTTTTGGATTTAAATCTTTTTGTTGAACCTTCTAATAGAATTGTTACTACTTTATATGATAAAAAAGACTCTTTTAATTTTAAAATTAATAAAATCTTACCATTTAATTCCTACAACTCGTTTCTATTGTTTAGAAATATTATTCTTAATCAGCTTTTTAGAATATATAAATTATCTGATAAAAAATTCCATGCTTTACATATTAATAATCTAAAAATTACCAACAATTTATATAAATATCCCTCTTATTTTATAAATGGTATAGTTAAAAAATTTAGAATAGCTGGATATTCTTGAATTTTATTTATTTAATATTGCTTTAATTTTAGCCTGACTTCTCCCTTCTCTTGTTTTAATATTTTATTTATACGTCCACTTTGTCATTAGCCTTTCTTTTATTGCACCTCTTGATGGTATATTATCTCTTGTACATTATTTTCGCATTACTGTTATTTATTTCTTACGAATGGCAACAGTATATCTTATTCCTTAGTGAATGGTAACACTTGTCACTTCCTTCTGTGTTCCCATGCTTACTAGGTTAGTGTGTTTTTTCACTCCGTTTTTTGGTATCCATTTTTCTTTTTCTTTTTCTTTTTTATGTATGTCGTTCAAGTAGAAATAGTTTATAGATATAATCTGTCTATTTCTTCAGAAACATACATTTTTGTGTTTGCTTCTACAAAAAACTTGGGCATGAGTACGATTTTTGTGGAAGTGAACAATTCATGATTTAGACTTAGAGCCTTGTCCTCGTGTATAGCTTTTATGCTTGATTTCGTTTGTTATTCTTTTTTCGATTCCTTACCTTTGTATTTTGATACTTTTCATTGACTTGTTGATTCGATATTTATTTTATTTATTTGTTTTTTATTTTTTTCCATTTGCTTGAAGATTTGTTGATTTATACTTTTATTTCGTAAGCCTGTTAGATATTTGAATTTTCGTGTTACAGATTCTCACTTTTCTTTCATTGGATCTTCAAACCTTTTTTTCTTATGTATATATATATATATACATATATATATTGCAATAATTACACGAATTACATGAAATTTGGTTTTCTGATAATAATTGATAATATTCGATTTTAATTGGTAAAATAATTTCATTCGGCAATTGTAAGATGTTTGTGTATTATATATTCACAAAACCTAAATATGCTGTAAATCTTCAAGGAAAGTTATGCATTGCGTACATCAGATTTTTTTAACCATTTTAAAGCGCTCGGTATATTTTTCATTTATTTAAGTTGGTATAATGTAATTCTTAAAGTTTTTCCAGATTTTTTGTTCATTATGTTTCCCAAAACAAATTAAAAGCGAAAGTTTTGCGTATTTTATTATTCAATCCCCCACTGGAAATAAAAATAATCAAGTTCTCATGCTATTTCTGAGGTTCAGTTTCTGATATCCCACTAGAATATTTTTTACTTTCCCTGCAATACATGGTAATGTATAAGAAAAGTATTGGAATCATGTCGAACATATGAAAAAAATATTTTTAGCATGACGTCTGTGTGTGTGTCTGTGTATGTGTGTGTGTCTATCTGTGCAATGTATGTATCTATTCAAACTAAAAGACTAATTGGCCAAATTTCATAAAATTTGGTAAGTTACTTTTGGGTGATCCTGATGCTGATTACATTTTGGTACGATTCAGGAAAGAAGATTTTGCCTCTTCTATGAAATGGCCCACAAAAATCGTCAAAATCTAAAACAAGAGATTACAAATGCTAAAATGTATCAATTAAATACTTATTCTATTCATTCGCTCTCAAGATAGTTTTTCGCATTTTTTTACGCCGTCTTTTAAAAACTGTTCAGTTACCAAATAAAAACAAAAATTGGATAAAAAGTTCAATTTTAGTGTTATTTTGTGTAATTAAAAATTTAATAAATTATTAAAAAAATAAGAGTAAATGAATTTGAGTTTACAGGGAAAGTCATGTGCTGCCCACATCAGAATTTTAATGTTTGCCTACGCCACGTATTTTATAAACTTTTTTTTCCCAATCAAACTGAAACATGCTGGTTACTGGCTTTTAATTTTTTAGTAAAATTGAAATTGAAGAAATAGTTTTTGAAGTTGACAGCAGATGGCGACACCAAATATCCCAGCCTTCATTTTCAACATAGAAAGAATACGAGAGTTTCCTTGTCTGATTCAAAATTTCATTTTCATGTTTTCAAATCAATGACGGATTTACTATGAAGCTAATGAGCAGGACCATGTATAAGGACGAGAAGACACCATTCGAGTGTGTATGTATGCTTGTGTGTGTGTGTGTGTGTGTGTGTAAGTGTGGGTGCAGAATTTTTTTTCCAGGGGGTGCTAAAATTGATTCCTATCAAAATTCAGTGATTACGATCAACCTTGTAATATGTATTGTTACAAAGTAAATTTGAATAGATGGTATGAGCATCACATTTAAAAAATTAGCGTGCATAGCACTGTTAAAAATTAGAATGCACCAATTTTTTAAAATATGTGTGTACCACCTTTAAAAAATATTCCCCCTTTCATAACATCCTTCTAACCTTCCTGGAGATAGAGCAACTAAACTAACAAATTAGACATTCATAAACATACCAGATGCAATAATCTTTCTAAGTTTTTCATTTAGGTTTAAATTGTAAATTGTTTTTATTTACATTTGAGAGAAAACACACAGTTGTGATTGAATATTCGAGTTCCAACATCATTCTTTTTTCTTCTCATATTGGCTTTTAATAAATTAACAACTTTTTAGGGGAGTGCTGTGGAACCCCTTGACCCACCTCCTCCTACCCTGAATTTTCTCATGTGTGTGCGTGTGTGTGTGTGCCTATTGAAATCCCAGTTCCTGATTTTTACTTTCCTTATGGAAAGTATTGTGATGGGGTCCAAAATTCGAATTCGAGTTTTTGACAGGAGAGCACGTTTCAAACATCCCTGATCACGAATCGAACATTTTTGAGGTGATGTCTGTGTGTGTGTGTGTGTGTGTGTTAAAGTGTGTGTGTGAGTGTATGCGAAAGTGCGTGTGTGTGTGTGTATCAGTTAGTCTGTGGAGACGATATCTCACGAACGAATGGAGCGATTCGAATGAAATTTGGTACAAAAATTACAATCCATGAATATTGGAAGACTATTGTTTTTAAAAACAATCGAATGTTCAGAATGCCCCTAAATTTTGGAGTGGAATTTTGAAAAAATCATCAAAAAATCAAAACCTTTAATAAAGTTACCCAAATAGATATTTCTTTTATAATTTTTCCTTAGAAAACGATTGACATAAACTTTAGAACACTAGCACGAACCGTTCTCGAGATATTGCCCATTTTTTAAATAAATTTATCAAAAAATCCTATAAATTAAAAAAAAAATATTAACTGTTGCAAAACATGTTTAGTTTTCATATGTAATAACATGCCATAAATCTGGTGACATCATTCTCATGGATCTAACTCGTTCCATTTATGAGAAAAGATACTTTGTGTAATACTTTTGCATTTGAAAGCCAATAGTCATTTATCTGCTATAAGAATAACTTATTTCTCCGTTCATAACGCTTGGCGAGATTTTGGCGATGAATTTGACGGAATGTCGCCAACTTAGCGACTTTTTCTACGTGTTGCCAAATTAACAAAAATTTCGCCAAATGGATATAAATGACGACTAATTCACAAAAATTCAAAATCTTAGAAAGTATATAAGTTTCTTCTATAAGAATAACCTACTTTTTTTACTGTAAGAGTCGTAAATTTATAACATTATATAAGGAAACTCATGTGCTGGCCACATCAGATTTTTTTCTTTCGGGAGGGAAAGCTATGAAATATTCGCAAGGAGGGTAAAATCAAGTAGGGAGTGGATACGGCCAGATCAAAGTATAGCTTATTAGATTGATCGTCAATTAAGGTTATCCTTTTGAATTTAAATAAACTGGAGAAATCTGCAGGTATTTTGCCCTATAAATAATTTAAAAAATCTGATGTGGGCAGCACATGACTTTCCCTGCTGACTCATATTCGCGTCCTCTTTATATCTTTAATAATTTGTTAAATTGAGTTTAATTGCACAAAATAACACTGAATTTGCAGTTTTAATTCTATTTTTGTTTTTATTTGGTAACTGGACATTTTTTCAAAGGGCGATGTAACAAAAATGTAAAATGTAAAAACTAAAATATCTCTAGAACGGTTCGTCCTAGACCTAGAGTAATGGGGTTAACCTTCTTCTTTTCCTCTTAAAAAATTAAGCATAAAACAAGCATTTAATTGATGCAGTTGAACAATTGTGTGGTCAGCTAGTGTTTGGTCATGTAAACAATTTTATATTGTTACTTTCTTTATATACATAGTATAATGTATAAGGAAAGTATTGTGACGGAATCGAAAATTTGAATTCGAGCTTTTGACGGGAGAGCATGTTTCAAGCATCCCTGATCACGAATCGAACATTTTTGAGGTGATGTCTGTGTGTGTGTGTGTGTGTATTTGTGTTTGCGTGTGTGTGTGTGTGTATTTGTGTTTGCGTGTGTGTGTGTGTGTGTGTGTGTGAGTGTGTGTGTGTGTGTGTAAACGGTATTTCACGAACGAATAGAGCGATTCGAATGAAATTTGGTACAAAAATTACAATCCGTAAATACTGAAAGCCTATTGTTTTTTAAACACAATCGAATGAAAAGAACCCCCTACATTTTCGAATAAAATTAAAAAAAAAATCATCAAGAAATTAAAACCTTTAATAAAGTTACTCAAACAGACATTTCTTACTTAAATTTTCCTTGGAAAACGGTTGACATAAACTTTAGAACGCTAGCATAAACCGTTCTCGAGATATTGCACATTTTTCAAATAAACCATCAAAAAATCCCATTAATTAAAAAAAAATATTAACTGTTGAGAAACATTTTCAATTTTAATATGTCATATCATGCCTTAAATTTGGTGACATCATTCTCGTAGATCTAACTCGTTCCATTCATGAGGAAATATACTTTGAGTAGTACTTTTGCATTTGAACGCCAGTAGTCATTTATTTGCTATAAGAATAACTTATTTCTCCGTCCATAACGCTTGGCGAGATTTTGTCGAAGAGTTTGGCGGAATATCGCCAACTTGGCGACTTTTTTAAATGTTGTCAAATTAACGAGAATCTGGCCAAATGGATAAAAATGACGCTAAATCAATGAAAATGGCGACTAACTGATAAAATGTCAATATCTTGGAAAGAATATAAGTATCCACTATAAGAATAACCTATTTTCTTTTACTGTAAAAGTAGTAAATTCATTGCATTATATAAGGAAAGTCATGTGCTGCCCACATCAGATTTTTTTTTAATTAAGGGTTCCTTAATTATGAGTATAATTAACCAGTATTTTTTCATACTTATGCGATGGAGTACATATAGGGAGATAACAATAAATTGAAAGGTAAAATAATGCAGGACTAACTCATCCCAGCGCCACCTGAATGATTGTCTCAAACGATATTGCCGTTTCCTTAATATGAAGCTTTAACTTCTTATTTTTACCTGCATGGTCAAACGACTCGTAAGAGTTACAGGAAAGGAAGCGTGAAAGGGCGACGTGTCACGAAGATGGCCCTCGTTCACAAAGAGATAAAGGCCAACAGTAATCCCGCGCGCTTTAACGGAGAAAAGCTTTGATAGGATAAGGAGTATGTGCTAATGGTCCAAAGCTGTCATTTACAGTGTCGTGTGTAATTCATTTGCTTTTATCTTTAAGATGGTTTTGAAGTGTCCTGTAAAGTGATAATAGTGAAGCGTCGTAATACGAATAGTATGCTATTTTTATTTTCTCATACTATTAAATATAATATAGAGAAAATATTGTTTTCACGAAATTTTTCGATTTCGGGACTGTAATGCCTGTATATTGTTTCGGATCTCCTGAACACGTTTTGACTATTTTGCAGAGTCCACTTTGACAATAAGAGCAATTCAATGAGAGTAGATCAATGGTAGAGCGTCGGCTGGCCAGTTTGGAGGTCCAGTGTTCGAATCCCGGGTGGGTCAGCAAGGTTCGTTACAACGACGCACAGAGGTGCCAAATGATGAATTTGCGGAAAAAACCTCACAACTTATGCATTTCTTAATATTTTTGCATACTTTTTGCGCATGTAGATAAGTGAAAAGTAAGATTTTATATGCATGCCGAAACTACGAAGGTTGCAAAAAGTTGCAGCTGATTTTCACAGAACAGTTGCATAATAGTATCTGCTTTCGAAATAACTCATCCAGAGCTTGTAGGAACGTGTAGCTTTTTTTATAGGCTTAAAGAAATGAAGGAAAACTAAACAAAATTATATATCTATATTTTACGCTTTATAGTATGATTTTGGCTATGATTTTACGAAATGTATTTATGTCAGAAATAAGCTGAGGTTACATATATTGAAAATACGTGAGACATATAATTATAAATATCCACAAAAATTTTGGAAAAAAAATTGAAATTTTAGTTAAAAAAAACAGGATTTCAATAAAAATGTGGAAGTCTTGTCCAAGATCAGTTTTTTACTTTCCTTATATACATAATGTATAAGGAAAGTATTGTGACGGGGTCGAAAATTCGAATTCGAGTTTTCGACGGGAGAGCACGTTTCAAGCATCCCTGATCACGAATCAAACATTTTTGAAGTGATGTCTGTGTGTGTGTATGTGTGTGTGTGTGTGTGTGTGTGTGTGTGTGTGTGTGTGTGAAAGTATGTGTGTGTGTGTGTCAGTGGGTCTGTGGAGACGATAACTGACGAACGAATGGACCGATTCGAACCAAATTTGGTACAAAACGAGGTGGTACAAACAACACTGGAAGCCTATTGTTTTTATACGCAATCGAATGTTCAGAACCCCCCTAAATTTTCGAATGAAATTTTGAAAAAATCGTCAAAAAATCAAAACTGCTAATAAAGTTAAGCAAATAGACATTTCTTATGTAATTTTTCATTAGAAAGCGATTGACATAAATTTTAGAACGCTAACATGAACCGTTCTCGAGATATTGCACATTTTTCAAAAAAATTATCAAAAAGTCATATAAAATAGAAAAAAAAAATTTCCTATTGAGAAACATGTCCACTTTTCATATATAATATCATGCGATAAATTGGGTGACATCATTCTCGCGGATCTAGCTCGTTCCATTCATGAAAAAAGATACTTTGAGTAATACTTTTGCATTTGAACGCCAATTTATCTGCTGTAAGAATAACTTATTTCTTCGTCCATAACGCTTGGCGAAATTTTGGCGACGAAATTAGCGGAATGTCGCCAACTTGGCGACTTTCTAAAATGTTGCCAAATTGACGAAAATCTCGCCAAATGGATAAAAATGACGATAAATCAATGAAAATGACGACTAATTGTCGAAAATTCAATATCTTGGAAAGGATATTAGTATCTACTAGAAGAAAAACCTATTTATTTTACTGTAAAAGTAGTAAATTCATTTCATTATATAAGGAAAGTCATGTGTTGCCCACATCAGATTTTTCTTCTAGTTATACTGAATAAAATACATTTATTTACATGGCAAGATACTTCGGTTCATTGCCTATCAAAAACTCTGATGTGGGCAACACATGACTTTCCTTATATAATGTAATGAATTTACTACTTTTACAGTAAAAAAATACGTTTTTCTTATAGTAGATACTAATATTCTTTCCAAGATATTGAATTTTCGACAATTAGTCGTCATTTTCATTGATTTAGCGTCATTTTTATCCATTTGGCGAGATTTTCGTTAATTTGGCAACATTTCAAAAAGTCGCCAAGTTGGCGACATTCCTCCAAATTTGTCGCCAAAATCTCACCAAGCGTTATGCACTAAGACATAAATTATTCCTACAGCAGATAAATGACTATTGGCTTTCAAATACAAAAGTATTACTCAAAGTATCTTTTTTCATGAATGGAACGAGCTAGATCCACGAGAATGATGTCACCCAATTTATCGCATGGTATTAAATATGAAAAGTGAACATGTTTCTCAATAGGAAATATTTTTATTTTTATTTTATATGACTTTTTGATAATTTTTTTAAAAAATGTACAATATCTCGAGAACAGTTCATGTTAGTGTTCTAAAATTTATGTCAATCGTTTTCTAATGAGAAATTACATAAGAAATGTCTATCTACGTAACTTTATTAGTGGTTTTGATATTTTGACGATTTTTTCATAATTTCATTCGAAAATTTAGGGGGGTTGTGAACATTCGATTGCGTATAAAAACAATAGGCTTCCAGTGTTTACGGATTGTGATTTTTGTACCAAATTTGGTTCGAATCGGTCCTTTCGTTCGTCAGTTATCGTCTCCACAGACTCACTGACACACACACACACACATACACACACACACACACACACACACACACACACACACACACACACACACACACACACACAGACATCACTTCAAAAATGTTTGATTCGTGATCAGGGATGCTTGAAACGTGCTCTCCCGCCGAAAACTCGAATTCGAATTTTCGACCCCGTCACAATACTTTCCTTATACATTATGTATATAAGGAAAGTAAAAATAGTAGTTGATATCGAAAAATATTATTTTCGGGTTTCGGGGTTTTTTTCGAAACAGCACTAGTGTGCGACGCCAGAACAAATCTACCTTGTATGTTAGTGGAAAGATGTCGGAGGTCTGAAGACCCCAGACCGTGCGACTCACATAGTGGGTTTAGAGTAGCTAGCTGCACGGCCGGGAAAGGATACATACCTCCTGCACTCAGGAGGCACCCAAGGTCTACCATCTCGCCAAACAAGCATTTATTTAGGTCTAAAAAGATAACAACTGATGAAAAATAGTGTGGTGAAGCAGACAGTTTTACATTATATTTGAACTTGGCAAGTACGTCTATTTTTCAAAAATGGAAAAAAGGGTCATTGCGAATATAGATAAAAAGATTATTGAAAAAAAATAAAAGTTAGAGTGAGGTATATTAACATAATGAAAAAAATCTGATGTAGGCAGCACATGACTTTTCCTGCAAACTTATATCCGTGTTCTCTTTATTTCAATTAAATTTAATTCACTTTTAATTCAATTTTCGTTCTCATTGGATAACTGGACTTATTTTCAAAGGTGGCGTGGAGAAAATACGAAAAAAAACTAATATATCTCGAAAACGGCTAGTTCTAGTGTAATGGGGTTGATCTAATTATTTTCTTCGTTAAAAATTACGTATTAAACAAGCATTTAATGGATATATTTGAGCATACGTAGCTCTTTAGTTTAGATTTTGACAATTTTTGAGGGTCATTCTGCAAAAAAAGGCAGGTTATTTTTTTCTGAATCGTACCAAAATCTAATCAGCACCAGGGTGACCTATACGTGACTCATCTACCGAATTTTGTGAAATTCGGTCCATTAGTTTTTCAGCTAGAGTGGATACAAGCTTTTTGCGGGCCATTTCGCAAAAAAAGGCGAGTTCTTTTATCCCGAATCGTACCCACAACTAATCAGCAGCAGACCCGCCCACAAGTGACTTACCTACAAAATTTTGTGAAATTCGGTGTATTAGTTTTTTAGTTAGAGTGGATACAAAATCTACACAGACACACACACAGACGTTACGCTAAAAATGGTTTTTTCGTATTCTATAGGTCTCGAAACGTGTAGATCCGTCGAAAGCTCGAGTTGCGATTTTCGACATGATTCCAATACTTTCCCTATACTTTACCATGTATTGCAGGGAAAGTAAAATAGATTAAAATTAAAGAAAAGAATAAAATTTTAAAAGTGAAATTTAGAAGATATATAAAAAAAAGAAAATATGTGGAAAATGAAAGGAATTTAGGCGCATGGAAAACAAAAACAGAAATTTAAGATGTTTAGAATAAAATTTAGAAAAATACAAATAAAAAACGTCAAAAGAAAAAAAAATCCCGAGAAAATAGAAAATTAACATAGCTTTTTTTTAAACAGAAAATATGGAGGGAACACAATAAGTCCATATAAGTTAATAAGAATGAAATAAAGGGATTCATTGATCCAAATTAATTGAGAGCAGAATCTACTCATAAGCTTAGGTCACTTTATTAGAAATTTCCATGGCAACAGGAATACAGTTTTTACTTTCCATGCAATACATGGTAATGTATAGGGAAAGTATTGGAATCATGCCGAAAATCGCAACTCGAGTTTTCGACGGATCTACACGTTTCGAGACCTCTAGAATACAAAAAAACTATTTTTAGCATGACGCCTGTGTGTGTGTCTGTGTGTCTATCTGTCTGTGCAATGTATGTATCCACTCTAACTCAAAAACTAATGGACCAAATTTCATAAAATTTGGTAGGTTATTCTTTTGGGTGTGACCCTGGTGCTGATAGTCTGTCTGTGCAGATTTTGTATCCATTCTAACTACAAAAATAATTGACCGAATTTCATAAAATTTGGTAGGTAAGTCACTTGTGGGCGAATCTGGTGCTGATTAGTTTTGGGTACGATTCGGGATAAAAGAACCCGCCTTTTTCTGCTAAATGGCCCGCAAAAGTTTGTATCCACTCTATCTGAAAATCTAATGGACTGAATTTCACAAAATTTGGTAGATAAGTCGCTTGTGAGTCACCCTGGTGCTGATTAGATTTTGGTACGATTCGAAAAAACAAAACATGCCTTTTTCTGCAAAATAGCCCGCAAAAATCGACAGAATCTAAAATAAAAAACTACGTATGCTGAAATATATCCATTAAATGCTTGCTTTATAAATAATTTTTAAGGAAGAAAATAATAAGACCAACCCCATTACTCTAGGACTTGCCGTTCTCGAGTTATTTTCGTTTTTTCGTTTTTTCTCTACGCAACCTTTGAAAATGAGTCCAGTTACCAAATGAGAACGAAAATTGAATTAATAGTGAATTAAATTTAATTAAAATAAAGATAATGTGTATATAAGTCTGTAGGGAAAGTCATGTGCTGCCCACATCAGATTTTTAATTTTATCTACTGAAGAGGGATTTGAATGAACTTTGAAGTACCAAATTGGTTTATTAGAGGGGGGGGGGGGGTTATTTGATGAAAATTTTTAAAAAAAGGACAATCGAAAATGTAATGATCAATATCACCGAGTTTATTGCAAATACAGTTAGAGGTGGATTTAATTTTGAAAAAGTATAAATAATCAAGAAAGGAGCCGGCACAAGTAAGATAGTAAATGAGGTATTTATTAAAAAATTGTAAATTAGGATTCACGATAGGGAGGTAAGACAGGATTCTAGCCGGATTTCCAGGCCTGGTGGAAATATAATCATTAAGATAATTTTGCAAAGGTTAAGGATATGAGATTTACAAAAGTTTGAGAGAAGTGAGTAAGGAAAGGGAATAGTATGGATGTAGGAGGTCTGAAAATGATCCTAATACGATTAGCACAGAATCAGCGGACTCTGGAAGATTAAGAGCCGATTTCAAATTGGGACGATAACGACCACGTAGGATACTAACCTGCGTCAAAATAGTAGTAGCAGGAGGCTAACCTGAGATAAAAATAGCAGGAGGTGGTCAGTCAGATTGTCAGTTGGAATGTTTGTCAGACGATCTGGGTGGAATGATTAAAAGACCACGTCTTCCCTCCTAATTTCTTTTTATAAAAGGATGCGATTTGGAGCATGAGTGTATTATTTAATTAGCAAGCCCTTTATTATAGTTGAAAATTATTTATGGCTTGGTCATCGCAGGGAAATTCGCTCTGTGCATAGAAACATTCACCTTTGATCTTTATTATGGAATAGATCAGCTTTGCATGTCCTCGGATTCCAAAGAACATGCGTTGCGCCTGTTGAGTATTGCCGTCTTAAATGTATCTGTGCAAATACGTTTATCTCTACACGTTATTTTTTTAGTCACGAAATGGTGTCACTCGGCGACATGCTGAGTGGGGATCACAAAATCACGACAAGAGCAGCTGGATGACCAAGATCAGAAGAAGGTTATGTGGAAATGTGGCCTGCACAGTGTCGCTGGTAAACGCTGCTGTACTTTCCATGACTAATATTTAAATATGAAATGTCCAGGCAGTGATTTACGACCTTCCACCGGATTTACAGTACCTTCAAAGCCACACGAGGCATTTCGTGAAGAGTGTCAGAAAGGAATGTAATATTAATTAGAGTATGGCTTAACTCAACGTTCTCTTACAAGAATTAATTTTTTGTTTAAAATTTTACAAGAAAATATTTGCAAAATCGGGATCGTGGGACCAAATTATTACAACTATAAGGTTTATATAAGGTTTTTTCTTTATACTATAAGGTTTTTTCTTTAAGCCTTTCACATTAAAGGGCTTAAAGAAATTATTTCGTTTGATACCATACTTGATAATGTACCCCCTCCCCCCCTCCTGGAGTAACTTGTCCCCCCAAAGAGGGGGGGGGGCTAATGACGTCCCTAACAAAAAATTTATCGCGACTATTTTCCACAACAATGATTGAAAATATAGTCTTGAGGCATAAATAAAAAGTTTTATTCATGATTACGGCAAATTTTGTCGTACGATACCATATTAAAAGAATATAAAATTTCGAATCAATTTCGAAGTTTTCGCTCGAATGTAAAAAAACATTCTATCTAATTCTAGAGTTTTTTTATAACAAATTCGGATATAAAGTTTAGTAAAATTCCATTAATATTTGTGGCCGATACGGTGTACACAAGAAATCGACCACAGACATCAGACAGAAAGACAAACATTCGGACATCAGTCCAAAAATAGTCAAAACGTGTTCAGAAAGTCTTAAAACATATATTGGCAATTAAATCTCAAAATCGAGAATTTTCTTAGAAACAATACTTTCTTAATACTTCGTAAGATAGTAAAAATGTGATGTGGGCAGCACATGAATTTCCCTATATATTGCAATGAATTTACTACTTTTACAGTAAAAAAAATAGGTTATTCTTAGAACAGATATTTATATTCTTTCCAAGATATTGAATTTTTGTCAATTAATCGTCATTTTCATTGATTTAGTGTCATTTTAATTCATTTGGCGAGGTTTTCGTTAATTTGGCAACATTAAAAACACATTGACACATTGATTGGTGACATTCCGCCAAATTCGTCGCCAAAATCTCACCAAGCGTTATGGACGGACAAATAAGTTATTCTTATAGCAGATAATTGACTATTGGCGTTCAAATACAAAAGTAGTACTCAAAGTATCTTTTTTCATGAATGGAACGAGGTAGATCCACGAGAATGATGTCACCCAATTTGTCGCATGATATTACATATGAAAAGTGAACATGCTTTTCAACAGTTAATATTTTTTCATACTCTCTCTCTCTCACACACACACACATACACACACAGACACCACCTTAAAAAAGTTTGATTCTATATCAAGGATGCTTAAATCGTGCTTTACCTTTGAAAACTCGAATTAGACTATTCGAGCCCCTCACAATGCTTTCTGTATACATTATAGTATGGATATAAGGACAGTAATACATAATGAGACCAGGGCATTGAAGGCCTTATAGATTGAAATAATTCTGTGGGAAATCGATTACACATATTATCTCAATCTTATACATTGATTGCTCTGAAAATACATAGGCCATATGTTCTTACAAATTGAAATGACAATACCAAATTTCAAAGAAATTATTATTTTATTATTATTTTATTATCATTCTTCTTTATTTTAAGACTTCATTATTTCGAGCTGTCTGTGGAACAGTAAAATTTTGTGTGTAAAAACTGATGTCCACACAAAAAAAAAAAAATCTGATGTGGGCAACACATGACTTTCCTTATATAATGCAATTAATTTACTACTTTTACAGTTAAAAAACAAGGTTATTCTTATAGCAGATACTTATATTCTTTCCAAGATATTGAATTTTCTTCAATTAGTCGTCATTTTCATTGATGTAGCGTCGTTTTTATCTATTTGGCGAAATTTTCGTTAATTTGGAAATATTTGAAAAAGTCGCCAAGTTGGCGATATTCCGCCAAATTCGTCGCCAAAATCTCGCCAAGCGTTATGGACAAAGAAATAAGTTATTCTTACAGCAGATAAATGACTATAGGCGTTCAAATACAAAAGTATTACTCAAACTATCATTCTTCATGAATGGAACGAGCTAGATCCACGAGAATGATGTCGCCAAATTTATCGCATCCTATTACATATGAAAAGTGAACATGTTTCTCAATAGAAAATATTTTCTTTTTATTTTATATGACTTTTTGATAATTTTTTTGAAAAATGTGCAATATCTCGAGAACGGTTCAAGTTAGCGTTCTAAAACTTATGTCAATCGTTTTCTAATGAAAAATTACATAAGAAATGTCTATTTGCGTAATTGTATTAGCGGTTTTGATTTTTTGACGATTTTTTCAAAATGTCACTCGAAAATTTAGGGGGGTTCTGAACATTCGATTGCGTATAAAAACAATAAGCTTCCAGTGTTTGCGGATTGTGATTTTTGTACCAAATTTCGTTCAAATCGGTCCATTCGTTCGTCAGTTATCGTCTCCACAGAATCACTGACACACACACACACATACTTTCACACACACACACACACACATACTTTCACACACACACACACACACACACACACACACACACATCACTTCAAAGATGTTTGATTCTTGATCAGGGGTGCTTGAAACGTGCTCTCCCGTCGAAAACTCGTATTCGAATTTTCGACCCCGTCACAATACTTTCCTTATACATTATGTATTTAAGGAAAGTAAAAAAAACAGTGTGGAAACCATATACTTCGGGTTCATATTTATTTCTGGTTAAACGTTGTTACAAAGCAGACATTTATTTTATTAAACTAATTAAACATATCCTTTTTTTTTCATTTAAAAAAATATCAATAACTGAAGAACGGGATTAGATCATAATACTTGCCTCTAAGTAAAAAAAAATATTTATAAAATTGTTCTTTTCTGTGGCAATATTAGCATAATTGTTTTAATAATATTTTTACTTTCCTGCTATACGTGGTAAAGTATAGGGAAAGTATTGGTAATGTATAGCGAAAGTATTGTATCGTTGAAAATCGCAACTCGAGTTTTCGACTGATCTACACGTTTTCAGACCTCTAGAATACGAAAAAGCCATTTTTAGCGTGGCGTCTGTGTGTGTGTCTGTGTGTCTGTCTGTCTGTGCAGATTTTGTATCCACTCTAACTAAAAACTAATTGACCAAATTTCATAAAATTTGGTAGGTAAGTCCCTGGTGGACGAATCTGGTGCTAATTAGTTTTGGGAACGATTTGGGATAAAAGAACTCGCCTTTTTTTTGCAAAATAGTCCGTAAAACACTGTATCCACTGTAGCTGAAAAACTAATGCAGCGAATTCCACAAAATTTGGTTGATAAGTCACTTGTGGATTACTCTGGTGTTGATTAGATTTTGGTACGCTTCGGAAAAAGTAACCTGCCTTTATTTGCGAAATGATCCTCAAAAATCGTCAAAATCTAAAGTAAAAACTATGTATGCTTAAATATATTCATTAAATGCTTGTTTTATACGTAATTCTTAATGAAGAAAAGAATAAGACCAACCCCATTACACTAGGACTAGCCGCTCTTGAGATATTTTATTTTTTTCATATTTTCTCTACGCCACCTTTGAAAATAAGTCCAGTTTCCAAACGAGAGCGAAAATTGAATTAAAAGTGGATTAAATTTAATTAAAATAAAGAGAACGTGAATATAAGTCTGCAGGGAAAGTCATGTGCTGACCAGATAAGATTTTTCTATTTTCTATGAAAAAAAAAATTCGAAAGATTCGTGACCTTCACCTGTCTTTGTTTTTATTGGTTTGGCGGCATATCTATCAATTTCGCAATATTTGATAAAAGTCGCCAAACTTTTTGCCAAGGTCGCTAATTTTTCGCCAAAATTATCGCCAAGAGTTCCATACAGACAGATAAATAGATAAATAGTCAGATAGAATTGGGGTCATTATTAGTTATCATTATGATAATTTAAATGTAATAATTATCGATATTTATTAAATTATTTGACGCCCTCTGTTAATCATTTCTGAGTAAACCACTAGTGAAATTGATGTGTTGGCCACACCAGGTTGTTTTACAAGGCATGAACTCAACCCTATTCGATTTATTTGAAAAACGAAAATTGAATGACAAGCCTCAGAAATATTCTCAGGAATGCTGATGTGCTGATATGCGCTTGAACGACATTTGTAATTCTTACAGAGTTACTCTCTGGTTAAACTGATGGTGATGCAAGACAGTATTGCAACAAGTAAATAAATTTTGCATGAATTCCTCCCCTTTCCAACACGGCTGAGTATATATATATATGTATATAATGTCATATCCACACGCAACATAAGTTTTGCATTATTCCACGTGTAACGTTCGAAATAACCTTGTTGAGTCCTTTTAGATTGAGTCACCACAAATGTAAATACGTCCACAATACTTAAGGATACCTGCAGACTGCGACTATACATACATGAATTTCCTATTTCCATTAGGAAAGTCAATATCGCTATCTGTTTATTTGGCTGACTTGGCAACAAGTTTTGTGCACTATTGGAGACTTGGCGACACTTCTAGAAATGTCGCCAATAGGGTGATAATTTAATAGTATCTCAAAATCAAATTTACATTTTTTTAATAATCTCTTTCGCTTAGAGAAATTATCTATATCATACAGCTGAATAGAACTGATTGACTAGTGCAATTCCACAGCCCAATCGAAACTTTGACCTCAAAGCAATGAGTAGCCTAAAGTAGGCTATACTAAAACATCTATTTGCCTATCTATCTATCTATTGTATATATATATGAATTGAATATATATATATATATATATATATATATATATATATATATATATATACTTAATTTCACTCTCTATGAGAATTATATTCAACATGGTGGTACTTTTTTTAAACAACAGTTTGGCATCCCACAAGGGGGTGTACCTCAACTTTATTTGCTAATCTGTATTTAATCTTTTATGAAGAGAGCATTAATCCAAAATTGCATAATATGCACATGTTTAGATAATTAGATGACATATTATGTGTATCCCATAATAATACCCCTATAGTATTTAACTTTTATCCTAATAATTTACAATTAAATGCAAGTAATAATGACTCTAATGTTGCAAACTTTTTAGATTTAAATTCAGATTTACAAAATTGTAATCTGTCTATAAACTTATATGATAAAAGACAAGATTTTAGATTTAATACATCAAAAACTCAACACTTTGACTCTTGTTTTCATATATCACTTTTTAGAAATATTATAATAAACCAGGTTCTTAGAATCAATAAATTTTGTGATGAAAATTATAAATTAGCTTATTTTATGGAATTATTGAGTACAGCGACTAATAATGCATATCCTCCCAAATTCGTTATTAAAATTATCAACTCAGTGTATCAACTTCCACTCGATAACATCCAAGACAACTTTCCCAATTATAGTGGCAAATAATATGGAGACAAAAAAAATATTATTATAATTATTTATTAATTATTATAATTAAATAAAAATGAATATTAATAAAATAAACTAAAAAAAATAGAAAAATAAAAAATCGGAAAATAGGATACATTAATATTAATGTTTTGAATTGTATTTTCGCTGAAAAATTGTAACTTTAGCCAGTTTGATTCTACGATTTGAGCGCCCTTGTAATGGCGTATGGTGGCATTCTCGTTGTCCATTTCTTCTTTGGATGACTTATTTATGGGAATTTTCATCTGTGTTTCATGTTCATATTCTGTTTTGCTTGTATGAGTGGTTGTCCTGTCTCCGGCTCTGATTCACTGGCCAGGTCTGGGAGGGTCACTGTGACCGTGTGCTCTGCCTCCTAGGTTGTATTTCATAGTGTCCATTCCGGTGCTTCTCGATATTTTTCTTATTGTTGTGGTTGATCGCAATTACACGTGGTGAAAGAAGAAGGGTCCCTGCCTCATGGTAATAATAGATTTCTTAAATTTTCTTATCTTCAAATTTTCATCTTTTGGTGCCTTGCCTGTAGTCTAAGTTTGGGTATTTATAGTAAAGCGCTATTGCCCAATCTGAAACAGGCATTTGTTTAAGTTAATTAGAATTAAATACTCAGACTTGAAGATGAATTTAATTCTGATTAATCTTCGAATTTGGATTGGTGCTGTTCTTTTCTATTATCGGCATTATGGCCGTGGTTTTGCTTCTATGATGTTAATATTTCACTTATATTATTACATTTTTCTAATATATATATATATATATATATATATATATTGTTTATGGAGGAATGGAAATTTGGATCATTTGGTTTGAGTCTAACCTCTTCTGTTATCTCGTTTTGCGAATTTGTGAACAGAAGATAGGCGGGAAGATTTTATGCTGCGTCTCTGCTATCGAATATTCTACGTACGTGAAGGTGTGTTATGTGAGAGGCCCCTTCAGGGGTGTCTCTTCGCCATTTATTTTTTTAATGGGCATGTGGCCGATTGCTGGAGTTTTCTTTTAGCGTGAGTCTTGTCGTGTGGTACTGCATGATATGTGATTCCTCACACGTCAGGTATTGACGCTATATAGACCGATCTCGTAAAGTGGAGTAAATAAAGAAATACATAATCCCAGTAATTAAAATGAAGAGGCTTAATTTTAAACAATAACAAAGAATTTATTTCATTAAGATAAAACCTTATTTAATAACTATTAACATCTGGTAAATTTCATATACCAACATCTTTAGTGTAGTACATTAAGACAATCAAATCTCCTCATTCTATGATCATAATATGAGCATTACAATTATTAACCCATTACTGTGCATTAACTCACTATTCTTACTAGCCTACGTCTTAATGGCCCAGGTTAACCTTATTTAGGAGGGTCAGAGAGATAATAATAATCAAAGTGCAAAAATATGTGTAGAATTGTCCTACCTCGATCATCACTGCCGATGTCGGACTTTATGACGGCGCGCTCCGGCTCTGTCCCGAGGGCTCGCTCTCTCCGAGATCCGTCGCTCTTGCGACCTCTTCTTTTCACTCACAAAATTCAAGTCCCCGATTTCAAAAAACTTAAAGTCCAAAGTTGCTCTCTGTCTCTACCCCCTTAACAAGGCGCCCCTGTCCATAATTGGCTAAGTAAATTAAGGGCTACGCCCTTCAGGCTATATTATTGGTCAAGGCCCCCCCTGAAATATGAGATATGCAGTCTCCAGTTTTAAAATCGTTGAAAGTTCTCACGAGAATTTTCCCAAGGTTCAAGTGATATTAATTGACTCTGGGGTGAAGAAGTTCAACCCCTTCCGTTTGTTGTAACACCTAACGCTGACATGAACTTGAGAAGCACCCTCTCTTTTCGAAATGAATGTCCGGTGCAGCTGCGTTCGAGGGAATGTTACAAAAATTGCCTCACTTCATGAGGGACCGTCTTCTTAGGTCCACTTCCTCTTTCAAAAGAGCAATGTTATATTGGGAATTGAAAATTACAATATAACAATTACCCTTCTTCCCCCCCCCAAAATTTTGGTGGGAAAAAAGCCAATTACAAAAGTGCCAGCTCATAGTTGCTGCATGCGTGTCCACTGTGTAGTCCAACAACTCGTCTTTCTCTCATCTGTATCTACTGTAAAAATGTACTATATACACATATACACAAATCATATTATCATATATATACTCTTATATGCCATCAAAAGAACACGAAAATACTATACAAAATACAATTCTCAATGTGTCTGAAAATGACGATATCTGTGTCGTTCAGTTGTACTTATTATCGATTAAAAGTCTATTCATGTAAGCACAAGTTCGTCCATTGGTGATATGTCTTTTTTTTTTTTTTTTTTAAACAATATAGTTCCACACAAGTTCAAGGTGTATATCTGTAAAATTGTTCACTTATGATAACCAAAGTCACTTTGACCGTCACTTGGATAATTGTTGGGATCAGGGACTTACGCATATGGTCCCTAATAATATCACTATGTCCCCTTGTAGTTATGGTGGAAAGTGTAAAATATCTTTCCTTTGGAAAAAAAAAACACTGATATCACTGCACACTTGGAAACCGCTGAAATGTAAATCGCTCCACTGCTGGAACTCGTTGCAGAACTGGATCGCTGTCTAACTGGAATTCGCTGAACTGTAAGGCGCTGAACTGCTGGAACTCGCGGAAGGATTGGACCGCTGTCTAACTGGAATTCGATGAACTGTAAGGCGCTGAACTGCTGGAACTCGCTGAAGGATTGGACCGCTGTCTAACTGGAATTCGATGAACTGTAAGGCGCTGGACTGCTGGAACTCGCTGAAGGATGAGAATCTTTGTGCACCAGGAATCGTTGAGCAATGTGAATCGGTGATCAACAGGAATTGCTGACCATTTGAGAATCGTTAGGCAACCGGATCTGTACGCTGTGTCATGTTTTGTTTAGGACAATCAATACATATACATTACACTCAAGCTTATTAAAATACTCTCTTCTCTTAAAACTCCCTTAAGTATCATTTTTTTATAAATTCAATTTCTATAATTTTAATTTGTCACCCGGCACCCGAACCATTACAAAAAAAAAACTCTCTTTTTTTTTTTTTTTCAAACTCCTTTAAATTTTTTTTTACTTTCTCAAAAATTGCCCCATTGAAATTTCTACACTTTATCTACTTTAAATCCTTCCATATACTATATACATTTTTTACTTAAATTTGCTACTCTCTTCAAACTTAAATTTTTCAAATTCCTACTATTTATCTATTTATGTCCTTCCATTCTATATATACACTTTTATTTACATTTGTTTCTCTACTCAAACTTAAATTCTTTAAATTCCAACAATTTATGTATTTTATATCTCTCCACATTATATTCATTTCTTCTTATTTTTTTTTTTTCAACCAATCCATTTAAATTTTATACCTTACTCAAATTTAAAATATTCAAAATGTTACACTCTCTATACATTAAACTTCACCACTCTTATCAATTTATATTCTCCTGACCTCATCATGTGTTCTCAATTGAACGTGCCATAAATATAATTCATGTACATATTTATAATAAAATACTTAAACAATTACACTATCCTCTCAAATACTATCAAAATAAGACTTATATAGGTTCAAAAATTTCCGCAATATACTTTAAAATTTTCCTACAATCTCTGAGATGACAGAAAAACCCATATAAATATTTAATTACCATCCTACTTAAATTCTTATAACTCCCCTGCGATTCTATATTACACTATCCATAATTATACATTTTCTTTCACATATCCCCTGATTTAATCCAAATCTTATACTTGGATACGGAATTTCCCGAATTCCTTACATTATTCACTTTCCCACTTAATGAAAACATACTTAAAAATTTTTTTTTCGTAAATCTTCTCACTCACTGAAAATCTCTCAATGCATACATAATTACAAATTTTCTCTCAAATATCCTCTAACTCGATTCATATTCCATACTTGAATACCAAAATGTACATTTTCTTTTCTTATATCCGCTGTAATTGAATGCAAAGTCTCCTGAATGAATTCACTTCTCCTCTTTCCTTTTTCAACTGCCAAACTTTTGTGTATTTTATTCTAGCATCTAAATTCCCTGTTCAAACAGAAAAATCTAGCCCCCAGAGAAAATCTCGTAGTGGTATACAAGGTCAACATGTCCTTGTGCCATTGTGTCATTTTCCCGGGACAAGCTCCCCTTTCTGGCCTGGAGCTAATACGGGCATTTCTCCGTGTGGGGTCCTCTCCCAATTAGTCGTACATGGCTCGTACATGTCGCCTTTTTGAAAATGGTCCATCTCGTCATCCGCCATTCTGGCCAGTGTTCAGTGGCTTATGGATTGTGTGATGTGAAAGTGCTCTACCGAGGCCCCCAAATGGATTAAAACTCTGGAATTACACACTTTCCAAAGGATAAATTAAAATGCGGTTAGTGTTAATTTGTTCTTCCATTGTATTTTATTATTATATCATGTTTATTCCCGCGTTCTAGCGTTACCTTCGAAAGTTCGTCTCTCTCAAAAATTTTATATGTGCGACCCTATCAAAATATATGTAGAAACGCTTTTTTTTTTTTTCAAATGCTTTTTATTTAATCTACAATTCGCGTATGTTTATTAAAATTATCTATTCATTTTAAATTATAATTTGCGTATAATTTTCATTACCATTATCTTTTTTCCTTTGAACTGCCATTATGATTTTTAATTAAAATTCTCTATCCATTTTAAACTCTAATTTTAATTTTTAATTACCCATTGTTTAGTTATTTGAATTACAATTTTTATTTTTAATTATGAATTATTTATTTATTTAAACTAGAAAAAAAATTTGTTTTTTTTTTTTTTTTTTTTTTATATTTACCAATTATCTAATTATTTTAAACTATAATTCTATAACTCCTATTTCCTCACGCGTATTCATCCAACAATGGTTGATCAGTCCGCTAATTACATGAAGAGCGCGTGGAGAAAGTTTACCTTTGTTTTAAAATTTCACTGTTCTTTGAAAAGAGTTTTTTTTTTTTTTTTTTGAAATTCAAAATATCCCTTTATTTAATATTCCTAATTATCTTACCCATCGAAATTTTTATTGCCTGGAAATCAAAATTCTCTTAAAAAAAAACCTTCTTTTTATAGAGTTATAACGACTTTTTATAGAATTCTAACGATGTCCCCCTTTTGCTTTTTTTTTTTTTTTCATGAAATGTGACGTATCTTCTCTGTTATTTATGTTCTTTCCAAAATTTGAATTTAATATATCCACATCTTTAACCTATCATCCCTAAAATTTCTTTTGTCCTACAACGATACTTGTTATTTATTTTGTAACAATTATTTATTTTTTTTAAATCACAATTTTTATTCATAATTCCCAATTATTTATAGTTCCATATCTATTTAAACTTTCTTGTTCATTTAAACTTTCAACTAATTAATGTATGATTTATTTAAAATTTCCTCAATTTTTTTTTTTTTCCACAATTTGTTTACACTTTCTTAATTAATGTAATATTTATTTACATTTCTTTAATTTATAATTCAATGTTTATTTAAAATTTCCTTTATTTACAATCCAATATTTATTTAAAATTTGCGTTCCATATTTCGCGTTGCATTTTGTGAATGCCGTGTGTTTTCTTTGTTACAAAAATTTTCAAAAATTTGAATTCCGGTTTGTCTGTGAATATCGTGCGTACGCTGCTTCTTTGTAGACTGAGGTTGCTTTCCATTAACAATTTTGACTTCATATCCATTTTTCATTTTTATAATTTATCCATTGCCAGATCAATTTCCAAAGAATTCATTTTTTTGACAAATTATTATTTTTTTACCTCTTTCTCATCTTGAAATTTTCCAAATAGCGATTGTCATACAATATTAAGTTCCTAAAAATTTTTGGTTTCATGAAAAAATGTGAACCGAGTTTTCTTTCATTCCGCTTTTGGATCTCCTCACTTACACTATTGTTGCAAACTTGTATTTTCTGTGGAACCTCTATTTCTTGCCTAGCATACCTTTTGTTATGATTCTCATTTATTTCTGAAGGTTTTTGGACGCAATTCACTTCACTATCGTTTTGGCTTTTCTGTCTACTTGTACTAGAATTTTTATTTTGAATATTTTTAGTGGTCTCCTTTGAATTTTGTAAATTTTGAGAGTTAGTATTTCCATTATCGTTGTCCATAATATCCATCATTTCACTTTCATTTGAATTTTGTGTATCTTGTATCATGTGATTCTCATTCGTAATTCGAATGTCCTGAAGCTTGCATTTTGTATTTTGAATATTTTCAAAATGAACCCTTTCTGTAATCAAAACCTCCGTTATTTTGTTTTCATTTGGATTTTTGCTATCTTCATTGCCATAGCTTGTACCAGTGTTTCGTGAATTTTCGGGATCAGCATTTTTGCTAATCAAAGAATCCATTACTTTGTTTTCATTTGAAATTTTGATGTCTTCATTGCCATAGTTTGTACTTGTGTTTTGTGAATTTTCGGGATCAGCATTTTTGCTAATCAAAGAATCCATTACTTTGTTTTCATTTGAAATTTTGATGTCTTCATTGCCATAGTTTGTACTTGTGTTTTGTGAATTTTCGGGATCAGCATTTTTGCTAATCAAAGAATCCATTACTTTGTTTTCATTTGAAATTTTGATGTCTTCATTGCCATAGTTTGTACTTGTGTTTTGTGAATTTTCGGGATCAGCATTTTTGCTAATCAAAGAATCCATTACTTTGTTTTCATTTGAAATTTTGATGTCTTCATTGCCATAGTTTGTACTTGTGTTTTGAAATTTATTTTCCACCTTGTGTAATTCCGTGTTTAATTCATCTCCAATTGGCGCGATATGTTCAACTTTGTCCTTCCTGTCCTTAATGTCCTCTCTCTCTCCATTATTTTGGGTTCTGTAATTACCAATATTTCCACTATCAATTTGAGTTTTATATTTTTCAACGTTACGTCCCTCGTTCTCAATATTTATTTGTGTAGCATTCCTTTTCCTAATTCCTTCTCTATTCCTTTGCGTACCCCTTTCTAGGTCTCTGTTTTGTGTAGGAGGTTCTGCATAGTAATTTCTGCTCTGGTGATATTTTCTCGGAAAGGCGTGGTTTGAAATGTAATTGTATGTGTCCGGCTGGGAGGCGTAAGTTCTGCGATCAACATACGGTTGGTTTTGAAATGAGTGGGGAGGAGATTGTATTCGTTTATTCAAAAATGTTCTGGAATTGTTTATGTTTCGATTCCGTCCCCCATTATTTGTTGCGTACGCCCGGCATTCTCTCATACAATGACCCTCTTTATTGCAATAATGACATGTAACAATTTTTCTTGTTTGTATTGTGGGAATATGTACCTTTCTTTGTATTTTAAATGTGTTTATCTTTTGGGTAATAGAATTTAAAAGATGTGTTCTAATTTCTTGTTGTTCTCTGCGGAACGTCTCAATTTCCCGTCTAAAATTATCATTATTTACCTTTGCAGTTATCGGAGCTAAATTTGCTTGTTCTAAGTATGTGGCCATTTTTTACAGCTTAATCAAAATTATTCCCTGTTGTTACACTTTAAAATCCTCCCCCAAAATATTTAAATACAATATCACATAAATTCAAAAACATAATTCTAATCATTTCACTATCTACGCATGCAAATACTTCAATCCTCATAATTAACTCCTAAAATATTACACAAATATTTATATAATTCAAAAATTTCTTAAAAGCTTCAAGTTCCCTAATAATTATATTTTCACATACAATATGGCATGTCTCATTAAGAACACATAATGATTCACTATTTGCTTGCTTCTCATACTGTGAAGTAAATTTTCTTAAATTTACTTATATTTATTTTAATTTTAAAATTCTTTCTTTAATTTAATCCTTATTTTACACAAAAAAAATTTTTATTCAATATTTTCATTTTTCATTAATTCCAAATATTTTTATTCTCTTCATTAAAATTTAAATTCTGGCATATAACAGGTCTAAAACAGCAAAGTCGCCAGAAGGGTGAAATAATTTTGAATCCAGGTTTGATTGGTCATGAGCACCAATATGATAAGGGTGCAATAATTTTGAGTCCAGGTTCGAAACTGGTTTAAACGGCACCAAAATGATATGTGAGCAATAATTTTGAGTCCAGATTCGACTGGTCACGGGCGCCAAAATGATATGTGATTCCTCACACGTCAGGTATTGACGCTATATAGACCGATCTCGTAAAGTGGAGTAAATAAAGAAATACATAATCCCAGTAATTAAAATGAAGAGGCTTAATTTTAAACAATAACAAAGAATTTATTTCATTAAGATAAAACCTTATTTAATAACTATTAACATCTGGTAAATTTCATATACCAACATCTTTAGTGTAGTACATTAAGACAATCAAATCTCCTCATTCTATGATCATAATATGAGCATTACAATTATTAACCCATTACTGTGCATTAACTCACTATTCTTACTAGCCTACGTCTTAATGGCCCAGGTTAACCTTATTTAGGAGGGTCAGAGAGATAATAATAATCAAAGTGCAAAAATATGTGTAGAATTGTCCTACCTCGATCATCACTGCCGATGTCGGACTTTATGACGGCGCGCTCCGGCTCTGTCCCGAGGGCTCGCTCTCTCCGAGATCCGTCGCTCTTGCGACCTCTTCTTTTCACTCACAAAATTCAAGTCCCCGATTTCAAAAAACTTAAAGTCCAAAGTTGCTCTCTGTCTCTACCCCCTTAACAAGGCGCCCCTGTCCATAATTGGCTAAGTAAATTAAGGGCTACGCCCTTCAGGCTATATTATTGGTCAAGGCCCCCCCTGAAATATGAGATATGCAGTCTCCAGTTTTAAAATCGTTGAAAGTTCTCACGAGAATTTTCCCAAGGTTCAAGTGATATTAATTGACTCTGGGGTCAAGAAGTTCAACCCCTTCCGTTTGTTGTAACACCTAACGCTGACATGAACTTGAGAAGCACCCTCTCTTTTCGAAATGAATGTCCGGTGCAGCTGCGTTCGAGGGAATGTTACAAAAATTGCCTCACTTCATGAGGGACCGTCTTCTTAGGTCCACTTCCTCTTTCAAAAGAGCAATGTTATATTGGGAATTGAAAATTACAATATAACACTGCATCCTTCTTAATTGATAAAGGCAATTAAAGTTGGTGAAATTGATTTTCTGTTTTAACAAAAATAAAAAATCTGTGAATGTAAATCCATGTGTTCGTTGTGCAAAAATGTTATATTATCATTGTGCTGAGCTCATGTCAATGTTTATGCAAAGACAATCATGTCGGCTAGTGATAAAATTCTAAGATCTGATTCATGATTTGAAGGTTCATAGATTGATTCATGACTTGAAAATTCATAGATGGATTCAAGCAGATAATAGTGATATGTGAATGTGTATGCTCAAAAGAAATCCTAATCTGTCCTTCTACAATTTTAAGATGAGGTATAAAATGAATATACTTCTTATGCAACAATATAAGTATTTTTTGCTTCATAAAATGAAATCTCACATCTGAAGGTGTTTTTTTTTTTTTTTGGAAAAATATATATTATCAACTATAAAATAGTGATGCTTTTAAAATATAAACTCAATAAAGAAGATTTCCTTTTTTTTTCATTTTAGTGTTTCTTATTTAGAGAGAAAGATTGACTTTTACCATACACTTTAAGGGACATTCAATTTAATTGTACTCAAAAACCAAGGACATTTTTATTTGACTTAATTCATTTTACTATTCTTCATCTTTTTTTAATTTTAGATCAAAATCCAGGTAAGGATTTGGTAAAAATTGATTTTACATGTACTTGAAGCATCTTATGCATATTGTAATTATAATTCAGGCGCTTACATGCAATAGTTTTATTTAATTTTTTTAAAAGAATTACGCAACGCATTGGACTTTTATTCAAAAATCTTTTCCCATTATATGGTCCCATTCCATTAAAGTAATTAAATTTTATTAAATTCCCTTTACAGCCCTTATCACAACATATATATATATATATATATATATATATATACATATATATATATATATATACATATATATATATATATACATATATATATATATATATATATATATATATATATATATATATATATATATATATATATATATATATATATATATATATATATATATATATATATATATATGAAATACAATCAAAATCTATCAAGTTAAACAATAGCTTAGTAATTATTATTAGACGCATATGCAGCTCTAACAATCAAAGCAATATAAGATTTCAAATGAAGATATATGAACAAAAACAAATGAAAAAGGGGACAAAATCAGGGTTGCTTACGGGAAGTAGAAAGGCTGAAGGGGATTGTGACCCCTCATTCCTGGTTGAAGTATGCTTTGAGACCCGGGAAACACTCCCAGAACCACTACATGCCCGAAGCAAATACCCTTCCTTATGAGTAGGAAAAGCAAACTCCATACACTGAAACAATACCAAAAGTGGAAGTGAACAAGATTCCGTCATCAATATTATTACGTACTCCACTGTATTAAATTTCCACTGTAACAAATTCCCCTGTAATAAATATGAAAAGCATTTGCTAAAAGAAGCTCTAGAACAATGGTTTCCAATTCGATTCTTGAAGCATTATTACGAAAGTTCATACAGAAACTTTGGTAAAGAAAATTATGCAAATTTCTATCAATTGTTGCCATAAAACAGAATTACACAAAGGGATCTCACTGTAACCTTAATCCGTAACTCATACGTACTATCTATCATTGACGGTCATGTATCGTATCGTGGTACGGTGTATATGTACCATTGGCAGATGGTTTTGTTTTGATGTTCGTTGTAATATGTGATGACGGAATCTTGTTCACTTCCACTTTTGGTATTGTTTTAGTGTATGGATTCTGCTTTTCCTACTCATACGGAAGGATATTTGCTTCGGGCATGTATGTAGTGGTTCTGGGAGTGTTTCCCGGGTCTCAATGCTTCAACCAGGAATGAGAGGTCAAAATCCCCCTCCAGCCTTTCTACTTCCCCGTAAGCAACCCTGATTTTGTTCTTTTTTTTATTTGTTTTTGTTCATATGTCTTCATTTGAAATCTATATATATATATATATATATATATATATATATATATATATATATATATATATATATATATATATATATATATATATAATCGACGTGTAAAATTTTGTAAAAATCAAACCGGTGAATTTTTGCTGAGAATAGACTGACATAGTTCGCACTCGGTAGTTCGCATCTCAGTAGTCACTTGTTCTATTCTCAATTCCACCAAATATAGCCTCGTGTTTACGATGAGTGGACGGAGGTTTGTGTAGAATGAAAAAAAAGACGGACTGACAAACTGACGGACAAACCTCTAATAATAGACTTTTTTTTGTATTCATAGTGTAGGGAAACACCTAAAAACTGATAGGATAAAAATTATTAACGAATTAATAATTTTCGGCTGAAGTAATTTAATTTTCGATATAATTCAGAAATAAGTTGGTTACGCGTAATAAGGAACGAATTGGCAATAAATAGTAAAAGGTTAGTGATGTAAGGGGAAAAAACAGTATTTTTAAAAAAAATCTTTAGTTATCAAAAATTATACTGAATTAAACTAAAATAACTTCATTGAAATTAGCATATACGGTCTGTACGACCTTTGTTTACAATTTCCCTCTTTTTTACGTTTTGAATTATGAATTATTTTCACTAACAAACTTCTAATGGTTTCGTTAAGTAGACCAATCAGCGACCGGCCAACCAAATCTGGAGTCCTGTAGGAAAGACAGGGTAAAGCTTTCAATTCGGTTGTAGAGAGCGGGTGAATCAACAATTAATGATCTGCGTGGGACAAGAGAAAGTCGATTGCGGCAACTACAGGTTCGTTCAAGATGAGCTACTAAGGTGGGAGAAGGATCCTTCTCAGAAAAGTTCGGTATAGACGAGCAAAGTGCAGTGCTTCTCAGAATGAATACCAAAAACAGATATCGTTCGCTGGACGTGGATCAGAAATATTTGAGTATTTTTGTGAGAACGGTATCACCAAGCCTAGTATTATCTATATTAAGTTCACTCAACTAATTGCTCTGTGCAGTAGTTTGTCTTTTAAATTGTACAGAATCATTGCCGGTAGTTGTCTCTGTTTAGTTCTGTAAACAAATTAGTCGGATTTTAAATCCAATATACATTAACAAAAAATCTGATGTGGGCAGCACATGACTTTCCTTATATAATGCAATGAATTTACTACTTTTACAGCAAAAAAAAAAAATAGATTATTCTTATAGTAAATACTTATATTCTTTCCAAGGAATTAAATTTTCGTCAATGAGACGTCATTTTCATTGATTTAGCGTCCATTTTATCCATTTAGCGACATTTTCGTTAATTTGACAGCATTTAAAAAGTCGCCAAGTTGGCGACATTCCGCCAAATTTGTCGCCAAAATATCGCCAAGCGTTATGGAAGGAGGAATAAGTTATTCTTATAGCAAATAAATGATTATTGGCTTTCAAATACAAAAGTATTACTCAAAGTATCTTTTCTCATGAATGGAATGAGTTAAATCCACGAGAATGATGTCACCCAATTTTTCGCATGATATTACATATAAAAAGTGAACATGTTTCCCAACAGTTCATGCATTTTTTAAATTTATGGGATTTTTTGATAAATTTGTTTTTAAAATGTGCAATATCTCGAGACCGGTTCATTCTAGCGTTTTAAAGTTTATGTCAATCATTTTCTAAGGAAAAATTACTTAAAAATGTTTATTTGCATAACTTTATTAAACGTTTTGATTTTTAGATGATTTTTTCAAAATTTCACTCGAAAATTTAGGGGATTCTGAACATTCGATTGCGTTTACAAACAATAGGATTCCAGTATTCACGGATTGTGATTTTTGTACCAAATGTTATTCGAATCGCTCCATTCGTTCGTGAGATATCGTCTTCACAGACTCACATACACATACACACACACACACGCATACTTTCTCACACACACACATACTTTCTCACACACACATATACTTTCTCACACACACACATACTTTCTCACACACACACAGACTTTCACATACACACAAGCACACACAGACATCGCTTCAAAAATGTTGGATTCGTGATCAAGGATGCTTGAAACGTACGCTCCCGCCGAAAACTCTAATTCGAATTTTCGACCCCGTCACAATATTTTCCTTATACATTATGTATATAAGGAAAGTAATAATGGATAAAAACACACATAAATCTAGATTTCTGCCAGTAGAATGACGCTTTTAAACAGGAAAATTTCCAGTTATACGCTAAAAACATAAGCATATATGAATGTGATATCTTATTCGTTTATGTAAGTATTGCTCGGAATAATAAATATACATTTTTTTACGCTGAAAAGACCTTTTTAAGCAGGTAAAGATATAAAATGGTATATTCTTACGCACTTGTTTACCTGCTTAAATGAACCTCTTTTAAAGAATCCATTTAGTTATTTAACAAAACCACAAAAATTATGTTTCTGGAGTTATCCGTTCATTAATTGTGACTCTCATAATCGAGTCCGGATTTATAGCCACTAAAAATCTCAAAATAGGCAAGCAAAATAGGCACTGAAAAGGTAAAATAGGCACTATAAAATAAAATGACCACTTAAAAGAAGCACTAAAATGTTAGAATAAGTAATTGTGATAGGCACTAAAAAGTATAAACGGACACTGGTATGAGTTAACAATTATGAGTTAAAAAAACTGATGTGGGCAACACATGACTTTCCTTATATAATGTAAGGAATTTACTGCTTTTACAGTAAAAAAAATAGGTTTTTCTTATAGTAGATACTAATATTCTTTCCAAGATATTGCATTTTCGACAATTAGTCGTCAATTTCATTGATTTAGCGTCATTTTTATGCATTTGGAGAGATTTTCGTTAATTTGGCAACATTTCAAAAAACCGCCAAGTTGGCGACATTCCGCCAAATTCGTCACCAAAATCTCGCCAAACGTTATGCACTAAGAAATAAGTTATTCTTACAGCAGATAAATGACTACTGGCGTGCAAATACTAAAGTATTACTCAAAGTATGTTTTTTCATGAATGGAACGAGCTAGATCCACGAGAATGATGTCACCCAATTTATCGCATGGTATTACATATGAAAAATGAACATGTTTCTCAATAGGAAATTTTTTTTTTATTTTATATGACTTTTTGATAATTTTTTTAAAAAATGTACAATATCTCGAGAACGGTTCATGTTAGCGTTCTCAAATTTATGTCAATCGTTTTCTAATGAAAAATTACATAAGAAATGTCTATTTGCGTAACTTTATTAGTGGTTTTGATTTTTTGACGATTTTTTCAAAATTTCATACGAAAATTTAGGGGGGTTCTGAACATTCGATTGCGTATAAAAACAATAGGCTTCCAGTATTTACGGATTGTGATTTTTGTACCAAATTTGGTTCGAATCGGTCCATTCGTTCGTCAGTTATCGTTTCGACAGGCTCACTGACACACACACACACACACACAGACATCACTTCAAAAATGTTTGATTCGTGATCAGGGATGCTTGAAACGTGCTTTCCCGTCGAAAACTCGAATTCGAATTTTCGACCCCGTCACCATACTTTCCTTATACATTATGTATATAAGGAAAGTAACAATTACAAGTGTAGGCGGTTCGGCCAATACTCGGTTTTTGATAATTAGTTGCCGTGTAATAGCTACATAGGCCACTCAGTTCCTTTCTGGAATCCGGGTACACCCGCGCAGTGGGTCCTAAATAAGAGGCTTTGCCCCGCTGCGCAGGCGTGGTGCGCTCAGCCCGTTAAGCGTCCTTTGTTACTGAGCGCCTGCTTAGCAAGCACGTGAATTGATCTTTCCACTTATGCAATCCCGGGTAAACCTACGTCTACACAAAGGGCATCATTCGTCCTAAATAAACGTCTTTATCGCACTGTATGGGAGAGTCGGTCGTTATCGAAGCCATGCCAAAGGCTCGGGGCCCCCTAAAACCATGTATTGACGATCAAGAACCGCAACAGCAATCCCGCCCAACTAGGAGGGACGCATGCTCTCGCATCGGACACCATCTCACGGCCGGGCTCGGTAGCCCAGTGGTTAGTGCGCGGGAATTGCGTTCGGTAGGCCCGGGTTCGATTCCCGCTGCTGCCAACACTGCTGCCTTGTTCACGCGGAGTACGATCACGTTAAACATGTGGATCCGTAAGTCCTTCCGAGAGGTTTGTGGTAGGGGAAGGAGGGTACGGTTCCTGTGGATGCTTCCTCCACAGAGTTCCGGTCTAAATTGGGAGCCACTTCCCGGCCATCCAAACAGTTACCTTACACCTATCTGGTAGGTCGGACGGTCTGGGTCTCAACAACCAACTCACGGCTATAAAGTAACGCGATCTGACGGCCATCAGACAATAGCCAAACCAAAACTTATTTTCTGTCTTTAATTTTGAGTGGGGGGACAAAACAGGGGACACAGCCAAAATATTGAATTTTGCTCAAGCGCTTGGGGCATTCACAAGACTAATTTCATCACTTGAAGATATAACCTTTCTTTTTAATATATATGTTTATTTATTTTATTTGTCTATGTTAATAAGCAGCCATTTAGCAGCCACATAGGCCATTATATTCCAACATAAGCTCTTTGGCCATTGGGCAGTCGTAGTGTATTTTAGCCGCTAATTGTCCCTTGTAAATAAGCGGCCGATTAGAGCGCATATAATCCGCTCAGTCCACTTATGCAATCCGGATACACTCACGCAGCGGGCGTCATACGTCCTACATAAACGTCTTTGGCTCACTATGTGAGTTCTTCAGCCGCTACACGGTCCAGTTTTACAATCCGGATACACCCGCTTAGTTTACGCGATATGGCGTCTTTCCCTCGTTGCGGGGTGCAATTTCCTCCAGCAGCAAGCCCTTATTAGTGTGCACATCGAACGCTCAGCATTTATGCATTTATGCAATCATTTCAGCATTTATGCATTTATGCATTTATGCAATCCGGGAATCTTTACTCTGCGGGTGTGGTACACCCTAAATAAACGTCGTCGGCGCACTGTGCTAACGTTTTGTTCACTTCGAGCAAACGGTCGCTTAGTCAAAAAGCTTTGGGATTGCCAACGTAAACAGAGGCAGCTAGCAAACTACGCACGTTTCCTAACTGGGTACAGTCACGTTGCCGGCGTGATACGTCTTAAAAAAGCGTAATAATTGTCCCAGGCTCTTTAGCCGATGCGCGGCCTTTATTAATAAGCGGCTGCTTAGCGGGTGTATTGACCGCTGAGTCCGCTTATGTAATCCGTATATATACTCACGCAGCGAGCGTAATATATCTTAAATGAGAATGAAAATTGCATGTTAATCGAGGCAACATCGGCTAAGGTGGATCAAAAAGTTTACGAAAAATAGGGAGTAAACTCCATGACCCCCAATTATCTCCTCCGACAGACGACGATATATAATTAGCATCTTTGGCCAGCAGCTTAGCGGGCGCATTGGCAGCTCACCTCATTTACGAAATCTATGTACACCTCCGCAGCGGTCGTGATATTAGAACTCTTATAGTAAAACTGCATAATATTGGAAAAACGGCAGAAATAATGGAGAGACGGCATACAAATATGTAAGGATGTGGCAAATAAAAGCACGGAAAATAAATAAAATATATGTTACAACTTCAAAATAGACATATGTAGGCATTAACATTTAAAAAAGGCATTTAACCGTTAAAATAGGCATTTATTTATAGACACTGAAATATTTGGATAGTGGACCTCTTAGAGCCTGAAATGGATATATATCTCAATCTTGAGATTCTATAGTCAGGAGAAAAACAGAGATATTGGAAAAATCCGGGCTCTACATATAAGATATTCATGTATCCCTAATTTTTAACCAAACTTCCCCTTTCTACGCATGTGCATTTTGAGAAAGACATGGTTTGCGCTTGCTAATACATGACGGTACACGGATTCCTTTATCTTTAGTCATCCTGAGGAAATTTCACCGAATAGAACGGTATTTTTAAATTCTTCTACAATTACTGGTTATTAAAAATCTGATGTGGGCAGCACATGACTTTCCTTATGCATTGAATTCACTTTTGCAGCAAAGAAATAGGTTATTCTTATAGTAGATACTTATATTCTTCCCAAGATATTGAATTTTCGTTAATGAGTCGTCATTTTAATCGATTTAGCGTCATTTTTATCCATTTGGCGAGATTTTCGTTAATTTGGCAACATTTAAAAAAAGTCGTCAAGTTGGTAACATTCCGCTAAATTCGTCGCCAAAATCTCGCCAAGCGTTATGGGCGGATAAATAAGTTATTCTTATAGCAGATAAATGACTATTTGCGTTCAAATACAAATGTATTACTCAAAGTATCTTTTGCTATGAATGGAACGAGCTAGATCCACAAGAATGATGTCACCCAAATTATCACATGATATTGCATATGAAAAGCGAACATGTTTTTTAATAGTTATTATATACTTTTTTATTTATGGGATTTTTTTTTATACATTTATTTGAAAACTGTGCAATATCTCTCGAACGGTTCATGCTAGCGTTCTAAAGCTTATTTCAATCCTTTTCTGAAGAACAATTACATAAGAAATGTCTATTTGCGTAATTTTATTAAAGGTTTTGATTTTTTGATGATTTTTTCAAAATTTCACTCGAAAATTTAGGGGGTTCTGAACATTCGATTGCTTTTAAAAACAATAGGCTTCCAGTATTCATAGATTGTGATTTTTGTACCAAATTTTATTCGAAACGCTCCATTCGTTCGTGAGATATCGTCTCCACAGACTCACTGACACACAGACACACACACACACATACTCTCACACATACACACACACACATACTTTCACACACACACACACACACGCGCGCGCACGCACACACACACACACACACACACACACACACACACACACACACACACACACATAGACATCACCTCAAAAATGTTTGATTCGTGATCAGGGATGCTTGAAACGTGCTCTCCCGTCGAAAACTCGAATTCGAATTTTCTACCCCGTCACAATACGTTCCTCATACATTATGTATATAAGGAAAGTAATAAATTTTATTTATAGGAATTGAATTTTTGTATTATAGAATTGCATACATACTTTACTATGTTTTTACTTCCTTTATATACAATAATGTATAAGAAAAGTATTGTGACGGGGTCGAAAATTCGAATTCGAGTTTTCGACGGGAGAGCACGTTTCAAGCATTCCTAATCACGAATCGAACAGTTTTGGGTAGATGTCGATGTCTGTGTGTGTGTGCGTGTGTGTGAAAGTATGTGTGAATGTGTGAAAGTATGTGTGAGTGTGTGAAAGTATGTGTATGTGTGTGTGTGTGTGTATGTGTGTCAGTGAGTCTGTGGAGACGATAACTGACGAACGAATGGACCGATTCGAACAAAATTTGGTACAAAAATTGCAATCCGTAAACACTGGAAGCCTATTGTTTTTATACGCAATCGCATGTTGAGAACCATTTTAAATTTTCGAGGGAAATTTTGAAAAAATCGTCAAAAAATCAAAACCTCTGATAAAGTTGCGCAAATAGACATTTCTTATGTAATTTTTTATTAGAAAATGATTGACATAAATTTTAAAACGCTAACATGTACCATTTTTGAGATATTGCACATTTTTCAAAAAAATTATCAAAAAGTCATATAAAATAAAAAAAAAATATTTCCTATTGAGACACATGTTCACTTTTCATATGTAATACCATGCGATAAATTTGGTGATATCATTATCGTGGAACTAGCTCGTTCCATTCAGGAAAAAAGATACTTTGAGTAATAGTTTTGTATTTGAACGCCAATAGTCTTTTATCTGCTGTAAGAAATAACTTATTTCTCCGTCCATAACGCTTGGCGAGATTTTGGCGACGAATTTGGCGGAATGTCGCCAACTTGAAGACATTTTTAATTGTTGCCAAATTAACAAAAATCTCGCCAAATATATAAAAATGACGCTAAATCAATGAAAATGACTCATTGAAGAAAATTCAATATCTTTGAAAGAATATAAGTATCTACTATAAGAATACCATTTTTTTAACTGAAAAGTAGTAAATTCATTGCATTATATAAGGAAAGTCATGTGTTGCCCACATCAGATTTTTTTATATATAGCCGGCATATTGTTATCTTTTTTTGCTGTTTTTTTTTTATGTATCAATGTATTGAAACTGAAAGTCATGGTAATGGGTTAGGTTAGATTGTAATACTTGTTAGTACATTGTATTGACTCCTACCCAAAGCAGTCTTGTACATTGCAGCAATGCCGCAGTGTAGAAAGCCCAGACCACACGACCAACCCGAAGGCTTATGGTTGCTGCTTGAGTGGCCGGGGGCAATGCCGCAGGGTGAATTCATTTTGACTACGCCTATATGCCTGCTTTTCCTATATGATGTATGGGTGGAGGCGCCGCTGGCCTCCAAACGACTGCGGCGCCCAGTGTACCACTCGCACTGTCCTAGCTGAGGAGCTAGTCTTTTACATGTATTTGCTTCTCAATTTGTAGCAGTGCTGTAAATGTAGTCTTGTATATATATTTAACAGTCTTGTCTTCCATTCCTTGACCGTCTGTATTCGTGACAGTTTTATATATCGTTTCTCCCCATGCTGTTGTTGTTGTTGAGACCCAGACCGTCCGACCTACCAGAAAGGTGTAATGTAACCGTTTGGACGGCCGGGAAGTGCCACCTAATTTAGACCGGAACCCAGTGGGGGAGGCATCCACAGGGACCGTACCATCCTTCCCCTACCACCAACCTCTCGGAAGGCCTTACGGACTCACATGTTTAACGTGATCTTACTCCGCGTGAACACGGCGGCAGTTTTGGCAGAAAAGAGAATCGAACCCGGGCCTACCGAGTGCAATTCCCGCGCGCTAACCATTGGGCAGCCGCGTCCGTTTCTCCCCATGTGAAATAGTTCTGCATATGTAACTATATGTGCTAGTTGTTTATATAATTCAGCTGCATTTAGTATGGGAAAACATTTTTGTGTATACTTGTTCATCATTATTATTGTCGTGGTATTATGTGCATATATTTTATAGTATGATAGTGTTTCACTATTTGTTTTCTATGTTCGCATCTATGATGTCCAGTCTTTTCCGTATTGTAATATCTAACCTCCAATGCTTTATCTTATGTTTTTTTTTTCTGGTTTTAGGCAGATAGTCCTCTACCATAGACTGTAAATACTGTCTAAAGCCCAGGCCAGCCGACTCATCCGAAGACATAGGGTAACCAGATGGATGGCCGGGAAGAAGTCTGTAAATACTGTAAATACTGTAAACATTCGGGTCGGTCAGTGCATATAGGAGGTTTATCTGCAGTAAATTCAATCGCAGGTTTCCATCTTAAATTCCGGGAAACGTCGGGTACTCGTTCTTGTTTAAAGCCCAATGTAAAGCCTTGAATTCGGTTGCCAGATTTTCCAATCTATGTAGTTCGAGGATTAAAATAAAGGATATAAGAGAAAAACATCCTGCCTTCTAGATCACCTGATTCCCTTTATCACATCCTCGAACGCGAAGCAGGTACTGTATCAAGAAAAGACTGGCAAAACATTCTCTAAAATATGGATATTGCACGACAAGAAGAATATTCACGTCATTTTATGTCAGGTGTTATTTTGACACCTGGAACGGATAGTTCCACCAATCATGACTTGCGACATAAGAATGGACGCATGCGCGCATATCTGATGGGGCTGTAATGAGCACAGGATGCGTCAGATTAAGAAAGAATGAAGACTGACTTTTCGATAGTATCAGTTTACTTTCCAGTCTGAACTAAAATCTTATCTGGAAGATTCGTATCAAGACGTCGTTAACATAGCCCCTACGCAACACAGAAGCTTCATTTATAACCCTTTCGTTCTATTGTCAGCAGTTGAAGTTGGTAACCGTATTCGTTCCAAAGGAAATTTAGGTAATTATTGTCTTAATTCTTTTTCAGAATGTTTAACTCATTGATGCTGGGACATTTTTTCTTTCAAACCCAGAACGCCCGCCCTACACGAGGGTGTAAGTTAACCGTTTGGACGGCCGGGACAGTGCTATACAATTTTTACAGGAACCCAGACTGCCCGACCAACCGAAGGTGTAAGTTATCTATTCAGACGGTCGGAACAATGCCATTCAATTTAGCTCGGAGCTCACACCGTTCGACCTACCCGATTGTGTAAGTTATGTACTGGAACAGTCTGACCAGTGCCAATTTGGACAGGAACCAAGTGGGGGCGGCATTCACATGGATCATATCTTCCATCCCCTGTCATCAACCTCGTGGAAGGATTTTCAGACACACATTTTTAATTTGTCCGTACTCCCGGCAGACATAGTGATAGTTTGGTAAGAAAGCATCGAGAATCGAACTCAGGTCTTCCGAGTGCAATCCCCGTACCTTAACTACTTGTATATCAGGCTCCACTCTAGGACATTCTGTTCTGCAATAAAAATTGTAAAGAACTTTTCTGTGTCAGTTGGGTTTCGAAACTCGAATCTTCATACTGGCCAGCCGCAGGGCCGCCTTAACCCTCGCTGGGTCTTCGGACAAAGGTGAATTTTAGAGACCCTTCCCCCCACACCAAAAAAAAAACTTTTATTGTAGAAAACGGTACATTGAACGCGGAAGATGGACTTCCAGAACTTCGCGGGCGACCAGCATTTGCCTATTTTGCCTATCAAAAACGGCTCTGGACAGCCTACAGACTTAATAAGTATCGCCCTATAATACGAATATACAACCGAGTATATACATACAAATAATATACATACGAATATACACCTTCTAATACGATCTGTATGCGAAATACTACAGACTTATAAAGTATCACCCTATCTAGACGGTCCCATATAGCTTAACTAAAAAAGTGCAGCTTTATAAATGTTTGCATTGCAAAAGCAGGATGTGGGTAGCGCATGACTTCCCCTACATAATGCAATGAATTTATTTCCTTCACAGAGAAAACATGATGTATAAGATCCACGACACAATGATTTCGGCGTTGAATTGTACGTTGGGCGTGTGTTCCTGGATGACAACATGTAAAACTATTTTGGAATACCTAATTAACTTTTATTTCCAGCGCGCTCTTAGTTGACGATTATTAATATTGATAGCATCCGCAGTAAGCAATATAATCCATGTATTAGAATATTTGAATAATTAATTCATAAATTTGACAACATTTTTGCTAATTTAGCGTCATTTTCGCAATTTTGACGAGATTAAAAAAAGTTACCCAGTTGGCGGAATATCGCCAAATTATAGCCAAGTTGTTAATTTTATCCCCCAGCGTTACATTTAGACGGAGAAAAAGGTGCTTTCTGCATGTAAATAAATGACTATTTGCGATATGTTGGACATTAAAATAAAAAAACTCTTACACAAAATATCCTCTTGCATGAAGGTAGCTAACTAGATCCACAAGAATGATAATAACGCATTTGTAGCATAATTTCATATGATAAGTGAATATATTTTACAATAATGTACTTTTATATTAATTAAATTAGTGATTCTTTAATTTTATGTAATTTTTGATAAATTTATGTGAAAAACATGCAATATCTCGAGAACGGTTCATGCTAATCTTCTAAAGTTATACGTTTCCTAAAACTACATAATGATCATTTACGATTTTATTAAAAGATTTTGATTTTCAGTGATATTTTAAAAATCTAATTTTAGAATTTAATTTAAAAATTTGGGATCTTCCGAACATTTGAATTCGTTCAAAATCAATAAGGTTCCAGTATTCACCTATTGTAATATTTGTACTAAATTTTTTTCAGAACGCTCCATTCGTTAGTGAGATATCGCATCCATAGACTCACGAATACACACACACACACACACATGACCTCAAAAACTTTCGATTCCTGTTCAAGAATGCGTGAAGCTTGCTCTTCCGTCGAAAACTCAAATTCGAATTTTTGACCCCCTCACAATACTTTTCATATAACGTATATAGGGAAAGTATTAAACTCGGAACAAAATTTTTGAATTCCTGAAGACAATAAATATGCTCTATGACAGCGGTCTCCAAACTTTTCGACTTGTGGTAGCCAGTAGGAGGTGAAGGTGCTGGCGAGCGTAGCGAGTGAAAACGTCAGTGAGCATGGGACAGGTAAGAGGTCGGATTGAAATAGCCAGATTGAGCCGGCCAGATTGAAATAGCTCGCGAAGCGAGTTCCAGGACGGGTGAATGTCAGTTAATAAGGGACGGTTCCTACGGGCGAATTGCGCCTGCGTAGCAGTTGGCACTAAAATGCTCACCAAGCTAGCGTTAACGCGTTACGGGGGTTGGCATCATAGCGATACAGGGGGGAACCCAACGGGAATATCACGCCTATCCCAACTTGCGTATTACGCCTGCATTGCAGAAGGCACTAAAGTGTGTGGAGCCCAACGGGTATATTAAGCCTGCGTAGCAGGCGTCACTAAAGTGCTCAACGAGCGTTGACGAGTAGGACTTACCTACGTATTACGTACCGTAGGACGTATGTTACATACAGTACGTAACGTACCGTAGGACGTTACGTACCGAACGACGTACGACGAACCGTAGGACATACTAAGCGTAAAAATGTGAAATGAAAGCGGAATTGAGGCTATTTCATTTAAATGCATCCAACCTAAGTCCCCCGACCTGTCTCCTATGGATTACTGTGCATTTGGACTTTTAAAACAAGCTCTTTATTAGTGGCATCCCAAAACATGGAATGGACTCTGAAAGATTGTGGTGAAGGAGTGGAACAAAATCAACCTTGATATTTTAAGAAAAGCTCTTATATCTTGGTAATCAAGATGTAATATGATAGTTCAACAAATAGGCTATTAGATTATACATATTATCTTTGTTTATATATGTATTTTTTTCAAAATCGTTACAAAAATGTGTGAACACCCTCTGTATATATAAGAAGTATTGCATTCAATTCATTTAAATTTTTCTTTGCGAATAATGATTTAACAATTCGTCATTCTTATATAAGAATAACGAAGTCATTTCTATGTTATTACTTCTACTGCCATTTCCTTTAAAATTCTGTTAATGTCTAAATACATTTATTTTATGAGTTCCCTCTGTTTTATTTTGAGTCGCATATGACCAAGAATGTTGTAATAGCTAAAAACTATTTTTACTTTCCTTATACACATAATGTATAAGGAAAGTATTGTGACGGGGTCGAAAATTCGAATTCGAGTTTTCCACGGGAGAGCACGTTTCAAGCATCCCTGTTCACGAATCGAACATTTTTGAAGTGATGTGTGTGTGTGTGTGTGTGTGTGTGTGTGTGTGTGTGTCTATGTGTGTGTGTGTGTGTGTGTGTGTGTGTATGTGTGTGTGTGTGTCAGTGAGTCTGTGGAGACTATAACTGACGAACAAATGGACCGATTGAAACAAAATTTGGTACAAAAATCTCAATCAGTGAATACTGAAAGCCTGTTGTTTTTAGACGTAATCGAATGTTCAGAACGCCCCTGAATTGTCGAGTGAAATTTTGAAAAAATCATCAAAAAATCAAAACCTTTAATAAAGTTACGCAAATAGACATTTTTAATGTAATTTTTCATTAGAAAACGATTGACATAAACTTTAGAAAGCTAGCATGAACCGTTCTCGAGATATTGCACATTTTTAAAATAAATTTATCAAAAAATCTCAAATATTAAAAAATATATATTAACTGTTGAGAAACATGTTCACTTTTCATATGTAATATCATGCGATAAATTGAGTGACATCATTCTGGTGGATCTAGCTCGTTCCATTCATGAGAAAAAATACTTTGAGTAATACTTTTGTATTTGAACGCCAATAATTATTTATCTGCTATAAGAGTAACTTATTTCGCAGTCCATAACGCTTGGCGAGATTTTGGCGCCGAATTCGGCGGAATATCGCCAACTTGGCGATTTTCTTAAATGTTGCCAAATTAACTCAAATCTCGCCAAATGGATAAAAATTACACTAAATCAGTGAAAATGGCGACTCATTGACGAAAATTCAATTTCTTGGAAAGAATATAAATAGCTACTATAAAAAAAACCTATTTTTTTACTGTAAAAATAGTAAATTCATTGCATTATATATGGAACGTCATGTGTTGCCCACATCAGATTTTTTACATTTTAATGCATTGTATTAAAACAATGTAACATTAAATTTTTTTGTAATATTTTATTTTATATTTTTTAGCCTTTTGTGAGTTGGCAATTTTAGCATAAGTTCTGACCCTACATCCAAAAGATCAAAAATTTAGTACGCAGCTTAGCCCAGTGGAACCTTTTAATCTATAAAACTTTAGCGGATCCTTCGTAAAATAGAACTAGCAACTTTTTTTGCGAAATGTCCCACGAAATATCCCCTATACTTTTACATAATCCCATTGTTGTAAGATACTTCAATAGAGTTCAATATGCGGCCTTTCTTCCGTGTATATATAATCTCATTCATGCGAAATAATTTAGAAAACGTTCAGTATGCGGCCACACATTACACACACACACACATATATATATATATACAAACTTCTGGACAATTGCTAAGGACGGATCACAAATTGCAATGCAGCACAACACTAAGCGGGGGTGGATGTCCAGGAGGATAAAATATTGTTGCCACACTGTTCGGACATTAGAATAAAGATCATTTATTGTTCTGGAAAATACAGAAGGTTTTGAAACATCTGAAAGAGAAAAGGTGTTCATTTGCTGCTGTGTACGGAGAAATGGAAAAATGCATATGAACGACAGCAGGCGCCTTTGAGAAAGGTGTCAGTACGAGATATGCCCATCGTGGAGTACGATGCAACATTCCACACGTCGTGTCATGCTTTGTACAACATTATCCCGCAGCTGTTGAGGCAAGTTATCCCACTCCTCTGTCAGGGCACGGATGAGGGTGTTCTTGCTTATTGGAGGATATTTTCGACCAGCAAGTTGACTCCCCAAAGCATCCCAAACATTTTCAATGGGGATTAGACCTGGAGAACGTGCTGGCCATACGGAGCATTGAATACCCTCGCTGATTAGACAATCCTGAACAGCGAGTGTTCGATAACATGGTGCGTTGTCGTCCATGAAAACAAATTTATCACCGACAGCAACACGGAAAAGGCGGGCATGAGGCAGTAGAACTTCATCAATGTACCTTTGACCGGTCATAGTCCCAGTTGCAACCACATGTAGGGGCGTGCAGCCATTGATCATGATGCCAGCCCATACCATGATACTGCATGTTGGATATCGGTCCCTTTCCTGGATATTTTCTGGACGATAAACTGTACCACTCTCACGCCAGATCAGTTGGCGTCTACAATCCAGTGACAGACTGAACCCACTCTCATCTGAGAATAGTACGCAGGCCCAGTCCTGTTCGGTTCAATTGCGATGCCCACACACCATTGTAAACGGATGGTACGGTGCAGTCTGGACAATGAAACAGAACAAGTCTGCGGGCGTATAGTTCTTCTTCTCCCAAACGTCTGGTTACATTTTTTCGGGAGATCCGCTGTCTTGTGGTAGCAAGTAACTGATGTTCCACCTGCTGAGCTGTGGTGCGCCTGTCCCTTTTTGCCGATAGGACAATGTACCTTTCTCCTGCAGGCGTTGTACTTCTAACATGACCTCCCCCGTGACGCGTGCTATACATTCCAGTTGTTTTAAATACTTTCCACAGCCGTGAAACAACGCTGTGGGCGATGTTGGACTCCCTGGCAACATCTGTTATTTTTCGCCCTTCTTCGATCTTTCCAATAATACGGTCACGCGTAAAATCATCTAAGCGATATTGAGAAGATATACTGAAAATTTCAAGTTCATCTACTAAATATTTCCCGTAAAACTTTCAATTGGAACAACAACTGTCCACATGCGTAAAATCCTTTAAATCTCTTATCAGCACTATCACGTGACGAACAGGCGTGGAAATGAAAAATTTGCACACTCACACCTCTTCTTACTATATGCTGCACTTATTCTAATTTTCCACATTTTGCTTCCTTTCATTTTGTAGTTGCTATGGATGATAGTGTCATCCGTACCATATATATATAACTCAAAATGGAAATATTCAAAGAAAAGAAGGTACCACAAGATTGGCCGTGGGGGGTTGTGACCCCTACTCCCAGGTTAAGCAAACTTTGTGTCGCGACAACACTCCAGGAGACCGGTACCATTCCATACAAGTAAATTCACTATTATCAACAGTGGAAAAACGGAAAAATGACCACATAAAGTAAAGAAAGGATAGTAAATTCTCTTAATCACGTACCCAGAATACGTGAAGTCAAAGCAAAACACAGAAGGATTCTAAAAGAATATGTAAAATATAACAATTCACTACACCCCATATCCACAAATTGTACTATAATAGTTTTATCATGTAAAGGTGCCGAAAACTAAGCTGTATTCAAAAGCAAATCCTAAGTTTAACCTGCTCGAACCTCTTCTTAACACATACCTTTCATAACACGGTAGTGAATCATCATGTTACTAAACAGAAAATTTGCGCTGGCGTGTTTTATTTGAGTTCAAGTACCAGCAGTAAGCTACCGCCACGGTTATGTCGTAGAAACTGCAGACAATCCGACATCAAACAAAACCTTAGGATATCCCTGTTCTACCGCTTTGTATAAAAAGTCCCTATCACAAACATATCGATCTTCAATTCCACTGTTTAGCCTGTTACTGCGTTCTAATTGATTGATGATGATATTTCTATAAACATTTTTTGTGTAAAGAAGATTTCCATGGTGTTAAATAATTAATGCTGGAACCAAATAAGAGTCTTTTATCGAACAATCGATAAAACGTTTTACCATCTGTATTTTTATTAATGTTCAAGTCCAGAAAGTTCAAACTTCTGTCATCGTTATGTCTTGTCTCCAGTAATTTTAAACAACCTGGATAAAAACTGAAATTCAAATGTTTATAGAAATATCATCATCAACCAGTAACAGGTTGAAGATCGATATGTTTGTGATAGGGACTTTTTTAAACAAAGCGGTAGAACAGGGATATCCTAAGATTTTTTTTCATGTCGGATTGTCTGTAGTTTCTACGACATAACCGTGGCGGTAGCTTAGTGCTGGTACTTGGACTCAAATAAAACACGTCAGCGCGAATTTTCTGTTTAGTAGCATGATGATTCACTACCGTGTTATGAAAGGTATGCGTCAACGAAAGGTTCGAGCAGGTTAAACTTCGGATTTGCTTTTGGATACCGCTTAGTTTACTGCACCTTTACATGATAATACTATTATGGTAGACTTTGTGGATATGGGGTGTAGTGAATTGTTACAGTTTACGTATTCTTTTGGAATCCTTCTGTGTGTTTCGCTTTGTCTTCACGTATTCTGGGTACGTAATTGAGAGAATTTGCTATTCTTTCCTCATTTTATGTGGTCATTCTTTCGTTTTTTCCACTGTTGATACTATTGAAAAGGTACCGGACTTCAGGAGTGTTGTCGTGACATAAAGCTTGCTTAACCGGGGAGTGGGGTTCAGAATCCCCTACGGCCAATCTTGTGGTACCTTCCTTTTTATTATGTTTCCATTTTGGGTTATCTATTTAAATCTATCTATCTCCTTGGAAGTGTTGCGTCGCGTCTTTTGAGTGAGTTTCAAGTCATTCATTTATGCTTATATATATATATATATATATATATATATATATATATATATATATATATATATATATATATATATATATATATATATATATATATATATATATATATATATATATATATGAAAATGAGACACCAAGAAGGAGTGGTCAGAAAAATGTGCAAATTGAAGGGTATGACGCAGTTCACCGAGTTATGTAAATGATGCGAAATGCGCAGCAGTCCTGCTCACGTTGAGTGAGATATAAGGTAAAGAACCTGCAAAATCGGCAATAGTCGCGCCACTCTGTCTGCCAGGGAACTCATTTTGCAATATTTTTTGTCTCAGAGGAAACGTATAGCAGCAGATAATACCAGAACGCCACCACCAATCGAGGCAGTTCCAGCTGACAGACGATTTCACGGGAGGTATGCGGATGCAACTCAGAAGGGAAGGTTGGTCGATACGTCAAATTTCAGCGGACAGTCACCTACACGTATCCACGGTGCACCGACTGTGGCGAAGATGGTTGGAACAAGAGAAGGTGGCACGTTTAAGGGGTGCCGGTGCGGCCAGAGCGACATCAGCACGCGTGGACAGATGCATTCGCCGGCAAGCGTTGGCGGTCTCTTAGGCCATTTCCGTCGCGCTTTTGCAGCATGTGCAGGCCACCCTTGTTTCTCCCATATCGACCAGGACCATTACCCGTGGATTAGTCGCCGGCGATCTGCACTCATAGCGCCTGTTAAGGAGACTGCCATTGACCCAACAGCATGGACGCCGTCGTTTGCAATGGTGTCAGGAGAGAGCCACGTGGACGACGGAATGGTACAGGGTCGCGTTTTCAGATGAGTCACGCTTCTGTTTTAGCAATGACGCCGTGTACGAGTCTATCACCGAAGTAGTGACAGGTCCAATTCGGCTACATCTGTGGAACTCCACACCGAGTGACAACGCGGCATCATGGTTTAGGGCGCCATCGTCTATGATAGCTGGTCACCTCTGGTCCGTATTGAGGGCACTATGACGGCCCAACGATGCGTGAATGACGTGCAGCGGCCGGTGACACTACTCTTTCTTTAGGGGGTTTCCAATGCCATTTTCCAACAGGATAACGCCCGACCACACACGGAACGTATTATCCAACATGCTCTGCAAGGTGCCCAGGTGCATCCCTATCCACCAGTCTCCCCTTATCTCTCACCATTCGAACACGTCTGAGACGTGATTCAACGTCACTTGCGTGCGTTGCCACCGCCGTGTTTAGAAGACGAACTCTGACAAATGGTTGACAAAAAATGGGCATGCATCCCTCAAGATAACATCCGCACGCTCATTGACTCTGTACCTAGACGTGTTACTGCCTGTGTCGCCGCCCGCGGTGATCCGACAACCAACTGATCAGACGGTGTTATCGCTTAGTGTATAGGTGTACCATGTTTCAATAAACATCACGTATTGTTCGTTGCTGTCTCTCTCTGTTTGCCGATTTTCATCACTTTCTTCCCACTCCTTCTTGGTGTTTCATTTTCACTGTCACGTAGAGTATATATATAAGAAATAAAATTTAAAAATTACCTTCCAATAGTGGGTTTTTTATGGGTCATTCTGGGCGAGGAATTCCGAGAGGGGGGGGGGAGGTTCAAAATTCGGCAGAAAGATCAATTCACATTTGATGAACGGTTGTCATGGCAAATACGTATGTGTGCAAAATTTCAAGAGAATCGTCTAGGTAGAAGTGGGTCAAAAATTGATTTCAAGATTGGACCCAAACAATTAAACAAACAAACAGAGGAGCCAACCACAATTAAACAGTGTAATAATGTTATTTCCATCAATAAATTTATTTTATTCAACCACGAAATTTGTATTTTGTTTCGAAGGGAGGGGGTTGGCGTTATTTCATGGAACTTTTCAGAATTTCAAATAGGGACAAGGAAAATGGGGGAGACATTTTCTCGAAGAAGACAAATCGAGGAAATTCTACGACAGTAGAGTAATCTTACAAAATTACCAATTACGTATTAGTAATCTTGCGAAATTACTAATACCTAATATGTTATATTTAGAAATAATCTATAATAATAAACCAAGATATATGTTTGTAATTAATACTTTCCTACTAATGCAGGCAAACAAAAATGATCTCATCAGTTTTCAAAGTTCTTCTTGTGGCAGTAGCCTTAATAGTCACTCTTAATATCATTGAGGCTCGTCCAGCACCCGAGGAAGCTGCTGAAGAACCAAAATCTGACGATACAGCAGCAGCGGCAGAAGACCCAAAGGCCAGTGCAGACCCTGCAGCAGATCCTAAGGCAGCTCCTGCCGCAGATTCTTCCGCAGATTCTGGCTCTGCAGGGGATTCCAGCGCTGCAGCAAATTCTGACTCTGCAGGGGATTCTAGCCCTGCAGCAAATTCTGGCTCTGCAGCAGATTCAGGCTCTGCAGGGGACTCTGGCTCTGCAGCGGATCCTGCTCCTGCAGCTGAACCTGCTCCTGCATCAGGTGATGGAACCACATCGACGGTGAGTTTGTTATCTTACATTTTAAGCAACATAAAACAACTGACGCAGTGGTGGATTACTCTGAATCCAATGAATCTGAAGCTTCAACATCCAAAACAACAAACATGAGCGTATTAGTAGATAGGAAAGACCGGTTCACCGGCGGACGCTCAGCAATGCTCAGCGCTCAGCAAAATGGCCGCCATCTTGAATTCTGTAATTCTGGACGGTGGTGTAAAAGGGGGGGGGGAATTAAAGGGGGACTGAAAATTTTTTAGAAACTTTTTTTTGGGTGGCAAGGATTTTGTAGTCTTGTGCGAGGGGTCAAGGGTAAATAAATTTTTTTCGAATGAGTTTTTTTCTAAGGGAGAAACTTTTTTGAGGTGGCAACGGCTGAGCCTCTGAAATAGTACCCCCAGCGCCCCTAACGGTGGGAAGTGGAACTATTGAGGATGGAAGATAGAATTTTTCTAAATATGGGAGAAACTTTTTGGGGGTGGCAACAGCTGAACCTCTGAAATAGTATCCCCAGCGCCCCCTAGCGGGGGTAGGCGGAACTATTGAGGATGGAACTTAGAATTCTCTAAGAATGGGAGAAACTTTTGAGGCGGTGGCAACAGCTGAGCCTCTGAAACTTTTTGAGGCGGTGGCAACATCTGAGCCTCTGAAATAGTACTATCAGCGCCCCCTAGCGGCGGAAAGGGGAACTATACAATACTTGGGAGATATTTTTTATTTCAAATATTGAAGATGGAACTTAACAATTTTCTTCCTTAATGGGGTGTTTTCTAAATTAATTAAAGGGTGTTAATTAGAATGAATTAAATAAAGTGATTAGGTAGGCCAGGAGCATGCCGAGAGCATGATAAATGTATACCAAGGTACATTCCTCCGCCTTCTAAAAAAGAGTGCTTACCCTATATCGCGATTACGAAGTGAACTGTGAGAATCCCACCACCAGGAGGTACATTTGAATGTCCTAAAATATAGATTTTAAAACATATGTCATTGTTCCACAAAATGTTTCAAAAACGTTAAAAAACAACAAAAATGTGCGTTTTTTCAACAAGTTGGATTTTGCCAACTGGATTTGGATTCTGCCGCCGTGTTCATGGGGAGTACGATCAAGTTAAACATGTGCGTCCGTAAGTCCTTCCGAGAGGTAGGTGGTAGGAGAAGGAGGGTACGGTCCCTGTGGATGCCTCCCCCACTGGGTTCCGGTCTAAATTGGGTGGCACTTCCCGGCCGTCCAAGCGGTTCCTTACACCTTTCTGGTAGGTCGGACGGTCTGGGTCTCAACAACAGCAACAAGTTGGAATTGGAGGGGTTGTCGGATTTCTCTACGGGAATTAACATGGGTTTTCACACTTTTGTGAATTTTTTATATAAAAAATGTGGTTTTTCGCAAAAAAGCGGCCAAAAATGCGTCTCTGGAAAAACGTGGAATCGGCCGATCTTTTTTAAAATATCGGATTTCTCTATGGGAATTAAGATAGATTTTCACACTTTTGCAATTTTTTGAAAAAAAATGTGCGTTTTTTCAAAAAAAGGTGGCCAAAAAGTCGTGTTTTTAGAGTAGTAGAATCTCATGAATTAAGTCTATTTCTCTATGGGAAATAACATGGGTTTTCGCACTTCTACAATTTTTTCGCTAAATTTAGTAACTTTATGTTTCAAAAATGTTAAAAACAAACAAAAATATGCGTTTTTTCAACAAGTTGGATTTTGGGGATTGTCGGATTTCTCTATGGGAATTAACATGGGTTTTCACTCTTTTGCACATTTTTTACAAAAAATGTGTTGTTTTTCGCAAAAAAGCGGCCAAAAATGTGTTTCTGCAAAAACGCGGAATCGACCGATTTTTTTTCAAAATGTCGGATTTCTCTATGGGAATTAACATGGGTTTTCACACTTTTGTAATTTTTTGAAAAAAAAATGTGCGTTTTCGCAAAAATGCGGCCAAAAAAGCGTGTTTTTAAAGTAGCAGAATTGCATGAATTGGGTCTATTTCTCTATGGGAAATAACATGGGTTTTCGCACTTTTACAATTGTTTCGCAAAATTTTGTTAAAAAATAAGCTTTTATGTTTCAACAACGTTAAGAAACAACAAAAATGTGCGTTTTTTCAACAAGTTGGATTTTTGAAATTGTCGGATTTCTCTATGGGAAATAACATGGGTTTTTACACTTTTGTGCATTTTTTACAAAAAAATGTGGTTTTCCACAATAAAGCGGCCAAAAACACGTTTCTGAAAAACGCGGAATCGACCGATTTTTTTCAAAATGTCGGATTTCTCTATGGGAATTAACATAGTTTTTCACACTTTTGAAATTTTTTGAAAAAAAATGTGCGTTTTTGCAAAAATGCGGTCAAAAAGGCGCGTTTTTAAAGTATCAGAATCGCGTGAATTGGGTCTATTGGAGGGTGTGTGTTTACCCAATCATTTTAGCCTTAGATTTCCAAATTTTAAATAATAGCAGATACCTGTTTATCTGCAAAATACTTAAGTGGGTAGTGTTATAATTCTCGCAAGTTAATTAAAGGATGTTATTTAAATTATGTGATTAAGTATTGAATATCCGTATGCCAAGAGTGTACCAAGGTCATCATTTTTACAATACCCCTCCGCAATATCATGGTTACGAATACTTAACTGTAAGAATTCTGCATTTTATTAACAAAATTTTGTAAATATAAGTTTTTTTTTCTTATAATTTTTCGCAAATGTAAGTTTTTTACTTTTCAAAAACCTCACATGTGCTTAATTTCTCTATGGAAATTAACATAGGTTTTTACACTTATGCAAATTTTTAGCGTTTTTTCACAAAAATGTGATTTTTACTTGTAAAAAACTAACAAAAACGTGTTTTGAATCAACCGAATTGCGTGAATTGGAGGGGGTGTATATACCTAATGAGGGAACCCGTGATCCGCGAAACATTTAAGTGAGTAATGTTATGAATCTCACATCCATTTTAGTCTGAAAATCTCAAAAAAACCCAGAGAATATACCTATTTTAAAAATAAGTATTTTAAAAAAAGGGTTAATGTCTCAGTTTATATGCATAGTGTATCTTATTTCTCTAAACCCTGCTATTTTCCAAAATAAAAGTACTTAGCTAAATGTAGTATGTGCTAACATTTTATAAGATGATATCGCCTACAGAGTGAGTATAAGGCGAATCTATCAATGGCAGCTAGTTACAAAGTGTCGAACTAGATGAATATTTCTACGATAGAAAATCTCATAACCAAATGCACTGCTTTGTAGCTTTTAAAGGGTTGGAAACTCTTACTGAGGCGGCATGTATGATACTTATAGCCAGGGGCGGCATTTCAGCATTTCATTTGGGGGTGCGAGATTTGCATGAAAATCCACAATATGAAATAAATAAAATGTTTGTCAACAGAGGGGGAAGGGGGAGAGAGGGGAGAGGAATCATAAAATTGAATTGATGTTGAGAAAAATAATTGTTGTTAACATAATTTTTGTACATAATTGTGTTAACATAATTGTTGTTAACATAATTTTTCTAAATACAAATATCTACATTTATTTACCTTCTATTGAAGTTTTAAACGCCGATTCTTAGAGTCTGGATCAAAAAATTTTGTTACAATATCATCATAATCCAGTGGTATATCTTGTTCTACAGTTAATAATAGCTAAAGATGAAAGTCTTTCTTGTACCATTGTACTGCGAAAATAATTTTTCAACCTCCTGAGACACGAAAAAGACCTTTCATAACTGGCTGAGCTGATTGGCAGGGCCGATCCTAGCAGGTGTGCAGCGCGTGCACCGCACGCGGGCGGCCAAAACAAGGGGCGGCCGTAGGCCGCATATAGTTCTATCAATCAAGCAAAATTTTTTAAAACTTATAATAAGTCGAATAAATATGCTGAATTTTAAATAGTTATTGAAAAATCAAAATAAGTCCCATAGTTTAAGAAAAATAGAATGTTAGTGCACAGTGTGTTGGTCCATTGTCCATTAATGTCTACTCTTTACTCACATCCTTCATTTGATAGCAAAATTCGTGGCAGATCGGTAATACGGCATAGAAAAGGATACCAAACTTTAAATTTCTATCTAAAAAAATAACCATTTAAAATATCCATAAATTAAAATATCCATTTAAAATCAAAAAATCAGCCATATCGTTCCACCAATCCATAAATACATCACCACAATTCAAACCACCATAATTCAATTATTTAAATTATTTAAAATATCATATAAATATAATAATTTCGCCCGATGTATAAAACACTTATGCTAGGCTCTTAATTCATTTAAAACCGAAAGCGCGGTCTCCATGGAGACGGGGAAGAAACTACTGCGGATGGGGGGCAAATGCCGTTGAAGAACTGAGCCGATTGCCGAGAAATTTAAAATCATGACGTCTTTAAAATTGTTGATCCTGGAGGCAATTTTCATTATTTCTGGACCAGATTAGACTTGTAAGAATGCCAGATATTTCAGCTTTCTAAAAATGTAAATTATTAGTCGAAATTATGAGTACTTTTCACTATGCGAGAATTTAAAAACCAAAAATCGTTTTTTTTTTAGCCAAAAGTGACTTTTGTTTTAAAATCTTTAAAAAATATTAGAAATCAAAATTGAGAGTTGAAATTAATGTATTTTTACTCGCAATTGTCTGTTCTTTCCGGTGGTGTGATTTGTTCTTTTCTACGATGTCCGGATCCTGGAGAAAAAAGGGCAAAAAACGGTCGAAATCGCATAAAACATTAAATAACAAAAAAAATTAAAATTTTAAAAATCGGTTTTCACGTGTCCCCTTCCGCCCCCCGGGTCTCCGATTGCCAAATTTCGTGCCGTCGCTGAACGTATAGTGTATAAGACAGACACACACTCACACACAGACATTGCCTTTTATTATTTAAGATGATTGCTGCGTGGGAAATCTAACACGCCCGGTTTGGGCGCTATAAATACTTAGTATGTTCATGAATTATAAAGTTAAAGGCTGTCGTGATCGTATAGGCTTAATCTGAAAATTAAAAAGTAATTAAAAGGTTTGGAAATGAGGACACCGATTAGATTTAAAATAACAATAACAAGTTTTTTTACACAATTTAACATTAAAATATGAAAAGATTTGAGCTTAAAAGTTGCTCCCTTAAAATATTAACACATCGTAAATCATTAACCACTAATTCTACCATATTCTTACTCACAATTCTCAAGTATTAAAAATAGTCACACACTTCAAAAGGTTATCTTTTCTTTAAATTACAGAGTATTATTTAGCACCAAAATACATATTTCGAGAGTATGACTTGTGGCTTTTAAAACAATGCATTTGGCTTGGGGTCACAATGCAAGATCATTAATCCCTTCAGGTAGCGATAATTAAAAGAGAGGAGAGAGAGAAAATCAACTTAGAGTAATGCATGAATCCAAAGGCCTACCTTCTGTTCTGAGTCCAGCAAGAGCTCGAGTGCGATGACATGTCTAAGACCGGCGAAACATCATCTCGCTCCGACAACGATTATACAACCTCACTCTATCAGCTCGTAAAAGGCACGCTCTAACTTTCAAACTAAAAAATTGTCTCTCTCGAAAAATCTTCTAAGTCGATTTCTCCTCCCTCTTAAATTTTCATTCGCTTCAAGGATTAAGCCCCTTTAATATTATTGGAAGGTGTAATGTTACTATTTTACCAGTGGCTAGACCATGACAGGGGCCTTGGTCAGAAGCCCCTGAATTATCGGTGCAGCTGGTCAAAATCCCAAGCTCCGGCGGGACACCTGGGTCCGGGTGCGCCCCTTAAGACCCGTGGAGCGTTCCTCCATCTTGGATGCGCCTCCCGCTGGCATGCCGTCCGAATCCACTGACCGTTTCCTTTGCAGGTGGCCAGAGGGGAACCTTATACATATTTGTAACAGGGCTAGGGACCGTCCTTTGCAGGTCGCCTTCCTCTCCAATATTTCGCAATGTTACATATTTTTGGAAAACACTATGTGACAATGATTACGATGGCAGTGATGAACCAATTTCAAATCCCTTCCAGCAATTCAAGACTGCTTTCTATTTTGCAATTCTTGATCACGCGATCTCTTCGGTAAATGAAAGATTTACCTTATTATCTGAGTGCCATTCAATATTCTGCTTTCTGTACGAGTTTCACAACATTTCTAATGATGATCTCATGAAAGCCTGCATGGACTTAGATATTAAGTTAAAGGTACAGGAGGAAGGAAGTATTGTGAAAGATATAGGCGGTATACAACTCTTTAATGAAATAACTTCATTCAAAGATATTTTTCCAGGTAAAAAACAGCCAATTGAGATATTAGAAATTATAGTCAAAAATGATCTCATTCCCTGTTTTCCAAATTTTGTTCTAGCAATAAGAATTTTTTTAACCTTAACTGTTTCTGTGGCTTCAGGTGAAAGAAGTTTCAGTAAATAAAAAATTACTTGAGAAATAATATGACACAAGAAAGGTTTTCAAATTTGGCCATCATCTCTATTGAATCCGAAATCTCTGAAAAAATTGATTTCACCGAAATTATTGACAAATTTGCTTCTCAGAAAGTCAGAAAAGTTATTTTATAGTTAATTATTAGGTAGTATTTGTAGAAGGACTGATTTATATACTTTTCGTTTCACGAGATTTATGCTTTAGTACTTTTTTTTATTAGATTATATTTTCTGAGTAAATACTGTTGTTTTGCATTTCTAATTATAAAATGTCAATTTTTATTTCAAAGGTAATATTTTCGTTTGTTTATTATTTTGTTAAAGTACTTTGTCGCTATTATAACCTATTAGCTGGCCAAGAAATAAAGTTTTGCACTTCAATTTTTATTTGCATTTTTATTAATGTTTTACTTTTGTACAGGTAGATGAGTTTATAACGTCAACGTTAAGTATTATAGTCAAAATATGAAAAATTCTCTAGAGGGGCGGCACATTAGATCGTTGCACGCGGGCGGCCGACACCCTAGGATCGGCCCTGCTGATTGGCACAGTCAAAAACAATTTAACTAATAATGTTATGACAGTAAGACATTTTTTAAATTCCGCTCTTTAAAATAATCCAGGCGACTTTTAGAATTGGGAAGGCCTATATTGACCTTTTCACCATTGAATAAAACAGTCGCAATTCACATATAGTAATTCCCCTTTCCGGAAGTTATATACTTCGTATAAGGTTGAAACTTTTTCTTTTCCGACATCTGATCCGGATAATACTGAACTAAAGGCAAACAAAACGGATATATTGTTCTCATTAAATCTTGTCTCAATTTCATTAGATACTGAATCTATAATTTCATATTGAATATTGATTCTGTGATATGATTTAACATCATTATCGGGATTTTTTTCACCGAATTCTTTTGGAATTTTTTTACGCCTTTTCAGTTTTGGTCCAGAATAAGAATTTTTTGGTCCAGAATGAGAAAAATTTGGGGGCGCGACCGCGCCCCTTATTTGCCGCCCCTGCTTATAGCCAATACATAGCCATGAAATGGGGAACTAACAGAGATTTTTTAGGGTTAGAATTTAAATTTATAATTAAATATGATTTCTATTAACTACTGCAAAGGCAGAAATGCTTAGTTAAAGGGGATTATGTATATATAATGCATATAACCAACACCCACCGCTGCAATGCAGATCTAAGATAGTATTTTTAGGAGAAGACATGGAATTTTTAAGTAAATGGGGTATTTAGAGGTATTTAAAGATATATAAACATATGATAAAGTAGTATCAATAATACACACAACTTATATAGGGCAACGAAAGGAACACTTCAGTATTGTTTAAAGACCGAACTTCAAATTTCGAAGTAAATGTAGGTGTTTGGAAAATTTTAATGGGCTATGTACGTGCATTCCCGATCACAGTGACGGAAAAGTGATATCAGAGCAGTTTTTAAAGATGTGTCTTTAACTTTTTTCAGTTAAGTTCATACACACACACACGGAAAAAATAGACAGATCATTCATAATCAGAAAGGGATTTTTTTAATTATTTTACAAAAATCTATTATTTTTTAAGATGTAATTATATTTTATGCTCGGTTTAACGGTAACCGTGGTATGACCTTGTCGCGAAGGGTGTTGTTGTTGTTGTTGAAACCCAGACCGTCCGACCTACCAGAAAGGTGTAAGGTAACTGTTTGGACGGTCGGGAAGTGCCACCCAAGACCGGAACCCTGTGGGGGAGGCATTCACAGGGACCGTACCCTCCTTCCCCTACCACCAACCTCTCGGAAGGACTTTCGGACCCACATGTTTAACGTGATCGTACTCCGCATGAACACGGCGGCAGTTTTGGCAGTGGCTGGAATCGAACCCGGGCCTACCGAGTGCAACTCCAGCGCGCTAACCAATGGGCTACCGCGCCCCTGGGGTTCTAGTGTGGAGGTTTTCACAACCCCACCCAATTACCACAGGCGGCGCCACGGGGATGCTACGGGTGCTTCAGCATCCTATTACAAATTGCACAAACATTCCTTTATACTTATCAACTGCCCCTTATTCCAACAATTTTCAGTCTCTCTCTTTTTACTTTCCCTGCAATACATGGTAACTTATAGGGAAAGTATTGGAATCATGCCCAAAATCGCAACTCGAGTTTTCGACAGATCTACACGTTTCGAGACCTCTAGAATACGAAAAAATCATTTTTAGCGTGACGTCTGTGTATGTGTATGTATGTCTGTCTGTCTGTGTGTCTGTGCAGATTTTGTATCCACTCTAACTAAAAAACTAATGGACCGAATTTCATAAAATTTGGTAGGTAAGACACTTGTGGGCAAAACTGGTGCTGATTAGTTCTGGGTACGCTTCGGGATAAAAGAACCCGCCTTTTTTGCGAAATGGCCAGCAAAAGCTTGTATCCACTCTAGCTGAAAAACTAATGGACCGAATTTCATAAAATTTGGTAGATAAGCTGCTTGTAAGATACTCTGGTGCTGTTTAGATTTTGGTACGATTCGGAAAAGAACAACCTGTCTTTTTTTGTAAAATGATCCATAAAAATCGACAAACTCTAAAATAAAAAACTACGTATGCTCAAATATATCCATTAAATGTTTGTTTTGTACGTAAGTTTTAACGAAGAAAAAAATAAGACCAACTGTATTCCACTAGGACTAGCCGTTCTCGAGATATTTTAGTTTATTTGTTTTTTCTCTGCACTACCTTTGAAAATGAGTCCTGTTACCAAATAAGAACGAAAATTGAATTAAAAGTGAATTAAATTTAATTAAAATAAGGAGAACGTGGATATAAATAAGTCTGCAGGGAAAGTCATGTGCTGCCCACATCAGATATTTTTTTTTCAAGTCGTTATTTTATTTAATTTTTTTGCGGATTAAATCTCAGATCAAATATTCTTAGACTGGACCCAGTTTCACATGACTGCACATTCGCAAGGCTTCAATAAATAAATTTGTCATGAACTCTCGCTTATCACAGAAGGATACAGAGACTTTAGTTTCCTATCGAGTTTGGCAGAACATTGTCAATATTCCATTTGCGTCTGTGCTGGCGTGTTCATAGTTTTCAAATTTCTTTTTATATTTAGTATTTTTTTCGAATTAAGACCATGGCGATATCGTGCAGATATCGGTTTTTACAAAATATAATAAATTAAAGTTCCACAAGAAAACTTCTTGTTATTCTTAAACAATGCATGTATGCTTCGCATGAGTGCCGCCAATTGTGAGCCTCCCAATGAATAGCACTCTCAATTTCATAAAGAACTGTTCTTGAAATTTCAGGAAAGAACGAACTGAGTCCATCTATAGTGAAACGTCTATCCTGTTGAATTTTTTCCTCAATCCTTGATTTGAGTTCGTCAGTCACAACTGAAGGTCGGCCCGAGCGTTCTTCATCATGAATATTCGTTCAACCGACATTAAACATGATGCACCATTTTCGAACTGAAGCTTCATTCATCACATTACCATAAACCTCGGTTATCTGTTTGTAAATTTCAATAGGGCGGATTTTTTCGCATTCAAAAAGCGTATTACACTACGAACCTCACACTTGGCGGGATCTTTAATTTTGTCACACATTTCAAAGTCACACTATAAACAGTAAATTATATATACTATAAACAGTAAATCACACTATAAACAGATTTTTTTTATTTATTCGGAATGGGGCATTGGCTTTTTTTCTGCCTTGTGGAGGTAGGAAATATCCTGATGTGTGATCATAAAGTAGTGACATTTAGTTCCTTTCGCGTTTTCAAATGCGAAAATATGGAGTACTGAAAATATAAAAAATACGTTATTTGCTGAAGATATGGGCAATTGCGATTTTCATTTCGTCATTTGGAGATTTTATTTGTATTCTTAAGATGATTTTATAGTTCAAAACGGGCAATTTATAAATAAAGCATGATGTTACCTGTGTCTGTTCCGAGCAACTGCAGGTGATTCGTTCTAGTTTTAAATAAAAATACGGGCGAGTTTCGGGGAGGATTGACGAGAAGAGAACCCTGAAATATGCTTTTTTAAACAAATAAAGTAAATAGAATAAAACTTTGTGCGAATATTGCAATTGATAACGCCATAAGCCTATTTATTTTCATATTAGAACAGATCATGAATCCCAAATTCTCAATCATTTTTCAGAAAATTGATAAATAATTAAAAAATAATTCGTTAAAAACTGTTATAAACATCGCAATTTGATCTGTAATTCTGTGGAGGAAAATTAGTGACATCAAATTAACATCGAAAGAAGAAAGAGCATTGCAAAATTTTGCAAACCGCTATAGAGACACTGCCATATTCAGTACTATCTCAAGCAATCGGTTTCAACATTCAGCGGGTGCTGTTATGTGTATCGGTAGTACAATCCTCTGAGTATGAACTTGGCCGTGTCAACCTCTACAGTTTGGGCTCAAAAATTAAACAAGCTATTAAATTAAACAACAAAAAGTTCAATAATTTACAGTAAAATATTGTTATAATAAAGATCTAAATTATTTTCCTATATCCAATTTTTAAAGAAATTCATATGCTAGAAACGCCAATTTCTTTACATATATAGAAATTTCGTATATGCATCTGTGCAACAAATTCCTTCTCTTTACAATAAATACTCTAAATTATTCTGTAAACAGCACCACTAAATTCGTTTTCATTTCCATCCAGAAATCCGTTGTTCAAGATGATGATTGGGGAAAATACTTGGACATACTTTTGGGCAAATTTCTGGACAGCGTGTTTGGCGATTAGACTCCTCCTGCTACTGCTGTCAATTCATACCCTCTCCCTACAGAGCACAAATTCGCAGAAAATATATTATATGTCAATTGCTAAATGACTTGTAATGTCCATAAATTTTGAGATGTAAGAATTGATATGCAATAAAATTCTTGCTCAAATTGTGGGTAATTCTTCCATACTATTACGAACTTCATTTTATTTATATTTTTAGCGGGGAGGAGGGGAGGGATTTTCAAGCAGACACTCTGAAAACACACCAGCAAATTTCATTCTGTCTTTTTGCAGTTCTCTTGAGTTCTTATATTCCGATTTCCTTTTAGAGTTGTTTTACTTAGCTTTCCTTTTTGAGTTGTTACATTCCATTGTTTAGAACTTGTTATATTCAGCGGTCCTTCTGGAGTTGTTATATTCTGTACACCTTTTGAAGTTGTTATATTCAGCTCTTCTTTTGGAGTTGTTACGCAACATGATATAATTTCCTTCAAATAAATTTGCGTATTGCATAACAGATGAATTCATACATCTAGCAGCTAGTCAAAGTATAACATAACCATATTTTGGAAATAGGAAACAAAATGTCTTGCATTGCAACCTTGGCATACGGAATTACAGGCAATTACAGACAAAAGCGTTTGATCACCCAGCGACGCGTTGACAAGCCCGGCATTCCTACTAGAAAGTTCGATAGGTGACACTCAGCCAAGGATAGTATCTGTAAACCTTGATACTCCGCTAGCAAGGACGTCTTACGAAGATTCATTGACACTCCAACACACAACGCACCACACTGATGATTATGCATCTATACCATAGGTTCTCAACCTTTTTTTGCCCACCGCCCACTTTGAGAATATTTTTTTTCCTAATGCCCCCTCCCCCAATTTTTTTTACTTGCGAATCTGAAACAGCTATTGCCACGATTATATTTAAACGTGTAATATTATATACTATAGTCGTAAGATAGGATATGGTCCTATCCTATTTCTGAGTTTAAAGAAGACTGTTTCAATGAGAACAATTAAAACGCATACTTAATTATATTGAAAAGTATTTTTATTAACATTCAAAAGACATTGAATTTATAACTTATTTAATGAGAAGTTTGAATTTGATGCAGGAGGACATTGGCGTCCAAGGACGCCAATGTCTGCAAAGGGGGATCAAACTGTTTGGGATAGGGTATGTCAAATACCTGTGACGCTGCCCCACCCGTAAGCAAAAGGGTAAAATGACAAATGTATTTATTAAGGAAATTCACTAAAGTGGGGATCAACACCAAGTTTTCAAGTATGGTATCAATCGAAATATTTTTCAAGATTTTTAAAGTGAAGTGAAGTGCTATAGTTGTAATCATTTGAACCCAAGCTACCGATTTTTCAAATTTTTTTCCTGTAAAATTAAAAAAAAAAAATTCTGGTATGAAAAAGTTGAGTTAAAACACACTTCAGTTGAAAATCTGTATCTATGGTTTAAATTTGGTCTCCTTATAATTACGGCGCGTTACCTTTTCTTTCAAAGGGCTTGAAAAAATATTTCGATTGATACAAGTTTGATAATGTACCCCCTAGGGGACCCAATGATATTGCGAACACGAAAATTTTATGGCGGTTATTTTTTACTACAATAATTGTACTTATTCATTTTCGTGATCATTGAACCATAAGTTACCCATTTTATGCATAATTATGTCACATTTTGTCTTATGCTTCCATGTTAATCATTTTGAATAAATTTCGAAGTTTGCTCTAGAATTTCAAAAAGTTCTATCTAGTTCTAGAATTTTTTTTTATTACAAAGCCAGATAAAAAGTTTCGTGAAAATTCATTAATAATTGTGGCAACTATCCTCCACACAAGAAATCGACCATAGAGAAACGGCAGACAGATGAACGGACATCACAATAAAAGTAATCAAAACATATTCTGGAGGTTCTAAAGCATGTATTAAAATCGTGAAATCTAGAATTTTCGCGAAAATAATACTTTCTCTACACTATATTCTATAGTATTAGAGAATAAAAATCCATGATTTAAGGTGTAATGACAAAATTGAATTCGAGTTCTCGTACAATGCCAATTTTTCGTATACATATAACTTTACATTTACTATTATACAAGCTTTGTGTGTAAAATAATTTTAATGCTGAATTTAATTCAGGAGTTGAAATCAACAACAATAAGTTGTGAATTTACAAATTAAATTAATTGCATATATTTCTTCAATGTGAGAAATGTCTTTGAAGACTATGTAGGAGAAAACTATAATACTTGGGACTTCGTGTGGTTAATTGTACGTTAGGTGACTATTTCATTGAAAGTAGAGTTATTAAAATAATGTTTTTATCACTTTCAACTTGTTAATTGCATTTACATAGCATATCGATGATTGGAAAGAAGATATTTTTGCAAATTTTTTCAACGTAATGGAAAAGTTATAACTGCAGAACATGCATAACCTCCATTTTACTATCTTAAATAAGCAGACGGATCACAAATGTTTTTTCCTGTGTATCTCCTGTATATATGGTCTGAATCGTACAAAAGTACAATGCAGCATGATACCCTCATGAGATGTCTTATTAGGCCATGAAAAAGTGGATGTTGCCATTTGAAATTTATGAAATAATCAGCAACTAAATATGAAGATGACCCTTAGGTAAATAAAAGGCACATTTATGTATAGTAAGCATTATTCCGAGTCTAATGATATCTTTGGTCATACTGCACAGCTTGCAAAGTGAAAATAACGAGGTGTGCCATTTTTATTTGACCAACTGTATATAGCAAGTTTTCTGACTACCATTGAAGATATAAGTTATTCTAAACTTACGAGCGTCTAATAAGTGCGAAACAGATTCATAGATGGTGTTATTTGCAATACGAACTTGATAATGCTAAGTATGTAGGTCTCATCAATTGACGACATGTGGGCTATTGAAGATATTCAAAGTAAATAGAATCTGTAATTCATTTCTTTTTACCTTTAAATTCAAACTTATTAGTTACATTTATACAGGCAATTTATATTTGTTTCAATTTCTAGTGTGAGCCACCGTGTGATGGAAAGTCAGATACTGGTGATGCAAGTTCTGGTGATGCAAAGTCTGGTGATGCAAAGTCTGGTGATGCAGGTGCTGGTGATGCAAAATCTGGTGATGCAGGTACTGCTGATGCAAATTCTGGCGATGCAGCTGCTGATCAGGCCGCTAAGCCTGAAGACTCAGCTAGTGCTGAATAGTGGGATCAAATTTCGCATCCTTACAAATGAAATAAATTCCAAAATACATTTTGCAACATAGAATAAAGCACTGACTATTTCTATTTATTTCACTTTTCAATATTTCCGTTTACAATTCTGTATTATATTTGTATTCTAACCATTAGTGAAGAGGCAATCTCTTTTGTTTGGCAACTTTTGGAGTGTTGAAAATATGAAATAAAACGTTTCAGACCAAAGTTTTAAATACATTTTTTTATTATTTAGAGCTGCAGAATGTTGTCTATATACGCATCAAGAACTACATCTTCCTACAACCTTGCATTTTACAACATGGAACAAAGCACTGACTATTTCAATTTACTTTTCACTTATCATTATTTTCATTTTCAATTACGTACACTATATTTTCATTTTCAATTACGTACACTATATTTCCATTTTCAATTACTTACACTATATTTTTATTTTCAATTACGTACACTATATTTCAATTTTCAATTAAGTACACTATGTTTCCATTTTCAATTACGTACACTAAATTTCCATTCTCAATAATGTACACTATACTTCCATTCTAGCCCTTATTCAAAAGACAATCTCTTTTGTACGGAAAGTTTTGGAACGTAAAATAATCATATAAAAGATTTTAGACGGAGGTTTTAAACACTTATTAACACTTTACAACATAGTTGAAAAATGTTTATGATTTTGTTCATTCTGACTGTCTATCTGCCTGTCTGTTCACACGATAACTGTCATAAAAATGACTTTATCAAAATGAAATTTTAGTATGTTGTTGAGACGGTCTGTAGGACCTATGGGAATGTAAATGAATAATATCACCCAATTAGTTTTGAATTGAACCCGGGTTGAAAAAGTGAAGTGCATTGAAGTTGAAATTCACAAATTGCTTCGAAAATTTTAGGAAATATTCAAATTATCCCATTAAATATATAAAAAAAATTCAGCAAATTATGTTCATTAGGTTTATAAATAAAAATTAAAATAATAATTGCATCCATCGTGTGAACCACTTCAAATAAAATATGGCATTAATCCTTTTCCCAAGAGTAAAAATTGTGATTTTTAAAGTTCTTTTAAATTTATTATTTAAAAGAACTTTAAAAAATTTAAGAAAGTTGCATCCGTCCTAAAACCGCTTTATTTTTGCGTATTTTCTGTGCATCTATATTCTGCGCCAACGTAATTACGTATTCTGCGCCAACGTAAATAATCATCAAACTTTGATTATTTCTACAATGAAGCCTAATTTTAATGGATGCAGAATGTAAATAAGTGATTGTAAGATGAATAAGACTTGTATAACACTTGCTGATTTCTTTTTCACACAAAATTATTTAAGTCTGGAGTCTGAAATAAAAGCGTATGAATGAAATATTCACTGCTTTTTCATAAAGAGCCAGACAATTTACATTTCGATGACGTTATTTGATAAAGTTAATTTTTTCCGATGAAGTTTAAAGTTTTAAAATAAAATAAATTATTGTAGTTCCGTGATAATTAAAAAAATATCACCGCAGAGTGTATCGCATTTTAGAGATGTTTAAATAGAATTGCCTTTCAGTTGCAAAGTGTTTCATAATCAATGTTTTATGCATGATTGATCTTTCTTGTTTTCATTATTTTTGGGTTACATTGTGATGATTATACAGGGTGTCCCAAAGATATTGAAACGCGTTTTAATTATTTACCTGTTGGAGATAAGTGGGCAATGTAAATTGCAAAAATGTTGAAAGTAAGCTAGGAAATAAGACTGCGTTAATGAAATAGTCCTCCCATTCATTTTCAAAAAGTTACACTGTTTAAATTTTTATACGACCCCCTTAGACAAATTTGGTCAACCAGAAAATTTTTATTTTTAATGTAACAAGATCATTAAAAAATCCGCATATCTGTATCTTTAAAATCAACTGAATTATGATAAAGTAAAAATTCTGACTTATGCCATTTTTCCGTTCCATGTGAAAGGCTGTTTCATCAGTGAAAATAGGGAGCATAAACAAATTGACGATGGAAATTGTTTAGATCAAAAATTCGTTAATATGTGTCAAAATTTTTTATCACAAATGCATCTAAATAAAACATTACACAGACAGAGATCATCAGTGGTACTCACTACGCGGTTGGGTATCCTATGTATTATCATCCAGTTTTATCTTTTTTGTGATACGTCACAAATTTACATATCTAATTTGATATAGCGTCCCTATTCACAATGTTCAATTTTCAATTAAATATAACTTGCTCAATTTTAAAGATACAGATATGCGATTTTTCTTAATGATCTTGCTGCTTTAAAAACAAAAATTTTCTGATTGACTAAATTTGTCTAAGGGGGTCGTATAAAAATTTAAAAAGTGTAACTTTTTTAATATGAATGGGAGGACTATTTCATTAACGTTATTTTATTTCCTACCCTACTTTCAACATTTTTGCAATTTACATTGTCCACTTATCTCCAACAGGTAAAGAATTAAAACGCGTTTCAATCTTTTTGGGATACCCCGTATACGCATTAGGAGCTATAAATTCTATTGACCAAAGTATGACTTTTATTAACACTTTACAACAAAGTTGAACAGTGTTTATGACTTTGTTCATTATGTCTATCTGTTTGTCTGTCTGTCTGTCTGCCTGCCTGTCTGTCCGTTCGCACGATAACTGCCGTAAAATTGACTTTATCAAAATCAAATTTTAGTATATTGTTCAGACGGTCTGTGGGACCTATGGGAATATGAATGAATAATATCACCCAATTAGTTTTGGACAGAATCCGGGTTGAAAAAATAAAATACATTGGATCCTATGGGATCTAATTTTTCAAACATTTTTTAAGCAAATTTAAAATTCACAAATTGCTTCGAATGTTTTATGGAATATTCAAATTATCCCATAAAAAGTATGAAAAAAGTTTCAGCGAAATATATTATGTAGTTTTTTAAATAGAAATTAAAATAATAATTACATCCATATTACATGAAGAGGTCACGTGACTCACTTCAAAATAAAATATGGCATCCATTTCGTGTCAAAAACGTGATTTTAAAGTTCTTTTTAATTTATATTTAGTGTTGTATCCGTCCTAAAACCGCTTTATTTTTGTTTAATTTCCATGCATCTACATTCTGAAACAACGCAATTACAATATATTTGAGTCTAAATGAACATCAAACTCTGATTATTTCTACAACGAAGCCTAATTTTCACTTATGGAGAATGTAAACACATAAAGATGTAGGATGAGTTGTATAAGAATTGCTGAATTTCTTTAAAGCAAATGATTTAGCTCTGGAGTCTGCAATATAGCTGATATGAATGAAACATTTATTGATTTTACACAGAGACACAGACGATTTTATAGCAGACTTTTTCGATGAAGTTTTAAGCATAGAGTTAAATTTCTTTTACCTCCATGGTTTTAAGTTTTTAAGTAAAATAAATTATTGTAGTATTTTGATGAATGAAAGGAATGAAGCGATAGTGTATAATTGAAATAATTACAGCTTTTACATAGAGAGACAGGCAATTTATATTTCAATGACGTCATTTGAATAAAATTCATTTTTTGCGATGAAGTTTTAAGTTTCCAAATATAATAAATTAAAGTAGTATTGTGATAATTTTAAAAATATTACCGCTGCCTGTATCTCATTTTAGAGATGTTTAAATAAAATTGCATTGCAGTTGGAAAGTGTTTCATTATCAAAGCTTTATGCATGATTGATTTTTCTTGATTTTTATTAATAATTTGAAGACTTCTGTTAATTTTTCAGTAGTTCGAATTACAACCATCCTTTTTTACTTTCCTTATTATCATAAGTATAAGGAAAGTATTATTATTATGATGGGGTCAAAAATTCGAATTCGAGTTTTTGACGGGAGAGCACGTTTCAAGCATCCCTAATCAGGAATCGAACATTTTTGAAGTGATGTCTGTGTGTGTGTATGTTTCAGTGAGTCTGTGGAGACGATATTTCACGAACGAATAGAGCGAGTCGAATAAAATTTGGTACAAAATTTACAATCTGTGACTACTGGAAGCCTATTGTTTCTAAACGCAATCGAATGTTCAGACCTCCACCCCTACCCTATATTTTCGAGTTAAATATTGAAAAAATTCACAAAAACTCAAAACTATTAATAAAGTTACGCAAATAAACATTTCTTATGTAATTTTTCCTTAGGAAACGATTGACATAAACTTTAGAAAGGTAGCATGAACCGTTCTCGAGATACTGAACATTTTTCAAATAAATTTATCAAAAAATCCCATAAATTAAAAAAAATATATTAGCTGTTGAGAAACATGTTCACTTTTCTTTGTAATATCATGCAATAAACTTGGTGATATCATTCTTGTGGATATAGCTTGTTCCATTCATGAGAAAAGATACTTTGAGTAATACTTTTGTATTTGAACGTCAATAGTCATTTTTCTGCTATAATAATAACTTATTTCTCCATTCATAACGCTTGGCGAGAAATTTTTGGCGATGAATTTGGTATTTGAAATTGTAAAATGAATTGTATAAGAATTGCTGAATTTTTTTCACGCAAAATTATTTAGCTCTGGAGTCTGTAATAAAAATGATATGAATGAAATATTTATTGATTTTCCATAGAGAACCAGACGATATACATAATGTATAAGTAAAGTATTGTGACGGGGGGTCGAAAATTCGAATTCGAGTTTTCGACGGGAGAACACGTTTCAAGCATCCCTGATCACGAATCGAACATTTTTGAAGTGATGTCTGTGTGTGTGTGTTTGTGTGTGTGTGAAAGTATGTGTGTGTGTGTGTGTCAGTGAGTCTGTGGAGACGATAACTGACGAACGAATGGCCCTATTCGAACGAAATTTGGTACAAAATCACAATACGTAGATACCGAAGCCTATTGTTTTTATATGCAATCGAATGTTCCGACCCCCCCCCCTAAATTTTCGAGTGAAATTTTGAAATAATCGTCAAAAAATAAAAACCTCTAATAAAGTTACGCAAATAGACATTTCTTACATAATTTTTCATTAGATAACGATTGACATAAATTTTAGAACGCTAACATGAACCGTTCTCGAGATATTGCACATTGTTAAAAAAATTATGAAAAAGTCATATAAAATAAAAAAAAATATTTCCTATTGAAAAACATGTTCACTTTTTATATGTAATACCGTGCGATAAATTTGGTGACATCATTCTCGTGGATTTAGCTCGTTCCATTTATGAAAAAAGATACTTTGAGTGTTACTTTTGTATTTGAACGCCAGTAGTCATTTATCTGCTGTAAGAATAACTTATTTTTCCATCCATAACGCTTGACGAGATTTTGGCGACGAATCTAGCGGAATATCGCCAACTTGGCGACATTCTTAAATGTTGTCATATTAACGAAAATCTCGCCAAATGGATAAAGATGACTCTAAATCAATGAAAATGACGACTCATTGAAGAAAATTCAATATCTTGGAAATAATATAAGTATCTACTATAAGAATAACATTTTTTTTAACTGTGAAAGTTGTAAATTCATTATACAAGGAAAGTCATGCGTTGCCCGCATCAGATTTTTTTAACTGTAAAAGTAGTAAATTCATTGCATTATATAAGGAAAGTCATGTGTTGCCCACATCAGATTTTTTTTAAATGAAGAGTTCCTTAATTATAAATATAATTAGGCAGTAATTATGAATATTATTAACCAGTATTTTTCGATAGTTGTTGGATAGAGCACGGAATATATATGGAGATAAAAATAAGTTGAAAAGTAAAGTAATTTTGAATACGTAGGAATATTCTTTATTGTTACAGTTCTACTTTGCATTGAGGTAATAAGTTATTTTTACAAAATGGACCGTTTAAACTAAATATTTAAGCCTTTCGCCATAGAAAGGCATACAATGCAGAACTACTTATCTTATTTCCAGCGTCGCCTGAATAATTGTTTCAAACAATATTAGTGTTTTCTTAATATGAAGTTTTAACTCCTTACTTGTACCTCCATGGGGGCGCTTCTGAAAATCTGCTTAAGGTACATATAGGTATATAAGGTCAGTATATTGAGTGCTCTGAAGCAACCGTTAATTAGAACAGTATAAATTTTTATAGCTGACATATTTAATAAAGTTTTTTATAAGATTTATTTATTTTAGTATAATAGTACTTTTAGTTTCATAATTTTCTATTTTTGCGGGCCGTTTCGAAAAAAGAGTAATCTTAAAATCCTAAAAAAGAAATATGTCTGTGTGTCTGTGATAGTGTGTGTTTAGTCTGTAGCGGCAAATCTAAGCTGTAGCAGTGAATCTAAGCTGAAGCGAGGAATCTAAGCTGTAGCGGTGAATCTAAGTCCATGAAATTTGGTACACTGGTACTTCAGGACCCTAAATGGCGCTCATTTGCGTTATTTTTTAAAATTTCCAATTAGTCCTTTTAGTTATTTTATGCTTTTCCCCGATTTTAGACGATTTAGCGTCACAGATGCTTTCCTTAGAGATCTAAAGTATTACCACAGAGTTTCCTTCTTGACACTTTCGGAAAGAACAAAATATTCTTTTTCAAACAAACTTTGAATGGAGCCCATGCGATGAATAGAAAATTCTTAATGAATTTTCAAAACGCATATACTACTTTTCGTGTGTTTTAAATATATCCGATAATTATAATGATGTATTAAAATTGACGCGGAATATAACTTTCATTTTTACTCAGCAGCTACTTAAAATATCACAGACAACTCTAGAAAAATAATTTCATAAACTCATCTGTTAATTAATTAAAAAAAATTAACGGAAACATGTCTTGGATTTTTAAACGAAACTAGCTTGCTTCGGATCCCACAGAAGGTCGAAACATACGGAGAAACGGATCAAACTCATTTTGTTTAGGGGATAAGATATATTGGGAATGGGTTAAAGGGTGTGCGTGAGAGATTTCTAGATCTAGAACTCTGTTAGAAGTAACGTCATCTGCTTAGGGATTTATTTGAATTACGAGTTGTAAACTTAGCAGGGGTTTAAGGTATGATTAGGTGCTTATTTAGAGCGAGCATGTGCTCCCATGTATTTTGTAATTTAAGCTGGTGCTCACACAGTTGCTGAATAATCTTTCCGAATATTTTAATGAATTTAATAAATTCCTACATTAAATCTAGGTCATTTTCTAATGAATCATAAATGGGGTTCTAGTGTTGCAAACATATCACATAGACCTCTGGTATTTATGGACATAACTAATCACAACTCGTTTCCCTTAAAGTTACGACCGTTATTATATAGGAAAGCATAATTCCAAAAGCTTCTCATACAAGGCCTATGGATCATACAAGGATTTGTGGATCATAACTTTAATCCTACCGTAAACAGCAGATATGTTTGATGAAGTGGCACAGATAAGATAGAAAAAAATCTGATGTGGGCAGCACATGACTTTCCTTATATAATGCAATGTATTTACTACTTTTACAGCAAAAACAAAATAGGTTATTCTTATAGTAGATATATTTTTTCCAAGATATTGAATTTTCGTCAAATAGTCGTTATTTTCATTGGTTTAACGTCATTTTTATCCATTTGGCGAGATTTTCTTTGATTTGGTAACATTTAAAAAAGTCGCCAAGTTGGCGCCTTTCCGCCAAACTTGTCGCCAAATTTCTCCAAGCCTTATGGACGGAGAAATAATTTAATCTTATAGCAGATAAATGACTATTGGTGTTCAAATAGAAAAGTATCACTCAAAGTATCTTTTTCATGAATGGAACGAGCTAGGATCCACAAGAATAATGTCACCAAATTTATCGCATGATATTACATAAGCAAAGTGAACATGTTTCTCAATAGAAAATATTTTTTTTATTTTATATAATTTTTTGATAATGTTTTTGAAAAATGTACAATATCTCGAGAACGGTTCATGCTAGCGTTCTAAAATTTATGTTAATCGTTTTCTAATGAAAAATTACATAAAAAATGTCTATTTGTGTAACTTTATTAGAGATTCTGATATTTTGATGATTTTTTTCAAAATTTCACTCGAAAATTTAGGGGGTTCTGAACATTCGATTGCGTATAAAAAAAATCTGATGTGGGCAACACATGACTTTCCTTATATAATGTAATGAATTTACTACTTTTACAGTAAAAAAATAGGTTTTTCTTATTGTAGATACTAATATTCTTTCCAAAATATTGAATTTTCGACAATTAGTCGTGATTTTCATTGATTTAGCATCATTTTTATCCATTTGGCGAGATTTTCATTAATTTGGCAACATTTCAAAAAAGTCGCCAAGTTGGCGACATTCCACCAAATTCGTCGCCAAAATCTCGCCAAGCGTTATGCACTAAGAAAAAAGTTATTCTTACAGCAGATAAATGACTATTGGCGTTCAAATACAAAAGTATTACACAAAGTGTCTTTTTCCATGAATGGAACGAGCTAGATCCACGAGAATGATGTCACCCAATTTATCGCATGGTATTACATAAGAAAAGTGAACTTGTTTCTCAATAGGAATTTTTTTTTTTTATGTGACTTTTTCATAATTTTTTTGAAAAATGTACAATATCTCGAGAACGGTTCATGTTAGCGTTCTAAAATTTATGCCAATCGTTTTCTAATGGAAAATTATATAAGAAATGTCTATTTGCGTAACTTTATTAGCGGTTTTGATTTTTTGACGATTTTTTCAAAATTCCATTCGAAAATTTAGGGGGTTTCTGAACATTCGATTACGTATAAAAACGATAGGCTTCCAGTGTTTGCGGATTATGATTTTTGTACCAAATTTGGTTCGAATCGGTCCATTCGTTCGTCAGTTATCGTCTCCACAGACTCACTGACACACACACACACACACACACACACACACACAGACATCACTTCAAAAATGTTTGATTCGTGATCAGGGATGCTTGAAACGTGCTTTCCCGTCGAAAACTCGAATTCGAATTTTCGACCCCGTCACAATACTTTCCTTATATATTATGTATATAAGGAAAGTAACAATAGGCTTCCAGTATTCACGGATTGTAATTTTTGCACCAAATTTCGTTCGAATGGGTCCATTCGCTCGTCATTTATCGTCTCTACAGACTCACACACACACACACACACACACACACTTTCACACACATACACACGTACACACACACATACTTTCACACACACACACATACACAGACATCACCTCAAAAATGTTCGATTCGTGATCAGGGATGCTTGAAACGTGCTCTCCCGTCGAAAACTCGAATTCGAATTTTCGACCCTGTCACAATACTTTCCTTTTACATTATTGTATATAAGGAAAATAATAATAAAGCACCACAGGATCGTTTAAACTGCAATAGATTGTTTGTCTATCACTGTGCGCATGTCAAATATAGATAAGTACATACTGTGGAAGGTGCTGTAGTGAGATCCCTAGTAAGTAAGGACTATACTAATCAACACTAGTTCTCGTTAAAGTTGCGATCATGATTATATAGGAAAGCGTAGTTCCAAAAGCATTAAATACTAGGCTTTTGTTAATTGAAAGAGTCTTGAAATTTCAACTCTACATCTTCTTCGCACATTCTCAGAATGAGTGACACGTCCACCAAGGTTTTATCGCTCATAACAGATTTGTGGAACATAAAACTTTCATCCTATCTTAAGCAGCGGTTATGTTTTATGATGAGACACAAATAAGGGAGAAAATAATAAAGCGCCACAGAATCATTAAAACTGGAACAGATTGTTTATCTAGTACTGCGTGCATGTCGAATACTGATAAGTGCATACTGTAGAAAGTGCTGAGCAAAGTTTGGACGTAAGCCAACAATATTGGTGCATGAAATACATGGTTGATATGTTTGATAGCCTCAGTGACTGTATTGTAAGACCGTAATACAGCTCTGTAATTCACTTTAATATCCTTAGCTATATTGCTGGTTATATTGTTTATACAGTCAACAAATAAAGAATGCAGACTATAAACATATATACTGAATATTGACGCTAAACCATAATAACATTCCTTGGACATTGTTTATCCAACCTATGAATATGTTCCTATGAATAACATTCCTTGGACATTGTTTATCCAACCTATGAATATGTTCCTATGAATAACATTCCTTGGACATTGTTTATCCAACCTATGAATATGTTCCTATGAATAACATTCCTTGGACATTGTTTATCCAACCTATGAATATGTTCCTATGAATAACATTCCTTGGACATTGTTTATCCAACCTATGAATATGTTCCTATGAATAACATTCCTTGGACATTGTTTATCCAACCTATGAATATGTTCCTATGAATAACATTCCTTGGACATTGTTTATCCAACCTATGAATATGTTCCTATGAATAACATTCCTTGGACATTGTTTATCCAACCTATGAATATGTTCCTATGAATAACATTCCTTGGACATTGTTTATCCAACCTATGAATATGTTCCTATGAATAACATTCCTTGGACATTGTTTATCCAACCTATGAATATGTTCCTATGAATAACATTCCTTGGACATTGTTTATCCAACCTATGAATATGTTCCTATGAATAACATTCCTTGGACATTGTTTATCCAACCTATGAATATGTTCCTATGAATAACATTCCTTGGACATTGTTTATCCAACCTATGAATATGTTCCTATGAATAACATTCCTTGGACATTGTTTATCCAACCTATGAATATGTTCCTATGAATAACATTCCTTGGACATTGTTTATCCAACCTATGAATATGTTCCTATGAATAACATTCCTTGGACATTGTTTATCCAACCTATGAATATGTTCCTATGAATAACATTCCTTGGACATTGTTTATCCAACCTATGAATATGTTCCTATGAATAACATTCCTTGGACATTGTTTATCCAACCTATGAATATGTTCCTATGAATAACATTCCTTGGACATTGTTTATCCAACCTATGAATATGTTCCTATGAATAACATTCCTTTGACATTGTTTAATCCAACTAAACAAGTCATCAAGTTCGGATTTTGCACTTCATATTCAGAGAAATTCCTTTTATACTACCGCTGTTGCGAATTTTCAACCCATATTTGAACAATGATTATTACTACTGAAAATGAGATGTGAAGGATCAGTAATATATTAACTTTTCGCTTCAAAATATTGATGGCGGCTCTAGTAAATCTACAAGGCATGTTCTCTATTAAAGTAACGGGAGTTTTCAGAACATTGGCATGTTTATGAAACCCAATTCGAAAGGTTCACGCGCATATAAGAATGCAGACCTCATATACTTTTACCATCTGAAGTATTTGAAGTTTGGATACTTGCCCAACTCGTTTAATTATATTTAAAATCAAGGTAACGTCATAAACTATACTGACTAATGTTATTAATTTTTCCCTAATAGTAGTGAATTTACATTCAAAACAAAAGTGCACAGAAATCATCTTGTAGATGAAATAGAAAGCATGATCAATGGTTAAATTACTTACGTTCTCATTTTGGATAGCCTCTACTCTTTTCATTTCAGAATGGAGGCGTCTTTCCAAATGTGCCATCTTATTTTAAACACAATTCAGTACCTTACATAAAATAAGTAAGACAAATTATTTAGTAATTACCTTATATGCATAATGTATAGGGAAAGTATTGTGACGGGGTCGAAAATTCGAATTCGATTTTTTGACGGGAGAGCACGTTTCAAGCATCCCTGATCACGAATCGAACATTTTTGAGGTGATGTCTGTGTGTGTGTGTGTCAATGAGTGTGTGGAGACAATATCTCACGAAGGAGTGGAGCGATTTGAATGAAATTTGGTACAAAAATCACAATCCATGAATACTGGAAGCCTATTGTTTTTAAATGCAATCAAATGTTCAAAACCCTCCTACAAGTGAAATTTTGAAAAAATCATCAAAAAATCAAAACCTTTAATGAAGTTACGCAGATAGACATTTTTTATGTAATTTTTCCTTAGAAAACGATTTACATAAACTTTAGAACGCTAGCATGAACCGTTCTTGAGATATTGCACATTTTTCAAATAAATTTATCAAAAAATCCCATAAATTAAATACGACAATAATACAAAGATACGACAGCGCTCTGAGGAGCATCTAATGAGAGCAAGGAGGACGTATCTGAACCCCAGGCAAAATGATATGGCTGCAAGGAGGAAAGTCAACGAATATAATTAAATTATCTCGAGAACGGTCTATTCTACGTTCTAAAGTTTGAGTCGAACGTTTTCTAATGAAAAATTACATAAAACATGACTACTTACATAACTTTAATGGAGGTCTTTACTTTTTGATGATTTTTTTAAAATTTCATTCGGAAATTTAAAGGTCTTTCGAGCATTCGATTGTACATTAAGACAATAGGCTTCCAGTATTCACTGATTGTAATTTTTGTATCAAATTTCGTTCGAATTGTTATATTCGTTTGTGAGATATCATCTCCACAGACTCACGGACACACACCCATGCATAATTACACACACACATATATGTGCACACATACACACACATATATGCACACATACACACACACACATGCGTAATTACACACATATTTACACACACATACGTAATTACACACGCATACACACATACATATTTACACACACACATATTTACACATAAACACATACTTTACCACACACACATACTTACACACACACACATACTTACACACACACATATATGCACACATACACATGCGTAATTACACACATATTTACACACACACATACGTAATTACACACGCATACACACATACATATTTACACACACATATATTTACACATAAACACATACATTACCACACACACATACTTACACACACAGACATACTTACACACACACACACACACACATACATACATACACACACATACACACAAGCACACACATACATTAGCTCAAAAACGTTTGATTAGCATTCAGGGATGCTTAAAACATGCTCTACCGTGTGAACTCCCCGTGAAAACTCGAATTCGAATTTTCCTCCCTATCGTAATACTATATTATACTATGTATATAAGGGAAGTAATAGGAGATGTTTAAAATACACGAAATCAATATATTTTTTACAAATTCACGAAAATGCATGGATTCCGTTCAATGTTTGTTTGAAAAATAATTTTTAGATCTTTGAGATGTTGTCATATCAAAACTCTGTGGTAATGTTTTCGATCTCTAAGGCATTGATTTGTACGATAATCGCTGAAAATTACTCTTTAACATAAGATAACTAAAAAACTATTTCGAAAGAATCGCTACGAGTTTGTCTGATCTGAAGAATCCCCGAGTTGGCATGACCTGAAGAATCACTGTTCCAAATTTCTTAGTTGTGTGTTGCTTAGATTTTCTGTTCTTATAGATGTGAGGAAAAGAAGAACGGTATAAACATAATAATGATTTCTGCCTATAAGAAAAGTCGTGTAGTTTCCATATCAGATTTTTTTTAATACTAAGGAAACTCAGCTGAAACCTCCACTGAAACCACCCTTCGAGAAGCAATCAAGTAGAGAAAGCCTCGGCAACCCTAACGCAAGACCGAAAAGATAAGTCATGTGGCAGATAAGTCATGTGACTTTAGAGACTCTTCCCGTCAAGAGCGTTCCGTTTCCCCGGTAGCTCAATGGGAGAAGGTAATTGGCAAAGCGTCCTTGAAAGAAAAAATACATGCTTTTAATTATTTCTGCTACCTATAAGCTTTGGAAGATAAAAAAAATTGTAGGAGATATTGCTGAGCTTCGTGAAAAAATTATTCCATCAATGTATTTATAAAAAAATATTCATTAAAACATTTTAAACTGCGTTTTACTACATTTTGGCGATATTTGGCGGTTTTGGAAAACGAAACTGTGAGACCGCGCGCGAAACCGAACGCTTTGGATGCGTGCAACAAATTGAGTTTCCTAAGATATAATTTTAAGATTGCAATCTGGGGTATTTTTTACATTCCGTGATATCAGAAATTAAATTTTTCTAATTTCGGTATCCCGCTGGGTGAAAAATATCCTTTTACATCGGTTTCTAGATAAAGAAGATATATTTTAATTATCTTACGTTCTGATTTATTTGTCTATAAATATTATGTGTATGTGATCGATAATAGCATGTTGAGATTTTCTTATGAAAAACTTTTGGTATAACGGAATTTTGAATATAATGAGAACATTTTTATAATAAAACAATACCTTTAAGTACTTTTTATCATTTATAATAAACACTGATATACTACTTATAAAGAGCATTAGATAATTGTTAACCGTCTGAAATAATACACCTTTAATTCGGCAATACAATATATTAAAAAAAATCTAGTACAATAAATGTACATGTCTACTTTGACATATGTACTGGAAAATGTAACTGATTGATATCGAACAAATTGCATATGAAATTTATAAATAAAAGCATCCTAAGTTAATAGCTGCATTGCATTTGGCATAAAATGAAAGTGAAACTTGCTGCGCAAGTTTTAAGCAACAGCGTTGCAGATGCTTTATTACATTTATCAAATAATGAAAATTATCCTGATTTCAAAGGCTGTGAAGCAACAGCCAATTTTGTTCGCAAATTTAACAATCTATTTGATATTTTAAATAGTCAAAATTTAAATGCCACTGACTTTAAATCTCCATTAAAGCAGTCTAACAAGAACAAAATTTTAAATTTTTTCTCGGAAGCAGAAATTTATATAAAAGATTTAAGAACCTCATTTAATGGTCCCCTCATTTTGCATAGCAATAAAAAAACTGGATTTTTAGGATTTTTAACACCACAAGACTTATATCCAAAGCACTCATGGAAACAAACTATTTACATTTTTAATGACATACAAACTTTCTCAAGATCACTTAGAAATGTTTTTAGTGCGATACGAAGTAAAGGCTGTCATAATAATAATCCCACTGTAATGCAGTTTAAAACGAGCATACGTTCGACTGTTATGCCATCATGAAATAACGTCATCACTAAACTCAAATTGTTTGCCTTTGGATAAAACAAATATTTTAAATGTAACATCGTCACATAACAATTATGTAAAAACACTAAACAAAGACAAATTTTTCTCGGCAGAAAGTATGCCACAAAATCTACAAGAAATAGACAATATACCTGATATTAGCATCCATTACAGCTTAAACTTTTTTCTGGCTGATATAGTGAGTTATATAGCTGGATTTGTAGTTAAAAAATTGACTAAAACTTTAAATTGTGCAATATGCGTATCTGCTTTAACTTTTGGAGTTAGAATAACAGATTTAATAAAACAAAAAAATAGAGGGAGATTGATATACCCGGGAAAAGATACTGAAAAGTTATGCAAAGTAGGAGAAAAAACTTTTAGAATTTTTCAGCATGCTGAAAAATTAAAAATACATAACTGTATGCAAATGCTAATTACACATTCGCTGATGCAAATAGAATCTGGTATTTTTTATATTTTAAATTATCATATTTTATCTCAGGACCCTGTAGAAAACCACAAAATTTTATTAATGAAATCTATATTATTTGAATATTTCAGAATTCGATTATGTCATGTCGCTAAAGTGTACACCGAAGAACTTCAGAAAAACAAATGCAGAGGCATTAATAATAAAACTACTCTATTTGAGGTTCATTAAAATTTTATTTCAAAATTTAATATGAATTTTTGCAATCCCGTGAGAGATCGACATTTTAATTGGAAGAAGGTTAAGGGTTTGAGAAATCCCTTTATGTGTATAAAATGTAGGAAATGTAGAGTCAATGCATTTTAGTCCTACTCTAATAAGTTTTGTATAGTAGTGAAAATGGTATAAACGATATTGAAATCGAAAATAAATTTTATTTATATCTCATACTATTGAATACAAATAATTTCCCAAAAATTTGCAAAATCGAGACTTTATCGGTAAAATATATTTCAGGATTTCCTGAACACGATTTAAACACTTAAACACTTTAAACACTTAAGATGTTTATCTGTGTGTGTGTGTGTGTGTGAATCTTTGTCTGCTTATTTGTCTCTTTGGATAAGATAACTTAAAAACCCATGTACATGCCAATGTGAATTTTCATTTGTGAATATATTATGCAAAATATTGATCGACATTTAATAAAAAAAATATAGGGTAGAACATTGATACATTCGGGAAAATGTATTGAAAAATTATTTTGTGTGTGTTGAAATATTGAAGAGCACTGCAAAAAAAAATTTAGAATTATGTGAAAATTATTGAACAGCACAGTTATATGCACTAGCAGAAAAAGCACAGTTATATGCAAATGCTTGAACTTTCGCAATGCAAGTAAATCCAGTTTTCTTTTCTAATTTCAAGCATCCTATTTTATATTAAGATTCTGTAGAAAATCATAAAATTCTATTAAAAAATTACATATTATTTGAATATTTTAAAATAAAATTATGCCATCGCTAAGGTTCATAAAGAACTTCAGAAGGATAAATCAAATATCGAAGCATTAATAAAAACATTGCTTTTTTTCTTTTTTTTTAAGGTAATTCGATTTATTTTTTTTCATTTGAACATTCGATTTAATTTTATTTCATTTGAACATTCGATTTAATTTTATTTCATTTGAACATTCGATTTATTTTTATTTTATTTTAATATATATGTTTGCAATCACGTAAGATTCTTACACTCTTTAAATTAGCACTATAAATTTGTACAGAGTTATCAAGATACTATATTTTTAAGAACGCATGTACAAAATATTTTTCTATCCTCATGATTGAAATTGTAATAGTCACTCTACTGATCAACTTTTTGTATAAGTGTATTAATATAAATGAATTTAGTGTAAATAAATGTAATGTAAATAAATGTAAATGCTATATATTAGGAATATATATATATATATATATAATGATTTAAGGTGGAAATTTACAAAGTTGAACTTTAGAAACAAACAAAGAACCATTTGGAAACGAAGTTCTGTACTTTTAAAATAGAAAACGTTTAACAATTAATATAAGTCTGTTTAATGTAACGATTTGCTCAAATATTACCTATATTTCGGTAACAAAATGTTATCTATAGATATAATTTATGTTTAAGGATGAAAAAAATACTGAAATATTAATTAAAAATAATTTGTAATGACAATTTGAAAAAGAAAGTTAAAACAGTCGTAACAAAACTTGAAAATTAATGTGTAAGAAAGTGTTCCAGAATCTTAATTCACGCATTTTGAAACTGTATATTTTAGAGAATTAAAAATACGTAGTTTAAGATACTTAAAAAAGAAAGTTGCGTCAATGAACAAACAACAACAATGGCATACTTTTATAATTTTCTGGAACTGCTACAAAGCGCCGTCCTAGCGCGATTGTGTCAAATCTGGCTCTCATTTGTAGCAGCGGAGGGGGCATAATGGCCATGCTTTTAAGATCACCAAACAATGGGAAGGCTACCTCTAGTGATTCTAGCTCTTTGAAACCACCTCTGTTGGTTTATGGTGAAGGGAAAGGGAGAGCAGAAAGGTTTTTTTTGTTCCTATCCAAGTCAAAAACAGGGGAACGAGATCCGGTCGCTGAAAGGTAAAAGGAGAGAAGAAAGGGTTTTATTGCTCCCATCCAAGTCACAAACAGGGTACGAGGTCCGCTGCTGAAAGGAAAAGGAGAGAAGAAAGGGTTTTATTGCTCCCATCCAAGTCACAAACAGGGGAACAAGGTCGGCCGCTTAAGGGAAAAGAAGAAAAGAATGGGTTTTATTGCTCCCATCCAAGTCGCAAAGAGGGGAACGAGGTTGGCCGCTGAAGGGAAAAGGAGAGCAGAAAGGGTTTTATTGCTCCCATCCAAGTCACAAACAGGGAACGAGGTCCGCCGCTGAAGGGAAAAGGAGAGCAGAAAGGGTTTTATTGCTCCCATCCAAGTCACAAACAGGGAACGAGGTCCGCCGTTGAAGGGAAAAGGAGAGAAGAAAGGGTTTTATTGCTCCCATCCAAGTCACAAACAGGGGAACAAGGTCGGCCGCTGAAGGGAAAAGAAGAAAAGAAAGGGTTTTATTGCTCCAATCTAAGTCGCAAGGAGGGGAACGAGGTTGGCCGCTGAAGGGAAAAGGAGAGCGGAAAGGGTTTTATTGCTCCCATCCAACACATCGTCACGGTACGGTACAGGTCCGGAAACACAATTCGCTAAGTCTCGACCTCAGTCTCAGACGTGTCGGGTAACTGGCCACAAAGGCAGAATTCCTCCCCGCCACCTGAAGAGTATGCTTCATGAAGGCCCGGTGATAATCCACTGATTAATCTTATCCCTGTAGGGGAGGTAGGCCAGAGCAGAGGCTACAGGGCCAACGCCCAATTTCGCCCTCCCCCTTAGGGCAAAAATACTAAGCGGTATTGTTAAAACCCTTAGTATATTTGCTCTATGGGATCCATGCATATAAAGTCCACGCATTTCGTGCGCTACGCTCGTCTAAGCATGGAAACAAGAACCGGCGGACATCAACTCCCGCTGATCCTCCCATCTGCTCCTAATGTCCACAGTCATATGCTAGCCACATATCTCTCCCATTTAATATTACTATTTCTTATACTTCCCTAGATTCCTCTAATAAACCAATTTATTAAGATTGAAACTTGAAACACTTTATTCCTTTACAACTTTGGTCATACCATAGAAGAAAAAGCACTAACTCTCTAACTTTATGGATCATACAATTTAGATCCAGTCTATCTATGAGCAAATATTACATTAATTGCATTGTTAAAAACGTGAATTTGAAGATACAGGAGGAAGCAAGTCTTTCTAACGCCTAAATATTCATATTCTGAATTGTTATATTGGGAAGGCCTCTCAATATTAACTTTCCTATTCAGCTGATTCATGGAGGTGGTCTCATGTCCTACTCCATGAGCTGAATACAGTCTCCGTTTTGTTTCTTCAGGTCGTGGAATTAGAAAGAAGAAGATAAAACTGCTATGGATGAAACATTTGAAAATGAAATAATGCTTTGAGAATTATATCTATACTAGCCGAATACCCGTTGAAAATCAACGGTCTCGCAATAAGCAACTCCTGAATAATGTAAATTTTTAAAAAATTCGCGTTTAGCATTTAATTCGGCAAATCGAATATTTTGGTGTGCAGAACCTCCTAAAAAAGAAAATATTGGAAAACTTAAATTGCGCACTTCCTCCTTTCAAACTATCTATCCGTATACCAGATTAAAGTCTATAGCATCCCGAAGCATGCTATTTTATCATTTTCCCTTTCGAACGTTTTTCTGTAAAGCCCACCCATAAATGAACATTTTTGAAAAACTCTGTTCGTCTTGGGTTTTTTATCAGATGATTGGCCCATATACCAAATATCAAGCCTCTATCACATTTAAAAGAAAACGTGTCTCATTTATTCCGAAAATCGAACATATTGGTGTTCGGTACCCCCTAAAGTTGCAACTATTGGAAATCTGAAATTGCACTTTTTCTAAGCTATAATGATTGTCTCAAACGATATTGTCGTTTTCTTCATATGAAGTTTTAACTTCTTACTTTTACTTCCATGCTTCCATTAAAGTCTAATGATCGTGCATTAGGTAATGTGTTGTGGCAACACAAAATTAAAACACAAAAATTGCAAAAAGGGCTAAAATTTGAAACGCTATATCTCCAGATACATTAGTTTTATTGAATAACGGATTCCAGATTTGGATTCAGAATATTCGAATTAGTAAATAGTATTTTTACATCACTTGGCGTGGCATTTGGTGCTCTGACATACTGACACTGCGTTTTCAAAGAGGTGATTGAAAACATTGTGCGTATTGATGTCAATGTAAACATTAACAATATTTCATTACAATAAAAAATTTATAATCTTTTCAGTTTTACAAGCAACATAGACAATAAAATTGGGACTTTCAGTGATGGATGTGCGAAGCGTCGCTGCTTGAAAAGCTTCGTTCTCCCGTTCGGGGTTCTTTGACTTGATGACTGTCTTCAGATTCCGAACTTGAGACGTGACAAGTGGGCTCCTAAAAGATAAAAATACGAATTTGAAAAATTATTTCTTGCATCTTCATATTTCATCTTTAAGCTTTTTTACTTTCTCATTCTATTGTATTGGAAAAGTATTGTTTCCAGATTATTTTCGAATTCGAGGTTTTGTGATAAATAACTTTTGAAGTTCAAAATATGGTTGCGAATATGCAAAAACTTTCACTGTGCTTTGCCTCTGTAGGAATTGATGATCATGGGTGCCGAGCTCGGGACCTCTAGAGCTTACAAGATCGACATTATACGCTTAGACCAAAACCTAGCTTCGAATTCAAACTTATAATTCGGGTACATATTCCTAGCACCTTTGATCGATGTTTTTGGCAGCAGCAGAGTCGGCTACTGCCGTCACACACTTCACCCCATGATGAAAAACCCAGTCGAATTTTGATGAGAAGGGGGCCACCCAGAATATACCAGTCACTTCCCTGGATTTAGATATTCTAATTTTATCTTCTATTTTATATTTCGGAAGTTTCTGTTTAGTATCTGTAGGCAATATAAGCAAATTATAATAAACCTTTATTTCATTCTTCTTTTTACTAGTCTTAACAAGTGTCATTCTGCCTCCACTAGCCATGCCGCTCGAAGCTGTTTTATACTCCTTCTGACTTGCGCCGGTACTTTGCGCATGTCGACGTCGACTGAACTGTTTTGCACATGCACAATGATTTGCCTTCGTCCCACGATTCTCCAGAACTGATTGTGAACCATTGTATCCATATTAACTCCGAGTTATGAGTCCAGCCACGGAAGATGGGCGATTTAGCTTAGCGCGTATTCTGCATTCCAATTCATCCCAGAGGTGTTCAATAGGATTCAGATCGGGACTCTGTGAAGGCCAGTCTAATTTTTCAACACCCATCTCTGCAAAACATGTCCGCACAGCCTTCGCTGTATGGACAGAACAGTTATCCTTTTGATACAGAAACGATCCTTCCACGAACTGTTGCTAGAGAGTTGAAAGTGCAGAGTTGTTAAGAATGTCAACATACATACATTGCAGTGTTCATGTTTTCTACCACTGGAACTACGGGACCCAGGCCGAACCATAAAAAACAGCCCCAAACCATGACGCATCCACCAACAAACTTTACAGTTAGAACAATACTGTAAGGACGAGATTTGGATCTCGCATTACTGTTGTATAAAACGCATAAATCTATAATGTATTTCTGATCTTCATATTCATATACAGCTTTTTAATATATTAAATTCTGCCTTGAACTCCTTCTTGTCATGCATTTGCGTAATTTATAGTCTACAAATATCTATCTCTTTTAATCGCAATCTAAAGCCATTTTTAAAAAGTATTATTTCGAACGAGCGTGCACTCAAAGAGAATTATTTTCCGTTAAATTCGAGGTCATTTTAGCAGGCGAAAAAGGAAATGCCATGTAAATGTTTAACAGCATTTGCATTTATTTCGGCTGAGATAAAGATATCCTTGCGGTGCGAAACAGTGCCTGGTACGACGGACTGGCGGCGATGGACATCTGGCATTGATGACGTAGATTGGAGATGGCGTGAGAATTAGATTTGCATGGCAAAATTTGTTCTTCGATGAGCTTTCTCGCAGGTCCGTGTGACGGCTGCATAAAAGCGAGTTGAACCATTTTTCTGGGCGCATTCCCCAATTTAACTGCCAACCTCGCTGCGGTAGTCCGGTTCCGGCCAAGTTATTTTCGACGCTCACTTCGGGTTTCGGCCACTAGGTCGACTCCTGTGTGATGGAGTCGATGGCATTCTTCGTCTGGTAAGGTTGGGGGCTCAATATCCCTTCTTTGTGCTGGTGGTGTTTTTTCTTCCCGACCGGGGATTAATTCCCTATAAACTCTTGGGTTAGGGCCCTCGGTCTGGGTTTACATAGGTCATTCCTGGAAGCCCGTGAGCTTGGGGAATGTTGCCACGCCTGACGACGGATGATCCGAGGTCCTTCCGGATCGAAGCATGATATCGACGATTGAGCCCGAGGCCCATGTCAAGTCCGTTAATAGCGACGACGCTGCCTGTGGGATTGACCCGAGGACCATGTCGGGTTTGATTCCGTCCAAGTCCGAGCCTGTCAGATGAATGATGCTGATTGCCCAGGCAGGGCCAAGAATCTCCTGTAGACCCGTCTGGTGTGACGACTTTTCCTCACGGAAAACGGGAATAATCCGTTCGGGTACTCTCCTCCATCTCTTCATGGCTTGAGGTAAGAGCCTTTTACGTTCCTGTTTCGGAACCCAGAATTTTCCCGACGTTTTAATTTAATAGCTGATTGATCGACGTAAGAACAGTGATCTTACTGACAAAATTACTATCTCACCAATTTAAGTATTTAATTAAATTTGCTCATTAATTATCTAAAGAACAATTGCTCTTTGAGTGCTCGCCCCCCTGTTGACTTGACTATACTTATTGTATAAAATATATGATTTATTATTTACTACTGTTTCGCCTCATATTATTTACATTATTATTACTGCGGCTAAAAGCCGGTGGCATGTTGAATAAGTCCTTGCGCCTGAGTCCAGTGGCATTCGGCTGATAAGGATTCAGCATTATAATCATTCAGCATTATAATCATTCAGCATTATAATCAGCATCATTTAACTCCATAATTTAACGTCTCTAATAAAGTAATTTCAGTTAAATTAATTTCTGTGTGTTCAATTAAGACCCATGAGTTGTGTATTATTTATGTATAATTTTAGCTGAAGAGATGACGTGCTTACAAGGTAAGGATTACAAGATAAGTTTTATTGGTTTATAGTGTCAGGCAGGTCATCTTGAAGTTTTACTCCCGGACAAGGGGATGAACCTATGTAATGGATAAAGTATGATCACGGATTTGTATGTGGTACTGGTGCTTGTGTGGTTATTCATAAACGTATTAATTTCGTATTCAAGAACATATTAATTTCGTAGACCATGGTCTTCACATTTTACCATATTAACATCTAAATATACTTGAAACAAATTTCGCGTCACCGCAATACACTCGGGCAGGAAGTGTTCGTCTGGCATCTGCCAAACCCAGATGGGCCTTTTGAACTGTCAGATAGTGTAGTGAGATTTATCACTCCAAAGTTATTGTTTCCACTGCTCCACAGTCCAATGGCTGTGAGATTTGTTTCCCTACAACATTTTGCATTGACCTGGCTGATGTTGGGCTTGTGAGCGACTACATGACAGTGGAAACCTATTTTTTTCAGGTCCCGATGAACAGTTCTGGTGCTACAAACGACGCCAGATGCATTTTGGAACTCACTAGTGACCGCTACTGCCGGGACCTTGTGATTCTTCAGCAGCACCCTCTTCAGGGTTCAACGGCTGCGATGAGTTTCTGCGGCCTACCCCTTCGTTCTCCTGAAGTTGTAGATATCTTGCAATTGTATGTCCTGCAGTTGTATATACATATATATATATATATATTGAAAGAATCGCAAAATGTTATATATAATATTTTGCTTAACAAACAATACTTTACTTGGCAAGCAAATATTCCTTCGAAACAATACTTTTTTATATAAATAATTGTATGAGAAAGTAAATGTATGTATATTGAGGGTAGCACATTCTATTGATTTGTAAAGGGATGTAAAGTTATTTTCTGCCAAAACGATGGTCATATAATGACATTTGAGAATTAAGAATCTGAGTAAATGCAATTACACTACATGTCATTTTTCAACTATTTTACGATCAATTACGTGTTTATGAATTTCTCAACTACAGTTTCAACAACTAATTCTCATCCATTATTGATTAAAACCAAAGCATGTTACTTTTTCTTACCTGTTTTATCCGCCTCCATTTTGCTCTTCTGTTCTGAAACCAGGTTTTCACCTACAAAAAATAAATACTTTAATGAAATCATCGATATTTTTTACTATCTGAGTTCTACAGAGTATATAGCTTATGTCTTATTTTATTTACCTTGCTTAAAGAAAGCATTTTAGTAAACAGTTTTTATTGAAATTTAAAATCTAGACGTTTTCGGAGGTGCTAATTACGATAACTCAGTTTTAGCATTCTGTCCAAAAAATGTTTAATAAAGTGCTATGTATGTCAACAATATGGTCATGTAACTGTTCAAACTCTGAATTCCTCATACTATATTCTGCCCTGCACGATGATTACAACATATTTTAAATGTGAAAACTGCTCAATGTGTATATTATCCTGGTGGAATATAGCGCCAAGACAACTCTGAAGCAAGAGTATATCCTCGGCCTCTAAAACATTTCTGATGCTGTCTATGGAACGATTTTTGAATTCATACCAAGCAAGATCATGAATGGAGTCCTGTGGCACTCCAAAACATGAAATTTGGCATCAGACCAGTAAGATTCTGCAAGCTGCCCTTCACTACAATATCTTCAAACACCTATGCGAGCCTATTGGTGCAGCAACTTGAATCGTGACTTGTCAGAAAACACAAATTGTTGCCAACTAATACGCCACTGTCTGCGTTCAAGACCCCATTGCAGCGCTGAGCATGCGTGTTTGAGTGTCACAGGAATTCGCTGTAATAGACTGCGAGTCGAACTGTACTGAAAGTCAAAATATGGTCTATGACAGTGCTTCACTGTTGTGCTAAAACCGTCAGTGTCGCTGTGTGATTGGTCGCTGCTCACGTACATCTTCCATCCCGTTTAGTAGTGCAATTTTGCGGTCCAGTTCCAAGATTTCTGCGTATCTGAGTCTCGTCTATCAATTGACTCTATGTTCACATCACTAAGCTAGTGTTTCGTCCTATACGAATGGCAATTTCGAGGTAAGAAAATCAAACTGTTCTCTTCGTAACAATCCTTCTTCGCTTAAAGTATGTCAGGTGTTTACAACGAGACTTACTTTCTTCGGTGACGAGGCAATGTCGGCTAAACAAGTACAGAACATAAGTAGAACAGAAAAGGGTTTTGGAAGCAAAAAGAGCTAACATGGTCGGCAAATATTACGAAATCGGAAAAAGGAGTTTTTAAAACCAATTTTCATTCCACTTATTTTGGTATTTGTTCAGAATCTGTTTTTACAGCTGATTTGGTTGACTCATGCAAATTCCGAACCCAGTTAGTTGTCAATTTTTTTTATTAGAAAGAGCATTATAAAAGCCTATAGTTTTACTCACTGAACAAATACGTTGAATCCTTTGCTTTTTGGTATTTTACCCTTCATTCATTGGGCTCATCTCTTGTTCCTCCCTTCTGGGTATTTCATCTTTTTCATTCATTGTGTTCATCTCTGGTTCCTTCCTGTGTATTTTGCATCTTTCATTCATTGTGCTCATCTCTTGTTCCTTCTTCTTGGGTATTTTACCTCTTTCAATTATTGTGCTCATCTCTGGTTCCTTCCTCTTGGATATTTTGCCTCTTTCATTCATTGTGCTCATCTCTTGTTCTTCCTTGCTGGGTATTTTACCTCTTTCATTCATTGTGCTCACCTCTTGTTCCTTCTTCTTGGGTACTTTACCTCTTTCATTCATTGTGTTCATCTCGTGTTCCTTCTCCTTGGGTATTTTACCTCTTTCATTCATTGTCCTCATCTCTGGTTCCTTCCTCCTGGATATTTTGCCTCTTTCATTCATTGTGCTCATCTTTTTTTTCTTCCTCCTGGATATTTTACCTCTTTTGTCTTCTTTCGCTGTTGGCAATACATCTTTTCAGCTTCAGTTACATTTGTTGTTATTGCATCAGTCGCCGATCTTGTTCCCATGAATGAAGATTGCGCTTCTTGTGTGCTCCGACGAAGGCCGTTTTATTGTCCTTGAAATCGATACTATTATTTTCGTATTGTATGTTGCTTTTAATATAATTTTAGTTTTATTATTTTAGAAGTAGTTCAAGCTGTACATAAGTTATTTTTTAAGTCTTACCTGCCGCTCACTTAGCCTCAAAGCCGCCGCTATTCTCTTTCGTTCCGTAGAAGATAGATATTTGTGTTCTGCAAAAGTGTTCTCCAGGGTTGTAGTCTGATCACTGGTGAAACGGATTTGGCCACCTTTACGCTTTGCCGGATTTCTTGGAATGTGTTTCCAAATAATCTGTCTGTTACCGGAACAGTCTGAAATGAAAATAATACAAATTCCATAATTGAAGTCAATATAGATTATCATCGGCTATAAAGTTTAAACCCATTTAAAGAGAAACTGGCAAAAAAAAAAGATACTCTAATAGCCAAAGTTTTAAAATTAAGCTAGCTGCTGGTTTTAAGAACTAGTTGATTTCAAATGCCCAATACCCGCCAGTTAAGCATGAGGATTACTGCTAACGATAGATAGGAATATTAGAATCTGACTACCGCTAGAACTTTAAAATGGGTGTCATTCATTTTGTAACGATAAATTCTGTATAATATGATTATGAACGAATTAGCTGTAATTATTCCAATTAAAGAGCAAAATGTTAATTTTTCAAAGTTCCACCTCTGCCGAGATGCTTTCTCCGGGTCCACCTGTATGTCATTCACACTGAATTTTATTTTGATATTTTACAACAGCGATGTTTTACAACTATTATCTTTTACAACAAGTATATTATACAACATTGCTGTTTAACAGCATTGTTATTTTACAAGAAAAATATTTTACAACAATGATCATTTTCATACAAAACTGTTGTAGGTCGAACGCTGAAAAGCCATTGCATTCTCCTGGTGACTGAGCTCAATATTTATGAAATTTGATACTGATAGTTGCGTTATAAGACTAAATTTGCCAGTCTCCATAGAAGTTCGTTCAATTGTTTCACATTCAAGTTTTCTTTTAATTTTTGCCCTAAATTCAATTTCCAATAAATCGAATTATATCAAAATTATCAAAGAAAATGTTTTAATTACTAAACGTTACATTCATGTACCCTAGGTCAAATCTCATGTTGGGTTAATTGGCAATGAAACTGCAGATCACTACGTCAAATTTGCTATTTATATTGGTATTGATGTCAAAACTTCTTGTCTCTGTCCTTGTTTATTTAACTTTTGTAAAACTTCATTAATTGATATCTGGTAAATTTGTTTAAATGACTATACTTCTCATCGACTATACTTCTGACTATACTTCTGACTATACTCTCATAAATGACTGTACTCTCAATGATCCATCAATAATTAAACCTTTTTACCGACTGTAGACTCCGAGTAGCAAAATTTTAATAAATAAAATTTCTATTTTCGTACTGGCCATGGCCTATTTATTGATTATTTGCGCTATTCTAAAATCAAATCTACTTCTAATTGTACCTGCAACCAATATGGAGATGTTGATCATCATATTTTTTCTTGTCCACATTCAAAAAATTTTCATTTAACGAAGCTACCTATGGTGTTTCACTCTGTCTTTGTGTTTTTATTTGTTATTAACAAGAGTTTTCGCCTGTGCTTTTGTCTCAATTTTTTTTCTTTCTCTTCCTAGTTTTGGCTTTCTCTTTTTAAAAATGCTTATCGTCGTTTCTTGTTTAATCCTGCATTATTTTTTGCTGTATTATTATTGTTTCTTATATGTTTTGCTATTAATTAGGACTGAACGCATTTATATATTGTATTTCTATGTATATTATCTATGTATGTTTATGTATGTTTTATTTATGTGTATTTACTTATTTAACTGTTTTCTGTGGTTTTTTTTTCGGCCATACCTTGTAGATACCTTTTGGATCAGTTGAACGGTTAATAAATAAATTAAATACATACAAGCTGTCTTGCTGTCACTGCAAGTATTGGATATTCCTTAAAAGCACCAAAATACCTACAGATTCTACGCAGTTTCGGTATGTTTTCTGTGTGTATAAATTATATTTTATTATTAATAAGTATGGTAAATACGTCTAAAATATATCAAATATTTCCAATCAAAGACTACAAGAGCTATAAACTGTATTTACAAGCACCATCTTAACCCACAAGAACTTTTTACATTTTTAAGTTCCATAGCGCAGTCAGACATCATAATATCCATCATGAGTGGTACTGTTCATGTACAAGAACTTTTTACATTTTAAAATGCCATAGAGCTTTCCAGCATCATAATGTCCATCATCAGTGACAATATCCATTGTCACTGATGATGGACATTATGATGTCTAAAAGCGTTATGGCACATTAAAATATAAAACAAGTTCTTGTACGTCAAGATGGTGATTTTTAATACAGTTTACGGATTTTGTAGTCTTTGATTGAAAATATTTGATACATTTTATTATTTCAAAAACCCATAAAACACGATATTTGCTCTTACGTCATCCTTGCATAAAACTTTAAAATGTATCTAATTTGCTTTTACCTGTTTCCACAGCTCTGGGGAAGTACGGTGATTGAATAAAGAGAGGATATAGCGATTACATCGGAAACGTATGATTAATCATGTTTGTGATGATGTTCCTTTGATTACTGATATCTGCAGGATATTGGATGGTTTTGTCTGTTCAGATCTGATAGGCTTCAATGACGACAATCGATAGTGGAACAGCGGAAGTAAACAATAATCGGATTTGTATTTGACTTTCCGAACAAATATTTCCGTTATGAGAAAAAGTATCTGTATGATTACCTTTACTACATCTTTTAATTTGAGAGAGGAAGTAGATACTTAGAAGCATGAAAAATTTATTATTCATCACCACGTTTGTGAGCTCGTTGAAAACATGTTGAAAACTTCTTTTAAAGCAAGGAATTTAGAATTTTTCTGATCAAAATACAGGGTATCCGTATAAAAAATAACCAGGAGTTTTAATTATAGATATTTCTGTTTTACACCGTTACGGAAGAAAACTGTCAAAGAAAGAAAGGTGTTGAAGGCCCAGACCACACGACCAGCCCTAGGATGAATTTCCGTGAAGAATTTCCGCCCCCTTAATGAATTTCCGTGTCGTCACCCCTAATGGCACGGCGAACGTCTAGCTAGACGATAGACTATGTCATTCCACATTCTTGTAAGTATGTTGGGTGTAACTGTAGCCACAGCGTCCGTTGCATGTTTTTAGATCGTTGGTTGGACTGACCCATCGGGCTAGAGGTCAGTACGAACGAGATTTAGAGGTCAGCAGGAACTTGGGCCTGACCGACGGGCTTGAGCCCAGACCGACCCATGGGCCGGAACAGCCTGAACTTTCTAACACTGTTTGAGGCTGGACCGGGTTTGGGTTTAGTTTATAAAAAATCGGGTCAAACACATTTAAGTTTGAAAAACATTTAAATGGATTCTAAGAGTACATGAAATAATTGTGTGGGTTTCATCTATGTAAATATAATTGTTTAAAAGAAGCCAACTTTTATTTTAATTCTTCGTACAAAAATTTCGCAAATTCATGTTTTTAATACATTTAAATACAAATCTTTTCGGCCCGGACCGGGCTGAGACTCCATGGTTTTCTGGCCGGGTTGGTGCACTAGTACTGTCGAGAAGGGCTGGGTGTAAGTCTGAAATTTCGGCTCGTGCAGACTATTTGTTTCTAACTGGTTCAGTCTTTGGACTGAGTATTCACCGGCACCTTGGCGTACAGTATCCGGGCCGTCAAAAATGAAAGGATTTCACGGGCTGGCAATTCAGGAATAGGGATAGTCATTTAATAGACGTTTTTCAATGTTTGAGTAGGCTAATTTTCGGGTTGGTCTGACCCTCAGGCCAAACTCAGGCTGGCACATCACGTTATTGCATGGTTACCGCCTGGGACGGGCCCCTTTCGTTGAAAACATTCATTTTAAAAACTGCAGGAATGCTAAATTTTAGGGATTTTATTTCTGCCGTGATAAATCGAATGTTGATTTTTGACCATCAGTGGCGAAGCGGGATAACATAAGAGACACAGAACCCAGGTACAAAAATTAGCAATGAAAATGTTTTTAATTTATTTTCTACTATTTGCTACATTTTAAAATACATGTTTGTGTGGATCTATAAAAATTGTTTTTGATAGCTTGAACCTCTAAAGAAAAAACATGTGCTTTCTATGGCGGGTCCTGAACTGGCTCGACCGGTAAGATTCAATATGTACAAGAGTTTTCTATCTGCTCGGGTTCTCGAATGCTCGGCTTTCTCCCCCTCCTTAAACATACAACTTCCTATTGCTGGTCAGGAACGGGTTGGATCTGTAAGGTTCAAAATCCAAAAAATCAAAATATACCCCGAATGGCAACGATATGCTTAATATAAACTTTCTAACTGCTTCGATTTTCCAATTATTCCTCAAAAACATGTTGCTGAGTCCACTTCAAGGATATGAGCTTGCAATATATAGCCAGTTCGGAGATCCAGGGTTCGATTCCCGTTTGGGGCAGCAAGACTCTTTACAATGTGATTTCCTGATACGGGCATGGGACAGGATAGACCGGTAAGGTTCAAAACTCCAAAAATTAAAATATACCACAAAAGATAACGAGTACTACATTTTATATTTACAGCTGTTCCGGTTTTCAAGTTGTTTTCAAAAAGTATGAACCTCGCTATTACAGACACAGAGCGGACTGGAAATATAAGATCCGAAATCTAAAGATTAAAAGATACCACGAAAGACAACAAGCACCAAATTTGATCTTTCTAACTGCCCCGCTTTCCGAGTTATTCCCAAAAGATGAATATCTTTTGTGAATAACTCAAATGGCAGACCCAGGACGGGCTGGGCTGGGCTGGGCTGGTAAGGTAGAAAATACAAAGAATTAAAATACATACCACGAAAGATAACGAGTATCTAATTTAAGCATTCAAGTTGCTCTGATTCTCAAGACATTTCCTTAAAACATGCAGCTCATCTTTCTATTATGGGTCAAAACGGGCTGGACCGCTAACTAAAAAATTAAATTGTACCACGAAAAACAACGATCTACCTTATTTAAGCTTTCTGACTGTTTCGGTTATCGCGTTATTCTTGAAAATTGAGTATCTTCCTATGGCGAGACCAAGACAGGTTGGACCTGTAATGTTCGAAATCCAATGAATTAAAACATACCACGGAAGACAACGACTACCAAATTTGAGCTTCCTGACTTCCCCAATTCTCTTTATGTCTCCCAAACATGTATCTGTCTATTCAAGGGCCCAGAGAGAATATAGAATATACCAAGAAAAGCAACGGTATGCTTAATTTGAGCTTTCCAGCTATTCCGATTCTCGATTTATTCCTTGAAGAAAACGTGCATATTTTTTCTGCTGGCCCAAGACAGGTTACACAGATTATGTTCAAAATCCAAAGAATCAAAATTTACCACAAAAAACAACGACATGTCAAATTTAAACTCACAATGAATAGGTGGAACCTGGTTAGTTAGGACCTCAAAATTTTAAAATGAAACAAATTTGTGTAATGAACACAGTAAATAGACATATGCTATCCGATAACTGTTGTAGTTGGGGAAGAATTAAGAATCGTTCATATCTGAATAGAAGATTGATGGAGAGAGACACTTTAAAATATGTCTATCCTGAAAAATCGAAACTCTTTCTTGATACAACTGAAGAAAATTGGAAACAGTCTCCAAGCGGAGTAAACATTTGTCGATATCTCTATTTATTTATACAGAAGACATTTGAAACTTTCACTGGAAAATCAGGTGCTTTCACGGTCGTTTACTAAATTGTCTTGACCCCTCTTCCCCCCTCATCACTTAATTAGGACTACTACTTCGAAATTGCCCGGGCTGAAAATTTGACCTAATCCAACCTTGCGTTGATCCTAATCTGGTAGGCAACGTTTTTGATATAACCTCATAAATGAATTTCCAGTTATGTTAAATCTCTTACTGAGCTCATCTACGGTCACTAATTGGCGCATGCGCACGGAAAAATCCTTAAAAGATTTCCTCTGCGATGGCGCAAACTAGAAGTTTATATAGTAAAAATATTTCCGATATATACTTTCACATTTTTATATATCTTCCATCCGATCACTCTGTAGTTTTCGAAACCAGTGACAATGTAGAGAATTATGTTAGCCCCGCCCATCTTAACAAAATTCCAAGAGTTTGGGATGACAGTGAAGTGATTTCAGCCCCTATTGCAAAACGTTGCATAAAAGCAAGGAAACGCTCAACTGATCGCCGCTGTAAATAAAATCTTATCATTCACTTCACTTTTTAACACTTTACAACAAAGTTGAAAAGTGTTTATGACTTTGTTCATTCTGTCTGTCTGTGTCCGTTAGCACGATAACTGCCGTAAAAATGACTTAATCAAAATGAAATTTTAGTATGTTGTTCAGACGGTCTGTTGGACCTACGGGAATATAAATGAATAATATCACCCAAATAGTTTTGGATTGAACCCGTGTTGAAGAAATGAAATACATTGAGCTCTATGGGACCTAATTTTTCGAAAACTTTTTAAGCGGATTTAAAATTCACAAATTGCTTCGAAAATTTTAGGTAATATTCAAATTATTCCATAAAATATATAAAAAAAAATTCAGCGAAATATATTCAGTAGTTTTTTAAATAAAAATTAACATAATAATAAACCCTCTTATATGAAGCGATCACATGAACATGATATGAACAGATCACGTGGTCCACTTCAAAATGATATGTGACATCCATCTTGTCTCAAAATCGTGATTTTAAAAGTTCTTTTTAATTCATATTGAGTGTTGTATCCGTCCTAAAACCACTCTATTTTTGCTTAAATTCTGTGCATCTACATACCGAAACAGCGCAATAACAATATATTTGGGTTTAAATGCTTATCCAAATTTGATTATTTCTTCAACGAAGCCCATTTTTCACCTATGTAAAATGTAAACAGCAAAATATGTAGAATGAGTTGTATTAGAATTGCTGTATTTCTTTAACACAAAATCATTTAGTTCATGGAGTCTGCGTAGCTGATATTAATGCAATATTCATTGATTTTACAAAGAGAAGGACCATTTTTTTCGATGAAGTTTTACGCAGAGTTTAATTACTTGTAGCTCCATGGTCTTAATTTTTAAAGAAAATAAATTATTATAGTATTGTGATGAATGACACGAATGGGAAATTATTTATGAATGAAATGTTGCTTTTATAGAGAGAGCCAGGCGTGTTATTTTTTCTATGACGTTATTTGAAATAATTTCAGTTGTTTTCGATGAAGTTTTCAAATATAATAAATTATCGTAGGATTATGATAATTCTAAAATTATTACCGAGGAATGTATCACATTTTAGAGATGTTTAAACCAGGCACTTTTTATTTCAATGCCGTCATTTGAATGAAGTTCATTTCTTCGATGAAGGTTTAAGTTTTCAAATATAATAAATTAATGTAGTATTATGATAAGTTTTAAAATATTACCGAGGAATGTATTGCACACATTTTAGACATGTCTAAATAAAATTGCATTGAAGTTGGGAAGTGTTTCATAATCAATACTTTAAGCATGATTGATCTTTCTTGTTAAAGTTCTTTTTAATTCATATTGAGTGTTGTATCCGTCCTAAAACCGCTTTATTTTTGCTTAAATTCTGTACATCTACACATTGAAACAACGCAATTACAATATAGTTGAGTTTAAATGATCATCAAACTTTGATTATCTCTACAACGAAACCTACTTTTTACTTATGGAGAATGTAAATACCAAAATATATAGAATTAGTTGTATAAGAATTGCTGCATTTCTTTAACGCAAAATTATTTAACTCATGGAGTCTGCAATATAGCTGATATGAATGAAACATTCATTGATTTTACGCAGAGAAGCAAACTATAAATTTTTCGATGCAGTTTTAGGCATAAAGTTAAATTACTTGTACCTCCATAGTTTAAGTTTTTAAATAAAATAAATTATTATAGTATTGTGACGTATAAAAGGAATGGAAAACAGTTTATGAACTTTTATAGAGAGAGCTAGGCGATTTAAATTTCGATGAAGTCATTTAAATAAAGTTCATTTGTTTTTGATGAAGTTTTCAAATATAATAAATTATTGTAGTATTGTGATAATTTTAAAAATATTACCGAGGAATGTATAGCATTTAAGAGATGCTTATATAAAATTGCATTGAAGTTGGAAAGTGTTTCATAACCAGTGCTTTATGCATGATCGATCTTTCTTGTTAATTTTTGGAAAACGCTATTATATTTACTTTCTCATACGTAGTTTTGAGAAAGTATTGTTTTCACAAAATTTTTCGATTGTGAGATTTTAACGCCAATTTTTATTTTAAGATCTCCTGAAGATGATTTAGCTGCTTTTGAAGTGATGTCTGTCTGTCTGTATGTCTGTTGTCGATTTCTTGTGTACACGATACCAGCCACATATATTAATGGATTTTCACAAATGTTTATGTCCGTCTTTGTTATCAAAGTATCCACAACTACACAGCATTTGTTTTAAATTTGAGCGAAAAATTCGAAATTTATTTGAAATTTGAAATTTTTTTAACATGGTGGCATAGGGCAAAATTTGACATAATCACGCATAAGAGAGTTTATTTATGGCTCAATGATCTCTACACTTTATAGTTTCAATAATTGTTGTGAAAAATAGCTGCGATACAATTTTTTTCTTGTGACGTTATTAAACCCCTCGGGAGGGGACCAACTTACCCGCCCCCCAAGGGTACATTCTCAAGTGTGGTATCAATTGCAAGATTTTTTTCAAGACCTTTAAAATGAAGGGTAACATGCTATAATTGTAATCATTTGGGCCCATGATGCCCATTTTTCAACATGTTTCTTGTAAAATGTGAAAAAAAAAGCTACTAAAAATGGATTCTGGTATGAGAAACCGAGGCGAGCCACACTGCAGTTAATTTTTAATTTGATATATGGTTCCTAGTTGAGTATAATGGTAAAACATGTTCACGCAGAGCTTTAACGTCACGCCAAGTGGATATCTGACTAACGGTGTGACGGACCTGCTAAATTGATTGAAAAGCAGAACGAATGTGTGTTTCCTCGCGCATGAAAGAGGGCAGCATTTTATATATTAAAAATTGAACTGCCCGGATTAAAGACGAACATGTGTTAACCTTACGAATACAAATTCTCATAGTCTAAATTAGTACCCATAAAAAACATAAGAATCGGCCAACATTATCCATTTACAAAAAAAAACATTGTTGACTAGTGTAAACAAAAATATTTCGACATTTGCAGAATTAGATTCTTCAAATTAATTATCCATTTACAAAAAACATTGTTGACCAGTGTAAGCAAAAAATATTTCGACATTTGCAGAATTAGATTCTTCAAATAAATTATCCATTTACAAAAAACATTGTTGACCAATGTAAGCAAAAAATATTTCGACATTTGCAGAATTAGATTCTTCAAATAAATTATCCATTTACAAAAAACATTGTTGACCAGTGTAAGCAAAAAATACTTCGACATTTGCAGAATTAGATTCTTCAAATAAATTATACATTTACAAAAAACATTGTTGACCAATGTAAGCAAAAAATATTTCGACATTTGCAGAATTAGATTCTTCAAATAAATTATCCATTTACAAAAAACATTGTTGACCAGTGTAAGCAAAAAATACTTCGACATTTGCAGAATTAGATTCTTCAAATAAATTATCCATTTACAAAAAACATTGTTGACCAGTGTAAGCAAAAAATATTTCGACATTTGCAGAATTAGATTCTTCAAATTAATTATCCATTTACAAAAAACATTGTTGACCAGTGTAAGCAAAAAATATTTCGACATTTGCAGAATTAGATTCTTCAAATTAATTATCCATTTACAAAAAACATTGTTGACCAGTGTAAGCAAAAAATATTTCGACCTTTACAGAATTAGATTCTTCAAAAAAATTATCCATTTACGAAAAACATTGTTGACCAGTGTAAGCAAAAAATATTTCGGCATTTGCAGAATTAGATTCTTCAAATAAATTATCCATTTACAAAAAGCATTCTTGAGCAGTGTAAACAAAAAATATTTCGGTTTTTGCAGAATTAAGATTCTTCAAGTAAATTATCTATTTACGAAAAACATTGTTGACCAGTGTAAGCAAAAAATATTTCGGCCTTTGCAGAATTAGGTTCTTCAAATATTACCTTATTGTCCAGGTCAATTGAACTTCTTTGAAGTAGTTATTAAAATTGTCAACAACTGTATCACCGAGTTAGCAGGTGGTAAGTGGTTCCTATTCCTAAGCAAGCAACAAGCCTCAAATGGTATTGAAGGACCATCTGCTACTGTTGACATGAATCAAGATAGTTTCAATTATCTTAGCCACCCGGCAGTTTCATGCCTAATATTCGGAAGCCCGTGAATTATCAACATGGCCCAATATTTGATTTTCTCAGATTATTCTACCGATAACGGCAAAGCAGAGTATTGGATATATATTGTTATTTTACTCTGCTTTATCCATTAGATCCAAAATCGGTAATGTGTTTTTTCTTTAGTTTGGTTAAAAGCACTTCAATAAGGATAACAAATTAAAATCGTTATCATAAAGTTGTTTGAAAAGTTGTTGGAAAGGCTGGAGAAATAGTTTTCAAAACAAACTTAAATAGTTTTCAAATACAAAATACATACAATAGGTATTTTGTGTTTTACTATTCATCGTTTTTCAAAAGTATTTTATATATTTTTTCTTTAATTTGAAAAATTTTTGAGTAAAATAAATGAATTACTAAAATAAATTGCAATACAAATTTATTGGGATAAGTTCCTTATTTGAATTCTTACTTGTTTATATCCATATAGGGAAGTATTATAGGGAAGTATATAGGGAAGTATTTTATATATATAGGGAAGTATTGGAATCATGTCGAAAATCGCAACTCGAGTTTTAAAGAATCTACACGATTCAGGATCTCTAGAACGCGAAAAAACTGCTTTTAGCGTGACGTCTGTGTGCGCGCGCGTGTGTGTAAGTAAAGTAAGTTAATTGTGGGTGATTCTGGTGCTGATTAGATTTTGGTACGATTCTGCATAAAAGAACCCGTCTTTTTTTTTTTTTTTTTTTTTTGCGAAATGGCCTAAAAAAATCGCATGTATCCACTCTAGCTAAATTACGAATTTACCAAATTTCACAAAATTTGGTAGCTTACTTGTAGGTGCCCTGGTGCTGATTAGAGTTTGGTACGATTCAGGAAAACAGAACATGTTTTTATTTTTCAAAATGGCCGCATATAAATAATTAAAATATAAAATAAAAGATTACGTATACTCTAATGCTTATTTAAATGCTTGTTTTCTACGTAATTTGTAACGCTGAAACAAATAAATCCAACCTCATTTCTCTAGGTCTAGCCGTTCTCGAGATATTTTAGTTTTTTCGCATTTTTGCTTAGCCGCCTTTGATATTACGTTCAGTTACCAAATGAAAACGAAAATTAAATTAAAAGTGTGAATTCAGTGGTATTTCAAATAATTATGCATGCTATTTTGTACCATTAAACTCAATTTAATGAATTATTAAAGAAATGAAAAGGAATTTTAATCAGCAGGGAAAGTCATGTACTGTTCACATCAGATTTTTTTTCTTTTCAGTCGTTCCAGATGCCCCTGATTGCCTAGAAGATTACAGATCCTGGAACACATTTAGTATTGACTACGGGGACAGTACTTAAACCAAATTTACGATCCTTCTACCCAGCTTCGTAGAAAATGAGATTTTTAAGTCTTTCCAGACCCTCCGGAAGCCCACTGGTGAAATTTCATCCCCGCAACCGAAAGACAGAAGCCTTCCAACGATCTCTCTCTCTCTCTCTCTCTCTCTCTCTCGATCTCTCTCTCTCTCTCTCTCTCTCTCTCGATTGCTCTTTTTCTGCAGTGAAAATCGATTTTTAAAACTCAGCGTCCAGGTGATTGAAAAAAATTTGACGCGTGAAAGTTCCTCTGAAACACGTCTATTCCTTTTCAGTAATTGGACAACCGAGGTGAGGGAGAAAAGCTAAGAACGGACATGATACGCGGGACGTGCTACATTTTAAATAAAATTTATTGAGTTCTTAATCTAATCGTAAAAAATCTGATGTGGGCAGCACATCACTTTCCTTATATAATGCAATGAATTCACTACTTTTACAGTTAAAAATATTGCTATTCTTATAGTAGATACTTATATTCTTTCCAAGATATTGAATTTTCTTCAATTAGTCGTCATTTTCATTGATTTAATGTCATTTTTATCAATTTGGCGAGATTTTTGTTAATATGGCAACATTTCAAAAAGTCGCCAAGTTGGCGACATCCCGCCAAATTCGTCGCCAAAATCTCGCCAAGTGTTATGGACGGAGAAATAAGTTATTCTTACAGCAGATAAATGACTATTGGCGTTCAAATACGAAAGTATTACTCTAAGTATCTTTTTTCATGAATGGAACGAGCTAGATCCACGAGAATAATGTCACCCAATTTATCGCATGGTATTATATATGAAAAGTGAACATGTTTCTCAATAGGAAATATTTTTTTATTTTATTTTATATAACTTTTTGATAATTCTTTTGAAAAATGTGCAATATCTCGAGAACGGTTCATGTTAGCGTTCTAAAATGTATGTCAATCGTTTTCTAATGAAGAATTGCATAAGAAATGTCTATTTGCGTAACTTTATTAGCGGTTTTGATTTGTTGACGATTTTTTTTTAAATTTTACACGAAATTTTAGGGGGATTCTGAGCATTCGATTGGGTATAAAAACAATAGGCTTCCTGTGTTTACGGATTGTGATTTTTGTACTAAATTTCGTTCGAATCGGTCCATTCGTCCGTCAGTTATCGTCTCCACAGACTCACTGACACACACACACACACACACACACACACACACACAGACATCAGTTCAAAAATGTTTGATTCGTGATCAGGGATGCTTGAAACGTGCTCTCCCGTCGAAAACTCGAATTCGAATTTTCGACCCGGTCACAATACTTTCCTTATTCATTATGTATATAAGGAAAGTAAAAATTACTAAATAAATAGACAAAGAGGACAGCATTACTTTTCTAGAGCTAAAGAATGAGGGACTGTTCATGATGCCCTATTTTGAAGCTCGGATGTCGAAAAGTGTTTGCTTGGTGACAGTTTTAAAATGATCCATACGGATGATATTTGAAATACTAGTTTATAAAAATCTTTTTTGGAAAAATTAGCCTTTTAGAGGCGTTTGGAAACGTATCTGTCTCTCGTTAAATAGCATAAAAAGAATGGAAAAAAAGGACAGACAAACTGAATTTTTAAAGGAGATACTTTATCCGTACCTTTTCTTTTTTCCTTACTTTTATCCTGATTTTAGCGAGCGAACATTAATTGTTTCGCATTTTCAAATTTTCGACATCGTCCCGACATCGTTAGCTGCATAAAAAAGAAAACAAATAGACTATTAAAGAGAATAAGACTATTAAAGAATATTAGAATAAACTATTAAAGAAACGCAAGGTCCTAGGATAAGTTGGGGAGTAAGAAGGTATACAGGGTGTCCCAAAAAGATTGAAATGCTCTTTAATTCTTTACCTGTTGGAGATAAGTGGGCAATGTAAATTGAAAAAATGTTGAAAGTAAGGTAGGAAATAAGACTACGTTAAGGAAATTGTCCTCCCATTTATTTTAAAAAGTTACACTTTTTTAATTTTTATATGACCCCCTTAGACAAATTTGGTCAATCAGAAATTTTTTATTTTTAATGCAATAAGATCATTAATAAAAACCGCACATCTGTATCTTTAAAACCAATTGAATTAAGATAAAGGAAAAAAATCTGACTTATGCCACTTTTCTGTACCATGTGAAAGGCTGTTTCATCAGTGAAAATAGGGATCATAAACAAATTGACGATGGAAATTATTTAGATCAAAAATACGTTAATATGCGTCAAATTTTTTTATCATAAATGCATCTAAATAAAGCAGTACTCAGACAGAGATCATATAAAGCAGTGGTACTCACTACGCGGTTGGGTATCCCATGTATTATCATCCAGTTTTATCTTTTTTGTGATATGTCACAAACTTACATTTGTAATTTAATATAGGGTCCCCATTCACAATGTTCAATTTTCAATTAAATATAACTCGCTCAATTTTAAAGATACAGATATGCGGTTTTCTTTTAATGATCTTGCTGCTTTGAAAATAAATATTTTCTGATTGACCCAATTGTCTAAGGGGGGGTCGCATAAAAATTTAAAAAGTGTAGTTTTTTGAAATTGAATGGGTGGACTATTTCATTAACGTAGTCTTATTTCCTATCTTACTTTAAACATTTTTGCAATTTACATTGCACCCTTATCTCCAACAGGTAAAGAATTAAAGCGCAATTCAATCTTTTTGAGACATTTTGTATGCATATAAACTTCTAAATTTATATACCATGGATTTTGGATGATAGATAGTGCTATTTTATCTCAGAAGTAGAATCGCCGAAAACTGGACGAATTAAATCAGTGCTCTTCAAAATGGGGGTACTTTTATCCCACGTGTTGGTTGGGGTACGCCTATATAGCTAGTCGCGTTGTGATTTTCGACACAATTCCAATACATTCCCTATGCATTATCATGTATTATAGAGAAAGTTAAAATTTGTCATCTTCCATACATATAGGAAGCCAAGTGCATTACATTTAAATTTGTGTCACATATTTTTATTTCGTTTCTAAAAAAGAAATTGTACAAAATTAATAGATTAGTATATACGATTGACAATTTGATTGGCAAATAATATGATTATTAATTAACAATATGATTTAAGAAATGATTTTGTGCGTTATTTGTGCTGGTTTGACAGAAATTAAATCCTTTATATATTTCTATTTTACTTAATTTCCGACGAAAAACTCCATGTCGAATTTCCTTCTATATTTTATTTTTAAGTACATCCTTGAAGAAAATCCTGCTTCAGACAAACGTACGTCGATAGTATCATAATTATATAGCAAATATATAGCAAAAAAGTCTGATGTGGACAACACATGACTTTCCTTATATAATGCAATGAATTTACTACTTTTACAGTTTAAAAAATGTTATTCTTATAGTAGATACTTATATTCTTTCCATGATATTGAATTTTCTTCAATTAGTTGTCATTTTCATTGATTAGCGTCATTTTTATCAATTTGGCGAGATTTTCGTTAATTTGGCAACAATTAAAAACTTTGCCAAGTTGGCGACATTCCGCCAAATTCGTCGCCAAAATCTCGCCAAGCGTTATGGACGAAGAAATTAGTTTTTCTTACAGCAGATAAATGACTATTGGCGTTCAAATACAAAAGTATTACTTAAAGTTTCTTTCTTCATGAATGGAACGAGCTAGATCCACGAGAATGATGTCACCCAATTTATCGCATGATATTACATATGAAAAGTGAACATGTTTCTCAATAGGAAATATTTTTTTTTATTTTATATAACTTTTTGATAATTTTTTTTAAAAATGTGCAATATCTCGAGAACGTTTCATGTTAGCGTTCTAAAATTTATGTCAATCGTTTTCTAATGAAAAATTACATAAGAAATGTCTATTTGCGTAACTTTATTAGCGGTTTTGATTTTTTGACAATTTTTTCAAAATTTCACTCGAAAATTTAGGAGGGTTCTGAACATTCGATTGCGTATAAAAACAATAGGCTTTCAGTGTTTACGGATTGTGATTTTTGTATCAAATTTCGTTCGAATCGGTCCATTTGTTCGTCAATTATCGTCTCCAAAGTCTCACTGACACACACACACACACACACACACACACACATACTTTCACACACACACACAGACAGACATCACTTCAAAAATGTTTGATTCGTGATCAGGGACGCTTGAAACGTGCTCTCCCGTCGAAAACTCGAATTCGAGTTTTCGACCCCGTCACAATACTTTCCTTATACATTATGTATATAAGGAAAGTAATTACATAGCAAAATAGTTAATTATATAAGCAAACTGATTATATTACTTTTTACGAAATATTATTAAAAATAAAAAATGCTTTTAAATAGTCAGATGTTTATACTGTAGTAGCAGTATGCACTTTCTTCTTGCGAAATGTATATTATAAAGAAACTTAAAATTCCCAATTAGGTCCCAAGTTCTTTCCGTTATCAATAATTTAAATTTTCATCTCCATTTTGATTGATTGAATAGTTAACTTCCTCTGAAAGTAAAAAAAGTAATACATCTACAAATATATTTAAATCAGGAAAACTGCCAATTGAAATTTGCTACCATATAATTTTAAATAATTTATTTGCTGCTGCAAAAATACCTATCATATATATGAAAAGAATATGGCTGTGTTTCTGTGTATTTAATTTTCAAGTTTAAAATCAGCTAAACCGCAGCCATGCTCCCGATCATAAGCTAAAAAGTCTGTTGTTTTAATCGCGTCCGCTGAAAGTACGGATTTTGTATGCTTTTCCTCGGTTTTGTCTGTGCAAATATTGCGTCATCTTCATGACACCTCTGCTGAGATGTTGAATTAATTTTTATTATTTAGAAGAATAAAATGTATTTACATTGTTTTGTTTCTAAAGTAATAAAATCAATTTATCCCTATTATATTTATTTAATTTCTTTGGCAACGTTGAGTACATTTTCATGTTAACAGTAATTGGAATATCTCAATGAATTTTTCGTCAAAATATACTGAAGGTGCTCTTCTTGATGCCTTCTAAGAAAAGTGTTTGACGCCAGAAAGCGATGAAGAATTTTTACCTTCTGCTTTTGCGTCGTAAATTATAAAAATAAGACTTTTATATTTCAGTGTTTTTACTTTCCCTGCAATATGGTAATGTATAGGGAAAGTCTTGGAATCATGTCGAAAATCGCAACTCGAGTTTTCGACGGATCTACACGTTTTGACACCTCTAGAATACGAAAACACTATTTTTAGCTTGACGTCTGTGTGTGTGTGTCTGTATTGTTGTTGTTGAGACCCAGACCGTCCGACCTACCAGAAAGGTGCAAGGTAACGTGTGTGTCTGTGAAATGTGTGTCTGTCTATCTGTCTGTGCAATGTATGTATCCACTCTAACTCAAAAACTAATGGACCAAATTTCATAAAATTTGGTATGTAAATCACTTATAGGTACTCTGGTGCTGATTAGTTTTGAGTGCGAGTCATAATAAATTAACTCGACTTTTTTTGCGAAATGACCCGCAAAAATTGTCCATATCTATTCTAGTTGAAAAACTAATAGATAAAATTTTATAAAATTTGGTAGATAAGTCACTTGTGGGTTATACTGGTGCTGATGAGATTTTGATACAATTTGGAAAAAAATGCCTTCCTTTTTTTGCGAAATGGTCCTCAAAAATCGTCAAAATCTAAAATATGAAAAATACGTGCGCTCAAATATATCAATTAAATGCTTGTTTTATACGTAATTTATTAAATATAAAAAGAATAAGATCAACCCATTACACTAGGACTAGCCGTTCTCGAGATATGTCAGTTTTCTCGCATTTAAGATACGCCACCTTTGAAAAACATCTGATGTGGGCAGCGCATGACTTTCCCTGCAGACTTATATCCACGTTCTCTTTATTTTATTTAAATTTAAAACACTTTTAATTCAATTTTCGTTGTCATTTGGTAACTGGACTTATTTTCAACGGTGACGTAGACAAAATACGAAAAAACTAAAATATCTCGAGAGCGGCTAATCCTAGTGTCATGGAGTTGGTCTTATTCTTTCCATCGTTAAATATTATGTATAAAACAAGCATGTAATGGATATATTTGAGCATGTGTGGTTTTTGTTTTAGATTTTGACGATTTTTGAAGGCCATTTTTAAAAAAAAGGCAGGTTATTTTTTTCCGAATCATACCAAAATCTAATCAGCATCAGGGTGACTCACAAGCGACTTATCTACCAAATTTTGTGAAATTCGGTTCATTGGTTACTCATCCAGAGTGGATACAGGAAATTTTTGAGGGGCATTTTGTGAAAAAAGGCGGGTACTTTTATCCCGAATCGCACCAAAAACTAATCAGCACCAGGGTCACACCCAAATGATTTACCTACCATATTTTTTGAAATTCGGTCCATTAGTTTTGAGTTAGAGTGAATACATACATTGCACAGACAGGCAGACACACAGACAGACACACAGACAGACACACAGACACACAGTCAGACACACAGACACACAGACAGACACACACAGACAGACACACACACAGAGACACACAGACAGACACGCACACACAGACGTCAAGTTAAAAATTATGTTTTCGTATTCTAGAGGTCTCGAAACGTATAGATCTGTCGAAAACTCGAGTTGTGATTTTCGGTATGATTCCAATGCTTTCCCTATACATTGTCATGTATTGCAGGGAAAGTAATAAGTCCAGTTACCAAATAAGAATGACAATTGAATGAAAAGTGCAAATTCAGTATAATTTCAAATAAGAAAAAAAAATAAGTCTGCAAGGAAAGTCTTGTGCTGCCCACATCAGATTTTTGTAATCTATAATCATTTTCTTTTCAAAATAAATTCTTAAAATCTGATGTGAGCAGCACATGACTTTCCTTATATAATGCAATGAATTTAATACTTTCACAGTAAAAGATTATGTATAATATCCACGCACATTGTTTTTAACAGTGAATTAATTGTACATTGGGCGCTTTTTCAGATGACAACATGTATAATATTATTTTGAAGTACCCAATTCACTTATATTTAGCACAACACTAAATTGACAATTAACAATATTGAGAGCATCCGCAATATGCAATACAGTCCATATATTGATATAATTTAATAATTAATTTATTAAATCATCAATTCGGCTTTATTTTCTTTAATTTAGAGTCATTTTCGCAGTATTGACTTAATTATTTTCAATTTGAAGCAAAAATATATATATAGCGCCATTTTAGCCATAACAAATGAATCGCCAAATTTATCACGTTACAGACAGACAAAGAGAAGAGCATTTCTTATATATAAATGGCTATCGGTAAATTGTTGGGCGTTAAATTATAAGATTATTACCCAAAGTATCTTCGCTCGTGAATGGAAAGAACAGGATCCACGAGAATGACGTTAACAAGTTTTTCGCATATATTACATATGAATAGTGAAAGTAGTCACGAAAATCAGTACTTTTTCATTTTATGTTTGTTTTTTTATACATTTAGTTTAAAAAAAGTTTAATATCTGAGAATAGTTTATGCTAGTGATCTAAAGTTCATCATTCGTTTTCTAATAAAAATTTGCATAAGAAATGATCATTCATGTAACATTTTTGAAGTTTCTGATATTTTCATGATATTTGTAATTTTTCATTCGAAAATTCAGAAGTTTTCCAAACATCCATTTACGTTTAAAATTTAAAGGGTTTCAACATTCACCGATTGTAATTTTTGTAGTAAATTTTGTTCGAAAAGCTCCATTCGTTCCTGAGATATTGCATCTACACACACACACACACACACACACACACAAACAAGCAAACAAACACACACACACCCTCATACACACACCCTCACACACACACTCTCACACATACACTCGCACACACACACGCTCCCTCACACACACACACACACCCTCACACACACTCTCTCACACATACACTCGCACACACACATACACTCGCACACACACACACACTCTCTCACACACACACATACCCTCACACACACACACACACCCTCACACACACACTCTCTCTCTCTCTCTCTTTCACACACACACACACCCTCACACACACACTCTCTCTCTGTCACACACACACACACCCTCACACACACACTCTCTCTCTCTCTCACACACACTCACCCTCACACACACACAAACCCTTACACACACACACACCCTCACATACACACACCTTCACACACACACACACCCTCACACACACACTCTCTCTCTCTCACACACACACACATACACACTCATACACACACACCCTCACACATACATATACTCTCTCACACACACACACACACCCTCACACACACACACCCTCACATACACATACCCTCACACACACACCCTCACACACTCTCTCTCTCTCACACACACGCATACACACTCATACACTCACACCCTCACACACACACACACATCCTCACACACACACCCTCACACACATACACATCCTCACACACATACACATCCTCACACACACACACACCCTCACATACACACAGATATCACTTCAAAAACGTTTGATTTGAGTTCGAGGATGCTTGAAACGTGCTCTCCCGTCGAAAACTCGAATTCGAATTTTCGACCCTCGTCACAATACTTTCCCTATACATTATACAATGTATACAGGGAAAGCAAAAATGTTAAGAATGACGACCTAAATTGTTCCTTCCGTAATGGACATTCCGGCGAATTATGAGAAGCGGACATCACTTGCTAATCGCTTCCTTATATCTCCAACCAATCATGACTAACGAGAAAAAGATTGTCCAGAGAAACGCTCAATTTCATCAATGACTTAACGAGAAGCGAAATCTCTTTCTCACAATTGCAGACAGGATGCGTTCTTCTTCTAAGATATTCTTAGAAATTTTACTGGTTTTTCCCCAAGTTCGTAGATTCTGCATAACTGATAATTAGTGGCGGATATATTAGTAAGATGAGCCGGGATCTAGCTGACGATGGCAAATTTTGTGGGCACCACATTTTCAAAAGAAGAGATATAAGATAATATACAAATATAATATAATTCGAATATACAATATACGAAAATTTTACGTGGTAATAATTATAGAACTTCCGGCTATTATCCATATGGTATGCACACTAGTGAACTCAGACGGAAATTTAATTTAATGTCTTTTAAAGAAAGAAAAAAAATGGTTTTGCCTTATGTTTTACTATAAAGTTTTAAATAATACTATTGATAGTCCCATTTTACTTTTTTACCTGGAATTCCATATACTTGTTAATAATAATATAAAAAAAAAACATTTTTTCACAATACTACCCTAACGGCATTTTTTTTCACAGTGATGTAAGATTTACGTCACACTGTAACTTTGGGACGTCACAGGACGTCGCAGTACGTCTCGGCAATGTCATATTGAGGTCACAACGAAGTCATTTTGGTCATTTTCATAGTCGTTTGTGACGTCGCATATTAACTTGTTTGTAACGTCACATTGTAATTGCCATTGTAATGTCGTCACATTGTTACTTGTTAATTAAATTGTGGAAACGTCACAGAATATAGTCACAAGCTACAAAGTTACTAATACGTTACGTCGCATAGAAGTCACAAATATGATGTCACATTGTGACCCAGGCGTCACGTGACTACAACGTCACTGTCACACATGTTGTTGTTGTTGAGACCCAGACCGTCCGACCTACCAGAAAGGTGTAAGGTAACTGTTTGGACGGCCGGGAAGTGCCACCCAATTTAGACCGGAACCCAGTGGGGGAGGCATCCACAGGGACCGTACCCTCCTTCCCCTACCACCAACCTCTCGGAAGGACTTACGGACCCACATGTTTAACGTGATCGTACTCCGCATGAACACGGCGGCAGTTCTGGCAGCGGCGAGAATCGCGCGCTAACCACTGGGCTGCCGCGCCCGAAAAGAGCCAACAACACGCGGTGTTCCCAGGTGGTCACCCACCCAAGTACTAACCGCGCCCGATGCTGCCTGACTTCGGTGATCTAGCGAGAACCGGTGTTTTCAGCACGGTACGGTCGTTGGCCTACTGTCACACATGTGACAAACTTTGATGTGAGGGTACTGAAAAACTCAATTGCCTTAAGAGCTTTTCTATCTATAAATTTGTTGATTTACATGATACGTATAGTACTGTTATTGATATTTTTAATGTGGCTCCTCCCCAATTTAAAAAAGCCTTTTCAATGCACTTGAGATGTATACTACTTAATAGTATTATTGCATTTTATGCTCTGTTCTTTTAATGTTTGTATGTTTACTGCAACTGGATTTCATCTATAGCTGCCAAATAAATAGAGTAAATAAATAAATAACTAAATTTAAAAACAAAGTTCTGTAATTACTTCCTTCAGTGTCTTATATGTGGTGTTTCAGAAATAGTGAATTAGTTCATAATTTCATAATTCAGGTACCATTTGCGTTACACAAATACTATTGGTATAAATAGCTCGTAAATTGAGGGAAGAATTTTTTAAATGAATTTTCAATTCAGGGGCTGTATAAACATTAATTTTCAAAATGCAAATTTTTTAACCCTTTTCTAAAAAAAAAACCTGAATACCTAAAATATATTCGATCGACTCTTCTTTGTCGGCCTAGACCGTCTGAACTACACGAATGTGTAAAGTATATTTTTGGACCACAGGGAAGTGCCACCCAATTTCAACCGAAACTCAGTGAGAACCACATCCACAAGGAACGTATCCTCCTTCCTCTAGTACCAACCTCTCAGAAGGACTTACGGACCCATATATTTAACGTGCCCGTACTCTGCGTGAACACAAAAACAATTCGGGAAGCACTAAAAATCGAACTCGGGTCATCCGAGTGCAATCCCCACACGCTAACCATTGGGCTACCCCACCCCTTTCCACCGGCTCTTAAATTTTTCAAAAAAGTTTAATCACTCTATCTCCCAAATTCTCGGAGATATGCTTGGAGCTATGTTTGGAACTCAAAATTGGGAGCCGTATTTTTTTTTAAACTATTATTATTTATTATTTTGTTTTATTATGTTAATATATCTCACTCTAAATTTTATTTTTCAATGATCTTTTTATCTATATTCGCAATAACCCTTTTCCCATTTTTTGAAAAACGGACGTACTTGTCAAGTTCAAATATAATGTAAAACTGTCTGTTTAACTACACTATTTTTTATCCATTGTTATCTTTTTAAACCTAAATAAATGTTCGTTTGGCGGGATGGTAGACCTTGGGTGCCTCCTGAGTGCAGGAGGTATCCTTTCCCGGCCGTGCAGGTAGTTACTCTAAACTGACTATGTGAGTCGCACGGTATAGGAACTTCAGACCACCGACATCTTAGCACTAACCTACAGGGTTGATTTGTTCGGACGTTACTGTAAACAACCTTGCTTCCTTAACAGGGAATCGAACTGCGGATCTTCCTACAACCATCCAGCGCTCTACCACTGAGCTACTGGGACGGAATGGCAAGATCTGCACGTGGCGTCAGTCAACATTTGTTTGACTCAGTTTTGCTTGTTTGTTAGTTCCACATTTTACTTTGGTTTTACTTTCCCTGCAACACATGGTAATGTATAGGGAAATTATTGGAATCATGCCGAAAATCGCAACTCGAGTTTTCGACGGATCTGCGCGTTTCGAGACCTCTAGAATACGAAAAGACTATTTTTAGCGGGACGTCCGTGTGTCTGTGTGTCTTTCTGTGTGTCCGTGTGTCTATCTGTGTGTGTGTCTGCCTGTCTGTCTGTCTGTCTGTCTGTGCAGATATTGTATCCATTCTAACTAAAAAACTAATTGGCCGAATTTCATAAAATATGGTAGGTAAGTCACTTGTAGGCAAATCTGGTGCTGATTAGTTTTGGGTACGATTCAGGATAAAAGAACCCGCCTTTTTTAGCGAAATGGCCCGCAAAAGCCTGTATTCACTGTAGCTGAAAAACTAATGAACCGAATTTCACGAAATTCGGCAGATAAGTCGCTTGTGGGTTACCCTGCTGCTGATTAGATTTTGGTACTATTTGAAAAAAATAACCTGCCTTTTTTTGCAAATTGGCAAGCGAAAATCGTCAAAATCTAAAATAAGAAACTACGTATGCTCAAATATATCCATTAAATGCTTGTTTTATACGTAATTTTTAACGACGAAATAATAAGACCAACCCCATTACAATAGGACTAGCCGTTCACGAGACATTTAAGATTTTTCATATTTTCTCTATGCCACATTTGAAAATAAGTCCAGGTACCAAATGAGAACGAAAATTAAATTAAAAGTTAATTAAATTTAATTAAAATAAAGAGAACGTGAATATAAATAAGTCTGCAGGGAAAGTCATGTGCTGCCCACATCAGATTTTTTATTTTGTATTTGCGCAAACATGAGCTGAAATGTTGGGGAGATTAATTTTGTCATAGAGCTTCTAGCTCTAGGGAGGAATATATAAAAACTACTTTCTTAATTTTAATTTTTATGCGTTCCCTGAGTTAAAAATTAATTTGAACAAGAAAGATCAATCATGCTTAAACCATTGATTATGAAACACTTTCCAACTTCAATGTAATTTTATTTAAACATCTCTAAAATGCAATGCATTCTTAAGTAATATTTTAAAACTTATCACAATACTACATTAATTTATTATATTTTAAAACTTAAACCTTCATCGAAAAAAATGAACTACATTCAAATGACGGCATTGAAATATAAATTGTCTGGTTTAAACATCTCTAAAATGCGATACATTCCTCGGTAATATTTTTAAAATCAGCATAATACTACAAAAATTTAATATATTTGAAAACTTCATCGAAAACAACTGACATTCATTCAAATGACGTCATAGAATAAATAACACGCCTGGCTCTCTCTATAAAAGCAACATTTCATTCATAACATTTTCCCATTCATTTCATTCATCACAGTACTAAAATAATTTATTTTATTTAAAAACTTAAGACCACGGAGCTACAAGTAATTAAACTCTATGCTTAAAACTTCATCGAAAAAAATCGTCTGTCTCTCTGTAAAATCATTGAATATTTCATTCATATCAACTATGCAGACTCCATGAGCTAAATACTTTTGAGTTAAAGAAATACAGCAATTATTATACAACTCATCCTATATATTTTGCTGTATACATTTTACATAAGTGAAAAATAGGCTTCGTTGTAGAAATAATCAAATTTAGATGATCATTCAAGCACAAATATATTGTCATTGCGTTGTTTCAGTATGTAGATGCACAGAATTTAATCAAAAATAAAGCGGTTTTAGGACGAATACAACACTCAATATGAATTAAAAAGAACTTTAAAAATCACGATTTTGAGACAAGATGGATGACACATTTTATTTTGAAGTGGGTCACTTGATCTTTTCATATCATAGTCAGGTGATCGCTTCATATAAGAGGTGTAATTATTATTTTAATTTTTATTTAAAAAACTACTGAATATATTTTGCTGAAATTTTTTTTATATATCTTATGGAATAATTTGAATATTATCTAAAATTTTCGAAGCAATTTGTGAATTAAAAATGTTTTAATTAAAAAATTTAAAAATGTTTGAAAAATAAGGTCCCAAAGGGTACAATCTATTTCATTTTTTCAATCCGGGTTCAATCCAAAACTAATAAGGTGATATGTTTAATTTACATTCCCATAGATCCTATAGACCGTCTGAACAACATATTAAAATTTCATTTTGATTAAGTCATTTTTACGGTAGTTATCGTGCTAACGGGCAGACAGACAGACAGACAGACAGACAGAATGAACAAAGTCATAAACACTTTTCAACTTTGTTGTAAAGTGTTAAAAACTGCCGTTCTTGATTTACAGCTTCTGAAACACCCTCTAGTGTTTAATTATATATATATACAACAACAATTCAGTTCTTGCTTTTAAAGAAGTTCGCTTAAAAATGTTTTTGTTCAAATGTGTATTTGAATAATAAACATTTTTACAAAAAAAAAATCTGATGTTGGCAGTACATGACTTTCCCTGCAGACTTATATCCACGTTCTCTTTATTTTAATTAAATTTAATTCACTTTTAATTCAATTTTCGTTCTCGTTTGGTAACTGGACATATTTTCAAAGGTGGCGTAGAGAAAATACAAAAATATATATATATATATATCTCGAGAACGGCTAGGCCTAGTGTAATGGGATTGGTCTTATTCTTTATTTCATTACAAATTACGTATAAAACAAGCATTTAATGTATATATTCAAGCACACGTAGTTTTTACTTTAGATTTTAACGATTTTGGCGGGTCATTTCGCAAAAAAAAGGCGGGCTTTTTTATCCCAAATCGTACCCAAAACTAGTCAGCACCAGATTCGCTCACAAGTGATTTGACTACTAAATTTTATGAAATTCAGTCAATTAGCTTTTTAGTTAGAGTGGATACAAAATCTACACAGACAGACAGACAGACACACAGACAGACAGACAGACACACTGACACACACACAGACGTCACGCTAAAAATGGTTTTTTCGTATTCTAGAGGTCTCGAAATGTGTAGATCCGTCGAAAACTCGAGTTGTGATTTTCGGTATGATTCCAATACTTTCCTTATACATTACAATGTATTGCAGAGAAAGTGAAAGTTGTAAGTTCTGGTGCAGTTTTTATCAAATCTTTGGAACTTAAACTCCAGGCAAAGTCGGATATTCTTGCAGCATTTAATAAGAAACTAAGTGCTGAAAAATTAACTGGGCACATTGCGGCAACGGCCAATAGGACTGTCTATTTTGAAAATGTGGATAGATTTTCTTACTTCGGAAGATTTATTAAGGTCCAATAGGTCCAAGAAGAAATATTTAAGAACATCTAAAAATAAGAAAAGAGATCTTCACTAAAAAGTATATCAATAAAGATTTTGCTTTTCGAAAAATATCCTTTTTAGCTATGAAAACAAAGATTGCAATATTATGAGAATTACATATTACCAACAAACTTCTATAATTTTTACTTTCCCTGCAATACATGGTAATGTATAGGGAAAGTATTGGAATCATGCCGAAAATCGCAACTTGACTTTTAGACGGATTTACGCGTTTCGAGACCTCTAGAATACGAAAAAACTATTTTTAGCGTGACGTCTGTGTATGTGTGTCTGTGTGTTTGTCTGTGTGTTTGTCTGTCTGTGTGTCTGTCTGTCTGCCTGTGCAGATTTTGTATCCACTCTAAATAAAAAAATAATTGACCGAATTTCTTAAATTTTGGTTGGTAAATCACTTGCGGGCGAATCTGGTGCTGATTAGTTTTGGGTACAATTCGGAATAAAGGAACCCGCCTTTGTTTGCGAAATAGCCCGTTGTTGTTGTTGAGACCCAGACCGTCCGACCTACCAGAAAGGTGTAAGGTAACTGTATGGACGGCCGGGAAGTGCCACCCAATTTAGACCGGAACCCAGTGGGGGAGGCATCCACAGGGACCGTACCCTCCTTACCCTACCACCAACCTCTCGGAAGGACTTACGGACCCACATGTTTAACGTGATCGTACTCCGCATGAACACGGCGGCATTTTGTGGTAGCGTGCTAATCTAGCGCGCAAACCACGGGGATACCGCACCCGAGATGGCCAACAGCACGCGGTGTTCCGAGGTGGTCACCCACCAAGTACTAACCGCGCCCGATGCTGCTTGACTTCGGTGATCTAACGAGAACCGGTGTTATCAGCACGGTACGGCCGTTGGCCTCGAAATAGCCCGTGAAAGTCTCTGTCCACTCTAGCTAAAAAACTAATGGACCGAATTTCACAAAACTCGGTAGATAAGTAGCTTATGGGTCACCCTGGTGCTGATTAGATATTGTAAAATTCATATAAAATGTTACCAAAATAGGTGTTTAATATATGCAATTTTTTACTTTCCCTGCACATGGTAATCTATAGGGAAAGTATTGGAATCATGTCGAAAATCGCAACTCGAGTTTTCGATGGATCTACACGTCTCGAGACCTCTAGAATACGAAAAAACCATTTTTAGCGTGACGTCTGTGTGTGTGTCTGCCTCTCTGTCTGTGCAGATTTTGTATCCACTCTAACTAAAAAACTAATACACCGAATTTCACAAAATTTTGTAGGTAAGTTACTTGTGGGCGAGTCTGGTGCTGATTAGTTTTAGGTACGATTCGGGATAAAAGAACCCGCCTTGTTTTTGCGAAATGGCCTGCAAAAGCTTGTATCCACTCTAGCTGAAAAACTAATGGACCGAATTTCAGAAAATTCGGTAATTGAGTTACGTATAGGTCACCCTGGTGCTGATTAGATTTTGGTATGATTTCGAAAGAAATAACCTGACTTTTTTTGCAAAATGGCCCCACAAAAATCGTCAAAATCCAAAATAAAAACTACGTATGCTCAAATATATAAATTAAATGCTTGTTCAGTACATAATTTTTAACGAAGAAAATAATAAGATCAACCCCATTACACTAAGGCTAGCCGTTCTCGAGATATTATTTTTTGTTTCGTATTTTCTCTACGCCACCTTTAAAAATAAGTCCAGTTATCAAATGAGAACGAAAATTGAATTAAAAGTGAATTAAATTTAATTAAAATAAAGAGAACGTGGATATAAGTCTGCAGGGAAAGTTATGTACTGCCCACATCATATTTTTTTCATTAATGCTGTTTCGAATGTTGACATTTGAGACTGGCTTTATACATGGATTTATCAAGAAACGCTGTTTACTTACCAGTATTTGAATTTGGCATTGGCACAACCGCGGATGAGGGAACCATAGCACTGGAAGACTTAGACACGTAATTGGACAAATCCAGAATTACTGACGGACTGTACACATGCGACCTCATCAAAGAATCTTGCCTCATGTTCATATAATTACAAGTCAAATGTTCGTTTAAGTCACTGGGAAAGAACGTAAACATGTCTGGATTGCGACTTGGAAATGAAAATGGTGGTGAAGCAGCAATCGCTGGGGAATAATATCCAAACCTTGTTGGGGATGGTGAAGGGAGAAAAACTGATGTTGTTGGAACAAACAGACGATTGGATCCTTCACCAAATTCATAAGAATGCGTTTCGTGGTTTAGATTCGACACAGAACTTGGCATTGAATCTTCTTCAAATGACGTAGGCGGGCACGTGGTAGGTGGTGATGCAGTCTTTGGAACATTAAGAGGTCTTCGTCTGTCACGATTGTCTCCCAGAATGTCTTCGATCATAAAAGAAAATCCGACCCTTTCAGACATGGCTTTCCTTTTTGGGTTAAAGTTTCGAGTTGTTTTGTCGAAAACAGAGTGGAATTTGTCCAAGTTGCCCTCGTCTTTTCTTGCTGGTACAAATTCTACCGGTAACATGGCTAAACGAATCCAGAAGACGGAAAATATTCAGATGAATAATGTTAACGCCTTCTTTGTTTAGAAAAGTATTCTGAAATAAAAAATAAAATTGCTATGATTAACCTTTTGCTTACGGGTGGGCAGCGTCCATCCCTAACGAACAACCTCTCAAAAAGACATGTATGTGACATACCCTACCTGTTTCTGTCGGCGATTTCCATGGACGCCAATGCCTGCAAAGAGAGATCGAACTGTTTGGGATAGGGTATGTCACGTACATGTCTTTTAGAGAGGTTCTTCGTTTGAGATGGACGCTGTCCCACCCCTAAGCAAAAGGTTAAGAAATAATATATGAAATAAAATTCATAAAAATATGCATAATTAAGACTATCTTAAAACCGAAGATGTGAAATGCTATCATAACTAAGTTAATATGAAGATAAAGAGAAAGAGAAACAATATTGACATTTGAAGGGCGCCTCTAAAAAAGTCTGCGCTCGGGTCCCCCAAACCATAAAGGAGTCTCTGGATTGTATGTTTCCATTAGTGAACATCTTGGAAATGATCAGAATTTCTAGCCACTACGTATCTGAGGGTAATAGAGACAGTCGGGGTGTTTCAGAGCGATTACACGACAAAATATATCTTAAAAGATTGATCGCAGATCCATAGTTTCAATTTAAGAAATGTTTCAATTAAGATAGTCTTTCAGACAGCGACAGATATTTGGTCATGGCAGACATGTTTTAGTCATAACATGTCTGTCAAACGTACAAAATTTAACATTTTCGTACAAAATGAAAGCAACAGAAATTCGAATATAGAAAGGTATTCATTATTTAAAGATCTTTCGAAAAAAAATATGGTCATAGATAACAAAAAACAAAATGTATGCATATATGTGTATAATTTCTCTACAAATACGCACAAAAGTATTAAGGGCTCGAAGAATGCACAGCAAAATTATTGGGAGTTCAAAAAATGCCTCGAACCCTAAAGTCTGCGCTGCTGTTCTTTAACTTGACACGACGATTACTCAAAAATTATAAGCGTTTTAAAAAATATATCTAGAAACTAGACTTCCTAATACGTATTTTTATCACTTACTATTTATTTATAGCTATCAGTTATAGTTCTGAAGATTTTTGATGTAAGAGAAAGAAAATAAAAAAAAATTAACTGATGGATGGCTCAACTCAACTGTCTCATACAAGAATCCAATTTTAGTACATTTTTTTTTTTTTCAAATTTTACAATATACCCCCCGGAGGGGCGGGAAACTTGCCCCTTGAAGAGGGCTAATGACGTCACGAACCCAAAAATTGTATCTCGGCTATTTTTCGCAACAATGATTGAAACTATTAAGTCACGTGATCATTGATTGAGTCTACCTTTTATGCATGATCATGTCAAAATTTGTCTTATGCTGCCATGATAAAAAAATATAAAATTTCAAATAAATTTCGAAGTTTTCGCTCGAATTTAAACAAATTCTAGATTTTTTTTTTTATAATAAAGCCAGTTATGTGAAAATCCATTAATATTATTGGACGCTATAGTGTACACAAGAAATAGACCACAGACATACAGACGGACATCATTCCAAAATTAACTGGAATGGCTCAACTCAACTTTCTCATACTAGAATCCAATTTATGATTTTTCTTTTCAAATTGTACAGCCGTCCCAGGTAACATGTTATAATTGTAATCATACAGAACAAAGACTCTTCCAGATACGGTTAGACACAGTTAGATATACTGTTAGATACTGTCAGACAAACGATACCGATACATTATTACAATACTATCTCTTAACAAAACACGGAAAAACATATGTTGGTGTTAAAATCTCGAAATCGAAAATTTTCGTGAAATTAGTACTTTTTTGGTACTATAAATATGAGCAAGTAAAAATCACTGGGACATATTCTTTCTCTCTATATTAAAACAAAGTAACTGAAGCCACCGCCGCAAGTTTGACAAATTTCCCGTTTCTCGAGTTTCTCTTCTTCATACCGCAAAAACTATAGCATATAAAAATATGAAATTTGTTACATCTGTAGAGAAAGCTTTGAGACACAAAAAGCTTTGACACACACGCTGAAATAATATATATTGCAGATTATATAGTAGTTTATATTGATATATATTGTAGATTTATATTGTAGATATAAACTGTAGTTTAAAATATATTTAATGTCAAATTCAAAGACACAATATTTGAGCTGCGAGTTTGCTTTCTGGATAGACTAACAGTAGCAAAACCTGCGAATTTTTGCAACCAGGTACCTACCTAGTCGAAATTTTGCAGTACGAAGCCCTTTTAGTTTCCCTGCAATACATGGTAATGTATAGGGAAAGTATTGGAATCATGCCGAAAATCGCAACTCGAGTTTTCGACGGATCTGCACTTTCGGAACCTCTAGAATATGATAAAACCATTTTTAGCGTGACGTCTGTGTGTGTGTCTGTCTGTCTGTCTGTTAGTCTGTGTATCTGTCTTTGTGTCTGCCTGGGCAGATTTTGTATCCACTCTAAATAAAGACTAATGGACCGAATTTCACAAAATTCGGTAGATAAGTCACTTGTGGGTGACCCTGGTGCTGATTACATTTTAGTACGATTCGCAAAAAAATAACCTGCCTTTTTTTTGCGAAATGGCCTGCAAAAATCGTCAAAATCTAAAATACAAACTATGTATGCTTAAATATATCCATGAAATGCTTGTTTTACACGTAATTCTTAACGATGAAAAGAATAAGATAAACCCCATTACACTAGGACTAACCGTCCTCGAGAAATTTAATTTTTTTCGTATTTTCTCTACGCCACCTTTGAAAATATGTCCTGTTACGAATGAGAACGAACATAGAATTAAAAGTGAATTAAATTTAATTAAAATAAAGAAAACGTGGATATAAGTCTGCAGGGAAAGTCATGTGCTGCCCACATCAGATTTCTTTTATTTCGATTTGGTTTACGAAATATTTTACTTTTTATGCACTTTTAAAGTGAAACATTTTCTTTCGTATCGGCACGTCTAGCGATTTCTCTGTCTCGTACCTCAAAAACTATGGCATGCAAAATTATGACATTTGGTGCACTTATATATAAATAATTGGGTAACACGACGACATAAATCGTTTACCGATTTAAACTTTAGTTCAGTTTGAAATAGCTCACGAAGCGAGCTTTGGATCAAAGATCAAGGTTCAGTTTTGGGATTCCATGGGCTAGGAAAAATCCCTGCTTTTTCCTCCTACGGAAAATAGGTAGGGATATAAAAATATATTTTTAAAGTAGAATTTTTAGGAGAGATGGGCGCAACGAGTTACGGGGGTTGACGAAAAGTAGAGAGCAGGAGGCAGAGCCTCCTAATTTGAAAAAAAAGTACAAAATACTAAAATATCGAAATTAATTTTATATACTCACAGTTTATACCTTATTTCTGATGATATAAGAAAAATAATTTATATTTTTATCTATTAGGTTTAGAGATATATTTGTCCAAAGTGTGTATATTTTTAAATTTCCTCCACAGGAACCCCAAGCATAGATGTTAAAATACCGGTCCTTTAATATGTAAAATTGGCCAAGAAAAAGTTGTCAAATTATAAGACTTTAAAATCATTTTAACCTAATTCAAAGAAACGCTGAACCAGAAACTTCGGGGGTCGTTCAAAAATTAAATTTCTGTGATAAAATTTCCATTTGAAAACGAACATACTTATCTGTCTCATGTTAAAAATTTTATTCAGTGCCCCACAGTCGACAACTTTAATGCTTTCTCTGGAAATTTTGATCGCATGACAACTAAAATTTTCCTTTCATCAACTGAGCTATGGTAAACATTTTTATAATTGAAAGTTTTTTTTAAATATTCATGGATTTTCATGAAACTTTATATTCGGCTTTTTATCGAAAAATCTAAATCTAGATAGCATTTATTTTAAAATTCGCGTTGAAGCTTCGACATTTTAAATTTTCTTAACGTGGCAGCACAGGACAAAATGTTATATAATCGTGCATAAAAAGAGTCATTTACGGATTAATGATTACGAAATTTAGCAGTTTTAATCATTGTAGTGACAAATAGCTGTGATACAATTTTTATATTCATGACATTATTTATCCTCCTCAGGGGGGGGGGGGGGGAGAGGGACTACTGTCAAGTATGGTATCAATTATATCTTGCAAAATTTGAACAAAAAAAAAAAAAAATGAATTCTAGTATAAGAAAGTCGAGTTGAGATGCACTCTAGTTAATTTCTTTTTTTTCTTCTTACATTTATGCTTTTAAAGAATGGGTCTTTAATCTATATAATAATAGGTATTTAATCTATATAATAATAGGTATTTAATCTATATAAATAGGTACTTAATCTATGTAATAATAGGTATTTAATCCATATAAATAGGTACTTAATCAATGTAACAATAGGTATTTAATCTATATAATAATAGGTATTTAATCTATATAAATAGGTACTTAATCTATGTAATAATAGGTATTCAATCCATATAAATAGGTACTTAATCAATGCAATAATAGGTATTTAGTCTATATAATAATAGGTATTTAATCTATATAATAATAGGTATTTAATCTATATAAATAGGTACTTAATGTATGTAATAATAGGTATTTAATCCATATAAATAGGTACTTAATCAATGTAATAATAGGTATTTAATCTATATAATAATAGGTATTTAATCTATGTAATAATTGTACAGCGTGTTTTCGCATTTCCAGAACCCCGAGAAGCACACATCCTCCGCATTGAACAGTGAGGGGAAAAATGCATTTGTCTTTTGTTACAACAAGGAGACAATGTTTGAAGATGTTTCATTTGATAGTAACAAAAAATATCCAGAGCTTGAATCTCCACTCGAATTTCTCATACATTCATTCTCAATACTATTTAGGTCAACATCCATCATAATAAGCAACATCATAATGTATACAGTAAATTATTTATTATATTTCTTTCTCAAGTAGTCTTTTAAGGTATTTTATAACAAACAAAAAATATTTTTTTAATTGACGACAGGTCTGTCGTGCCGATGAATAAAAATAACATTTATCAAATTATATTTAATCTATATAATAATTGTCTAGCGTGATTTCGCCTTTCCAGGAGCACCCCTCTCCCTCCCTTTGACCTAAAAGATGACATTTTTGCACATATAGTATCGAAAATTGAACAAAACCAAACGGAGCCGAATTTTTATCCCCCCTTCCCTCCCTGAGGGCGGAAAAAATATTTCTGATCTTCGCAAACACTCCAGAAGTCCAAAACTCTTCCCAAATACTCCAGAATGACTTAGAAGGCTGATCGTTTACTTAATAATTTCAACCGCAGGACAAAACCTAACGGTACAGGATTTTCGTTGTCTTCGACGTCGGCTATCACAACAGGGTCGAAAAGTACTTTCAGATTCTCTAAAAACGCTTTCGATTACCAAGACGGTTGGAACTTTACTTATAGTTTTAACTACGGGAAAAAACCTCACGGAGCCGATTTTTGATACTATTGAAATTACTATTTTTTCAATGCTAAGTAACATACATAGCAATATACTAAGCAACATACATATACATAAGCAACATACATATACATAAGCAACATACACAGCAACTTACTAAGCAACATACATAGCAACAAACTATGTAACATACATAGCAACATACTAAGCAATATACATATACATAAGCAACATACATAGCAACATACTAAGCAACATACATGACAACATACTAAGCAACATACACGGTAACATACTAAGCAACATACACAGTAACACACTAAGCAACATACAGAGCAACATACTAAGCAACAGACATAGCAACATGCTAAGCAACATACTAAGCAACATACACAGCAACATACTAAGCAACATACATAGCAATATACGAAGCAACATACATATACATAAGCAACATACATAGCAACATACATATACATAAGCAACATACATAGAAACATACTAAGCAACATACATATACATAAGCAACATACATATACATAATCAACATACATAGCACATACTAAGCAACATACTAAGCAACATACTAAGCAACATACTAAGCAAGATACTGAGCAACGTACATAGCAACAGACTAAGCAAGATACTGAGCAACGTACATAGCAATATACTAAGCAACATACATATACATACGCAACGAACATAGCAATATGCTCAGCAACATATATATACATACGTAACATACATAGTAACATGCTAAGCAACATACATATACATAAGCAACATACATAGCAACATACTAATCAACAAAAATATACAAAACAACATATTAAGCAACATACATACATACATACATACATAAACAACATAACATATAACATATTAAAAAAACCTGGCGTGGATTTTAACTACACCACCTTCAATTCATTTTCTCTTTCTTTCATAATCCATTAAATTGAATTTAATTTCATAAAATAACCTGGATAATTATTTGAAATTACTCCGAATTTGCAAATTTAATTCAATTTCCGTGTTTATTTGGCGACTGGGCGTATTTTCAAAGGTGGCGTGACAAAAATACGATAACACTGAAATATCACGAGAACGGTTAGTTCTAGAGTTATGGGGTTTGTCTTATTATTTTTGTTGTCAAAATTTGAGTATAAAACAAGGATTTGACTAATACATTTGAGTGTATGTAGTCTTTTATTTTAGATTTTGACGATTTTTGTGGGTCATTTCGCAAAAACAGCAGGTTCTTTTTTCTCCCCACCAAGAAGTACCAAAATCTAATCACCACTAGGGTAACCCACATGTGACTTATCTATCGAATTCTATGAAATTTGGTCAATCACATTTTTCGCTAGACTGGATACATACTATGTTTGCCGGCCATTTCGCAAAAAAAAAAAGGTAGATTCTCTTTTTTAACGAATTGTACCAAAATTCAATCAGCACCAGGGACTGATTCATATAAAATTTCTTTTTGAAATTTGATCCATTAATTTTTCAAATACAGTGGACATACACAGACAGGCAAACAAACAGGACATATGCTAAAAATAGTATTTTCTAGTTCTAGAGTTCTTATTTTATTTTATTTTATTTTATTTTATTCAATTTACGTGGCAACTACAGATGAAATCCAGTTACAGTAGCCACACAAGAAATTAAAAAGTACAGAACATAAGATACAAGAATATTAAGTAGTAAACATGTCAAGCGCATTGAAACAGGCTTTTTTAAATCAGGCAGGAGTCAAGTTAAATATATCAATATTAGCACAATAGGTATTATATAGATCAACAAATTTATAGATAGAATAGCATTTAATGTAGTTGTGTTTAACAGTAGTATTGTGAAAAAGAGTTTTTTCCTGGTTTTATTGACAGGTATGTGAAATTCCAGGCAAGAAAGTGAAATAGGGCAATTAATAGTATTATATAAAACCTTATAATAAAACAAGACGCAGGACCAGCTTCTTCTTTTTTTAAAAAACATTAAACTATATTTCTGTCTGAGTTCCCTTGTATGCAGGTATAAGGATAATAGCCTGTCAGTCTGTAATCAATAGTACGTAAGTTTATTTTGCACGATTTCTATCCGTTAAGAATGCAGATTGTAAACAGGGTCCCAAATCATTGCACAATATTCCAAAATTGGTTTAACAAGGGTATTATAAATACAAATAATCGTATCAGACCTGGCAAAAACACGAGATCGTCTTAAAGTGAAACCAAGTCTTTGGTAAGCTCTTTTAATAATATTATCGATATGTCTCTGAAAGTTAAAAGTGTCATCGAAAGTGACACCTAAATCAATAATATGAGTACATCGAGATAGAGATGAATTATTTAAAATATAATTGTAATTAAGAATATTATGGATCCTAGCAATGCTCATAGCATAGCATTTAGAAATATTTAAATGGAGTTTATTTAGTACAGACCAGTTATACAGTTGATATGAGATAAATGAGAATATCTAGATCTCTCTGTATCAGTTCAAAATCAGTTAATGAGTTGATTTTCATATAAAGCTTCAAATCGTCATGAAGCATGTAAATCCGTTTAAAACTCCAGATGGGATTTTCGACATGATTCCAATACTTTCCCTATACATTACCATGTATTGAAAGTAAGTATACAACTTGATTTGCAACATTAGTAATTTCGATGTCTTTAGGAGACTTAAATACTAGTGGAATTAATATATTCTCATTTATCTCATATAGTGACTCTCTTTACATATATATTCTCTTTACATCTCTAGCTTAATTCAATTGTCGTGTTTCAGCTACATATGTATTTCATACAGAAAATAACAATAATTAAACACCAAAACAGTTCTCACCTGCATGCCATCGTGCATCAGATTGTCATTGTGAGTAAACAACACGGCTGCCGGCCTTTTGACAGCGGAAGACGAGTTCGAGGATAAAGACGACTAGAAGCCATCCACTGTCGTTTGACACTCCGGTGTTCCACAGGAAGTCTGATAATCTTTGTCACCATACGCCTCGATTTTTTGCCTGCTTCAACGTATAGATTAGGAGGTACTTCATCAGCGCGTCAAGAAATTCGTTCACGGTAACTTACCTGTTAAATATTTATTGTTATCGAAATGGGACTTGAAAATCTGATGTGTGCAGTACATGACTTTTGCTGCAGACTCATATTCACGTTCTCTTTATTTCTTCAGTAATTCATCATATTGAGTTTAATTGCAAGAAATAACGTCCATTAATATTTAAAATGACTCTGAATTTGCACGTTTAATTCAATTTTCGTTCTCAGTTGGTAACTGAACTTTTTTTTTTCAACGGTGGCGTAGCGAAAATGCGAAAAAACTAAAATGTCTCGAGAACGACTGGTCCTAATGTAATGAGGTTGGTCTTATTCTTCTCATCGTTACAAATTACGTATAAAACAAGCCTTTAATTGATATATTTGAGCATACGTAGTTTTTACTTTTAGATTTTGACGATTTTTGCGGACCATTTCGCAAAAAAAGGCAGGTTCTTTTTTTCTGAATCATACCAAAATCTAATCAGCACTAGGGTAACCTACACGTGACATATCTACCAATTTTGTAAAATTTTATCTGTTAGTTTTTCAGCTAGAGTGGATAAAGGCAATTTTAAGGGTCATTTCGCAAAAAAAGGAGGATCGTTTTATCTCAAATCGCACTAAAAACTAATCAGCAGCAGGGGCACACCCAAGTGGCTTACCAAATTATATGAAATTCGGTCCATTCGTTTTTGAGTTAGAATAGATACATACAGTGCAAAAACAGACAGACAGACAGACAGACACACACACAGACGCCACGCCAAAAATAATCCTCAGTATATAGAAAATTCTCAATAGGTATAAAAGATCCTTCTCTACGTGCATGAAAATGTCCTCAGTAGGTAAAAAATCCTCAATAAGTAGAAAAGCTCCTTCTCCCCGTCCATGAAAATGTCCTCAGTAGGTAGAAAATCCTCAATAAGTAGAAAAGCTGCTTCTCCCCGTCCATGAAAATGTCCTCAGTAGGTAGAAAATCCTCAATAAGTAGAAAAGCTCCTCCTCCCCGTCCTTCAAAATGTCCTCAATAGGTAGAAAATCCTCAATAAGTAGAAAAGCTCCTTCTCCCCGTCCATGAAAATGTCCTCAGTAGGTAGAAAATCCTCAATAAGTAGAAAAGCTCCTTCTCCCCGTCCATGAAAATGTCCTCAGTAGGTAGAAAATCCTCAATAAGTAGAAAAGCTCCTTCTCCCGTCCATGAAAATGTCCTCAGTAGGTAGAAAATCATCAATAGGTAGAAAATCTCCTTCTCTCCGTGCATCAGAATGTCCTCTATAGACAGAACTTTAATTTTGGTTCGTTGTAACAATCCACGTAGTATTCTTTTTTATGAATCCCTATTTATTTATATTTACCGTGAATTAATTTGTAATTTGATCCTATTCAAATTTTAAGTTATGCTTGGCGACTCATTCTCGACTCTATGCAATTCAAACCTCTTAAAAGTTATTTGTGACATCATTCTCAGGAATATCATGCTTGACGTTTTTCTAAAATTTGTATTAGTTCTTTTCTTATAATATATTAAAATTCGAAACCGTTTAAACTTATTTTGTAATTTTCTTGTATATTTCTTGTATTATTTTTAGTAAGTTCATTTACCATTTTATATTTTATGCAAATTTGGTTTAAACTGGTCTCAATATATATAAACATTCCATGTTTTTATTAACACTTTACAACATAGTTGAAAAGTGTTTATGACTTTGTTCATTCTGTCTGTCTGTCTGTCTGTCTGTCCGTTAGCACGATAACTGCCGTAAAAATGACTTTATCAAAATGAAATTTTAGTATGCTTTTCAGACGGTCTATGGGACCTATTTGAATATAAATAAATAATATCACCCAATTAGTTTTGTATTGAACCCGGGTTGAAAAAATGAAATACATTGAACCCTATGGGACTTAATTTTTCCAACATTTTTTAAGTAAATTTAAAATTCACAAATTGCTTCGAAATTTTTAAGAAATATTCACATTATCCCATAAAATATATAAAAAAAATTTGAGTAAAATATGTTTAGGTAGTTTTTTAATTAAACATTATTTAATATAGGGAGAAAAACAAATTCCATTAAATTCTGACTTTTGGGATAGCCTCCAGAAAGAAAAAAGAGATATATTATATAATAAATATCTTTCAAAGAGTTTAATTATTTTGTATATGAGAGAGGCTTTACTTTTTAAAATAAATTTGGTAGATAACAATTTTTCAATTTTTTTTTAAATTTTATATAGCTCTTCATGATATACTTATTTGATGGCATTTTTAATGCACTTTCCTACGTCCTAGAGAGTTAAAATTTGGTACACAGCTTAAATTTGTTGAACATTTCATTCTACAAAAATTTGGTGGATCTTTAAATATATATCCTACATTTTTTTCGAAATGACCTGCAAATAATCCCCGTTCACTTCTATAAATCACTGTTGTAATATTGTTAAAAATTCTGATGTGGGCAGCACATGTCTTTCCCTGCAGACTCATATTCACATTCTCTTTATTTCTTCAATAATAATTTGAGTTTATCTGCACAAAATAACAGCCATAAGTATTTTAAATGACATTGAATTTGCACGTTAAATTTAAATTTGGTTCTCATTTAATAGCTGGACTTATTGTTGAAGGTGGCGTAGCGTAAACGCGAAAAAACTAGAATATCTCAAGAACGGCTAGTCCTAGAGTAATGGGGTTTGTCTTATTATTTTTATTGTCAAAAATCACGTATAAAATGGGAATTTAATTGATATAATTGAGCACATGTAGTCTTTTATTTTTATATTTAACGATTTTTGCGGGCCATTTCGCAAAAATAGCCCGTTCCTTTTTCCCGAATCGTACTAGAATAACCTACAAGTGATTTATATACAAAATTTTGTTAAATTTGGTATATAAATCACTTGTAGGTTATTGAAATATTATACACCAAATTTTGTTAAATTTGTTCTCTTAGTTTTTAGCTAGAGTGGATAAAGGCAATTTCTGCCGGCCATTTCTCAAAGAAGACAGATTCTTTTATTACGAATCGTACTATAATCTAATGAACATCAGGGTTTCCCACAAAAAACATACCTACCAAATTTAATGAAATACGGTCCATTAGTTTTTCAGTTAGAGTGGATGCAATATCCTCACAGACACGCAGAAACACACACAGATACACCCTTACACACACAGACGTCTTCCTAAAAATAGTTTTTCGTGTTCTAGAAGTCCCAAAACGTGTAGATCCTTCGAAAATTCGAGTTCCGATCTTCGGCACGATTCCAATACTTTGAATACATACACACACACACATATATTATCTGTGTATCTGTGTATCTAAATTCCGTGCCTGCGCAATTACAATAGTTGGGATTTAAAATGATCCCTAAACCTTTATTATTTCTTCAACGAAGCCTAATTTTAACTTATGCAGAATGCAAATATCTCAAGCGATTGTAAGATGAGTTACATAAGAATTGCTGAATTTTTTTCACACAAAATTATTTAGCTCTGGAGTCTGGAATACAAGTTATATGAATGAAATATTCATTGATTTTGCATAGAGAATTAGATGATTTATATTTCGATACAGTTTTTAATATTTAAGTATAATAAATTACTGTAGTACTGTGATAATGTAAAAGATATCACCACTGAATGTATCACATTTTAGAGATTTTTAAATGAAATTGCATTTCAGTTGGAAAGTGTTTCATAATGAATGCTTATGCATGATTGAGCTTTCTTGTTGTTATTATTCATGTAGCCACTGATGAAGGGCGTATATACGTCCGAAAGCGCTCTGGCAGTTTTTGATATATATTTTGTACGTCTTTTAGGATGTGTTAAATAAAAGACCTTTCGTTTTTAACACTTTGCAACAAAGTAGAAAAGTGTTTATGACTTTGTTCATTCTGTCTGTCTGTCTGTCTGTCTGTCCGTTAACATGATAACTGCCGTAAAAATGACTTAATCAAAATGAAATTTTAGTATGTTGTTCAGACGGTCTGTAGGACCTATGGGAATATAAATGAATAATATCACCCAATTAGTTTTGTATTGAACCCGGGTTGAAAGAATGAAATGCATTGAGCCCTATGGGACCTAATTTTTCAAACATTTTTTAAGCGGATTTAAAATTCACAACATGCTTCGAAAATTTTAGGTAATATTCAAATTGTTCCATAAAATATATATTAAAAAATTCAGTGAAATATATTCAGTAGTTTTTTGAATAAAAATTAAAATAATAATTACACCTCTTATATGAAGCGATCACGTGACCATGATATGAAAAGATCACATGACATATTTCAAAATGATATATGGCATCCATCTTGTCTCAAAATCGTGATGTTTTAAGTTCTTTTTAATTCATATTGAGTGTTGCATCCGTCCTAACACCACTTTATTTTTGCTTAAATTCTGTGCATCTACATACTGAAACAACGCAATTACAATATATATGAGTTTAAATGATCATCCAAATTTGACTATTTCTACAACGAAGCCTATTTTTCACTTATGTAAAATGTAAACAGCAAAATATGTAGAATGAGTTGTATTAGAATTGCTGTATTTCTTTAACACAAAATTATTTAGCTCATGGAGTCTGCATAGCTGATATGAATGAAATATTCATTGATTTTGCAAAGAGAAGGACGATTTCTTTCGGTGAAGTTTTAAGCATAGAGTTTAATTACTTGTAGCTCCGTAGTCTTAATTTTTAAATAAAATAAATTATTATAGTATTGTGATGAATGACATGAATGGGAAAATGTTATGAATGAAATGCTGTTTTTATAGAGAGATCCAGGCGTGTTATTTCTTCTATGACGTCATTTGAATGAATTTCAGTTGTTTTCGATGAAGTTTTCAAATATAATAAATTATCGTAGTATTATGATAGTTTTAAAAATATTACTGAGGAATGTATCGCATTTTAGAGATGTTTAAACCAGGCAATTTATATTTCAATGCCGTCATTTGAATGTTTATTTTTTTCGATGAAGGTTTAAGTTTTCAAATATAATAACTTAAAGTAGTATTGTGATAAGTTTTAAAATATTACCGAGGAATGTATTGCATTTTAGACTTGTTTAACTAAAATTGCATTGTAGTTGGAAAGTGTTTCATTATCAATGCTTTAAGCATGATTGATCTTTCATGTTTGAAAAACGCTTTGTCCTTGATTTAATCTCCTTCTGTCCGTGCATGAGAATGTCCGCAGTAGGTAGAACAAACAGCTCCAGAAAGGGGATCCGCTTCGTAATTGTGAAACGCTTCGTTCATTAAAATAATTAAAGACGTAGTTGGGTTAAAAAACTTATAATTGAACAACGGATGAGTTTGAATCTTTTTCTAGAGTATTCTGTGATATTCTTAACTGCTGTTAAAATATAAATGTTGGATGCACGTTAGTTTTTTATATCATAATATATAAATCGGTGAGATTTAAAATTCTAGAAAATTATACATTTAAAAAATATATATTGATTTTTTTTTCTATTCATTGTATGGATTCCATTCAAAGTTTGTTTGAAAGAGAATCTTTCCGATGGTGTCAAGATGGTAACTCTGTGAGAATATTTCAGGATGCTAAGGAATGCAGTTTTGTGAAAACCGCATAATTTGAAAGATTTGCATAAGTAATAAGAATCCCTATGTGTTGTTGTGACTTTTCCTCCGTGGTGAGGAGCGCCTATCACCACGTTCACTAGACCCCTGGTGCCATGGCGAAGGGGGAAATATGCAGCTTCACTTTTATTGAGGCTCCCAAAGGGCAAAAGTCTGACTTTGCCTCGACTACACAACATCCATGCCCGCTGGCGGGATTCGAACCCACAACCCGGCAATCCAGCGATCAGACGGAAACGCATGCACCTGACCGCTCGACCACCGGATCGGCAAGAATCCCTATAATTGTTCTTTACTGATGTATAAAATAATTATGATACTTAGGAAAAATTAAGCGATGGTGTGATAATGTCTTTGGCAAAAGCTAGATGTGGTTATAAAAGCAATGGAATGTCTTTCATAGACTCGAAGAAGAGTTTTCTTCTATAGTTGAATGGAACACAATCTTCTATAGTTGAATGGAACGCTATCTTCTATAGCTCAATGGAACGCTATCTTCTATAGCTGAATGGAACACTATCTTCTATAGTTGAATACAGAACTATCCTCTATAGTTGAATGGAATACTATCTTCTATAATTGAATGGAACACAATCTTCTATAATTGAATGGAACACTATTTTCAATTTATGAATGGAACATTATTTTCTGTAGTTGAATGGAACACTATCTTCTATAGTTGAATGGAACACTATCTTCTATAGTTGAATGGAACACTATCTTCTATAGTTGAATGGAACACTATATTTTATAGTTGAATGGAACACTATATTTTATAGTTGAATGGAACACTATCTTTTATAGTTGAATAGAACACTATATAACACTATAAATGAAGTAGTTGAATAGTAGTAGTAGTTAAACAGTTGAATGGAACACTATCTTTTATAGTTGAATAGAACACAGTATAACACTATAAATGAAGTAGTTGAATAGTAGTAGTAGTTAAACAGTTGAATAGAACACTATATAACACTATAAATTAAGTAGTTGAAGAGTAGTAGTAGTTAAACAGTTGAATAGAACACTATATAACACTATAAATGAAGTAGTTGAATAGTAGTAGTAGTTAAACAGTTGAATAGAACACTGTAAATATTCTGTGTTGGAACACTATCTTCTATAGTTGAATGGAACACTATCTTCTATAGTTGAATGGAACACTATATTTTATAGTTGAATGGAACACTATATTCTATAGTTGAATGGACCACTATATTTTATAGTTGAATGGAATACTATCTTTTATAGTTGAATAGAACACTATCTTCTATAGCTGAATGGAACATTATCTTCATACAGATTTAATGTCGAAGGGAAACTTTAGATCATTCTAACATTTAGAATCTTTAGCTTTTCTTTTAGGTAGCTTCGAGTCCGTATGTTGTTGAGCGAGAGCTGCGAGCAAAGCAAACGATTTATCCTGTAAAAGTATACAGTTTTATCCGCCAATTACTGATCCCAAAGGTAAAATTCTGATGTGAGGATGTGAGCAGCACATGACGTTCCCTACAGACTCAAATTCGTTTTCTCTTTATTTTATTAAGAATTTATTAAATTAGGTCTAATTGCACTAAATAACAAGCATAATTATTTGAAATGACACTGAATTTCCACTTTTAATTCAATTTCCTTTTCATTTGGTAGCTGGACGTGTTTTTAAAACCGGAGTGCCAAAAATGCGAAAAACTGGAAAACGGCTAGTCTCTTGAAGTCTACAGTAATGAGATGGTTCTTATTCTTTTCATAGTTACGTATAACACATCGTTACGTATACACGTTACGTATAAAACAAGCATTTAATGGATAAATATGAGCACAGTTGTCTTTTAATTTAGTTTTTGACGGTTTTTGCGAGCCATTTTGCAAAAAAGGCAAGTTCTTTTATTCCGAATTGTACTAAAATCTAATCAGCATCAGGGTAACCTACAAACGACCTACCCAATAAATTTTATGAAATTTGGTCCATTTGTTTTTGAGTTTGAGTGGATGCATACATTGCACAAACAGACATACAGACAGACAGACACACATACCCACAGACACTACGCTAAAAATAGTTTTTCGTATTCTAGAGGCCCCGAAACGGGTAAATCCATCGAAAACCATCGATTTTGGATTTCCCTATACATTCCCATGCATTGCAGGGAAAGTAATAAATAGTTCCCAAGTATATTATAATAGTCGCATAAGTTGCTGCGATCGGGGAAAGTGCAATTTCTAGTTTCCATTGTTATGAAGTATAACACAATTTTCAGCACAAATTCATTCCTTCCTGCATACTTTCAGTACCTTCCGCGTTGGGAGAGGTGAACATTTGCCTAGCCTGTTAAATGTTGTAATTTTCGTTTATATTATAGCGAGACAGCGAAATCACCAACTTGGGAGTGACGGGATTTTATCCCGGGTCCAATGCATGGTAGGCTAGTATCATAGGGTTAAGCTGAAGTCGTCTCCAGCTCAAAGCATTTAAGGGGACGGTGGACGTTGAATTGAGCAAAAATCGACTAAAAACAGTTTTAATATATAACATTATTTTACACATTTAACATTTGCTTACGGGTGGGACAGCGTCCATCCCAAACAAAGGACCTCCCATAAACACAGGTATTTGACATACCCTATTTGACATACCCAAACAGTTCGACCCCCTTTGCAGGCATTGGTGTCCATGGAAATCGCCGAAAGAAACATTGCACCTGCTGCAGCAGGTGCAATATGATTATATTGCCTTATGAGCGTTCACTACAATATCACGAAGACTCACAACATTATAGGAATAGTGCTTTTGCCAATGTGTGTGTGTCAGAGAAGGAAAAGGCGCATCATTAAAATCTACAAAGAAGTGACAACTTTGGAACAAAAAATCTTTGTTAAATTATTAATCTTGTCAACCAGCAAGGCAGTTCAAAACAATTACAAGGAGCAGAGGAAGACCTCTAGGCAATCAAAGAGTCAAAAACCAGGGGAAATGCACGCTCATGTATAAAATGAGCATCATTTCGATAACCCGAAATTTCGCTTCCCGGCCGTCCAAATAGTTGCTCAAGTCCATTGGATGAGTCGGACGGTCTGAGTTTTTAACCCGAAATTTCAATTACCCGAAAACTATGAGGACTTTTTAAAAAATAAATACGGATTTAGTAACTAAGTTTCCTAATGCATATTTTAATCGTTTACTATATATATATATATATATATATATTATACTTTCGAAGATATTTGTAGATAAAGAAAGAAAAATGAAAAACCACCCTCTTGAGCAGATACTTTTTTCGAAAAAAAACCTGATGTGGGCAGCACATGACTTTCCCTGCAGACTCATATTCATTGTCTTTATTTCTTCAATAATTCATTATATTGAGATTAATTGCACAAAATAACACACATACTTATTTAAAATTACACTGAATTTGCACTTTTAATTTAATTTTCGTTCTCATTTGATAACTGGACTTATTTTCAAAAGTGGCATAGCGAAAATGCGAAAAAACTAAAATATCTCGAGAACGGTTAGTTCTAGTGTAATGGGATAGGTCTTATTCCTTTCATCGTTAAAAATTACGCATAAAACAAGCATTTAATTGATATATTTGAGTATACGTATTTTTTTATTTTAGATTTTGACGATTTTTGTGGGCCTTTTCGCAATAAAAGGCGGAATCTTTTATCCCGAATCGTACCAAAAACTAATTAGCAGCAGGGTCACCCACAAATGACATACCGAATTTTATGAAATTTGGTCCATTAGTTGAGTTAGAGTGGATACATACATTGTCCAGATAGACACACAGACAGACAGAGACACACACGCACCGAGACGTAACGCTAAAAATAGTTTTTCCCGCATTCTAGAGGTCTCGAAACGTGTAGATCCGTCGAAAATTCGAGTTTCGATTTTCGGCATAGTCCCAAATATTTCGCTATGCATTACCATATATTGCAGGGAAAGTAAAAACAGTTCAAAATATTAAAAAAATTGAAATTCTTTTTTATACATTCATTATCTGGATCCCATTTCCAACAAAACAAGAAAAAATATTTACTTTATCTATTAGGTTCGAAGGTATATGCATACACATTTTTTACATATTTCGTAATGCTCTGATTACCGTCATAGCATAGATATTATTCAACTAAAAAAACTGAAATTGGTACTAGGGAATTTGACTAAAATAAACACATAAATAATTGACAAGAACGCATAAACATGTCACATATTTAATAAATAATAAATCTGATGTGGGCAACACATGACTTTCCTTATATAATGTAATGAATTTACTACTTTTACAGTATAAAAAATGGTTTTTCTTATAGTACATATTTATATTCTTTCCAAGACATTGAATTGTCGACAATTAGTCGTCATTTTCATTGATTAAGCGTCATTTTTATCCATTTGGCGAGATTTTCGCTAATTTGGCAACATTTCAAAATGTCGCCAAGTTGACGACATTCCGCCAAATTCATCGCCAAAATCTCGCCAAGCGTTATGGACGAAGAAATAAGTTATTCGTATAGCAGATAAATGAATATTGGCGTTCAAATACAAGAGTAGTACTCAAGGTATCTTTTCTTATAAATGGAACGAGCTAGATCCATGAGAATGATGTCACCCAATTTATCGCATGACATTACATATGAAAAATGAACATGTTTCTCAACAGTTAATATATTTTTTTAATTTATAGGATTGTTTGATAAATATATTTGAAAAATGTGCAATATCTCAAGAACGGTTCATGCTAGCGTTCTAAATTTTATGTCAATCGTTTTCTAAGGAAAAATTACATATGAAATGCTTATTTGCGTAACTTTATTAAAGATTTTAATTTCTTGATGATTTTTTCAAAATTTCACTCGAAAATTTAGGGGGGTTCAGAACATTCGATTACGTTTAAAAACAATAGACTTCCAGTATTCATGGATTGTGATTTTTGTACCAAATTTCATTCGAATCGCTCTATTTGTAAAACAAAATTAAAATCTTTAATCAAAATTGTTCGATTCGTGATCAAGGATGCTTGAAACGTGCTCTCCCATCGTAAACTCGAATTCGAATTTTGGACCCCGTCACAATACTTTCCTTATACATTATGTATGTAAGGAAACTAATAACAAATATTAAACATCGAAATTCCCTACACTTCACGCCCTACTGCCTCAGTACCATGTTTGTTGAATGAACCAAAAAGAATGCAAATAAGAATTTTATTGAGGAACATTAATTAACAATATATACTAGGTTATACTTAAAAATGTTACTTCTGAAGGAAAAATATGAAACATAATGTCACTTTTATTTGCAGTTATAGAAAATTTAAACACTCAACGGGAAATATTTCAAATTTTCAAAATTGGAACCGGAAAAAGTCCGGATGTACAGCAGGATATGAATAGCATGTTTTCTTAACTATCACAGTTTTCTAAACAAAAGCAGAGAATGACAGAAACTTCTGGGTGGTATGACTTTTCTACAAAAAATCTGCTGTGTCATCCATACTGCAACAAGCAAGTGTGAATATTTCTACTTTTTCATACTTTGTAATAGAGAAACTATTTGTTTTCACAAAAATTTTTGAATTCGAGATTTTTTGCCAATATATATATTTACTGAACAAATTTTGTCTATTTTTGGAGTGATGTTTGTCAGTATGTCTGGCCACAAAATATTAATAGATTTTCACGAAACTTTATATCCTGCTTTGTTATCGAAACATCTAGAACGAGATAGAATTTCTTTATAATTCGAGCGAAAACTGACTTTTATTCTCATTTTATTACTTTCCTTATATACATAATGTATAAGGAAAGTATTGTGACGGGATTGAAAATTTGAATTCGAGTTTTCGACGGGAGAGCACGTTTCAAGCATCCCTGATCACGAATCAAACATTTTTGAAGTGATGTCTGTGTGTGTGTGTGTGTGTGTGTGTGTCAGTGAGTCTGTTGAGACGATAACTGACGAACGAATAAACCGATTCGAACGAAATTTGGTACAAAAAATACAATTCGTAAACACTGGAAGCCAATTGTTTTTATACGCAATCGAATGTTCAGAACTCCCCTAAATTTTCGAGTGAAATTTTGAAAAAATCGTCAAAAAATCAAAACCTCTAATAAAGTTACGCAAATAGACATTTCTTATGTAATTTTTCATTAGAAAACGATTGATACGAATTTTAAAACACTTACAAGAACAGTTCTCGAGATATTGCACATTTTTTCAAAAAAAGTATCAAAAAGTCATATGAAATAAAAACAATATATTATCTTTTGAGAAACATGTTCACTTTTCATATGTAATACCATGCGATAAATTCGATGACATCATTCTCGTGGATCTAGCTCTTTCCATTCATGAAAAAAAAATACTTTGAGTAATACTTTTGTATTTGAACGCCAATAGTCATTTATCTGCTGTAAGAATAACTTATTTCTCCGTCCATAACGCTTGGCGAGATTTTGGCGACGAATTTGTTGATATATCGGCAACTTGGCGACTTTTTTAAATATTGCTACATTAACGATAAACTCACCAAATGTATAAAAACGACGCTAAATCAATGAAAATGATGACTCATTAACGAAAATTCAATATATTGGAAAGAATATAAATATCTACTATTAAAATAATATATTTTTTTTACTGTAAAAGTAGTAAATTCATTGCATTATATAAGGAAAGCCATGTGCTGCCTACATCAGATTTCTTTTTTTTTAACATGGTATCATAGGACAAAACTGACTTGACATAACCACGCATAAAAAGTTGTATTTATGGCTGAATGATCATGAAAATTAATAGTTTTAATCATTGTTGTGATAAGTAGCCGCGATACAATAATTTCCGAGATAGAAACTCTTCTGTGCTGGAAAAATATGTTAAACTAGCTGTACCCACTTACAGAGTCTGAGCTCTAGTGCCTTTTGGTGCAAAACATGTGTTGGTAACTTACTACCAAATCTCTGTGTGTACAGCTTCGTCATTTCGTTGATTCGGCGTCAATTTCATCAATTTGGCGAATTTTTATCAATTAGGTGACATCTTCGTCAGTTTGGCAACATTTAAAAAGTCACCAAATTGAGGATATTCCGAAAACTTCATCATCAAAATTTTATCCAAACGTTACAGACGGAAAAATAGCTTATAGTATTCGTAGATTCTTATATTCTTTCCAAGATATTGAATTTTCGTCAATTTAGTTGTCATTTTCATTGATTTAGTGACATTTTTATCAATTGGGCGACATTTTCGTTAATTTAGCAATATTTAAAAAAGTAGTTAAATTGGACTGGCGTCCAAATACAAAAGTATTACTTAAAGTATCTTATCTCATGAATAAAACAAGCTAGATCCACGATAATGATGTCAACAAATTCATCGCATGATATTACATTTGAAAAGTGAGCATATTTCACAATAGTTAATATATTTTTTTCTATTTTATGTGATTTTTTGATAAATTTAATTGAAAAATGTGCAAAATCTCGAGAACGGTTCATACTAGTATTCTAAAGCTTATGTTAATCGTTTTCTAATGAAAAATTACATAAGAAATGACTATTTACGTAACTTTATTAAAGGTTTAGATTTTTTGATGATTTGTCCAAAATTTTACTCGAAAATTTAGAAGCGTTGTGAGCATTCGATTATGTTTAAAAACAATAGGCTTCCAGTATTCATGGATTGCAATTTTTGTACTAAATTTTATTCGAATCGTTCCATTTGTTCGTGAGATATCGTCTCCACAAACTCAGTAACACACACACACACACACGCAGACATCATCTCAAAAACATTTGATTCGTGTTCAGGGATGCTTGAAACTTTTTTCCCGTCGAAAATTCTTCGAATTTTCGACCTCATCACAATACTTTCCTTATACATTATACCATGTACATAAGGAAAGTAAAAAGTAACTAACATCGTCGCTTCCGTTGTTTGACAAATTTCTTGTTCCTCGAGTTTCTCGGCTGCGTACTGAAAAAACTGTAGCATACAAAAATATCAAATGTGGTATAGTACTTGCAAAAAATTGTTTGTGAAATACACCGAAATAAACCGTTTTTCAATATATATTGTAATTTAAGAAATATTTAATGTCAAAGACAAAATATTTGAAATGCGAGTAGGAAGCAAAGCCCTCTTCCTCCCCCGTTTCGCCAAGCGAGTTACGAGGGTTGGCGAAGTGTAACGAGCAGGAGGCAGAGACCTCTAGCATATGAAAAAAGTTATGTTTTTAACCTTTTGATTACGGGTGGGACAGCGTCTATCCCAAACGAAGAACCTCTCAAAAGGCAGGTATAGGCACTGATGAAGGGCATCGTGATGCCCGAAAGGGTATGGACGCCAATGTCTGCAAAGGGGGTCGAACTGTTTGGGATAGGGTATGTCAAATACCAGTCTTTTTGAAAGGTTCTTTGTTTGGGATGGAAGCTGCCCCACCCGTAAGCAAAAGGTTAAACAAAGGAATTATACCCAATAAGTTAATCAGATGATTTTTATTGATTTAACAGCAGACGATTTTTATTGATTTTTTTCCGATTTTTATAAATTTTAAATAATTAAAAAACGAATAGAAAGTAATCGAAAACCCTTTGTACAAAATAAGATAGGCACAATACAAATCAGGACGAACAATATTTGCAATAGAACATAGGGCTGTTTTTCATTCATAGTGCTATAAAAGAGTAAAGTTACATATCCACCTTGATCCCACAGGAGTGAAAGAGACTCCACTAATTTAGGAGTTTTACATCATTCGGGGTTCCAAAGCATTTTCCCGCCATATATAGATTTTCGGGTTACAGAGAAGACTAACGCTGAATCCATATCAGTCGCTATCAAAGTTCTATATATAGCTAATTTTGAGAATAGATGTTTTAAATAAAATTTTTGAAATAAAATTGAAAAAAAAAACGGAATCGAAAATCCTCAGTAAGCCATCCTAACTCTTCTAGAATTTGAATCTGTGGGACACATTTAAAAAATAAATTATAAAGCTTAAAGTTAAACTTTTAAATTATTAAATTCATTAAGATTGACATGGTCGTTAATTCATACATAGTGGATTTTTTATTATGATTGTACATTGCTAGTTGTGCCGCTATATAAAACCCTCCAATTATTTAACTTTCGTGTGAGTCCTGTAAAGGAATTATTAATTATTATAATACTCATTGACTGCACCATTTAAACTTCAACAATAACATATTTATTAACAACATAAATCTTAATTAAATTCAATTACACCATTTTATTATATTATTTCAGCGGAGGGGACATATGTGACCAAAACGGAAAATCCTAAATAGTGGTTACGACCGGATATCATTTTCAATGGGGACATACCTTCAATTTCTGCCTTGGGCTTTGATCATATATCAAATGCTTGTATCAGTTATTAGTACTGGCCATAGCTCTTTGGTGTGTGGCTCCTTCTCGTACTCTGATTGCACTCACACATTAATACATCTCCATTATTTTGGAACCTCTACGGGACACTCTACAAGTCTGAATTCACGAAATCCAATCATCGTCTCCAAGTTATCTTAAGTCGTATTAGAACATACTGGTATCTCACTCTCTCAAGTCATGTTAGTTTCTCATTCTTCTCTTGTCTGCTCTTAAGTCAAATCTTCATAATTGTCTTCTTGATTCTCGGGTCACAGTCTGTGGTTCCCTCGTTGGGGGGAAGGGGGGAACTCCCCCTTTTCTTCCATTTGCCTCATTGAGTTTCACGTAACAATCTTCTTTTTTTTATTGGTTACTCCTTTAACCAATGGAACCATTCCACATCTCGTAAGGCATAGCTCAGCCCCTCTGTCATGGCCCCCTAAATTTATGGTCTTCTGACCTTTAGGTTCACGGGGTGATAAAACTGGGTGCCAGCCAGACTACACGTATTGTTCGCCGTTTTGGCCACAATAAATATTCACGTAAAACTGTCTCATCAAATGTGAGATCTATTTCTGGTCTCACAGAATCGATATCATTATACCAGATGATTCATTCTATATCATCACCAGCTGAATCTATATCATTTATCATCTAAGCCAGTGGTTTCCAACCTTTTCATAAATGTGTAACTTGAAAATTAAATTCAAAAATTTCAATATCACTTGACACCAATAAAACATGTCTTGCACACAAATAGGAATTTGAGACTATATATAAGTTATTTCCACTTAATTAAGTTGCAATTACTTAATTTAGTTATTGTCACATATTTTTATTTAGTTCCTAATAAAAATTGAACAAAAATAATAAATATTAGTAATTACGCTTAACAATGGGATAACTGAATGAATATATGATGGACAAAATTAAAGGACTTGTGCTTGTTTGATAAAAATATATTTCTTTGTATCTTGTTCTAATTTACTTCACATTCAAAGTAAATTTGACTCAAGTTATATATTTCAAGTTTTACATTTATATTTGCTTTTATTTCTTTTTTACTTAAAGTATTATAGAAAATCCTGTTTCACATAGATCAAAATGATTGAAATTATAATTGTTCTTTCTGCAATGTCTTAATTTTTAACACTTTCCAACATAGTTGTAAAGTGTTTATGACTTTGTTCATTCTGTCTGTCTGTCCGTTCGCACGATAACGGGCGTAAAAATCCCTTTATCAAAATGAAATTTTAGTACGTTGTTGAGACACTCTGTGGGACATATGGGAATGAAAATGAATAATATCACAAAATTAGTTTCGGATTTGACCCGGATTGAAAAAAGGAGACACATTGAACCCTACGGGACCTAACTTTTCAAACATTTTTCATACGAAGTTAAAATTCGTACATTGCTTTTAAAATCTTAGGAAATATTCAAATTATCACATAAAATGTGTAAAAGAATTTTTAGCAAAATATGTTGGATAATGTTTTAAATAACAAGAAAGATCGATCATGCATAAAGCATTGATTATGAAACACTTTCCAACTTCAATGCAATTTCATTTAAACATCTCAAAAATGCGATACATTCTTCCGTAATATTTTAAAAATTATCACAATACTACATAATTTATTATATTTGAAAACTTATTATGGTTCAACTTGTCCGTCTCATACCAGAATTCATTTTTTTTTCAAATTTTACAAGAAAAAAAAATTGAAAAACCGGTATCATACCAATGTGGGGAGGGGAGTCGTGGTAACTTGCCCCCCCCCCTCCCCCCACACACAAAATAAGGTAATGACGTCACGAACAAAATAAATTTGTATCGCAGTTATTCTTTACGACAATAATTGAAACTATTAAGTCTCGCGGTCATGGAGCGATAAATAAACCCTTTTATGCATTATTATATCCAGTTTTGTCCTGTGCTGCCATGTTGAAAAATAAAAAATTTCGAAGTTTTCGCTCGAATTTTAAAAAAAAAATTCTATCTAAGTTCTAGATTTTTTTTTTTTTACAACAAAGCCTGATATAACGTTTCGTGAAAATCCATTAATATTTGTGGCTACTATCGTGCACACAAAAATCGACCACAGACAAATATATTCAAAACGTGTTCAGGAGGTCCTAAAACATATATTGGCCTCAAAGTCTGGAATTCGAAAATTTTCGGGAAAACAACACTTTCTCTATAATATATTATAGTATGAGAAAGTAAACGGTATTGGGGAAAAAAATATTTCTTCGTCCCTGCCAAGAACTTTTTTTAAGTGACACCTCTGACACTTGCGCCATAAGTTCGCCATCCCTATTATAGGCCCATCTATGTACGCAGCTAGCACAGTAAATCCAACTAATAAGATTTCGCTATTCCCGGAAATGAAGACATTCCAAACAGAATTTTGAACGGAAAAGCACATTTTTCTATGTGCGTAGAAGAGTCTAATTGATACATACGTATGAGATGGTTCTTAGAAGAATATGAAGGAAAAGGACCTGTCTATCTAAGCCAGTGCAGGAGGAGGTCTGGCTCAGGTGATAACGCAGATCATTTCCTTTATACATATCCTCTCTGCTCCGACTACCTGACAAGGCTCTTTTTCACGATTGCTGCCCGAGTCGCTTCCGTTCACTTCACTTACACGACAATTTTGTGGCTATTAGAGAACTCTCTGATCTAAATAAGCGAAGAAAGCCCAGAATGAACACATTAAGCCATAACTCTGATAACATTTATACCGTCAATTGACACAGTCTGATAATATGTATACAATCTATCAATGAAGTCAGTTAATATTTACTTGATCATATGTAGTATTGAGAATGTATTGTTTGCATGAAAATTTTCGATTTCAAGATTTTGATGTCACTTAAGGTGCAATAAATACATTTTACTTTCCCTGCAATGCATGGTAATGTGTAGGGAAAATATTGGAATCATACCGAAAATCGCAACTCGAGTTTTTGACGAGTCTACACGTTTTGGAACCTCTAGAATACAAAAAAGCTACTTTTAGAGTGACGTCTGTATGTGTGTCTATCTGCCTGTGTGTATGTCTGTTTGTGTGTCTGTCTGTGCAATGTATGAATCCATTCTAACTCAAAAACTTATGGACCAAATTTCATAAAATTTGGTAGGTAAGTCACTTGTGTGTGATCCTGGTGCTGATTTGTTTTTGGTACAATTCAGGATAAAAGAACCCGCCTTTTTTTAGCGAAATGGCCCGCAAAACTTACCTGTATCCACTCTAGCTGAAAAAATAATGGATCAAATTTTACAAAATTTGGTAGAAATTTGGTCATTTTTTTTATGAAGTTTCAAGTTTTCAAATATAAGAAATTATTGTAGTATTGTGATCATTTTAAAAATATTACCGCTGAATGTATCGTATTTTAGAGATGTTTAAATAAAATTGCATTGCATTTGGAAAGTTTTTCATATTCAATATTTTATGCATGATTGATCTTTCTTGTTTTAAATACATCGAAATTTGCTTTCTTTTTGCATCATCTGATATATGTATATCGTACCATAAAAGAAAACAAAGATTAGCTCAATTCTATAATTTGTCTAAAAGTTCCACATACCAACATTCTAACGAGAAAATTCGATTTCATAAGTAATTTACTTTTTGTAATTTTTTTAAGTCATCACATTCAGTCATCGCAATGGACAGTCTTGCGCTTCAACGGAGATACTAACCTGCTCTGGATCAAATTCATTTTAAAGAAGGCTGAGCGGGAGAGCGGGATGCACATAATGGATAGTATCTTGAAGGTCTCCGGTATCCCAGTATATATATATATGTATATATATATATATATATATATATATATATATATATATATATATATATATATGTATATATATATATATATATATATATATATATGTGTGTGTGTGTGTGTGTATATATGTATTCTTTTACGACCCAGGCAACCCGAGGGAATATGCATGGGAACATACAAAACGCATGGAACATTTAAAATGGGAAATAAAATTGTATCTGAATAATACTTATATATGTGCATAATACTTACATAATTGCATACATATTTATATATATGCATACAATAATAAATATCACACAAAAAAATGTAATGTTTAACTGGGCGATATAATATTTACATACTTCATATGTCTTAATTAGCAAAAAAATTCTTCAATTCATGATGAAAGTATTTGCCTAGTGAAAATATTTTTGCCGATTTTATTTCCAAACCCACTGGTTAGTAACCAATATTCTTAATTTGTCGCTTTAGCGAGAAATCTGTATCCAAGATCCGTACATTTTTACAAATAAAAATTAAGCACTTACTCAAGCAAAATCGACAGGACCATATATCTTACTTGGTTTTGGTTAAATTTATTCAACAAAAGAATTATAAATGTCTTAACAATCACAAATGCAATCAAATGTTAAAAAAAATACATATATTTTTATGAAACAAAAATTTAGTAAAAGTGATTGTAGCAAAACTGCTTCGATGAACGAAGCCTGGAATAAAAATAGTCTAAAATAGTTACCTAAACAGTATAAATGAAAGAGTAAAATTCGTTGACTTTCAAGGACCCATTATAAAACTCAAGCACTTTCAAGGGCCCTTGAAAACCCAAATAAAAATCAAGTACTTTTCAATGGCTTTTAAGGACTTTCAAGGACTGCGGGAACTCTGTTCTCTATTATTAAATAAATTTTCCAAATTGAATGTCAAAAGAATTATCAAATAAATTTCCATTTCCCATATTGCATGTTCAGTAATGTGTATATATTTTGGCACCAGATCTGACTACTTAAAATCAACCAATCCTTAGTCATTTATGATTCGATTCAACTTGGTCAAATTTTGATTTTGAGACTGCAGTTTTGGTCAGATTGGGTTTCATCTGCATCAAACAAATGCATTCTTATCCAACTTATACATCATAGGATGATGATACAGCAGATAAACTGTTGATCCGTTTGCCTCGAAATTTGGTTTTAATGACCACCGCAAAATTTAATCTGATTTGGGTTATTCTACGTAAATTTTGGTCAGATTTGATATTTTTGCACTCAGAATGATGTGCCTGATATTTTGGAACAAAATTTTCTCATTAGATATTCAGTTTTGTCAATTTCGAACAGGTCTGGTTGGGGTTTTTCAACGGAAATTTTAATCAGATTTAATAAAATGTTATTTGAGGTATTTATCTACATCTTACAAAAATGTTTTCATCCATATATCTCAGAGAATGATAGGCTAAATTTATCCATTTGCAGAAATTCTGTTTTGGTGACCGCCATTTACTTTGGCCTGGTTTGGTTTTTTGCAACCGAAATTTTTCACCCAGATTTGATACTTTTACACTCAGAATAACGTGCTTAATATTTTGGCACCAGATAACCGTTACAGGAACCGTTCTGCGTTCAGAATAACCAGGCACCATTAAAATGCCCCCCCCCCCCTGTCCCCCCTGCAATCGCGAAGACTGCGGGTCTGTATCGTAGGCAGGCTGTATCTCCTCCACATTATCCCACTGCCTCCTTTATACTTTTTTTCCCACTGCCTCCTTTATTCTCTTTAACACTTTACAACAAAGTTGAAAAGTGTTTATGACTTTTTTCATTCATTCATTCTGTCTGTCTGTCTGTCTGTCTGTCTGTCTGTCCGTTAGCACGATAACTGCCGTAAAAATGACTTAATCAAAATGAAATTTTAGTATGTTGTTCAGACGGTCTGTAGGACCTATGGGAATATAAATAAATAATATCACCCAATTAGTTTTGGATTGAACCCGGGATGAAAAAATGAAATACATTGAACCTTTTGGGACCTAATTTTTCAAACATTTTTTAAACGGATTTAAAATTCACAAATTGCTTCGAAAATTTTAGGTAATATTCAAATTATTCCATAAAATATATAAAAAAAAATTCAGCGAAATATATTCAGTAGTTCTTTAAATAAAAATTAAAATAAGAATTACACCTCTTATATAAAGCAATCACGTGACCATGATATGAAACGATCACGTGACCAACTTCAAAATATAATACGGCATCCATCTTGTCTCAAAATCGTCATTTTTAAAGTTCTTTTTAATTCATATCGAGTGTTGTATTCGTCGTAAAACCTCTTTATTTTCGCTTAAATTCTGTGCATCTACATACTGAAACAACGCAATGACAATATATTTGAGTTTAAATGAGCATCCAACTTTGATTATTTCTCTACCGAAGCCTATTTTTCACTTATGTGAAATGTAAACAGCAAAATATGTAGGATGAGTTGTATTAGAATTGCTGTATTTTTTTAACGCAAAAGTATTTAGATCATGGAGTCTGCATAGCTGATATGAATGAAATATTCATTGATTTTATACAGAGAAGGACGATTTTTTTCGAAGAAGTTTTAAGCATAGAGTTTAATTACTTGTAGTTCCATGGTCATAATTTTTAAATAAAATAAATTATTATAGTATTGTGATGAATGAATGAATGGGAAAATGTTATGAATGAAATGCTGTTTTTATAGAGAGATCCAGGCGTGTTATTTTTTCTATGACGTCATTTGAATGAATTTCAGTTGTTTTCGATAAAGTTTTCAAATATAATAAATTATCGTAGTATTATGATAGTTTTAAAAATATTACCCGAGGAATGCATTGCATTTTAGAGATGTTTAAACCAGGCAATTTATATTTTAATGCCGTCATTTGAATAAAGTTCATTTTTCCGATTCATTTCCGATTAAAGTTCATTTTCCGATGAAGGTTTAAGTCTTCAAATATAATAAATTAATGTAGTATTGTGATAAGTTTTAAAATATTACTTAGGAATGTATTACATTTTAGAGATGTTTAAATAAAATTGCATTGGAGTTGTAAAGTGTTTCATAATCAATGCTTTAAGCATGATTGATCTTTCTTGTTTAGTTTAAAGGAGGCGGTGATTATCCAAATATAAACAAGAAAGATCAATCATGCATAAGCATTGATTATGAAACACTTTCCAACTGAAATGTAATTTCATTTAAAAATTTCTGAAATGTGATACATTCAGTGGTGATATCTTTTACATTATCACAGTACTACAGTAATTTATTATACTTAAATGTTTAAAACTGTATCGAAATATAAATCATCTGATTCTTTATGCAAAATCAATGAATATTTCATTCATATCACTTGTATTCCAGACTCCAGAGCTAAATAATTTTGTGTGAAAAAAATTCAGCAATTCTTATGTAATTCATCTTACAATCGCTTGAGATATTTGCATTCTGCATATGTTAAAATTAGGCTTCGTTGAAGAAATAATAAAAGTTTAGGGATCATTTAAAATCACAACTATTGTAATTGCATAGGCACGGAATTTAGGTACACAGATAATACCCAGATACAGAGATAATATATGTGTGTATGTGTATGTACTCAAAGTATTGGAATCGTGCCGAAGATTGGAACTCGAATTTTAAAAGGATCTACACGTTTTGGGACTTCTAGAACACGAAAAAACTATTTTTAGAAAGACGTCTGTGTGTGTAAGGGTGTATATGTGTGTGTTTCTGCGTGTCTGTGAGGATATTGCATCCACTCTAATTGAAAAACTAATGGACCGAATTTCATGCAATTTGGTAGGTATGTTTTTTGTGGGAAATCCTGATGTTCATTAGATTATAGTACGATTCGTAATAAAAGAATCTGCCTTCTTTGCGAAATGACCGCAGAAATTGCCTTTATCCACTCTAGCTAAAAACTAATGGAACAAATTTAACAAAATTTGGTGTATAATATTTCAATAACCTACAAGTGATTTATATACCAAATTTAACAAAATTTTGTATATAAATCATTTGTAGGTTATTCTAGTACGATTCGGGGAGAAGGAACTGGCTGTTTTTGCGAAATGGCCCGCAAAAATCGTTATATATAAAAATAAAAGACTACGTGTGCTCAATTATATCAATTAAATTCCTATTTTATACGTGATTTTTGACAACAAAAAGAATAAGACTAACCCCATTACTCTAGGACTAGCCGTTCCTGAGATATTCTAGTTTTTTCGCGTTTTCGCTACGCCACCTTTGACAATAAGTCCAGCTATCAAATGAGAACCAAATTTAAGTTTAACGTGTAAATTCAATGTTATTTAAAATACGTATGGTTGTTATTTTCTGCAGATAAACTCAAATTACTATTGAATAAATAAAGAGAACGAATATGAGTCTGCAGGGAAAGACATGTGCTGTCCACATCAGAATTTTTAACAATATTACAACGATGATTTATAGAAGTGAACGGGGATTATTTTCAGGCCATTTCGAAAAAAATGTATGATCTATATTTAAAGATCCATTAAATTTTTGTCGAATAAAATGTTCAACAAATTTAAGCTGTGTACCAAATTTTAACTCTCTAGGACGTAGGAAAGTGCATTAAAAATGCCATCAAATAAGTATATCATGAAGGGTTATATAAAATTGAAAAAAAATGAAAAATTGTTATCTACCAAAATTATTTTAAAATGTGAAACCTCTCCCATGCTATACGTCTAAACAAATGAAAAGATATTTATTATATAATATATCTCTCTTTTCTTTCTGGAAGATATCCCAAAGTCAAAATTTAATGGAATTTGTTTTTTTCCCTATATTAAATAATTTTTAATTAAAAAACTACTTAACATATTTTACTGAATTTTTTTTTGTATATTCTATGGGATAATGTGAATATTTCCTAAAAATTTCGAAGCAATTCGTGAATTTTAAATTTACTTAAAAAATGTTTGAAAAATTAGGTCCCATAGGGTTCAATGTATTTCATTTTTTCAACCCGGGATCAATAAAAAACTAATTGGGTGATATTATTTATTTATATTCCCATAGGTCCTACAGACCGTCTGAACAACATACTAAAATTTCATTTTGATAAAGTCATTTTTACGGCAGTTATCGTGCTAACGGACAGACAGACAGACAGAATGAACAAAGTCATAAACACTTTTCAACTTCGTTGTAAAGTGTTAATTATAAGTAAAATTAAATGAGAATTTATAAATTGTTGAGAAAGGTGGGGGGGGGGCTTAAAAAAAGAATTGAAGTAAGTAATTTTAAGTTTAAGAACATCATAAAATGTTTGTCTTTAAAAAAATTACATATTTAAAAAATATTTTTTTTAATCAAATTTTAGTGCTGCCATCTCTCGAGAAAGAATAAGATTATTACATTCTCCAATCTTGTGCACAGTTTGGATTCTCATCGACTTTAGAGAGCATTTTAAGTACTTCAGTCAAGTTTTAAATTTACACGTTATAATAAATGCTGTACTACAGGGGTTCTCAACCTATTTATAAATACGTACCATCAACACCAAAATTCTAAAAATTCAGTGTTACCAATAAAAGTATGTCTTGTACACTAATAGGAAGTTAAAACAACACGCTAGATATTTTTATTTCGTTTCAAATAAATAAAAAAAAATGAGCAAAAATAGTAAATGTTAGCAAATACTGTAGAAGCTTGATACGACGCCATCCGATATAATGCAGATTCGGATATAACGTTGTGAAAAATATGTCTTCCCAATAAGAAATCATCATTGCTGCGTGGTTCGATATACCGCGGGGGTGGGATAGCCCAGTGGTTAGGGCACAGTGATTGCACTTGGAGGACCCAAGTTCGATTCCTGAATCTTCCCAAACTAACCCCGGGTTTACTAGGAGCACTTGCACTTAAATCTGTGGGTCCACAAGTCCTTCTGAGAAGTTGGTGGTAGGTGAAGGAAGGTACAGTCAGTCCCCATGCATGCCGTCCCCACTGGGTTCCGGTTTAAATTGCGTTGCACTGTTGTGGCCGTCCAAACAGCTACCATATACTTTCGGGTATTTCGGACGACCTGCACCGAAAAGAAAGAAAGCTATATCCCGGAAGTATCTTTCCTGACAACTTGTTTGTTTAACAAACATTATAGTTTCAAACATTATAGTTTGTTTAAAGAACATTATGGTTTCAAACATTATAGTTTGTTTAATAAACATTATAGTTTGTTTAACAAACATTATAGTTTGTTTAACAAACATTATAGTTTGTTTAACAAACATTATAGTTTGTTTAACAAACAGTAAGTTTTATCTAATTTTTATGTCAGCACTTCTATTGTTACTTAAAATTCTGTTAATATCCAAACACAATCCCTTTATGGGCGTCCCACAGTTTTATTTTTAACCGCATATAACCAAGAATGTCAAAAAAATATTTTTTACTTTTTACTGCATTGTACTAAAACAATGTAACTTAACAGTTTTTAATAATTTTTCGTCTTTTGCGATATTGTAATCGATTTTTCAATTAAAAAACTACATATGCTCAAATGTATCGATTAAATGCTTGTTTTATAAGCAATTTTCGACGACGAAGAAAATAAGACCAACTCCATATCTCCAAAACTAACCGTTCTCGCGATATATAAGTTGTATCGCATTTTTGGCCAGGTAGCCTTTGAAAATATGTCCAGTCTCCAAATCAAAATCAAAATTCAATTAAAATTGCAAATTCAGAGTAATTTCAAATACTATGTATTATTTTGTGCAATTAAAATAAATTTAATGAATTACAAAAGAAGGGAAATTAATTTGGGTCTGTAGGAAAAGCCATTTACTGCCCAAATTAGATTTTTTTTTTCTATCCCGTACAGCACCAAGCGTTTCTGCTGGTGTATACAATTCCATTGTTTCACATTTCTCTTGCAATCTATATTAATAAAATTGAAAATCTGTCTGTCTGTATGTCTGTCTCATCATTACGGGAGAACGGCTGAACCGAATTTAATGAAATGATTTGTAGGTAACCTTGAAATCGCCTCACTTGAAATTTAGTCCATGTTTCGATATTCTAAGACTAGGGGTTGAAGACCCAGACCGTCCGACTCGTCCAAAGGACACGAGCAACCGTTTGGACGGCCGGTAAGACTTGGGGTTGTCGAGATATTAATGAAAATTGAAACTTTCATAAGGATTTCTCCTCTCTAATTCCCTGGTTCCTCCAAACTATAAAGGTTGGAAATCGCTGGTTTAAAACGTGAAAGTGTATTAAAACTCTATCTCTGAATTTCGTTGGAGTTTATTGCGCTTATTAGTCACTTTTCAAAATCGCAGATTTGAAACATGAATTTAAATGGAAAATCTATCACCATAGTTTATTTTTCACAGGCTCTTACTCAACAATGAAAAGTATTAAGAAATCAAAATGGTTATTCAATTATAAGCATTTTATGGGGACGATTCTTTCTTATATCATGTTGCTCAGCAACGCAATTAAATGAAATGTGTTTGTTAATTATTATTTTTTTCGATTTGAAAAACATAAATGGATATAAAAGTATATCTTATAAATGAACGGTTTGATTTTTCTTTTAATTATATTAATTACGGACTGCGTACATCCCTTTCATTTATTTTGGCAAATATTTTTCAAACATATGTATTGTGTTTAGCCAATAAACTCATTTAGCTGATTGCTGAAACAGAATAAGAGTAGAACGGGTATATCTTCTAATACAGTTTTAGTGTTTTCGTTTAGTATATACGACCGGGATCAGGATGTTTTATTCCTTAGATCTACAAATTCAGATCTACGAATTTGGCGGGATATCGCTACCTTGGCAACTTTTCTTAAACGTTGTCAAATTGACGGAAATATCGCCGAATTGATGAAAAACGAAGCTAAATCAATGAAATTATTTCTGTTTTGTTAGAAGAGAGTACTGAAATGATGTTTCTGTAGCATTTGTTTATCAGTCCAGCCGTCCTACTTAGTAACACATTTAGCGAATTTATAAAATATTGCTAAATTGATAAAAATGCTTGTAAATCCATAAAAATATCTGAAAATTGATAAAATTGCGCTAAATAAATAAAATTAATTGTGTTTTGTTAGGGAATAGTTTTGTGATGATGTTTCGCCAATTTGTGGGACTGACAATTCCAAGTGGCGATAAATTTCGCAATTTTTTTAAATGTCGCTAAATTGACGAACATGTCGCCAAATTGATCAAATGACGCTAAATGTATCATAATGACACCGAATAGATGAAAATTCAATATTTTGCATAAGTACGATCTTCTAAACAATCTATGTCGTTTTGTGAGAATTAAAAAATATTTTTTGTAAATTTGTTTACAAACTGGGCCAGAATGCTTTATTCTTCACATCCACCTGTGAAGATAATTTTGTATATGGGGCCCAGAGATTACTATACATTTTTTTGGAGCATTAAATTAAATATTTTAATAGAATATTTTGAATAACAAAGTCATTTAGAATAGCATAGGAATTTACAAATAACTGCAAATGTTAAGTTTCTTTATTATATTTTCCATACAAAGAACAAGTATATGCAAGTATTTAATAATTTCATCTGAAATTGTACAAAAGTCAACCCAAAAGTATAAATCCAGTATAAATCAGCAGGGCATATTAAAGATTTGATATAAAAGGCTTTTGGATAAGCACGTTGAGAATTGTGTAATGCATTGCAGGTCTACCATCTGGTTGGCGGGCATTGACCATGAGAGAGCCTTTCAGGACATCCTTCTTGAATTCTTCTTTAAACTGGTCTGGAATGTACGTCGCTAATCCACAAATAGCGAAGCAAGATCCTAAAGTAATAAAAAATAATTTTAAATTACTCAACAATTCAATACACTTTATTAAAAAGAAAATTTAGTATGCATATGGTAAGTGTATTCGCAAAAACCACCACGTTAAGCGGAATTATACTAACTTAAGGTAATTAATTTAAAAATTATACTTTAGTTTATCCTTGTATTTTTGAAGCACCATCGGTTTTGCAGAATTTTAAATACAATTTATAATAACAAGAAAGATCAATCATGCATAAAGCATTGATTATGAAACACTTTTCCAACTGAGATGCAATTTTATTTAAACATCTCTAAATTGCTATACATTGAGAGCTAATATATTTTAAATTATCACAGTACTATAAGAATTTATTATATTTGAAAACATTGCACCTGCTTGCAACGTTTCTGTCGGCGATTTCCCCAAACGCTGACAGAATTTGATATTCGCACGTTGTTCTTCAAGCGCCATTTCCATTTTCGGCGAACGCGAACGACTACAGCTCACTGACACGCATTGTCTGGAAAAACCCTGCACTGCGAACCTGCTTCTTCCTTTTCACATCTCGCGTCACATGTGCTTCTACTCCACGGTGAAATAGTTGTTATCCCTCTCCTCCAATCAGGGTTAGAGATATCAGCACAGTCTCCGAACTTTTTAATCCTACCTTATATATATGGAAGTATGTATGTATGTATGGGTCGTGTTTCAAACCTTTGATGCCCGAACTAACCCGGTATCACTTATCATAATTGCAGAAATTTCGCATGTTTTTGACTTTCGTGGTGCACTTTGATTTTTTGGATGTTGAACCTAATTGGTCTAGCCTGTCCTTTACCCGCAATAGAAAGGTACGCATTTTGGGCGAATAAAATTCGAGAAGTGCTGCATCTAAAACTCTAAAATTCGGCATATAGCTATATTCTGCGGTATATTTTCATTCTCTGTATTTTTAACCTTACCAGTCCAGCTTCAACCCATGGACACAAGGAACACAAATCTCGTATTTTCATCCTGTGAGGCCAGAATATGTCCTCACATGAGACATTTTTATTGCAATATTTATGGTGCCTAGAACGGCTAACAAGGGTTATAGTCTGGCTGGCGCCGGAGTTTACAACAAAGTGAACTTTGGGGTCAAATACAATAAATTTGGGTGTTCCAGGCCACAGGGGCTAAGAGGGGCATTGATATGTGAAGTGATGCCATTGGGTTCAGAAGAACCAATGAGCGCCAAGGGGAAGAAGGGCGGAGCTACCTCCCCCCCCCCCCCCGCCGAAGGAACCACAAAGCACTCTCATACGAAATGTTGTTGCAGTAAGTCTGATACGAAATGTTGTAGCAGTTGGACGGATACGAAAGGAGTTGGGAGCAGATACTCATACGAAAAAGGTTGCAGTTGACTATAAGTACGAGATGCAAGCCACACACCAAAGAGTTATGGCCGTACGGTCAGCAATAAGATGGATGCAAGCCTCAGCGCGATGAGCCGAAGATTAAACTGTAAAGTATGTGCTCATTTCCCCAGGTCATAAACACTATCGACATCTAATATTTCTGGTCACATATCTCCCATTACTAGAGTAATTAAATGATAGTTGATAATTATGATAAATTGTTGTTAGTGATAAAAATTGATGTTGTAAATAAATTATATTGTTAAAGTTAAATAGGCTAATCTTTTTATAATGATTAATGAATTCTTTTCAGGACTTACACAAAAGGTAAAAATAATTGGAGGGTTAATTGAGGCACAACAACGAGCAATGTACGTTTAAATGTTAATTCCACTATATATGAATTTACGGCAATGTTAATGTGATTTAAAATAATGAATTTAATAATTAAAAGTGACTTGTAATTTCGTATTGCCACACATCATATAAAATAAAAGTGGGTGGCTAGAAATTTTATAAAACTAAGTCACTTATAATTCTGTATACAAAACAATATCCTCATTAAATGCTCATAATCATTAATTAAATACATGGAATCATTTCCACCATTAAATGTATGAAATTAATGATTCCATGTATTTAATATGGTGATAGTTTGAAATATAACGAATTAGGATGAAATATTAGATAATCATAAAATTTCTAGCCACCCACTTTTTATTGTGTGAGGTGAAAGAAAATACGATAATTTCCCATTTCTTTTAAGGGGACGGTGGACGTTGAAATTTCATTTATTTATTTATTTGTCTTAGAAACGTGAAAATTTGTATAAACATTCCTTTTAACATTACTGTATACAATACCATTATTTTTTTTTTCAATTTTATAATAATTTTGTATTTTTTTTTAATTTAACTTTTTAACAAAAATTTGATAATGCTCCTTGCGTGCCATTTGTTCACATTTTTGATTCATTTTACATTATGATCACTCAAAAACACATTATGAACAAATTTGGGTATTCGTTTTTAAATCCCTTAGAAAGTTAATTTTTTTAAAAATATTTTTCTGCATTAAAACTTCAACATTTCATCATTTAATTCATCATCAAAAACATTTTCATCATTTAATTAGGTTCTTATTCAATTTTAATTACCTTAATAAAGTCCAATTATAAAATGCATACCCAGTTTCATTAAAAAGTATAAGAGGTGTCTTCTTGCCAAATTTCATGCATCTCAGACAAAAATTAAGACGCATGGAGAATTTTAAAAATGTAAAACCTTTGAAAATTCCGTTTCGAAAAAAATGCATTCAACCTTTTGCTTAAGGGTGAGACAGCGTCCATCCCAAACGAAGAACCTCCCAAAAAGACAGGTGTTTGACATAGCCTATCCAAACAGTTTGACCCCCTTTGCAGGAATTGGCGTCCATGGAAATCTCTGACAGAAACATTGCACCTGCGCCCTCAAGTATTTTGTGTTGTTGTTGTTGCTGAGACCCAGACCGTCCGACCTACCAGAAAGGTGTAAGGTAACCGTTTGGACGACCGGGAAGTGCCGCTCAATTTAGACCGGAACCCAGTGGGGGAGGCATCCACAGGGACCGTACCCTTCTTCCCCTACCACCAACCTCTCGGAAGGACTTACGGACCCACATGTTTAACATGACCGTACTCCGCATGAACACGGCGGCAGCTGTGGCAGCGTGCAAATCCAGCGTGCAAAACGAAATGTGCCAACAGCACGCGGTGTTCCCAGGTGGTCTCCCACCCAAGTACTAACCGCGGCCGATGCTGCTTGACTTCGGTGATCTAACGAGAACCGGTGTTTTCTGCACGATAGGGCCGTTGGCTCCAAGTATTTTGTGTGGAAAACCCAGGCCGTCCGACTCATCCAAAGGACTTGAGCAACTATTTGGACGTCCGGGAAGGCAAGTACTTTGTGTGTATTAGTTTTAATTAAAATAATGAATTTATGATTAAAAAGATGAGAACTAAAATAATTTTGTTTTAAACACCATACAAAGTAAAAATAATACTATCAACCGATTTCATTGGCAAAAAGCAGTCTTCTTCCTCAGGATATACAAGAAGTTCAATCTTCACTCGAAAGAGGAAGATCGGTGACCGATGCAAGAACAGCAAACGTGACAGTAGCAGGAAAAGGGCGAAGGAGGGAGAGGGAAAAAAGAGATAAAATGCCCAGGAGGAAGAAACACAAGAGGTGGGATACAATGAATGAACGATAAAATACCAAAGAGTATCACGTTCACGAACACTTGTTGAGTGAGTACAACTATGATCTTTTAATCCTTTTTTTGAATACTCCTATCTTCTTTGGTACAGTTCATTTATTCTGTCCCACCTCTTGTTCCTCCGTCCTTCCTCGGTTTTATCACTTTTATATTCTCCTCTTATCGTTAGCAACCCCCTCTCCCTGTTTCAGTTACGTTTGTTATTCTTACATCAGTCGCCGCTGTTGCTCTCACGAGTGAAGATTGAACTTCTGTTTCCGGAAGAAGAACGTCATTTTTGTTTGCGAAAACAGCCCTAGGAGCATTCAAATATTGGCTCAGCATTGGCATCCAATATTTTCCCAATATGAAAAAGTTGACATTTTGACGGAATTGGTCCGACATTGGTTTTAAATATTGGGACAATATTAAGCGAATACTTGCGTTTCATTGGAAACATTTCCAATGTAACACTAATACTGGAGAGATATTGTTATGAAAAGATTAGTCAATATTGGAGGCCAATTTAACCCAGATATTTGCCCAGCATTGGGATTACATTGGAAATATTTCCAATGTAATGCCAAGATATACAATATTGGTACAATACTGAACCAATATTAAATACTACTAGGCAGATCGATGAAATTATTTTGTGTTGTATGCCGCTTTTAACAAAGTTAATTTAGTTTTATTAAGGGCACGGTGGACGTTGAAATATTTGTTATTTATTGACTTAGAAACATGAAAATTTGTATAAATATTCTTCTTAACATTACTATATAAAACACCATTCAATTTTTTTTCAATTTTGTATCTTTTTTTAAATTTAATTTTTTTAACAAAAATTTGAAAATGCTCCTTGCGAGCCATTTGTTCACATTTTTGATTAATTTTACGTTATGATCACTCAAAAACATATTATGAACAAATTTGGGTATTCATTTTTAAATCCCTTAAAATGTTAATTTTTTAAAAATATTTTTCTGCATTAAAACTTAATTTTTCATCATTTAATTGGGTTATTATTCACTCTTAAATTACCTTAATAAAGTCCAATTATAAAATGCATACCCAGTTTCATTAAAAAGTATGAAAGGCGTCTTCTTACCAAATTTCATGCATCTCAAACAAAAATTAAGAGACATGGAACATTTTAAAAATGTAAAACCTTTAAAAATTCCGTTTCGAAAAAAATGCTTTTAATGTTTTGCTTACAAGTGGGACAGCGTCCATCCCAAATGAAGAACCTCCCAAAAAGACAGGTATTTGACACACCCTATCCCAAACAGTTCGACCCCCCCCCCCCTTACAGACATTGGCGTCCATGAAAATCGCCGGCAGAAACATTGCACCTGCTGCAGCAGGTGCAATGCCGGGAGGTTCTTCGGGGGCTTCTTCGAGGTTCTTCGGTTCTTTGGGTAATTTGGGAGGTTATTCGTTTGGGATGGACGCTGTCCCACCCGTAAGCAAAAAGTTAAATGTGTAAAACAATTTTATATATTAAAAAAAAACCTTTTTAGTCGATTTTTGATCATTTCAACGTCCACCGTTCCCTTAAGGGGCGGTTTGAGCTGTAGTTAAAATGAATTGAGTTAATACCTTCAAAATCTTCGTCGTTTTCATAGACAAATGTCTTCTTCTTTTCTTCACATATAATAACGTCGAATCCTATGTCTTGCAACATATTCTCATAGTGATATGCACGGTACTTCTTGAAGTGTGACTCAGGAATCGATGTTTCAGCATTCTAAACAAAGAACCATTTTTTGTTATTATTAAGCAGTGGCACTAGTAATATATATGTGGTTGAGACAATTAAATATCAGTTAGAAGTCTAGTTAGTCTTCTACTTGCTTGTTACTTTCCCTGCAATACATGGTAATGTATAGGGTTCGTATTGGAATCATGCCGAAAATCGCAACTCGAGTTTTCGGCAGATCTACACGTTTCGAGACCTCTAGAATAGGAAAAAACTAATTTTGGCGTGACGTCTGTGTGTGTGTCTGTCTGCGTGTCTGTCTGTGCAGATTTTGTATCCACTCTTAACTAAAAAGCTAATTGACCGAATTTCATAATATTTGGTAGGTAAGTAAGTCACTTGTGGGCGAATCTGGTGCTGATTAGTTTTGGGTACGATTCGGGATAAAAGAACCCGCCTTTTTTTGCGAAATGGCCCGCAAAAGTTTGTATCCACTCTAGCTGAAAATCTAATGGACCGAATTTCACAAAATTTGGTAAATAAGTCGCTTGTAGGTTACCCTGGTGCTGATTAGATTTTGGTATGATTCAGAAAAATATAACCTGCCTTTTTTTTTTTTTGCAGAATGGCACGCAAAAACGACAACATCTAAAATAAAAAATTACGTATGCTGAAATATATCCATTACATGCTTGTTTTATATGTAATTTTTAACGAAGAGAATAAGACCAACTTCATTACTTTAGGACTAGCCGTTCTCGAGATATTTTCGTTTTTACGTTTTTTCTCTACATCACCTTTGAAAATGAGTCCAGTTACCAAATGAGAACGAAAATTGAATTATAAGTGAATTAAATTTAATGAAAATAAAGAGAATGTGTATATAAGTCTGCAGGGAAAGTCATGTGCTGCCCACATCTGATTTTGTGTGTAGCGATATCAGCTTCAAGCACTCTAACATCGATCGACAGTTCTAGGCATCACTACCCGAATTATAAGTTCGAACATGAAGCTTGCCGTTGGTCTTACCATATAGCATCGGGGTACAGCTGTAGAGTTTAGACAAAATATCCGATGTGAGCAGCACATGACTTTCCCTGCAGACTCAAATTAATTTTCTCTTTATTTCATTAATAATTCATTAAATTGAGTTTAATTGCATTAAATAACACGTAAAATTAAATAAAATTACTCTGAATTTACGCTTTTAATTCTGCTTTTGTTTTCATTTGGTAACTGGACTTATTCTCAAAACCGGCGTAATAAAAATGGGAAAATACTAAAATATCTCGAGAACGGCTAGTACTGGAGTAATGGGGTGGTCTTATTTTTTTCGTCATCAAAAATTGCATGTAAAGCAAGCACTTAATTGATGCATTTTAGCATAGGTTGTCTTTTATTTCAGATATTGACGATTTTTACGGGTCATTTCGCAAAACAAAAAGGTTCTTTTTTACCGGATCGTACCAAAATTGAATCAGCACCAGGGTCACCACGAGTGATTTATCTACCAAATTTTGTGGTATCTGGTCTATTAGTTTTTCGGTTAAACTGGATATAGGCAATCTTTGCTGATCATTCCGCAGAAATAGAAGGTTATTTTATTCAGACTCATACCAAAATCTAATCAGCACCAGGATCGTCTACAAGGGACTTACCTGCCAAATGTTATAAAATTCGGTCAATTAGTTTTAATTAGAATGGATACATACATTTCACAGACACACACACACAGATTTCCCGGCCGCACTATTAGATACCATAAACCCTAGGGTTGGTCGTGCGGTCTGGGTCTTCAACACACACACACAGAGAGAGAGAGAGAGAGAGAGAGAGAGAGAGAGAGAGAGAAGAAAGACGTGACGTTAAAAATAGTTTTTCGTGTTCTAGAGGTCTCCAAACGTGTATATCCGTCGAAAACTCGAGTTGCGATTTTCGACACGATTCCAATGTTTTTTCTATACATTACCATGTATTGCAGGAAAAGTAAAAATATGATGTGGGCAGCACATGACTTTTCCTGCAGGCTTATATTCACGTTCTCCTTATTTTAATTAAATTTAATTCACTTTTAATTCAATTTTCGCTCTCTTTTGATAACTGGACTTATTTTCAAAGATGGCGTAGAAAAAATACGAAAAAACTAAAATATCTCAAAAACGGATAGTCCTAATGTAATGGGGTTGATCATATTCTGTTCTTTGTTAAAAATTACGTATTAAACAAGCATTTAATGGATATATTTGAGCATACGTAGTTCTTTATTTTAGATTTTGGCGAATTTTGCGGGCCATTTTGCAAAATAGGCAGGTTATTTTTTTCCGAATCGTACCAAAATCTAATCAGCACCAAAGTGTCCTACAAGTGACTTATCTACCAAATTTTGAAAAATTCAGTCCATTAGTTTGTCAGCTAGAGTGGTTACAAGCTTTTGCGGGCCATTTCGCAAAACAAGCGGGTTCTTTTATCCCGAATATTACCCAGAACTAATCAGCACCAGATTCGCCCACAAGTGACTTACCTACCAAATTTTATGAAATTCGGTCCATTAGTTTTTCAGTTAGACTGGATACAAAATCTGCACAGACACACACACACAGACGTCACGCTAAAAATAGTTTTTTCGCATTCTAGAGGTCTCGAAACGTGTAGATCCGTCGAAAACTCGAGTTGTGATTTTCGGTATGATTCCAATACTTTTCCTATACATTACCATGTATTGCAGGGAAAGTAAAAAAAGGATATTATCAGATAGGGCTAGTTGCTCTAAAAGCATGGCCGGAATCTCTCCCATCGGTTCTACAAATGTTCGCCAGATTTAATATATTCGCGCTATAACGGCGCAGTTTCAGAAAATTGTAAAAATGTGCTACTGTGGAAATTTGTTAACTGTTACAAACAATTTTCTTTTACAAAATCTTAATCTACTTAATTTTAAACCTCTTAAATATACAGGTTAAAAATGCGTGGATTAAGGTTCTGCAACACTCTTCTTTCATATATCTTTTCACATTTTGTTACGGCTTTCTTTTTCAAAGTATCATTGAAGTAAATGATTTCAGATTATAATTAATTAATGTTTAATTTTTTTTATTGTAAAACTACATATTTTAAATGAAAAATTATATCGATATATAGCACTTTGTTTTATATAGAGATATATAACATTTTAAAAAATGTAAGAAGGCACAGTGTATCACTATTACTGATCTATTCCATGTAATGAAAAACAGTACTGTACATTTAACTATAAAAACATTTTGGAGATTTTCTTCAGTTATTTTACATAATGTATCCACACATGAAATTTCATGACGACACATACCGGCGTTCATAAGTTTTCTTACCCACTCTTCACAAGCAAATACTTCATATTACGCGGTCGCAGGAACACATATGCTCACACATATAGACAAACACATATACGCAAACACATACTATGTATGTCCGTACACACATATATACACGGACATACATAGACAGAAATATTTCCATATGCGCACGCGCGCACAGACAAACACACATACATGCAATCGCATACATGTATGCACACACAGAGAGAGAGAGACAAACACATATACGCACACACACATGCATATACGCTCACACACATACATATAAGCACACAACACAAACATCTTGCAGAAAGTATTTGAATTTTGTTCATGAGGTCTTAAAACGTACATTTCCTATCCCTTATTTTTACTTTCCCTGCAATACATGGTAATGTATAGGGAAAGTATTGGAATCATGTCGAAAATCGCAACTCGAGTTTTCGCCGGATCAACACGTTTCAAGACCTCTAGAATACGAAAAAACCATTTTTAGCGTGACGTCTGTGTGTGTGTCTGTGTGTCTGTCTGTTTGTCCGTCTGTCTGTCTGTGCTGATTTTGTATCCACTGTAACTAAAAAACTAATGGACCGAATTTCAAAAAATTTGGTAAATCACTTGTGGGCGAGTCTGGTGTTGATTCTTTTTAGGTACGATTCGGGATAAAAGAACCCGCCTATTTTTGCGAAATGGTCCGCAATAGATTGTATCCACTCTAACTAAAAAACTAATGGACCGAATTTCACAAAATTTGGCAGATGAGTCATTTGTGGGTCACCCTGGTGCTGATTAGATTTTGGTATGATTCGGAAAAAAATAACCTGCTTTTTTTGCAAAATGGCCCCAAAAAATCGCCAAAATCTAAACTAAAGAACTACGTATGCTTAAATATATCCATTAAATGCTTGTTTAATGCGTAATTTTTAGCGAAAAAAAGAATAAGACCAACTCCATTACATTACGACTAGCCGTTCTCGAGATATTTTAGTTTTTCGTATTTTGTCTACGCCACTTTTAAAAATAAGTCCGGTTACCGAATGAGAACGAAAATTGAATAAAAAGTGAAATAAATTTAATTAAAATAAAGAGAACGTGAATATAAGTCTGCAGGGAAAGTCATGTGCTGCCCACATCAGATTTTTCTTTCTCTTACAGATTCACACAAATAGAACATGTTAAAATAACTTGATATGAGTTATTTATTAATGGCTTTCTTTAACAATTCCTGCTGGATAAATGATTTCTAAATATATCTTACTTCTAAATATTTTTTCCATTTTGGATTCTCCATATGCATTGAATAGGAATCCCAGAAGTTGGATTGTATAACAAAAATCAATGCAGCTTGGCCTCCTGGCTTCATAAGACGGTGCACATTATTGAAAGCGCTTCTCTGATCCTTCAACCAGTGCATGCAGCAGATAGATATGACTTTGCTGAACTTCTGTTTCCATTGCTTCAAAGAAGAGCTGCAATGGTAAAATTTTGTAAATACTTTATACAAGTGGTTATTATTGATGCATCTGTAGGCAAAACAATATGTAAGGCAAAATAAATTAACGGAAGCATCTTGACTAATTTTCATAACACCTTAAAAAAAAAAAAAGGAGCTCAACCTGCAGATTTGAACAGGATTCCAATACTTTCCCATACATTACCATGTATTGCAGAGAAAGTAATAAAAAACAAATTTCGAATTTCTAAAAAATCTCGCCGTATCCTATTTACCGGGGACCTGAAATAGCTCCGTACAAATATCGCCGCTGTACGAAGCTTGGATTTCCTGCTACAGAAGACATGCACAGACAGAACACAGAAACTGCTTTTTACTTTCGCTGCAATATGTGGAAATGTATAGGGAAAGTATTGGAATCATGCCGAAAATCATAACTCGAGTTTTCGGCGGAACTACATATTTTGGGACCTCTGGAATACGAAAAACTAGTTTTAGCGTGACGTCTGTGTTTTTGTGTGTGTGTGTGTGTCTGTGTGCGTATCTGTATGTGTGTCTGTCTGTGCAATGTATGTATCCACTCTAACTGAAAAATTAATTGACCGAATGTCATAAAATTTGGTCGGTAAGTCCCTTGTGTGTGACCCTGGTGGTGATCAGAGTTTGGTAAGATTCGGAAAAAAAATAACCAGCTGTTATTTTTTTTTTTTTTTTTTTTTTTTTTTTTTTTTGCAAAATAGCCCGCAAAAATCGAAAAACTCTAAAATAAAAGATTATTATATATGCTGAAATATATCAATTAAATTCATGTCCTATACGTAATTTTTAACTATGAAAATAATAAAATCTACCCCATTACACTATGACTAACCGTTCTCGAGATATTTTAGTTTTTTGGAATTTTTGCTAAGCCGGTTTGGAGAATAAGCCCAGTTACCAAATGAAAACGAAAGCTGAATTAAAAGTGTAAACTCAGTGTAACTTAAATGAATTATGCGTGTCATTTAGTGCAATTAAACTCGGTTTAACAAATTAATAATGAAATTGTGAGATCTAATTAATCTTTCGATTAGTATTTCCTTCATTTTACATTATAATTTCTGTTTACTTAAACTAAGAATTCTGACTGGTTCGGTTGATAGACCGTTCACCGAGTTAATCAGCATTTTCTGCATTCCTAAGGTAGAATAGAAATATATTTCGGATCGTAAGAGATTCAGTAGAAGATTCGAGTAGTAAATGGAAGGATTCCAGGAAGAGTTTGGACGGGTGTGAGCTGGAATGAAGCAAAAGACAAGATAATACATTTCGAGGACTTCGGAAGTTAACCGGCAGCCTAGTGGAAGGAAACCCCATTCGATGCAACGATGACTAGGAAGAGTTTAGTATTCGAGGTGTGACCGCAATACGGGGTGAAGTAACATAATGCAGGGGTAATTATAAAGCTTTGTAAATGCTTATCCATGTAAACATTATCACCAGCCTAGTATATTACAGTAGCTTGTATATGTGTCATTTATTCTGGACGTGTGCACTAGCAATTAGTATATATGTTGTTAAATCGCTTTAAATAGCAAGCTGCTGTAATTTCTGTGAAGTCCCCAATAAACTGAGTTATTTTTAAGCAGTGCCGTCCAATGTTATTGTCTTTGGACCGAAAGGTCGAAATATCAAGTACTCTAAGTGTGAGGTATGTCGCTTTTTACAGATTAAGTAAAATTCTTCTACAAAGACAGCTAAAGAGGATGAAGAGACAATTAGTCTTTACAAAATAAAGAGAAAATGAATTTGAGTCTGCAGGGAAAGTTATGTGATGTCCCCATCAGATTTTTTATTATGTGAGATTTAATCCAGAACGCATTCAAATTTGATTTATGGCCACTTTTTAAATTATAAAAAATCATAGTTATTCATGCCGATGATAAAACCGATCTCATAAAAATTCTCATAAAATCGATTTATTTTTGCGTATTATCTGGGTATATAAATTCTGTGCCAATGCAATTACGATATTTTACGATCACTAAACTTCGATTATTTCTACAACGAAGTCTAATTTTAAATTATGTAGAATATAAACAAATCAATTTGTAAGGTAATTGTAAGGTAAGTTGTATAATAATTGTAAGGTAAGTTGTATAATAATTGCTGAATTTTTTTTTTGACGCAAAATTAATTAGCTCTGGAGTTTGGTGATATGAATGAAATATTCATTGATTTTACGTCGAGAGGCATACGATTTATATTTCGATGAGGTCATTTGAATGTTCTCTTTGTGTAATTAGCTTTTTCGATGAAGTTTAAAATTTTCAAATATAATAAATTATTGTAATACTGTGATAATTTAAAAAATATTAGCGCTGAGTGTATCACATTTTAGAGATGTTTAAATAAAATTTCATTTCAGTTGGAAGGCAAGTGTTTCTTAATCAATGCTTTATGCATGTTTGGTTTTTCTTGTTTTAGTTATAAAATTTATAGCTGTCCCTATACAGTTCAAGGAATGCACTCGCCCAATCTTTCATAATTATTTTAAATGAATATTTTTAAACCTACAAATTTCCTTGAAAATTTTTAATAAATCGGAAACGCAATATAATTGTTATTATAACCACTGAAATGTCTAGAACTGCTCTGCGTGCTCTACCCAACCGAGTTTCATAATTTTTTATTCAAACAAATTTGCCCAACAAATTTGCCCAATGTATTTAAACAATTCACGAACTCGTAAAAACTTAAATTATAATAATTTTTTTATAATTATGGGAATTGTATAGATGGCTCAAGATTGTTTGCAGAAACTGCTCAGTCAATTATCATATTTTATTTTATTTTATTTTATTTTTATTTTTAACACTTTACAACATAGTTGAAAAGTGTTTATGACTTTGTTCATTCTGTCTGTCTGTCTGTCTGTATGTCCGTTAGCATCTAATAAAATAATATTAAAATTTAGGATTATAGTTCAAGGGACTATAATTCTGATAATAGTTATAGTGACTATATCAGGACTATAATTATAGTTCAGGAAGAGAGAAAAAAGAATAAATTTACAAAAATATTAGACAATATGAAGACGTAAAATATGACTATTGTATGACACAGAGTGCCCCAAAATACGTAATGCCAATGCTCTCCTGAAGCTATCTGTTCTAATAGCTATGATCATTAGCCACTACCACTATCAACTTTATAGCGATCTAAGTTTGCTACATACCTGTCTCCAATATCAGCCACTTCATATTCTATCTTCTCGTTGGCATTGTTTTCATTGGCATACTTTATCATGTCTGGCAACGGATCAATTGCGACGATCTTCTTCACCCTGGGAATGATGGGCAAGAGCAATTCTCGGGTAGAATCCCCTGATGCACACCCGATGTCCAGCACCACGTCCTGATCCTCTTGCGACCAGTCCATCCTCGTGACGATGCTAGACAGAAACTGTTTCGCGTCGTCAACCTGCATGTTATGGTGTTTACTGTAATTGCCCGCATCGGATATCATGCTGCATGTAAAATGGAAAAGAGTTGGGTGGTAACTAAGTAAAAGTAACAACGTTAACTGTTACAGTACTTATAATTAAGAAAAGTAGGTACTATAAATATAACGATACTCAATGACAATGGATTCGTACTTTTCAATAACCGATGCTCTGTGATGTAGCTACACTTATACGTCTAGGGGCAAATAATTTCGGGTTATTAATTTCCATTATGCATATCTCTATCTCGATGTACTCATATTATTGATTTAGGTTGCAATTTCGATGATACTTTTAACTTTCAGAGACATATCGATAATATTATTAAAAGAGCCTACCAAAAACTTGGTTTCACCTTAAGACGATCTCGTGTTTTTGCCAGTTCTGATACGATTATTTGTATTTATAATACCCTTGTTAAACCAATTTTGGAATATTGTGCAATGATTTGGGACCCTGTTTACAATCTGCATTCTCAACGGATAGAAATCGTGCAAAATAAACTTACGTACTATTGATTACAGATTGACAGGCTATTATCCTTATGATATGCATACAAGGGAACTCAGACAGAAATATAGTTTAATGTCTCTTAAAAAAAGGAAGAAGCTGGTCCTGCCTCTTGTTTTATTATAAGGTTTTAAATAATACTATTGATTGCCCTATTTTACTTTCTTGCCTGGAATTTCACATACCTGTCAATAATACCAGGAAAAAAACACTTTTTCACAATACTACTGTTAAACACAACTACATTAAATGCTATTCTATCTATAAATTTGTTGATCTAAATAATACCTATTGTGCTGATATTGATATATTTAACTTGACTCCTGCCTGTTTTAAAAAAGCCTGTTTCAATGCGCTTGACATGTTTACTACTTAGTATTCTTGTATCCTATGTTCTGTACTTTTTAATTTCTTGTGTGGCTACTGTAACTGGATTTCATCTGTAGTTGCCACTTAAATTGAATAAAATAAAAATAAAATAAAATAAAATAAAATAATCTTTGGCCCTTTTAATAAACCAAAAATACGTTTAACTCATTTTTCGAGATAAAAAAAAAGAAGTTTCTACTTTTAATTTATATATCTACCATCTACTTTTTCGATTTTATAAACTAGAAAATTAAATTATTTTATAAAATAATTAATCTATTTCATGACTAAAATTAATTTCTAAAGCAACACAAATTTAATTCACAATGTCAATTATATTAAATTTATGCATTTTTGCAATTTAATAGTGCATTAGAAAATCTCCTTAATTTAAATTTACTAAATAAAAGTTAATGTTTTGGCTAGCTACCTGGAAATCACAATGTTCATAAACTTTGTGAGGCAATTCATGAATATTTTTGCAATCCATATTAAATCTATAATCTTAAATCTATAGTAAATAAACTTAAATCTGTAATAAATGATCTTAAATCTATAACAGATAATCTTAAATTTATAATAAATAATCTTAAATCTATAACACCAAAACAGCGCAAAGGGTAAGAAACTGCGAAATTTTTATAAACATACAGATCACAATTGAGGTACATTGACAGATATATTTCCAAATGTGTTTGAAATAAGTTCAACAAGTCTTTATCCGTGCTCATTGGTCAAAATTTCGAATTCGAAACTTCTCGAAGAAACAATCCATTTTCTATTTAATAGCATGAGAAAGTGAAATTAGTAAAACATCATAAAAAAAATCTTACCTGTTCTCTGGTGATGTCGGTTTTGAATAAGTATCTGCTCGCTTCATCGTCTCTGATCTCTCACGTACATACATATAATTCGATTTTGTGACGCTTTTAAAGGAACGGCATCTGTCAAAAAGAATGCATTCACATCTTATATTTCCCGATTACATATTTCCTGGTATTTATGAGTCACGCAAACATTGACACCATTCGAAAAACACATATAAAATTTCACGTTTTGGACTTATAGCTATTTATTTCAAGGACAGCGCTACTTTAGCTGGCACAGCAATATCGTTAGAAACACTTCTCAAACTTCACATAAACATCAAAAAGTGATGACGGGCCAAAATTGAAAATAAACTTCCTATGTTGTAAAATTATATGAAAAGCACGTCAAATAAGCAAGACTTTGAAAAATAAAGACAACCATATTGGTTATTATTCAATGTCTTTAATAAAATATCCATCCATAACGTGCAGTAAAATTACATAACCACAGCACTTTGGGGGATTTTCATGCCCTTCTTCAGAAGCAATCAATTAATTAATTAATGCTCTTCATCAGTAAAAACAGGTGGCGCACATGAGCTTTAATTGATAGGCCAAAACCGCGAGACAAAATTTGCATATTAATCATTCTAAATTAGATAAATTTAAAAAACTCAATTTAATTATAAAATACAAAAACGATAAAAGAACCTAAATTACAGGGCAACCAATATGGACATTTCGTCAAAAACAAAAGAAATATTCTGATGTGAGCAGCACATGACTTTCACTGCAGATTTAAAATCATTTTGTAATTTTTATTTCATTATGAGTTAAATTTATTTTCATTGCAGAAAATAATATAGACAATTTTCTGATATTATATCCAATTCGTTTTTTTATTGCATCTTCGTTTCGTTTGGCAACTTAATTCATTTTAAATTCTTCAGATCATTAAAATTCTATAACCTACTATATCTCGAGAACGGTTTATCCTATAGTCATGGGATCCGATTTATTCGCTAAGTTGTCAAATTTTACATGTATAACAAGTACTTAATAAATACAGTTCATCAATTTTAGTCATTTATTTCAGAGTTTCACTATCTTGCATATGTAAAATTATATTTTAGATCGAATATATTAGGTTTGCGGGTTAATTCGCAAAACAAAAGGCAGATTCTTTTTTTTCGAATCGTATCAAAATCCATCCAGCATCACAGTATCCTACGAGCGACTTATCTACCAAATTGTGTATAATTTGACCAATTAGTTTGTCAGCTAGAGTAGATAGATACCACTTTTGCCGGCCATTTTGCAAAAGAAGGCTGGTTCTATTTTTCTGAATCGTACCAAAAACTAATCAGCACCAGGGTCACACCCAAGTACCTTCCAAATTTCATAGAATTTTGTCGATTAGTTGAGTTAGAGTGGATCTATAAAATTTTACCGGGCCATTTCGTACTTTTTCGAATCGTATCAAAATCTAATCATCAGGGTGACCCACAAGTGACTTATCTACCAAATTTTGTGAAATTTGATCAATTAGTTTTTCAGTTAGAGCCGATACAGGCCATTTTTGCGGGCCATTTCGCAAAAAAAGGCGGGTTGTTTTATCCCGAATCGTACCAAAAATTAATCAGCACCAGAGTCGCACACGAGTGACTTACCTACCAAATTTTATGAAATTCGGTCCATTAGTTTTTGAGTTAGAGTGCATACATGCATTGCACAGACAAACACACATACACGAAGAGAGAGAAAGAGAGAGAGAGTCGAAAACTCTAGATGCGATTTTCGGTATGATTCCAATACTTTCCCTGTACATTTCCATGTATTGCAGGAAAAATAGAAATCGGATGTGGGCAGCACATGACTTTCCCTGCAGACTCAAATTCATATTTTCCTTATTTCTTTAATAATTCGTTAGATTGAGTTTAATTGCACCAAATAACACTAAATTTGCATTTTAATTCAATTTTTGTTTTTATTTGATAATTGGACATTTTTCCGAAATCGGCGTAACAAAAATTCAAGAAATCTCGAATATCTTGAGAACTTTCCTAAATATATTCTTTCCTAAAGTATAATGGAGTGTGTTATATTCATTTAGTCGTCAAAAATTGTGTATGAAACAAGAATTTAATTGACACATTTGAGCATATGTAGTCTTTTTTTTTTTTTTTGGCGATTTTTGCGGGCCATTTCGTAAAAAAGGCAGGTTGTTCATTTTCGAATCGTACCAAAATATAATCAGCATCAGAGTATCCTACAAGTAACTTATCTGCCAAATTTTGTAAAATTTGGTCAATTAGTATTTTAACTACAGTGGATACATAAAATTTTTACGGGCCATTCCGCAAAAAAAAAAAAGCGGGTTCTGTTTTTACAAATCCTACCAAAAACTAATCGGCACCAGGGTCTCACCCAAGTGACTTACCTACCAAATTTTATGAAATTCAGTCCATTAATTTTTTAGTTAGTGTGGATACATACATTGCACAGACAGTCAAACACGCATACAGACACACACACAGACAGACAGGCAGACAGACAGGCAGACAGACAGACAGACAGCATCACACACAGACAGACACACACATAGACGTCACGCTAAAATTAGTTTTTTTTTTGTATTCTAGAGGTATCGAAAAGTGTAGATCCGTCGAAAACTCGAGTTGTGATTTCCGGCATGATTCCAGTACTTTCCCTATACATTACTAAGTATTGCAGGGAAAGTAGAAATCTGATGTGGGCAGCACATGACTTTCTCTGCAGACTTATATTCACGTTCTCTTTATTTCAAATACATTTAATTCACTTTTAATTCAATTTTCGTTCTCATTTGATAACTGGACTTCTTTTCAAAGGTGGCGTAGAGAAAATACGAAACAACTAAAATATCTCGAGAACGCCTACTCCTAGTGTACTGGGGTTGGTCTTATTCTTTTCTTCGTTAAAAATTACGTATTAAACAAGCATTTCCAGGATATATTTGAGCATACGTAGATTTTTATTTTAGATTTTGGCGATTTTTGAGGGCCATTTTGCAAAAAAAGGAAGGTTATATTTTTCCGAATCATACAAAATCTAATCAGCACCAGGGTGTCCCACGAGTGACATACCTTTCAAATTTTGTTTAATTCGGTCCATTAGTTTTTTAACTAGAGTGGATACAAGCTTTTGAGGGTCATTTAGCAAAAAACGGCGGGTTCTTTTATCCCGAATCATACCCAAAACTAATGAGATCCAAATTCGACCACAAGTGTCTTACCTACCAAATTTTATGAAATTCGGTCATTTACTTTTTTAGTTAGAGTGGATAAAATATCTGCACAGACAGACAGACACACAGACAGACAGACAGACACACAGACACACACACAGACGTCACGTTAAAATAGCTTTTTCGTATTCTAGAGGTCTCGAAACGTGTAGATCCGTCGAAAACTGGAGTTGCGATTTTCGGCATGATTCCAATACTTTACCTATACATTACCATGTATTGCAGGGAGAGTGAAAATCTGATGTGGACAGCACACGACTTTCCCTGCAGACTTGTATACACATTCTCTTTATTTTAATTAAATTTAATTCACTATTAATTCAATTTTCGTTCGCATTTGTTAACTGAACTCATTTTCAAAGTTGGCTTAGAGAAAAGACGTAAATATCTCGTGAACGGCTAGTCCTAGTGTAATGGGATTGGTCTTATTCTTTTCTTCGTTAAAAATATAATACAAGCATTTAATGGATATATTTCAGTATACGTAGTTTTCCATTTTAGATTTTGTCAATTTTTGAGGGCCATTTTGCAAAAAAAGGGAGGTTGTTTTATTCCGAATTGTACTAAAATCTAATCCACCAGGGTAACCCACAAGCGATTTATCTTCCAAATTTTATGAAATTCGGTCCATTGGATTTTCAGCTAGAGTGGATACAAGCTTTTGCAGGCCATTTCACAAAAAAAGGCGGGTTCTTTTATCCCGAATCGTACCCAAAAGTAATCAGCACCAGATTCGTCCACAAGTGACTTACCAAATTTTATGAAATTCGGTTAATTAGTATTTTAGTTAAGAATGGATACAAAATATGCACAGACACACACACAGACGTCACGCTAAAAATAGTTTTTTTGTATTCTAGAGGTCTCGAAACGTGTAGATCCGTCGAAAACTCGAGTTGCGATTTTCGACATGATTCCAGTACTTTCCCTATACATTACCATGTATTGCAGGGAAAGTAAAAATCTGATGTGGGCAGCACATGACTTTCCCTGCAGACTTATATTCACGTTCTCTTTATTTTAATTAAATTTATCTCAGTTTTAATTCAATTTTCTTTCTCATTCGGTAACCGCACTTATTTTCAAAGGTGGCGTAGAAAAAATACGGAAAACTAAAATATCTCGAGAACGGCTAGTCCTAGTGTAATGGGGTTGGTCTTATTATTTTCTTCGTTAAAAATTACGTATTAATCTAGCATTTATTGGATATATTTGAGTATACCTAGTTCTTTAGTTTAGATTTTGACGATTTTTGCTGGCCATTTTGCAAAAAAAGGCAGGTTATTTTTTTCCGAATCGTACCAAAATCTAATCAGCACCAGGGTAACCCACAAGTGACTCATCTACCGAATTTTTTGAAATTCGGTCCAGTAGTTTTTCAGTTAGAATAGATACAAGCTTTTGCGGGGCATTTCGCAAAAACGGCGGGTTCTTTTATTCCAAATCGTACCCAAAACTAATCAGCACTAGACTCGCTCACAAGTGACTTGCCTACCAAATTTTGTGAAATTCGGTCCATTAGTTTTTTAGGTAGAGTGGATACAAAATCTGCACAGACACACAGACAGACACACAGACAGACACACAGACACACACACAGACGTCACGCTAAAATGGTTTTTTCGTATTCTAGAGGTCTCGAAAAGTGTAGATCCGTCGAAAACTCGAGTTGCGATTTTCGGCATGATTCCAATACTTTCCCTATACATTACCATGTATTGCAGGGAAAGTAAAAATGTACTAAATATCCAGAAAAACATATGGTTTAACAGGAAGTGAATCGAGAGCGACACGCCAAGCATAACCGAGAACGGAATCAAAATTGCAAATATCATCACGGTAAATATAAATGAAAAGGGGATTCATAAAATAAAAGATTACGAGGGTTACTTACAGTGGTAACACGTCAAAATTGTAAATTGATTTAAATAAATTAAAGACGAAATCTTTAGATTTGAAAAGTCATTTAATAAACATCCTATAGGCGTACACATAGATTAAAAGCCAGGATTCTTTCTGGCATCACTATACCCTTCCTCAGTGGCATTATATGAAAATCGTACCAGCAAGCTTAAATACTATCCACACTGATAGGCAAAATTTGAATATTACAAATCGGCATCGTTACAGTAAACACGGTAATGCATCAACAGAAAACCATGAGAAAGAAAATTTAAATTGAAGTCTATTATAACGCAAAATTAGAAGGACAAATTGTCAAGTTCTATATCAAGCATGGCATGTATTAAGCAATTAATTTTAAAATCAGAGGTAATATTGTAGAGGTTTGACGCGAATGAATCGGGAACGAATCGCCAAGCATAACTCAAAACATGCACAGGGTCAAATTAGAGATAGAAGCACGGTATAAATAAATAAACATGGATTCATACCTTACAATTGAACAAGGGTTATTCAACCTCTCCTGAATGGAACGAGCTAGATCTACGAGAATGATGATAATAAATTTATGGTATAAAATTACATAAGAGAAGTGAACAAATTTCACAATAGTTAATACATTTTATGAATTTCATATGATTTTCTGATATATTTATTAGAAAAAATGTGCAATATCTCGAAATCGGTTCATGCTAACTTTCTAAACGTTTGTATCAATCATTTTCTAATGACAAATTACATAAGAAATGAGTATTTACATAACTATATTGGGAGTTTTAATTTTTTGATGATTTTTTCAAAAGTTCATTTCAAAATTTAGGTGGGTTTCGAACATTCGATTACGTGTAAAAGCGATAGGCTTCCAGTATTCGTGGATTGTGATTTTTTTGCCAAATTTTGTTTGAATCGCTTCATTCATTCATAAGATATCGTTTCCACAGACTCACTGACACACACACACACACAGACAGACATCACCTCAAAAACGCCTGATTCGTGTTCGCGGATGTTTGAAACGTGCTTTCCCGTCAAAAACTCGAATTCGAAATTTTCGACCCCATCACAATACTTTCCTTATACGTTATATATATAAGGAAAATAATATATTTTATTTATATTTCGCTTTAAAAGGTATGGATGTGATTTTCGTTTTATATTTTCATCGTTTGATTTTGCCATCAATTATCCTGCATAACAGAGGTAAACAAATTATTGTATTAGAATTTTTACTTTCTTTATATACATACACTCAAAAGTATCAAAAGTATCCGGACACTTTAGATGTTAGAATGTTTTTCGAATTCCTAAACAAATATTTGACGAACTTTTCTGTAACTTTGGCGATGTTGTTGTTGAGACCCAGACCGTCCGACCTACTAGAAAGGTGTAAGGTAACTGTTTGGACGGCTGAGAAGTGCCACCCAATTTAGACCGGAACCCAGTGAGGGAGGCATCCACAGGGACCGTACCATCCTTCCCCTACCACCAACCTCTCGGAAGGACTTACGGATCCACATGTTTAACGTGATCGTACTCCGCGTGAACACGGCGGCAGTTGTGGCAGCTTGCAAATCCAGCGCGCAACACCGGGCTACCGCTTCCGAAATGTGCCAGCAGCACGCGGTGTTCCCAGGTGGTCACCCACCTAAGTACTAACCGCGCCGGATGCTGCTTGACTTCGGTGATCTAACGAGAACCGGTGTTTTCAGCACGGTAGGGCCGTTGGAACTTTGGCGACGTGAAGAACATGTTCGAACGCACACCTTCCAGTAAAATTTCGGTGACTTGTGCATTTAGGGGACCACCAAGATATTGAAAAATGGGAAAAATGTAGTTGATCACATTGTAAATTAAGAAAGACGCCAGTGCTTTGAGAACAGAATCAGCTGTTTTGTGAATTAGTGGAGCATTTAATGTTCTTTTTATTGTACTTGACAGTTGTTTAGTGATCGTGTAAGATAGCTGTAGTGATATTAACTGCAAATTATTCATGTTCACGCTTATAAAAAATCTGATGAGGGCAACACATGACTTTCCTTATATAATGCAATGAATTTACTACTTTTACAGTTTAAAAAAATGTTTTTCTTATAGTAGATACTTATATTCTTTCCAAGACAATTGAATTTTCTTCAATGAGTCATCATTTTCATTGATTTAGCGTCATTTTTATCCATTTGGCGAGATTTTTGTTAATTTGGCAACAATGAAAAATATCGCCAAGTTGGCGACATTCCGCCAAATTCGTCGCCAAAATCTCGCCAAGCGTTATGGACGGACAAATAAGTTATTCTTACAGCAGATAAATGATTATTGGCGTTCAAATACAAAAGTATTACTCAAAGTATATTTTTTCATGAATGGAACGAGCTAGATCCACGAGAATGATGTCACCCAATTTATCGCATGGTATTACATATGAAAAGTGAACATGTTACTCAATAGAAAATATTTTATCTTTTATTTCATATAACTTTTTGATAATTTTTCTGAAAAATGTGCAATATCTCGAGAACGGTTCATGTTAGCGTTTTAAATTTTATGTCAATCGTTTTCTAATGAAAAATTACATAAAAAATGTCTACTTGCGTAACTATATTAGCGGTTTTGATTTTTTGACGATTTTTTCAAAATTTGACTCGAAAATTTAGGGGGGTTCTGAGCATTCGATTGCGTATAAAAACAATAGGCTTCCATTGTTTACGGATTGTGATTTTTGTACCAAATTTCGTTCGAATCGGTCCATTCGTTCGTCAGTTATCGTCTCCACAGACTCACTGACGCACACACACACACACACACACACACGTACACACACACAGACATCACTTCAAAAATGTTTGATTCGTGATCAGGGATGCTTGGAACGTACTCTCCCGTCACAATACTTTCCTTATACATTATGTATATAAGGAAAGTAATAAAGGATTTTAAATAAAAGCGTTAGTTATCCAGATATTTAGACTCATTTTTTTTCTTGAGAATATTCCCAAGATTTGAGAAGATACGTCCTAACAATATACGTATACTCTGATTGAAGTGAAATAAAAGTACGTAAAATTATGTAAATTTTTTCTCCATGCAACTACATTTTGTGCAAACGGCGCATACGCGATTTGTATAAACTTTGGTTAAATTTACATTAAATTTATGTGCTACTGTGTTATGTAATAAAAAGTTTGAAAATAACTTTAAATATCATTAAACATATTTTAATCGTCAAGTTATGCTAGCCATTTTAATTATATATATAGTATATATATATATGTGTGTGTGTGTGTGTGTTTTAAATTAGTTATAATTTTAAGATAGGCAACACTAAACGTGAAATGTATCCTCATCAACATGCGAAGGTGACAAATCTATTTTTAAAACTAATTTTTGATAATCTTATCTTGTTTTAAATGTAATTTTAATTCTTAGTTCACAGAGAAAACCAAAATAGCGTTCAAATAACCAAAACAAAAAATTGGCCAAACTGAATCTCATCTCTGTAAAGCTTTAAAAAGTTTGAGTAGCTATGAATGGAAACTGAGATAAGGGAACCGTAAACAGCTAATGTTGTTGTTATTGCCGACAGAAGAATATCGGGTTCACTAATTGGAATTGTGTGATATGCACGGATAATATTAAGTTTAGAAAACATTCAACTGCCAAGTAAAATGTTTGAAAATTAGGGGATATTTGATTACTGATTGGAAATCGATCTGTGGCAGGGAATTTCTTCACTACTTTTCGATAATAGTGAAGCGAATTTTACCAATGTGTTACAAAATAGCAAGAAATTGCTCAACATATCATCTCTCACCACTTGCAGATTATGGTTTTGCTATCATTGTCGATCGTCAGCAGATGCAGGGGAAGTTTAACCTGGGAATAACTGACTTTATTTTTAACACTTTCTAACACAGTTGAAAAGTGTTTATGATTTTGTTCATTCCGTCTGTCCGTTCGTTCGTACGATAATTGCCGTAAAAATGACTTTATCAAAATGAAATTTTAGTATGGTGTTGAGACGGTCTATGGCATATATAGGAATGTAAATGAATAATATCGACTAATTAGTTTTGGATTGAACCCTGGTTGAAACTGTGAAATACATTGAACCCTATAAGACATAATTTTTCAAACAGTTTTTAAGAGAAGTGAAAAATTCACACATTGCTTCGAAAATTTTAGGAAATATTCAAATCATCCCATAAAATACATAAAAAAATATAATTTAGTTATAAAATACATAAATGATAAAATAACATAAATTGCAGGGCAACCAATAGATATGTCGCCAGCAACAGAAGAAAAAATGTACGAAATATCTAGAAAATCATACAATGGTTTGACACACAGTGAATCTAGAACGAGACGCCAAGAATAAATGAGAGTATGAACGAGATCAAAATTACAAAAAGCATCACGGTAAATATGGATGAAAAAGGATTCATAAAGTAAAAATATCTGATGTGGGCAACACATGACTTTCCTTATATAATGCAATAAATTTACTACTTTTACAGTTAAAAAAATGTTATTCTTATAGTAGATACTTATATTCTTTCCAAGATATTAAATTTTCTTCAATTAGTCGTCATTTTCATTGATTTAGCGTCATTTTTATCAATTTGGCGAGACTTTTGTTAATTTGGCAGCAAAATGTCGCCAAGTTGGCGACATTCCGCCAAATTTCGCCAAAATCTCGCCAAGCGTTATGGACGGAGAAATAAGTAATTCTTACAGCAGATAAATGATTATTGGCGTTCAAATACAAAAGTATTACTCAAAGTATATTTTTTCATGAATGGAACGAGCTAGATCCACGAGAATGATGTCACCCAATTTATCGCAGGGTATTATATATGGAAAGTGAACATGTTTCTCAGTAGGAAATATTTTTTTTCATTTTATATAACTTTTTGATAATTTTTTTGAAAAATGTGCAATATCTCGAGAACGGTTCATGTTAGCGTTCTAAAATTTATGTCAATCGCTTTCTAATAAAAAATTACATAAGAAATGTCTTACATAAGAAAATTACATACGAAATTTTATTAGCGGTTTTGATTTTTTGACGATTTTTTCAAAATTTCACTCGAAAATTTAGGGGGGGGTTCTGAACATTCGATTGCGTATAAAAACAATAGACTTCCAGTGTTTGCGGATTGTGATTTTTGTACCAAATTTCGTTCGAATCGGTCCATTCGTTCGTCAGTTATCGTCTCCACAGACTCACTAACACACACACATACACACACACACAGACATCACCTCAAAAATGTTTGATTCGTGATCAGGTATGCTTGAAACGTGCTTTCCCGTCGAAAAATCGAATTCGAATTTTTGACCCCGTCACAATACGTTCCTTATACATTATGTATATAAGGAAAGTAATATTACAATGATTAATGCAACTAATTAAGAGAAAAGTCTTATCGAACATAGGATGAAAATTATCGAAGATAGGATGAAAATTATCGAACATAGGATTATATTGTCCACTACTCTTGCCCATTTGGTTATTACCGATAATTTTCATCCTATGTTCGATAAGGCTTTTCTTTTAATTAGCTGCAATGGCCCCCGTAATATTTTACTGTATGAATCCCTTTCATTTATATTTATTGTGATTCCATTTGCAATATTGATCTCGTTCAGACCATCAGTTACGTAAAGAGGTTTTAGGACGGATACAGCAATGAATATGAATTAAAAAGAACTTTAAAATCATGATTTTGAGATAAGATTTGATGCCATATTTCATTTGGAAGTGGGTCACGTGATATCTTCATAAAATGGTCACGTGATCGCTTCATATAAAATGTGTAATTATTATTTTAATTTTTATTTAAAAAACTACTGAATATATTTTGCTGAATTTTTTTTTATATATTTTATGGGATAATTTGAATATTACCTAAAATTTTTGAAGCAATTTGGGAATTTTAAAAAATGTTTAAAAAATTAAGTACCATAAGGTTCAATGTATTTCATTTTTTGAACCCGGGTTGAATCCACAACTAATTGGGTGATATTATTCATTTATATTCTCATAGGTCCCACAGACCGTCTGAATAACATACTAAAATTTCATTTTGATTAAGTCATTTTGACGGCAGTTATCGTGCTAACGGACAGACAGACAGAATGAACAAAGTCATAAACACTTTTCAACTTTGTTGTAAAGAGTTAAAAAACTCGATCTAAAATCTGATTATATGCATTTAAAGAGATTTCAAGGAGCTAGAAATTTTTGCATATTGATTATAGCTATCACTTTTAAATTTTAAGATATAAGCATCACAAGTTTGAAAAACGGAAATTTTTTATACTTCGTCAACTTGACAAGACGATTACTCGAAAATTATAAGAGCTATTTTAAAAATAAATATAGATTTAGAAACTAAATTCCCTCGTACATATTTTTGTCGCTTAGTATTTCTATCCGTCTTTTATAGTTTCGAAGTTAGAAAGTAAAAGAAATGAAAAGAGATACGGTCTATTCTCACCACTCGATTCTTACCGTCGTTTTTATTGTTTTCTATTTATGATATCTCTGATGCTCTTTTGCCGCACAAAATTTATCACCTTGATTACTTAAATTTGCAATATTTCGAGATTGTTTCATGTCAACATTTTTAAGTTTATGTGACTCGTCTTCTAATGAAAATTTACAAAAATATTTATTTACGTAACATTTTTTATGGTTCTGAATTTTTAATTTTTAGAATTTCCTTCAAAAATAAGCCAACCTTTCGAACATTAAAATCGATAGGGTTTCAGTATTTACTAAATCTAATAAACCTATCAAATTCCATTCAAAACGCTCCATTTCTTATACATACACTCACAGACATGAACAAAAAAAAACGTTCGATTCGAATTCAGGGATGCTTGAAACGTGCCCTTTCGTTGAAAACTCGAATTCGAATTTCTGACCCCAACGCAATAAATTCCCTTATTATATGCTATAGAGGTGTCGGAATGAAAACGCAGGCATTCTTTGATAAAAACAACAATTTTATTCTTAAACTGAAGAAATCATAAAATAAACCCTATTAACGTAATTTACAAATAATTAATCAGAATGTACATGGTCCACCCTTTCTACTATTGTCTGCATCCACATACGCTACGCTCCACTCGTATCATTTCCTTCTCTCTCACACTTTTATAACTTGGTTGCCAGCACTCTCGACCGTCCGCAATCTACGAGGCTGCTATTTAAATTTAGAGTCTTCTTTCCCCGGGGAAGACACTGCTTGAAAAATAAGAAGTCGAGAATAGAAATTGTTAATCCTTACAGTATCCCCCTCCTTAAAAAGCAGAAGTAAACCAAGATCTTCATAGACATGCCGTAAACTCTAAAACATTGTTTTTCACCTGCTAGGTAACCCAGTTATGTTTCTGTGAGAAAGTACTGTAAAGTTATATCCCCTGTAAAGATCTATACTTTAAGCAAAACTAACTTCATAGCTGGAAAAACTGTAAACCTTATCTAAGCTATACAGGGTGTTTAACAAAGACCGATTAGACTTATAACTTTTGAACCTCTGTTAGTGTTTCCTAAACACATACTTTCAATTGGAAATTTGTTTTGAATCTTGAAAGAAGTTTGTCTAAAACATTTTCAAACATGCAAGAGATATATGCATAATCTCACGTGTTATACCCTTTAGAGCTCCCGATCGCCTACTTTGCTGCTCTATGTCTAAGGATGAGCCGGACGGTCTTGGCTTTCGACACCCTTTAGAGCACAATGTCAAATTACTCAAGAAATGCTAGAGTTAGAATCGTTGTAGGTATAATTAGAGAGACTTGCTATTATTCCGTTTATCTTCAAGGATTGATCTCTTATGTCACATATTTATTGCACAAGCTAAGATTTAATTTTATTTAACTTACTATTAAAATACTTACACCCTCTTTTCAATATAGATCTCATGCTATTATGTAATAACTTTGTGCCCTCAAATCCCCACAAACTTCCAAAGATAAATGTGAAAATAGAAGAGAATTTATAAATAGTTGGGCAAGGAGGAACTTTAAAAAACCGAATGGTAATAAATAATTTAGTTTGAAAATATAAGCACAAAATGTTTACATATTAAAAAGAAAATATTTAAAAACAAGAAAGATCAATCATGCATACAGCATTGATTATGAAACACTTTCCAACTGCTATGCAATTTTATTTAAACATCTCTAAAATTCAGCTAAAATTGTACATTCAGCTGTGATATTTTTAAAAGTATCACAATATTACAATAATATATTATATTTAAAAACTTCATCGGAAACAAATGATCTTTATTCAAATAACGTCATGGAAATATAAATCGCCGGGCACTCTATATGAAAGTGAATATTTCATTCATAAACTTTTTTCCATTCCTTCCATTCAGCAGCGATATTTTCAAAATTATCACAATATTACACTAATTTATTTTACTTAAAAACATACTATTGAATCACCTGCTTCTCTATGTAAAATCAATGAAAGTTTCATTTATATCAGCTATAATGCAGACTCCAGAGTTAAATAATTTTGCTTTAAAGAAATTAAACAATTCTTATACAACTCATCTTACAGTTTGATGTGTTTACATTCTCCATACATGAAAATTAGGCTTTGTTGTAGAAATAGTCAAAGTTTGATGATCATTTATAATCAAAAGCATTGCAATTGCGCGGGCGCAGTATATAGATGCACAGAAAAAATAAAGTGGTTTTAGGACGAATGCAACACTAAATAAATTAAAAAGAACTTTAAAAATCACGATTTTGAGACAAGATGGATCGCATATTTTATTTTGAAGTGGGTCACGTCATTTCTTCATATAATATGGGTACAATTATTATTTTAATTTTTATTTAAAAAACTACTGAACATATTTTGCTGAAACTTTTTATATATTTTTATAGGATAAATTTGAATATTTCCTAAAATTTTCGAAGCAATTTGTGAATTCGCTTAAAAAATGTTTGAAAAAATTAGGTCCTATAGAGTTCAATGCATTTCATTTTCTAACCCCGGTTTAATCCAAAACTAATTGGGTGATGTTATTTATTTACATTCTCGTATGTCCCACAGACCGTCTCAACAACATGCTAAAATTTCATTTTGATAAAGTCATTTTGACGGCAGTTACAGTGCTAACGGACAAACAGACAGAATGAACTCATAAACACTTTTCAACTATGTTGTAACTTGTGAAGAATTTTAGTGCTGCCATCTGTCGGGAAAGAATAAGATTATTTCTTTAACCAATCTTGTGAACAGGGTGCATTCTCATTCACATTTGAGAGCATTTTTACAAATCAAGACGACCGTTAGATTCTCATAAAATTTATACGTTATAAAGAATACTGTAATCCAGGGGTTCTCAGCCTTTTTAAAAGTACGAACTGCCAAAACCGAAATTCAAAAATTTCGGTGATCAAAAATGCTTAGGGAAAGTAATGGAATCATGTCGAAAATCGCAACTCAAGTTTCCAACGGATCTACACGTTTTAAGACCTCTGGAACACGAAAAAATATTTTTAGCATGGTATTTGTGTGTGTGTGTGTTTGTCTGTTCAACGTATGTATCCACTTTAACTAAAACATTAATGGACCAAATTTCATAACATTTGATAAGTCACTTGTAAGTTGGCGCTGATTAGATTTTGCACGATTTGGAATAAAAGCGCCCTCCTATTTTTGTGAAATGGCCTGCAAAACTTGTATGTATCCACTCTTTCTCAAAAACTAATTGAGCAAATTTCACACAATTGTCCTGGTGCTGATTAAATTTTGGTATGAATCGGGAAAATATAATCTGGTTTTTTTTGTGTGTATGTGTGTGTGTGTGTGAACAAAATCATCAAAATTTAAAATAAAATATTACGCATGGTCATATGTATCAATTAAATTCTTGTACGTATTTCTTTTACGATGAAAAGAATGAGACCAACCCCATTTAGCCGTTCTCCAGATATTTTAATTTGTTCGCAATTTTGCTAGGCCACGTATGAAAATATGTGCAGATACCAAATAAGCACGGAAATTGAATTAAAAGAGCAAATTCAGTGTTATTTATAATTATTATGGCTGTTTGTTAGTGCAATTAAAAGAAATTTAATAAATTATTAATGGAATAAAAAAAACATTAATTTGAGTCTGTAGAAAAAAATCATGTGCTGCTCACATCAGATGTATACTTTTCCCTGAAATACGTGGTAATGTATAGGGAAAATATTGAAATCGTGTCGAAAATTGCAACTCGAGTTCTCGGCGGACCTATACGTTTTGTGACTTCTAGAATACGAAGAAACTATTTTAGCGTGACGTGTGTGTGTGTGCAATGATTGTATCCACACTAATTAAAATATTAATTGACCCGATTTCACAAAATTCGGTAGATGAGTCCCTTGTAGTTTGCTATGGTACTGATTAAATTTTGGTACAATTTGGTAAAAAAGAACCTGCCTTATTACAAAATTGCCCGCAAAAATCGTGAAAATTAAAATAAAAGGCCACGTATGCTCAAATGTATCCATTAAATGCTTGTTTTATACGTAATATTTGACGGTGAGAAGAATGAGACCTACCCCCTTACTCTAAGACTAGCCGTTCTTGAGATATATTATTTTTTTTTTTTGGCAACTTTGTTACGCAGCCTTTGAAAAAACGCCCAGTTACCCAACGAAAGCGAAAATTAATATAAAACGGAGAATTCTGTACCATTTCAAATAATCATGCCTATTATATTGAACAATTAAACTCCATTTAATGAATTATCACGGGAATAATGAGAATACAAATTTGAGCCCGTAGGGAAAGTCATGTCCAGCCCACATTAGATTTTTTTTTTAATTCCGTTTCCAGTAAATAATTGAACAAAAGTACTAAAAGCCAGCAAATACAGTAGAAGCCTGATACGGGCGAGATTCGATTTAATGCAGATTCGAGTATAAATAGGTGATAAATATGTCTTAAGGAGAAGAAATCCTCATTGCAGCGCGATTCGATATACCGCGGATGGTAGTGGGATAGCCCAGTGGTTAAGGAACCGTGATCACACACTGCAGAGACGTCGCCAAAGACGAAATTCAAGAGGGGCTAGAAGGAATTCAAGAGGGCTCAACAGTCATGAAGGACGGGCTCACTAAAAGTACAGTTAATCACTAGCCAAAAAGGAACTATTACTTTCCTTATATATATATATAATGTATAAGGAAAGTATTGTGACGAGGTCGAAAATTCGAATTCGAGTTTTTGACGGGAGAGCACGTTTCAAGCATCCCTGAACACGAGTCGAACATTTTTGAGATGATGTCGCTCTGTGTGTGTGTGTGTGTGTGTGTGTGTCGGTGAGTCTATGGACACGTTATCTCACGAACGAATGGGGCGATTCGACTGAAATTTGGTGCAGAAATCACAATCCGTGATTACTGGAAGCCTATTGTTTTAAAACACAATCGAATGTTCAGAGCTCCACCACCGCCCTAAATTTTCGAGTGAAATTTTGAAAAAATCATCAAAAAATCAAAACCTTTAATAAAATTACGCAACTAGACATTTCTTATATAATTTTTCCTTAGAAAACGATTGACATAAACTTTAGAACGCTAGCATGAACCGTTTTCGAGCTATTGTACATTTTTCAAATAAATTTATCAAAAAATCCCATAAATTAAAAAAAATATATTAACTGTTGAGAAACATGTTCACTTTTCTTCATATGTAATATCATGCGATAAAAATTAAAAAAAATTCTACCGAGAAGGGGTAAAAGGACTTTTATTAACTCTTAACTATTTATCAGTTGATTTTGACTCTACAGTACATAACAGTGAACCCCGCAATATAAAATCCAAATTAAGACAATAATATCCAAATACTATTGTCTTAATTTTGAAGTAATTTTCAATTAAATATGTAAATAAATTGATCATCAGGGTAACTGCAAATTCAGCTAAATTAAAAAATATTTAAAACGAAGCAATTTATAAAAAATATATCATAAAGAAATTTTTTTATGCAGAATTTGGTTGACATGTTAGATGAAAATTCATATCACTACTAAAAATTTAATATTTTTATCAGAGGGCTGAGTATACTTCTTGGGGGGGGGGGGGAGCAGAGGACCCCAGTTCAATTCCAGACTCTTCTGAAACTGACCCCGTGTTTACTTGCACTTATATCTGTGAGTCCGAAATCCGAACGTCCTTCTGACAGGTTGTTTGTAGGGAAAGGAAGGTACTGTCCCTATGCATGTTGCCCCCACTGGGTTCAGGTATACATTGTGGGGCACTATTGCTGCCGTTCAAACAGGTGCCCTATACTTTCGGGTGTGTCGGACGACCTGGACCGAAAAGAAAGAAAGATATACCGCTGTTAAGCTATAACGCAGAAGTATCTTTCCTGGTAACTTTCTTGTTTAACAAACATTCATTCTAGTTTCTTCATACCTGCTTAAGTTTTATTTGATTTTAATGTCTCACTTCTATTGTTCCTTCAAATTCTGTTAAGTTCAAGTACAATTCCTTTATGGGTGCCTCAAGGATTTTAGTTGCACATGACCAAAGATGTTGTGTTAGTAAAAAATTATTTTTTTACTTTTTAGAGCATTTTAGTAAAAGTGTGTAACTTTTAAGTTTTTTCTTTAATATTTCGTCAATTTTTCGATTAAAAAACTACACAGGCTCAAATGTATCCATTAAATGCTTGTTGTATACTCAATTTTCGATGACGAAAAAAGTAAGACCTACCCCCATATCTCCAGAACTGACCGTTCTCGTGATTTATGAGTTTTATCTCATTTTTGGACAGGTCACCTTTGAAAATACTTCCAGTCTCCAAATGTTAACGAAAATTGAATTAAACCGCAAATTTAGAGTAATTTCAAATAATATACATTGTTACTTTGTGCAATTAAAATAAAATTTATAAATTACGAAAGAAAGAAAAAAGAAATGAATTTCAGTCTGTAGGGAAAGTCATCTGCTGCCCACATGGGATTTATTTTATTTTGTTTGTTTTTTTAATCCCGTACAGCACCAGGTGTTGCCGTTGGTGTATAAAATTTCATTGTTTCACACATCTTCGGAACACCGCGTGCTGTTGGCACATTTCGGACGCGGTAGCCCGGTGGTTTGTGCGCTGGATTTGCACGCTGCCACAATTGCCGCCGTGTTCATGCGGAGTACGATCACGTTAAAATGTGGGTCCGTAAGTCCTTCCGAGAGGTTGGTGGTAAGGGAAGGAGGGTACGGTCCCTGTGGATGCCTCCCCCACTGGGCTCCGGTCTAAATTGGGTGGCAATTCCCGGCCGTCCAAACGGTTACCTTACACCTTTCTGGTAGGTCGGACGGTCTGGGTCTCAACAACAACAACATCTTCTGTTGCAATGTTTAATAGTTCCATCTGAAATTATACTAGAGTCAACCCAAAAGTATAAATTAACAAGGCATATTAAAGTTCTTATATAAAAGGCTTTTAAATAAGCATGTTGAGAATTGAAGTTCTCATTAGTTCGGCAAATAGAATATTTCGGTTCGCGGCACTCCCTAGAGTAGAAAATATTAGAAATCTGAAATCGCACACTTTCTTCCTTTCAAACTATCTACCTCTCCACCAAATTTGAAGTCGCTATCCTATCGCGAAGAATACTTTTACTGTCATTATTTCACCTTTCGAAAGTTTTTCTTGGTTTGTTTTATCAAATGATTAGCCCATACACCAAATTTCATGCCGATATCATATTGTAAAAGAGGCATTTTTCACTTGCTCGTCAAATCGAATATTTTAATGTGCGGCGCCCCCTACAATAACAAATGTTGGAACATTGAAATTGCACAATTTCTTCCTTCCCAACTATCCACCCGTACACCAAATTTGAAGTCTATATCTCATCTCGAAGCAGGCTTTTTCTATCATTTCACCTTTCGAATATTTTTGTGTGGAGCACTCACTCCCTTAAATGAACATTTTTGAAAAACTCTATTCTTCTTGGGTTTTCATCAGATAATTCACGCAGATACCAAATATCAAGCCTCTATCACGTTTTCAAAAGGGCGTTTCTGCTGTATTCCGAAAATTGAACATTTGGGTTTGTGGCACCCCTAAAGTAGAAAATATTAGATAACTGACATTATACATGCTCTTCCTTTCGAACTATCCACCATAGTACATCAAATTTGAAGTCTCTATCCCATCTCGAAGAATGGTTTCTCGTCATTTCACCTTTCGAACATTTTTCTCTGAAGCACCCCCTTAAACGAACATTTTTGAAAAACTCTTTTGCCTTGAGTGTTTTCATTAGTGCATTCCGCCAAATTCGTCGCTAAAATCTCGCCAAGCGTTATGGGCAAAAAAATAAGTTATTCTTATAGCAGAAAATTGACTATTGGCGTTCAAATACAAAAGTATTATGCAAAGTATATTTTCTCATGAATGGAACGAGCTAAATCCACAAGAATGATGTCACCAAATTTGTTGCACGATATCACATATGAAAAGTGAACATGTTTATCAACAGTTAATATTTTTTTTTTTTAATTTATGAGATTTTTTGATAAATTTATTTGAAAAATGTGCAATATCTCGAGAACGGTTCGTGCTAGCGTTCTAATGTTTATTTCAATCGTTTTCTAAGGAAAAATTACATAATAAATGTCTATTTGCGTAACTTTATTAAACGTTTTGATTTTTTCATGATTTTTTCAAAATTTCACTCGAAAATTCAGGGAGGTTCTGAGCATTCGATTGTGTTTAAAAACGATAGGCTTCCAGTATTCACAGATTGTAATTTCTGTACCAAATTTCATTCTAATTGCTCCATTCGTTCGTGAGATATCGTCTCCAAAGGCTCACTGACACACACATCACCTCAAAAGTGTTCGATTCGGGATCATGGATGCTTGAAACATGCTCTCAATCGAAAACTCGAATTCGAATTTTCCGACCCCGTCACAATAGTTTCATTATACATTATACTATGTATATAAAGAAAGTAATATAAATCAAAATATATGATACGTATTTCATTTCAGAATCAAATAAAAGACTTTGGATGTGATTATTATTTGCCCCGTTCCCTTGTCTAAACACAACTCATGCGTTTTACCCGTCAGATTACAACAGCAATAAACTGTATTTTGCAATTTTGGTTCCAGGTGAACACTGATTCAATTACAGGGAGTCAAAAATATTCCAAGACAGCACCATCTAGTGCGAATTGGAGACACTACAAAAATTTCTGAAGTTTATATGTCTCAACAGATGGCGTTATGCGTCCATTAGCATGATGTATTTCGATAAAACTTTTATATTTCATGAATGCTAGCTACATCAATACATATTTAACGGTAAATAAAGAAGAATGTAGCTTGTAAGGTTTTGGAAGACAAATTCAATTTTATCTCCGCCCAAAACATGATTAGAACATGATAGAACAAATGAAATGTGTATAGTAAAGTACGAGTTGTAACTAGGGTAGTGATTTTATCGCGGGAAATAAAATTTAAATTCGCTAGACAGTCTCGGAGTAAATCGCAGACGATTTACTCTGGAATTTTCAGAAAAGAAAGTCTACCAATTTCAAAGCAGTAATATAAATAACTGCTACTTAAATCAATAAGCATTTATACGTATAAAACGCTTGGTCACTCTAGAAAAGGCCGTAATTCTAATTATCATTTTCTGAATCGTAACGAGTCTAGCCTTAATTGAAGGTGTAAAAGCGTTTTGCTTGATTTAAAAGACTCTTCTGCTTTCACATACAAATGTAGAAACTGAAATGATATTGCATGAAACATGTATACACAAAACTTAGCCCAGTGATCATTTATTTAGTGGTAAATACTTAACTCCAGAATTCAATCCGTCTCCCTGGTGAGAAGCGAAACTACTACTCAATGGCTGGTAAAATAAATGGCTAGGAAACAACTCATTAACTGATGAGATTAATGACATTTTGAAATTAAAACACAGTCTTTAATTAAATGGCAGTTAGGTAATTCAAATACAAGCATGACATCAAAATTCACTCTTTACTCGGAACATCTGCGTTCCTATCTTTTCAAATAGATATATATAAATGATGACATGAAAGCAAAGATATATGCTTAGGTTATTACATTAATTCTTTAAATTCGTTACATCTATAATGGCTGGTGTCTTAGAAATCTTGAATAATTTTAACCAGTCAAAACTAGGCCAACGACCGTACCGTGCTGAAAACACCGGTTCTCGTTAGATCACCGAAGTCAGGCAGCATCGGGCGCGGTTAGTACTTGGGTGGGTGACCACCTGGGAACACCGCGTGTTGTTGGCTCTTTTCGGGCGCGGCAGCCCAGTGGTTAGCGCGCGATTCTCGCCGCTGCCAGAACTGCCGCCGTGTTCATGCGGAGTACGATCACGTTAAACATGTGGGTCCGTAAGTCCTTCCGAGAGGTTGGTGGTAGGGGAAGGAGGGTACGGTCCCTGTGGATGCCTCCCCCACTGGGTTCCGGTCTAAATTGGGTGGCACTTCCCGGCCGTCCAAACAGTTACCTTACACCTTTCTGGTAGGTCGGACGGTCTGGGTTTCAACAATCAACAACAACCAGTCAAAACTGGAATTTAAACAAATTTACCAGCTCTAATATGAGAAGTATTTATACTTACAAAACTTCTCTTTACTCTTGGTAGGGCAGTCATCATTAGAAGGTGAGATTTGGCAAACATCTTTAAATTTAATTCAATTACCAACACTTTAGCCATTTTTATAATTTTGAAGAGAGAAATTTTAATTGACTGCCTCTACCAAATCCTGTTCCAAATCTGAAGACAAAAAGCCAAGCGCGTCACTTTACATTTACTGCGCTGACGTCACCACACACATATACATATCACACGTACATCCAGAACATTGGAAAATAATCAACAAAACAAAATTAACACTCAACGGTTTTCTTTTTCTCTCTCAGCTGACTGGCGCGCCGGCTCAAGGGCACGAGCACTTCACAATTTGCTCTATTTCCACAGAAAATCGGCTGAGGCATTCTACATTTACATGACATGAAAAAAAACATTTTAAACAGAAATATGCATCGCAGATTTCGATGCCACAAATATCTTCCCCCCCCCCCCCGGCGAAAAATTTTGCAACCGCAGGGCAGGAAAATTTTCTCCAAGAGAATCCTGTAGGAGCATCACTTCCAGCAGCGCGAATCGCTGAAGCAGCAACTGCCGCAGGCAATTTTGCACAAAAATTTTGAGGGTGAGCAATGTACGTACGTCTACACTACCACCACACTCAAGGAGTCCAGAGACTTGATCAGGGTCCCTGTTGTCCAAGAGTCAAAACATCAAAACATGGCCAAAAGAGAGGACACAATGCTGTCCAAAAACTGCTATAGGATTCTTTCAAAAGAAAACACACAGTTAAAACATATGCAAATACACTGAAATACACATAATATGCTCTTATCAAATTTTCTCAAATTCTTAAAAAAAATACACTTGTAAAATACACTAAAGATTCCTGCAGTGTAACTGTACAGAAAATGTGTTCCTTAAAGGTGTAAAATCAGCGGGGAACTATACGGGCTGCCATCACAAGAAAAAGGGTGTGTAAAAAATGAAAAAAAAAATATCCCGCGTGCAGGGCTTCTGGTGCATCCAGGCGAAAACAGGGCAGCCACGGTCCAAAACACACGTCAATTCAGCAAAGATGAGAAACCCAACTCCGAAGCGATGAGTCCTCCATCACGACATCACTCCTCCAACACACAGGGGTTCCAGATGATACGCTTCTCGCCTCCGCTCTGGAAACGACGGCGAGATCTGTCCAGCCTCGACCAGGTGTAGCAAAAAGCCGGGATTTTAAATTGCTTCATTCACATCCCTCTCGAAACACAGGGTGTAGTTTGTTTGTGTAAACACCTGCAATTCACTCAAAAGAAAAAACATTTGCAACATTGAACTCACAGGACAATGGTGACTGACGAAACTACTGTACTCTTTGTACCAGTAGGGAAGTGAACTTGTAAAAATGTAAACATTGAATTGCAGATCAAAATAAAGATATATGTATACAGCAGGAACAAAAAAGATATAAAATAAATTTTCAAAAACTGAAATATTCAAAATTTTGTCAAAATCAGGTAAGTTGTCAGAAGTGTCAACTCATGCACTTCACAACAGTTTTTCATGTCAGGTATTCAAAATTCTGCACATCTGAAATTAAAATTTTCATCACCACATGATATTCAAATTACTTGAAATTATTGTAAATATTAAAAATTATTGCAGAAGAGGTTCCATCACAACCTCAAACAGATGAACTTGATCAAAACACAAACACATCCTCAACAGGAAAGTTTTTCGAAGAGCTCCAAAACAAATCACAAAACTCACAGTTCACGAAAAGTTTCAAATCTCCAGATTCAAAAGGTTTATCAAAGATAATCAAAAATTTCTGTAGAGTGAAGAGTTTCAATCGATATCACACAAATCACAAGATTAAAATTGCATGTAAATTCACAACAGTAAAATCAATAAAAATAATTTTTGTATTTTTCACAGATGAAGTATGTTTCACAGATGAAATAATCTTCCATTACAATTGAGCAGAGATGTGTGTAAATAAAAATATTTAGAATAAACAATAATAAACTTCAATAATCAGATAATACTTTCAGAAAAATTATACACAACAATCAATTAAGCTTAATTTCAAGATTCCAAAAATTTAACAAGCTGCATTAACAATTACTGTATCACTATTTCTTAAACAAATTTTGTAAACACTGGAATTTTGCATCACAGAAGAAGAAGATTTTGAACACTGTTGTGCACAGATGAAAAACTGGATTAATTAAATTGTCTGAGAGAGTATCGACTGTTCACTCTAGGACGCTGCTGGTTTAAAGCTCTATTGTAGACCACTCTGGTATGACGGTTATCACAGTTTGTGTGACTGGAAGAAGAAAGTTGTTTGTTTACACTATTTGGATCACTGGAAATTGGAGCACTGGAATTTTGAGCACTGGAAACAGGTTGTTTGTTTGCACTGCTTTGGGAACTGGAAATTGGAGCACTGGAATTCTGCCGCTGGAAAGCATTCGAGGTTGATGAGGACACAGTTTGTTTATCACGACCAAGTGCACTATCTTTTGGAAGAGTTTGAAGCTCAACTCTTCTAGGTGGTAGTAATGTAAGTCTGTTGACATGGACTCTCTGCTCGTTCTTCGGATTTAGAACATGTTGTATTATAAAGTTGACTGGAGAGATTTTCTTGATAACTCTAAATGGACCTCTATTATATGAAGAAAGTTTCTTGGACTGGTCGCGTGGTAAACATGGTGTGTACAGATACACAAGATCATTTACTTTAATCACAGGTTGTTTTGCACCTTTATGTTGTTGTTGCATTTGAATCTGTTGTGCTTTATCCAAATTGACTTTTACAATTTCATAAATTTTCTTTAATCTATATTCCAAATCTTGACCATAATCATGAACAGAATCATATTTTGTGCTTTTAAATCCTGTTAAAAGGGTATTTGGTACTGTTAAATCTCTGCCATACATGAGGTATGCAGGAGTTTCTCCAGTTGATGCATGAACAGCATTTCTGTGGGCCAGAAGGGCAAAAGGAACTGAACGATCCCAGTCGTCTTTTTCTTTATATGCAAGATTCTTCAAACTTCTGAGTAAAGATTTATTTGCTCTCTCGCAGAGGCCATCAGATTGGGGATGATAGCTACTGGTACTATGTTTGATGATTCCCAACTTCTTGTATAGGCTCTGAGCAGCTTTTGAAAGAAAATTCGACCCTTTGTCAGTAATCAGGTGGTAGGGAATACCGTGAGACGATATGAATTTCTCAAAACATTCCAAAATTTTCTCTGAAGTAATAGATGACAATGGGTAAGCTTCTGCCCATCTTGTGAAGTATTCTGTAATGACTAAAATATACCTTTTCCCAGAATTTGAAACTGGAAAAGGGCCTATACAATCCATCGCCACTCTTTGGAAGGGAAAATCAGATGTATCAAATTTCTGTACTGGTGCTTTAAAATTTCTGAACCCATGGTTCATGACACATACATCACAAGAACTGACATAATTCTGGGTTTGGGTGTACATGTCTTGCCAATAATACTTTCTGCTGATACTAGACAAAGTTCTGCGAAAACCACAGTGAGCAAATGCAGGACAGTCATGGTGCAGCCACAAAATTTCAGATACCAATGACTGAGGTACAACCAATCTTTCATTAAATTCGTGTCTTCTTTTGGGGTGCTTGTGAGTGCACCATAATGCATTTTCTTTCTCAAAAAAGGTTAATCTCTGTGGATATGGAGCCACATTTTTTTCTAGGAAATTCTTAATTTTGTTGCATCTGCTATCAGATTTTTGAGCGTTAACTATTCTGGTAAACAAAGTGGGTTCCACTGTTAATTGCTCTAAATTTTCACTCTGAACATTTTCTTCATCATTTAGGTTTGTGTTAATTGCATTCACCTGTTGAATTTCTGAACTCTTTGAAGATTTCTGATTTTGTGCATTATTGACTTTCTTTGGTTTTTGGGCATTAGCCGAATTTTTAGTATTTGCAGAATTCTTTGATAATGGATTTTCTTTGTCACCGACACATTTTGATAAGTAATCCGCCACAACATTCGCCTTTCCTGGCTTATGAATGATCTCATAGTCGAACTGGGAAAGAGAAGCTATCCAACGTGAAAGTCTGGAGGTTGGATCCTTGAATTTGAAAATAAATGACAAGGAGTGCTGATCACAATAAATTGTGAAATGAGCTCCAATTAAATAGTGTTTGAAAAAATTTGTTGCCCAGACTACAGCTAAAGCTTCACGCTCAACAACACTGTATCTGGTTTCAGCATCATTTAGCTTCCTGCTGGCATATGAAATAGGGTGTAAAAAACCATTTTCATCTTGCTGTGAAATATATGCTCCAAGTGCATATTTAGATGCATCTGTGTGCAATATGAATTTCTTTTTAAAATCAGGTAAAATCAAAATTGGTTCTTTCAAAAGTTCTTTCCTCAAGATGTCAAAAGATTCTTGTGCTGCTTCATTCCACTTAAATTTTTCACCTTGTTTTGTTTTTAAAAGTTGTGTGAGGGGTAAAGCAACATCTGCAAAATTCTTCACAAATTTTCTATAAAATCCTGTGAGACCCAGGAACTGCCTCACATTCTTTATGGACTTTGGCGTCTTAAATTTCTGAATGGTTTCTAAATTATGTGGATCAGGCTGCACTTTCCCATCTGAGACCAAAAATCCCAGATATTTAATTGTTCTTTGAAAGAAATAGCATTTAGAAGGTTTCAATTTTAGATGATGTTCTTGTAATTTTAAAAATACTTCTTCCAATTTTTGTACATGTTCTTCAAAGGATTTTGAAGCCACAATAATATCATCAATGTAAACATTCGAAACACCTGCCAAAACCAATGACATCAATCTCTGGAAAGACGCAGGAGCATTTTTGAGCCCAAAAGGAGTGCGACACCACTCAAAATGGCCTTTGTTGGTTGAAAAGGCTGTCTTTTCACAGTCATTCGGGTCCAAACAAAGTTGGTAAAACCCAGAAGTAAGGTCCAGAGTGGAAAAATATGTTGCTCCAGCCAAATTATCGATTAATTCACTGATATTTGGTATAGGATATGGCTCATCAATCATGACTTCATTTAACTGCCTAAAATCGCAGACCAAACGATATGACCCATCTGCTTTCTTGACAAAAAGGACAGGCGTATTATAAGGCGAAGTACTGGGCCTAATAATACCCGCACCAAGTAATTCAGTCACTTGTTTATTTAATTCTTCTTGAAGGTGATGAGGCACTCTGTAATTTTTCTTTTTAATTGGTATGTTAGTTTTTAAATTTATTGTATGGAAAATTGTATCACAACCCTCAATTTCTGAAACCGACTTTGCAAAAACTCTACGATGCTTTTTAAGAAGTTCCAATAACTTCCTCTTCTTCTCTCCATATAAGTGACTTAAGTCAAAGTCACCACCCCACGCTTCAAATTTTTCATTATTTTCAATGGGTGTGTGGTCAGTTACTGTATTTACTGGTAATGCTTTTAATACTTTGTAATTTTGCAATTTTCATTTTCTTGTTCAAATTAATTACATTTTCAGAAGGATTTGCTATTTTCACATACAAATAATCTTTCTGAGGTGTCTTGAACACTGCTCTTGCCACAAAAAATTATTTTTCTCCCTCAAGCGGTTCAATCAAAATAGTATCATTATCTTGAAATTTATGATTTACTCTAATTTTTACAAAAGATTCAGTAAGTGGATTAAGCTTACTTTTCTTAAATACAGTTGCTACAATAAATTTATTTTCTTTAATTTCATTAATATTATTGATTCTTTCTTCCTTTTCATTATAAGTGTTTTTGTACAAAGGTGGTCCCAAAACTGAGTTATTCGGGCTGGTCAGAAAGTAAGGAATTTTCTTCCGATTTGCATTGTTTACATTTGTGAATGACTGTCTGTCATGTACTTTTTCATTTCTATTTCCAAAATTCTGATCAAAATTTCTAAATAAACTTCGTCTTTCCAAAATATTATCTTCTTGTAAGCTACACACATTTGCTTGAGAAAATTCCTGACTGGAAAAATTTTCTCTGCTTTTAAATGGAATATTTTGTCCACACATGATCATGTTATTGTTTTCAAAATTAATTACAGCTTTATTTTCTGTTAAAAAGGAGTTTCCTATAATAGCTTTGTAATTTGATGGTGCAGGAGAATTCAAAACCCAGAACTCAAGAATAAAATTTTCGTCCTGTATGGTTAATTTAATTGAAATTTTATAATTCACAATTGTATCTCCTCCGTTAAATCCACGCAGTACAGCAGGTTTTCTATGCACTGTATACTGTTTTTTGTCAAATAAATTTAAAATTTCTTCATATGTGATATTTATGCTGGACCCTGTGTCAATTAGCATATTTATGGAATTTCCTGCAAGCTTAGCAGAAATGACTGGTAAGTTTGTTGCATTTTGAGAGACATTTTGTACAATTGTACTAATTTCATAACTGTTACCAAAATTTCCAAAGTTCTTTCTTGAATTTTGGTTCAAATTTCCAAAATGTACTTGATTGGCTGATCTGTCTTTTCTAAAATTTCTTCCATTAAAATTGTTTTTGTAGCCGAAATTTGTATTATTACTATTATTTCTCCTAAAATTTGGACTTTTGTAAGTGTCAAAAGTATTTCTTCTATTATTGTTATTTCCTCTAGCTCTTGGTGTAGCCGGAATAAAATTATTTCTTTCACCAGGTTTCCTGTAACTACGAAATCCTCTCTGTTGATTTACTTCTCTCAAGTAGTTATTTCTGCTTTCTTCTCTCTTCGGGGTAACCGGAATTCTTCTTTCAAATTTTCCTCTATTTCTGCTTCCCGGGGATATGTACGTCTTCATATTTGATCGAAAATTTCTTAATTTTGGTGTTCTAGGGGATTTCTGTGTTACGTCATTTTCTTCCCATATTTCTTCTTCGTCTTCCCAATTTTCTTCCTGTCTGTCCCTTTTTTCTAATTCATTCTTAAGTTCATCTAATTGATTACTTTGAATTTTAAGTAGTTTTTCTAGTTTTGTTATTTTCTCATCTTCTAAATTTTTCTTTTCAACCGAATTTACTTCTAGATGTTCTTCATTTTCGTTTTTACACTGCTCTTCCAGCACCGCTAACTCTTTAGCTGATTCAAATGTTTTCGGATTCTGCGCTAGGACTAATCTTCTAAAATCAGGATTTAATCCCCTTATAAATGCATTTTTCAAAAGCGCTTTTCTTATGGAGTAATTATTGTTCTTTTCTAACTCTTCCGGTACTGCTACGTACGAAGCTGATTCAATTCTTACAGCGAACTGGCGTACTGTTTCTCCCGATTTCTGTCTTATGTTAACCAGTTCCGCGATACGCTTTGCCATATCTTCTTTATTTTGAAAATTTTCCCTAAGAGCCGAAACTAATTCATCATAATTCTTCGAATTTTTTAAATTCGGAATGCCGTTTACTAGCCGACTCGCTGGACCAGACAGTTTCATTTTCAAACAAAAAATTTTTTCTTGAGACGTCCATCCCGCATTCTCTGAAATTAATTCCAATCTATCTAAAAATGATTGAAGTGAACTATCCTCCGCTCCGGAGAACTCTGGAACCGAGTTCCAAAATTGAGTCTTCTCGATATTTGATTTAGCAGCCCCAGTAGTGCTCACAGAAAGTGACCGACGCTGAGGAGGTGAGCGTACCGGTGAAAGTGAAGCTTGTCTGACATTATTAGCGTTTCTTTGAACTTGTGAGTTACTTCTCACATTTCTTTTCCTTCTACTTTGTCTGCCTGACATTTTTAATTTTTGTTCTCAAATTTTAACAAATGTTTATTTTAATCAAGTCGAAAATGTGTCGTGTAAAAAGTGTTCTTGTTGTGAAAAATGTTTATACTAAAAATATGCAGCAATTTCATAAATGAATTTCATTTGCAAATATACCATAATAGATACTGACTTACTTCGGTGGTATCAAAGACCACATTCATATCTGCATCTATACATATTACACTTTCTTTTCACAAATATATCAAATATATTTTTATTTCAATAAAACTCTTGCCATTTCAAAATCATTTTTTTTTTAAACCGAAAATAACACAAATATCTTTTTGAAATCGAAAGCGTTCCAGCACTCAGGGAGACAAAAGGGCGCGGCACCAAACATGTAAAAGCGTTTTGCTTGATTTAAAAGACTCTTCTGCTTTCACATACAAATGTAGAAACTGAAATGATATTGCATGAAACATGTATACACAAAACTTAGCCCAGTGATCATTTATTTAGTGGTAAATACTTAACTCCAGAATTCAATCCGTCTCCCTGGTGAGAAGCGAAACTACTACTCAATGGCTGGTAAAATAAATGGCTAGGAAACAACTCATTAACTGATGAGATTAATGACATTTTGAAATTAAAACACAGTCTTTAATTAAATGGCAGTTAGGTAATTCAAATACAAGCATGACATCAAAATTCACTCTTTACTCGGAACATCTGCGTTCCTATCTTTTCAAATAGATATATATAAATGATGACATGAAAGCAAAGATATATGCTTAGGTTATTACATTAATTCTTTAAATTCGTTACATCTATAATGGCTGGTGTCTTAGAAATCTTGAATAATTTTAACCAGTCAAAACTGGAATTTAAACAAATTTACCAGCTCTAATATGAGAAGTATTTATACTTACAAAACTTCTCTTTACTCTTGGTAGGGCAGTCATCATTAGAAGGTGAGATTTGGCAAACATCTTTAAATTTAATTCAATTACCAACACTTTAGCCATTTTTATAATTTTGAAGAGAGAAATTTTAATTGACTGCCTCTACCAAATCCTGTTCCAAATCTGAAGACAAAAAGCCAAGCGCGTCACTTTACATTTACTGCGCTGACGTCACCACACACATATACATATCACACGTACATCCAGAACATTGGAAAATAATCAACAAAACAAAATTAACACTCAACGGTTTTCTTTTTCTCTCTCAGCTGACTGGCGAGCCGGCTCAAGACCACGAGCACTTCACAATTTGCTCTATTTCCACAGAAAATCGGCTGAGGCATTCTACATTTACATGACATGAACAAAAACATTTTAAACAGAAATATGCATCGCAGATTTCGATGCCACAAAGGGAAAGCTGTTCGTCACCTCCGAGAGTAGAAACCGAAGTACTGACCCCCCCGTCGAAAACTCGAATTCGAACTTTCGACCCCGTCCCAATACTTTATACATTATTGTATATAAGGAAAGTAAAAATGGCTGGTCATAGCCTCGTAACCAAAGTTTGTTTCTAAGCGTTAGTATTATGCGTATTCAAAAATGTCTTTAGTCACAAATTGAAATGAGAAAATTTCGTGCAGAAATGCAAATTTGAGCCACGCAGAGAAACATTTCCCCAGCCCGTTTGGAGAATAGGATTAACCTATACCGAAAATACGTCAATGATAACTAGGGACCTTTTGAAATGTTTATGATTTATTACTTTCCTTGCATACATAAAGTGTAAGGAAAGAGCACGTTTCAAGCATCCCTGATCACGAATCGAACATTTCTGAGATGATGTGTCTGTGTATGTGTCTGTGTGAAAGTGTCTGTGTGTGTGTGTGAGTGTGTGTGTGTGTGTGTGTGTGTGTGTGTGTGTGTGTGTGTGTGTGTGTGTGTGTGTGTGTGTGTGTGTGTGTGTCAGTGAGTCTGTGGAGACGATATCGTCCGAATAAATGGAGCGATTCGAAGGAAATTTGTTACAAAAATCACAATCTATGAATATTGGAAGACGATTGTTTTAAAACACAATCGAATGTTCATGTAACCCCTCCCCCCTAAATTTTCGAGTGTAATTTTGTAAAAATCATCAAAAATAAAAACATTTAATAAAGTTACGCAAATAGACATTTCTTATGTAATTTCCCCTTAGAAACGATTGACATAAACTTTAGAACGCTAGCATGAACTGTTCTCGAGATACTGCACATTTTTCAAAAGCATTATCAAAAAGTCATATAAAATAAAAAGAAATATTTCCCATTGAGAAACATGTTCACTCGAACGAAATTTGGTGCAAAAATTACAATCCGTGAATACTGGAAGCCTATTGTTTTTTATACGCAATCGAATGTTCAGAACCCCCTAAAATGTCGAGTGAAATTTTGAAAAAAATCATCAAAATATCAGAATCTCTAATAAAGTTACACAAATAGACATTTTTATGTAATTTTTCATTAGAAAACGATTAACATAAATTTTAGAACGCTAGCATGAACCGTTCTCGAGATATTGCACATTTTTCAAATAAGTTTATCAAAAAATCCCATAAATTAAAAAAAATATTAACTGTTGAGAAACATGTTTACTTTTCATATGTAATACCATGTGATAAATTTAGTGACATCATTCTCATGGATCTAACTCGTTCCTCTCACTACAAAAGATACTTTGAGTAATACTTTTGTATTTGAACGCCAATAGTCATTTATCTGCTATAAGAATAACTTATTTCTCTCCATAACGCTTGACGAGGTTTTGGCGAAGAATTTGAAGGAATGTCGCCAACTTGGGGACATTTTTAAATGTTGTCAAATTAATGAAAATCTCGCCAAATGGATAAAAATGACGCTAAATCTATGAAAATGACGACTCATTGAAGAAAATTCAATATCTTGGAAAGAATATAAAAATCTACTATAAAAATAACATTTTCTTTAACTGTAAAAGTAGTAAATTCATTGCATTATATAAGGAAAGTCATGTGTTGCCCACATCAGATTTTTCTGTATTATGATGTATGCTGTTGGCGAAACTGCACAAAAATATCAACGCCGTTTTCCGAATGCCTGATCTCTTTCTGGGAGTTTTTATTTATCGACTTTTCCAGCGAATGCGAGCTACAAAATACTTATATCGCCATGGAGGACCAAGTAGGCTGAAAGCATTACTTAAGTGATTCAGAAATTGAAATTTTGGCATGCTTTGTCAGTATTTTTGTGCTAATGTACGAACAGCTACTTCAAAAATTATCATTCCACACACAACAGTATGGAAATTACTTTGGAATGATTGGCATCCGTACAATATTCGTGGATTCCTTCGACAACAATGAACAGAGGAATGTCACTTTAATCACGATGAAAGCATTTATTGTTAAAATGAGCAGTTTTTGAACGGTAGAAATGCATACTCCGTACGCGAATTTCATCAGCAGTGACAATTCTCTATTGATTTGAAAAGTGTGATTTTCCGAAATTCGGTGGTCGGTGCCATTCTACACAGTAATAACACTGACGACCGATTCCTTCCCCTTATTTATTCTAAACGGTGCTGTTTCCGACTTGATGGATGTACTCACTGGCTTTGACAATACATTCCCAAATATCTTGTTTTTAGTTAAATGGAGTTCAGTTAAACCTCATCAAACTTTTAACCTTTAACTTTTAACATTTAACCTTAACTTTCAACTTTAACCTTAACCTTAACCTTAATTTTTAACTTTAACATTTAACTTTTAGCTTTTAAACTTTTAACATTTAACCTTGAGGAACAGATTAAATCTAGAAATTCCAGGCACACAACTTAGCTTACAAGAACAGATTGAATTTTCTCCTAGGTGGCCTAAATTTGCCCCTTATGAATTTTTATTTATGAAGTCGCATACGTAGGTCTGTTTATTGTAAAGCTCCTGTACACCTAGCAGATCGTTGCCAACGAAATCAACAAGCCTGTAATACAATCGCACAACACGAACTAGATCGAGGCTCAAAAATGTTCGTAGACAAATGGCGTCGATGGTGGACATTTTGAGCAAATACTCTAAAAATCTCAATAAACGTGTTATTGTTACATTGTTTAATAGTATTTAATGAAATTTAGCATGATATACTTTCTTCAGCTTTTAATAATTTTATATTTCGAGGACGTTTCCTACATTACGATTTAAAAATATTTATTTTTATCCTGTCGGAAGCATGATTAAGTGGTCTAAGTGAAAAATTTTGTAATTCAATGTCTGTGAAATTTGCAGATAGAAAGCTAGAATTTTCCAGTATTAATTAATGAGCGTGTGAAGAACATTTTACTAATTGGAACTTTTTGTACGAGGACTGTATAATAATTTAATTTTTGTTTTAAATAACTCCATACAACTGAAAATGAACACTATAGGCTCAGCGAAAGCGCGTCACAGAGCTACGAAATTTAAAATTTGGAAATAGAAGACCCGGGGGGGGGGAGGTGACACGAGAAAACTGATTTTTAAAATTGAATTATTGTTCTTTGTTATTTAATGTTTTATGCGATTTCGACCGTTTTCTCCCCTTTTGAAGAGTTTTCCCCCCTTCCCCCCCCCCCGAGACATAGGCTAAGAGAAGCAAAATCTATAGCATACAAAAATTTGAAATTGGGTACATTCGTAAAGAAATATTAGGGGAATACACTGATATAAACCGTTTTACGATTTAAAATTTAGTTTAGGAAATATTTAATGTCAAATTCGAAGGAAGCGTTTTTGATCTGCGAGTTCGCGTTCTGGACATACTAACAATAGGAAGACTTCCAATTTTTGTAGACATGTACCTACATAATTGATTTTTTGCGAAACGGAGTACTTTTTTAAATTTCGATTTAGCCAATGAGATATTCGATTTTTTATGCACTTCTAAAGCGAAATTTTTTCTTCTCTGCGGGCGAAGATTTAATTGGTTGAGACCATTGCTAGCTTCTTTCTGATTGGTTTCTGGTAGAAACATTATAAAATGGGCGAGAACTGAGTTATTGAAGTATTAAAGACTTTAAACGTATAGATATTTATTTCTAAACTTGAATACAACGTTAGTAATGCACTTATGCAAATGTGAAATGTTGACAATCATGTGACTTATCGTTTTTTCTGACAAACAAACAAAGCATTTCGCAACCACTGTTGCCATGAGCATCAGGATTTTATTGTTATATTGCACAATAATTAAATGTTTTATTGTTGTCAATACTGAAAGTGTAATGCGTATTATGAAACTGTATTACGAACAAGCAGCAAAACCTTCAGTTATAAAATTTTACCGTTTCTTCCTAATACAGTAAGCTATCGTTCTTAATAGCAGGCGGCGCGATAGGATTAGCGATGCAGGCTCAACGAACGCCAGGAAGTAGAAGACGAAGCCTCCCAACTCACAAAGTGATATTCGGAATTGGCGATCGTAGCGATATGGGGGCTGAGTTTGGGGACAATGTTCGCGAAATTAAGGAGCTGGTGAGCATCCGCTAATGATGAGAAGAAGCATCCATGGGCGGCATGAAAGTGCTCGTGAAGTGAGCTTTAGCGAGCAAGAGGGGAAGCCTTCCTAGAAGAGAAGCCTCACGAAGCCAGTTAAGGGGGTTGGCGAGCATAGAGAGCAGGGGACGGAACCCCCTAGTATATCTTTAAAAAGTAATCGATTTCTAAGAAATTTGGTAGAATAATTTCAATCAGCAAAATGATACAGCTATTGATTAATGAAATTGAAAATAAAAAAATCTGATGTGGGCAACACATGACTTTCCTTATATAATGCAATGAATTTACTACATTTACAATAACAATAAAAAATAGGTTTTTCTTATAGTAGATATTTATATTCTTTCCAAGATATTGAATTTTCGTCAATTAGTCATCATTTTCATTGATTTAGAGTCATTTCTATCCATATGGCGATATTTTCGTTAATTTGGCAACATTTAAAAAAACGTCAAGTTGGCGACAGTCCGCCAAATTCGGTGCCAAAATCTCGCCAAACGTTATGGACGCAGAAATAAGTTATTCTTTTAACAGATAAATGACTATTGGCGTTCAAATACAAAAGTATTACTCAAAGTATCTTTTCTCGTGAATGGAACGAGCTAGAACAACGAGAATGATGTCACCAAATTGATTGCATTATATTACATATGAAAAGTGAACATGTTTCTCAACAGTTAATATATATCTTTTAATTTATGGGATTTTTTGATAAATGTATTTAAAATATGTGCAATATCTCGAGAACGGTTCATGCTAGCGTTCTAAAGTTTATGTCAATCGTTTTCTAAGAAAAAATTACATAAGAAATGCCTACTTGTGTAACTTTATTAAAGGTTTGGATTTTTTGACGATTTTTTCAAAATTTCAGACGAAAATTTAGGGGTTTCTGAACATTCGATTACGTTTAAAAACAATAGGCTTCCAGTATTCACGGATTGTGATTTTTGTACCAAACTTCATTCATAATCGCTTTATTTGTTCGTGAGATATCGTCTCCACAGACTCACTGACACACACAACCACACACACACAGAGACATCACCTCAAAAATGTTTGATTCGTGATCAGGGATGCTTGAAACGTGCTCACCCGTCGAAAAATCGAAATCGAATTTTCGACTCCGTCACAATACTTTCCTTATACGTTATGTATATAAGGAAAGTTATAACGAAAAAATTGAAAAAAAATCCTGCATCCGCTTTTTACACCACAAAGTATTCCAGATATTGCATTATTTACTTTTAAAAGACGTGAACAGTAGTGCCGATTATTATTTTTGTTTATTAAAATTATAATTGTCAAAAATGCATTTTACATTAAATTAATCATTAATTTGTATATTAATTATACATGTAATATTTTCTAAAACTTACTGCTGTGTACATTGCGTGGGTGGCCGCAAAACCCACCCATTTTTGTGCTTAACGGGATACTAAGTTAACAAACTAAAAATAAGGTTAATAGTAAAGGAACAAACATTTATTTATCACATACTTAATTTACACTCTTTAGTTTACAAATTAAATAAGTATCACAATCGTGGAATACATCTCAAGGGTAGTTCGGGGGGTGTAATGCCAGATGAATTGATATTTGGTTAGAGCACGTGGTGGGATGCATTAATTAGCTTTTCCTTAAAAACACAAATTTAGACAAAGAGGTTATCCTCATATAGTTAATTGTACGTTACCAGATCTTCTTTCATATAACTTGGGTAACACCGATGCTTTGTCACACTTTACACTTGCAATACCAGACGAACATGAGCTCTCCTTCGAGTTCCTATATCAGAGACGCACACACAACTCTTAACACTGCTACCGCCGCTTACTCTTCACTCGTCCAACTCCAACAGCCTGCCTTGACCAATTCTGACCTTCAACTTCGAGCCACTCTCCCGTATATCCCTTTTTCGGTCGGCGGTCTACGTGCTGGAAAGTAGAGCTGAGGGCTAATCCGTAGACATGGGGTCGCCGTCTCGGTTGCCGCCAAACGGCTTAGCATGGTATGTAAACATGAGGCGTGGTATGTAAGATATGGGGCCACCATATTATTTATAAATTACTTTTTTTTTTTTTTATATATATATATATATATACTTGCCATATATGTAATGTCAGAAATACATAACATACTTTTTGAAATATACTTATATCCACAATTTAAAACATAAAAACATATACATATACACTCAATTATCACTTTCTCTTTATGACATTAATTACAAACTTTTTAACATATTTTTCATATTCTTCGTTTTATGAAATTACTATTTACAACAATTCGAGGGCGAAAATTACACCCTCTGGCATTATAACAAGCCTCATCATCATTTCTATTATTTTCACAGTTTAATTGCTTTTCTTTAGTGACCTTCCCTTCCTTAGTTTGACTTTGATAATTATTTCTAATCACTTTCTCATTTTGATTTTTTTCTTTGTCCTGTGTGTGTGTGTGGTTTGATTCGCTTTCGTCACTATCTTTCAAATATTGTTTTCGCTCCGCTGCCATGTATAGTTTATTTATGTGCACTTTAAGAGTTTTATTTTCATCACTTTTAAGACATATTATAACATTATTATTTCGGACTATTTTCGTAATTCTAAATGGTCCATCATATCTATCCTCTAATACCCTTGGTTTTAGGAACTTTTTTGGGTAGACTGTCGCTCCTATAAATATATCGTTTTTTCTCACTATTTTATATTTCTTTATTTGTTTGTCATTTATCACCTTTTGTTGTTCCGATGCGTCTTTCACGACTTTGTCTATATTTTTTAAATGCTGTGCCACATATTTTTTATAATTATTTACATCACTATACATTACATCTATTTCTTCCTTACTTGGTATGTTTGTTTGTTTAATATTTTCAAATGGCAATGATAAATCTCTAAGATAGAACAGGAATGAAGGCTCAAATCCTGTATTACTGTTAATAGTGTTATTCACATAAAACTTAAACCATTTTAAAGATTCATCCCATTCAAACGTAGTCTTTGACAAACACATTATACATTGTTTCATGTCTCTGTGCATTCTTTCACAACGACCTAAAGAACTTGGGAAATAAACCGAACTGTATCGCCTTTCAATATTTAATGCATTTGTAAAATATATGTATTCTTTACGTTTAAAAATTTGAGCATTATCGCTTTGAATAATAATTGGAACTCCATAAGTTGTCACGAAGTTTGTTAGCTTATTCACTATTGTTTTAGCAGTAATGTCTCTGACTGCATAGGCCTCAAAGTATCGTGAAAACATGTCTACAATTGTAATTACAAAATTATTTCCTCTATTACTGCGCGGTAGTTTTCCTACGCAATCCAGTTGTAAATATATTCCTGGTTTTAATATTTCTGGCATAGCCTGAAGTCTGGCTGGTGGTATATTTTTGTGTTTTACTAATAAGCATTGATTACAAGATTTACAAAAATTTTCCACGTCTTGGAAAGCCCCTATCCAAAAATATTTTTTTGAAAGTAATTGGTATGTCTTTTTTACTCCGAAATGAGGGAAATGTGCTATCTCTATTATCTTTCCCTTTAGCGAGTGCGGTATTACAATCTTATTCTCATTTATTTTCCTATACGTTTGTCTTTTATTTTCCTTCTTTACCATTAACAGTTTATTTTGGCTATCAATATAGTATACCTTGTTATTGTGATATCGATTTCTTCCTTTTTGCAATTCCTCTCTAATTTTACTTAATTTTTCATCTACCATTTGTTGCTCTAATATTTTCTCCACATTTATCTCATCATTTTTAATTAAAGTATTTACACATTTGATTTGGTTATCATTGTCAAATACATATCTCGAGCAATAATCACTTGCGTTATTTTCACCCTTTTGATATTTGAATTTAAAATCATACTGACTTATGTCAATTAGCCACCTCGATATGATATTTGGCATTTTATCTAATTTTATGTGGTACATAAGGGATTTTGCGTCACTCATCAAGGTGAAACTCCTTCCGAACAGATATTCTCTGAAGTGTTGTAAGGATGCGTGTATAGCTAGCAATTCTAGCTTTATTGAAGGATAACGCTTCTCTGCCGGGTTCACAGGTCTTGAATAAAATTCGATAACATGATCGACTCCATTTACCCTTTGCATCAAAATACTACTAATTCCCTTACCTGAGCCATCCGTAGTTAAGACAAACGGGTTTACTTCATCAGGCTGTCTTACAACTGGTTCTTTAAAAATTGCATTTTTTAATTTTTCAAAAGCTTTTCTACATTCATTATTCCACTCGAACCTAACATTCTTTTTTGTCAAATTTACCAACGGTTCTGCAATTTGTGCATAATTTTCTATCAGACCTCTAAAATAGTTTGTTGTCCCCAGAAAGCTTTTTACTTGTTCAACCGTTTGGGGTTGTTTGAAATTTTGCACTTTTGCACAGTTTTTTATTGATGGGCTTATACCATTCGCATTTACTTTATATCCCAAAAATTCAATTTGCGATTTGCATATCTGTAACTTCGCCGGGTCGAGTGTTAAATTATTTTCTTTCAATCTTTGGAAAACAATTTTGATTTTCTCTAACATTTCGTCGTTATTTTGTGCGCATATGACTAAGTCATCTAAGTAAAAGTATATTTTTAACTCTGATAGATCTCCTAACACTTTGTTCATTAAAAGTTGAAAATATGCTCCCGAGTTTTTAAGACCAAACGGAATTCTTTTAGGATTAAAATTTCCCATAAAAGTTGTGAACGTTAAGGCCTTTCTATCTTGTTTTCTTAGTTCGATCTGAAAAAACGCCGCCTTCAAATCCATAACTGTATAAATTTTACTACCAGCGATATTTTGTAATATATCCTTCACCTTTGGTAAGTTTATTGGCAAAAGTGGTAAATACGCGTTTATGGCCCTATAATCAATAGCAAGTCTATATTTAGGTTCTTCATTTGGTTTACTTGGTTTCTTTACAAGAATAATGGGACTAGCGTACGTGCTTTGTGAACATTCAATAATGTCATTTTCCAATAATTCCCTAATTTCTTTTTGCGCAATTTCTCGTACTGCTCTCGGAATTGGGTATGGTCGACTCTGAATAGGATAATTGTGCATAAGTTCGATTTTCGGTACTATTGTTGATGTTTTACCTAGTGTAGCATATGACTTTGAAAAACCTCTGTATTGGTTATCATTAATTCAATAACTTTATTTCTATCTTCCTTATTTAAGTGCTGTACTTGAAAATCGTCTGGAGATATTTCTTTCTTTCTTAATTCCCGAATTTGTTGATAATCTGTTTTATTTAAATTTTGAATATTATTAATTTCCAACGTGGGTTTACTGCTTTTATTTTTTGTATCAACAATTTCGATTTGTTCTGTTATTATACCCACGTTCATATTTTTGTTAAGTGTAATTTGGCAATTTTTTTCATTGTATAACAACATTCTAATCTTATTTTTATTTTCTATACTTTGGATCGCTTCATCCGTGATTATTGTTCTTGCCATTTTTATTGGAGAAAATAAAACATCCTGTCCCTCATTTAATTCCTGTGACCAAATCCATTGGACTATTTCTGACTCCCCTGGCTTTAATGTTATTTTTCTTTTCAATTTAGCGAAAATCTGCTTTTCCTCTTTCTTTTTAACATTCTTATTCTTATTACTTTCATTAGAACTTGATAACAATTTTTCATCATTTACATTATCGCGAGTGCTACAATTTTGCATATTAGAGTTTTTTCTATCGTTATCGCTTTCATTATCCTCGCTTATTCTACCTTCATTCTCATTATTGAATTCATTACAACAATTATTTATTTCCTCATATTCGTCGTCATCATTATCATCGCTTATTCTATCTTCATTCTCATTATTGGATTCATTATAACAACTATTTATTTCCTCATCTTCGTCGTCATCAGTATTATAATTTTCATAATTACTATTATATCTATTTTCCTCGCAAATTCTCTGGCTTTGTGGTTTTTGTTTTGAATTCTGAATTGGGTTTGTATTTTCACTTTTATACAATTTAATCGCAGTATTCCCAAATTGTACTTCGTTATCTTTTGTATTTAAAATTGCTTTATGTGAGGATAAAAAGTCGTAGCCTAAAAGCATTTTATATTGCCCCTGAAAGTTCTGTTTTGTCACGAAAAAATAATTTTTGCATGCCTTTTCCCCAATTCTAAATGAAAATTGAATGCAATTTAAAAATTCTATATTTTCTTTAGTAAGCGTCTGAAGTATTACTCTTCTGGTTATATATTTTATTTTTACATTTCTATTCTGTTTTAGTTTTTGAAATGTTTCCAAATCTATAATACTAACTTGAGCCCCACTATCAATTACACTTATTATTTTTATTCCTTTGCAATCTATCTCTACCATCGGTAATTGTGGGCTAAATACGTTTTCACATTCGCTTGAAAGGATACTTTTGGTATCATATTTTGCTTTATCATTATTTTCATAATATTGTCCTCTCTTCAAATTTTTATAGTTTTGCCAGTCATCTCCATTCTTGTTATTTCTATATGTTTGTTAACCGAATTTATTTCTTTCTCTGGAATTTGTACGATTCGTTCCTTGGTCCCAAATTCCAGCTCTTAGTTTAAATTACTATTATTATTGTTTCTCTCATATGTGTTTGATCTTATATTTCTTCCGTTGCGCCCCCTAAAATTTCCTCTTATACTTTGCCTCTCTCTATTTTCTACGTTGGTTTCTAATTGATCGTAATAATTTCTTTGATCATTATTATTTCCTTGATATTCCCTATTATTTCTATTATATCCTCCTCGTTCATAATTTCTGAGATTTTCGTTTCTGTTTCCTCTAATATAATTTGTTTGCTCAAACCCATATTGCTGATAATTCATTCGTTTGGGATTCCTTGCAAATGCAGTATTACACTCATTGTACCAGCAATCTGAGAAATAATGCCCATTTTTTCCGCACCCTATGCAAAAAACAGCTCGTTCCATGGATTGATTTGGTATATTTTGCAATTTTAATTTATTAATTTCTAAAGTCAAATCTTGAACCTGTGTTGTAAGTAACAGTTCTCTCAGTTCGTTATGTGATTCTTCTGGAGTCCTATCATTAAGAATTATTTCAAACAGTTCGGCATCTTTTATGGCATCTTCAAACCGCTGCGGATCTTTTTTCTTCACTTCAATTGCCAAATCAGGGCGTAATGCGCTAATGAATTTTCCCAACATTATTTTATTGGTTATTTTCTCTACCTCTCCATCTGTTGTATCCTTAAGGTTCAAAAAATTACGCGCTGCGTTTTTTATTTTTAGCACAAGCTCGTCCACTGACATATCAGGCGTTTGTTTTATTTTATTGAATGCGCCCTGTTCTTGCGTTATCGTTATTCTGTTTGAAAATTTATTTATTAGTAATCTTTTTATTTTATCAAACTCCTTTTCGTTTTGTAATTCAGGGTTTTGAATTAAAAACTGCATAGCCTTATCTTTTAATCTGGTTTTAATGATAGCCACTTTATGCTCTTCCTTCCAACTTGCTAACTCCGCTAATTCATCAAATTGTTTTATAAAGAAATTTATTTCTTCCTCCTTACTCCCACTAAATAATGGCAGGATCTGCATTACTGGAATATTCATATTTTTATTATTTCTATCCAATTTACTATAATTTTTATTTGATATTATTGAATCTTCTTTCAAACTTGAACTCCTTGTTATAATTGAACTTTTCACCCCTTTTTTAACTGGTCCCATTCCTATATCCCATTTTTCTAATTATACCTTCGATCTCATTAAGAAGAACCATTTTTTCCATTTCATTGATAAAACTTTACATAATCATACATATAACATAAGGAGAAATGAGAATTGTGCACAATATTTTCACAACCATCTATGTCGCCACCAGTTGTCCAACCTTATCAATATATATATATATTCTTTTATTATTATTCCTTTTATTTTTATTAATTTCATAAATCCTTATTTTATTCCCGTTACTGCTAAAGTCACGAGCACCAAATGTGCCGATTATTATTTTTGTTTATTAAAATTATAATTGTCAAAAATGCATTTTACATAAAATTAATCATTAATTTGTATATTAATTATACATGTAATATTTTCTAAAACTCACTGCTGTGTACATTGCGTGGGTGGCCGCAAAACCCACCCATTTTTGTGCTTAACGGGATACTAAGTTAACAAACTAAAAATAAGGTTAATAGTAAAGGAACAAACATTTATTTATCACATACTTAATTTACACTCTTTAGTTTACAAATTAAATAAGTATCACAATCGTGGAATACATCTCAAGGGTAGTTCGGGGGGTGTAATGCCAGATGAATTGATATTTGGTTGGAGCACGTGGAGGGATGCATTAATTAGCTTTTCCTTAAAAACACAAATTTAGACAAAGAGGTTATCCTCATATAGTTAATTGTACGGTACCAGATCTTCTTTCATATAACTTGGGTAACACCGATGCTTTGTCACACTTTACACTTGCAATACCAGACGAACATGAGCTCTCTTTCGAGTTCCTATATCAGAGACGCACACACAACTCTTAACACTGCTACCGCCGCTTACTCTTCACTCGTCCAACTCCAACAGCCTGCCTTGACCAATTCTGACCTTCAACTTCGAGCCACTCTCACGTATATCCCTTTTTCGGTCGGCGGTCTACGTGCTGGAAAGTAGAGCTGAGGGCTAATCCGTAGACATGGGGTCGCCGTCTCGGTTGCCGCCAAACGGCTTAGCATGGTATGTAAACATGGGGCGTGGTATGTAATATATGGGGCCACCTGTATACTATCGCCCATCTGCTTAGCGTGGGAATATTCCCCCCGCATTCCTGGTTCCATCATTTTAATCCTTCCAAATATTTAATACTTTACATTTCTGGCATTACAACAATCTCAAAAAGTTCATTAATATTCTAAAACCTTTATTTGCTGCATGAATCATCTCATATTCAATATATTCCCAGAATTGCAATATTCTCCCATTATTTTGTTTCTGTATTTCTGTTGTGCACTGGCTTCCAAAAGTTAAGCACGGACAGTAAAATCAACAAAAATGGAAAAGTAAAGCTTTGATTAACTCAAAATTGTTCATGAAGGTAGAAAATGTGTTTATACATTAAAAAAACAAGAATTATGTACAAAGATGAAAAAAATATTTACTTGACGACGTCACATTTGGGTCATTAAGAAAATTATGTTTAAAGACAAACAAACAAAACAAAACTTACATTAATATGGTATATGACCACGCCGGACCTCCACATAAACTTTACAACGATTTTTCATGATTTCAATGAGGTAATCGACCATCGCAAATACGAGCAATGACCATTTCTCCAATAGGGCAGTTTCCAACTCTGAGACTGGCTGGAGGAGGTAAACGTGCAGAGACAGCACGCCCGAGGGCACACCAAAGGTGTTCGATGGGATTAAGGTCGGGAGAATACGCCAGCCACTCCACACTCGAAATGCCCCTCACTTACCAGGTATTTGTCAACGATGTTAGCTCTATGGGGACGGGCATTATCGTCCATAAAGAGAAAATAGGGACCAACTGCTGCAGCGTGGAGTCTCGCAATGGGGTCTCGGACTTCATCCCGATACCTGTCAGAAGAACCGCCTTTAAAGATGTGCAGCTCTGTGCGATATCACATTGAAATTCCAGCCCACACCATAACGCTGCCACCTCTGAATGCATGATGTTCAATGATGATCTTGACCTGATTGCATGTGCCTCCTTCTTTCCAGACCCTTATAACACTTATCATCTGATTCCAGGACAAATCTGGATTCGTCCGTAAACAAGGCGTTGCACTAATCTGAGACAGTCCAATTAACATATTGACGACACCACTTTAATCTTGCCCCTCTGGCTTGGACGGTTAGTGGAACATAAAAACGTGGTACTCGGGCGTACAGTCCCTTCACGTGGAGCCTTCGGCACACAGTATTGGCAGATAATGTCTTACTAAGTGCCGCTGCAACCATGGATGCAACAGTTGTGGAGATCGCTCGTCGATTTGGCTACTATAGCAATATACCGATCATCAGAGGGGTGGTAACCATTGGACGACCGGCACAGGTCTCCGGACATTTGCTTGACTTGTTTGGAATTGTTTCCATAATCGAGAAATTACCGAATGATCAACGCCAAAAAAAAATAGCGACATCTTTGATTGACTGTCCTGCTTCAATGCGTCCGACAGCTCGCCAACGCTCACTATCTGTCGTTCGTTTTCTTTCAGCCATAGAAACTCGAATATCATAAAAAATAATCCTACAAAAGTTATAAACACTTCGTATCAGCATTTAAAGGCACCTCCTCAAACCCTTCAGAATTCTGGCGTCTTCAACGACTGCCCAATTAGCATACATCCGGACCGTCAATCATAATTGGTTGTAACATACGATATTTGCATACTGCCATCTATATCCGCAGCGATTTTCAGCCTCTCAAATTCAAATACGCTTCCAAAAATTGAAAATTTTCATTGCGTTCATTGCGTGCTTTTGGAAGTCAGTGTACATTACTTAACAAATGATAATAATTGCAAATTTCTTTTGTGTTTAAATGTCAACCACTTCATATTCTCATTATCGTGATAATGGTGAAAATTGCATCTGTATATGAATTTCCCTATGCATAAAGGTGCTCTAACATTTTAAAGTTTGTAAATGATTTGCCAGTCCTCGTAAATTTGACACATTCAAGCAGGTTAATGTTAAAGCAAAATGTTTTAATTCCAAAGACACATATTTTTAACGGTATAGGTTACTGCGTAATCTAAAGATAAATATCTTTAAAAGTTTACGTCTGCTTTATTGAAAATTTTAATTACATTATTAATTATTTAATTCTCTTATACAACTTACTAGAAACGTTTCTTAATTCTAGCCATGGAATTTTAAAGAACCCATAGATTTTGTATGGTCATTTTTATCGAAGTAGTACAAATTAAATACATGCACACACATGCAGCTATTTTCTCAAACGATGCTTTTTTAATACTCATCTTTGATGAGTAGTAAAAAAAAATTATTTTAATACTCCTCTTTTGATGAGAATTAAAACAAATTTGATATTAGAATATGAATTTCTACAAAAATGTAAAATTTGAATATTTAAAACAGTTTTTCAATACTGTATGAGGAAGCATAAAGAACATGTAAGATATTTAGCATTACAAATATGCCCTATGAATGTACTCCAAAACAAAATAATTTCTCCAAAACATATTCATTAAAATAAGTTTTGGAGAATTTAATGCATTAAATTATCAGGATTCCCCATTCTACCATTTCATTTTCAAATAAACATTTTCAACCATTTCATTTTCATGTGGGAAGCACATGACTTTCCCTGCAGACTTAAATTCATATTTTCTTTATTTCTTTAATAATTCGTTAGATTGAGTTTTATTGCACCAAATAACACTAAATTTGCATTTTTAATTCAGTTTTGGTTTTTATTTGGTAATTGGACATTTTTCCGAAATCGGCGCAACAAAAATGAAAGAAATCTCAAATATCTTGACAACGGTTAGTTCTAAAGTATAATGGGTGTCCCAAGGCAAATTGGGACATTGCGAATTATGGAGGGAGTGCAACCTACAAAGTGCCTCAATCAAGATTCTTCCATGTATAAAAATTCAGTTATATGATGCAGACAGTGGTGTGTTGTTCTCACAAGAAAACTTCCATTTTCCACATGTTTACTCCACAGCGAGAAGTGATGCAGTAACGTCATCCACATACAGAGTTCCAGGCTTTCAATTTGCACTACCATCACAGTGATACTACGATGATTCAGTGGCGTGATTTTCGCATAAACTCTCAAAGACCACAATTTGCACTTCCATGACAGTCATACGATGATTCAGTGACGTGATTTTCACATAAACTCTCAAAGACCACAATTTGCACTACAGACCACAATTTGCAATACAGCCAGGGACTACCATGACAGTGTTATGCTCCATCTGCAGATCTCCAAGCTCTCGACTTTCTTTGCACCTACCATGACACTGAAATTGGAGACAGTGGCGTGCTATAGCCACAGACCCTCTAGTACAATTTCCCGTAAAAGAACTTTTCAAGACTCTATACAAACGTTTGAACTTTGCGTTTATCATTGTTATTATGGATATTCCTTCAACTTTTGGACAGCAAATTTATTGGACTTAGAATCTCTATAGAACTCAAACATGTCAGACAGAAAAATATCTTATACTTTATCTTTCCAAGAGTTTGATGACAGTCATCGGATTTATGCTACTATTTTGATATATATATATATATGTGTGTGTAAATGCGTTTACAGGTTTTTTAGGTGAATACTAGCCTATGACACCTTTGATACTACAGGGATGGGGGTGAATGTCCCAAGGCAAATTGGGACATTGCGAATTATGGAGGGAGTGCAACCTACAAAGATGGTCCCTGTACTTCTCCTTCAACTCATATACAGTTCCCTAAGAGAACACCTGCAAAAGGATGAGCAAGCCATGTTTCTGGGAAATATGGACAACGATGGCCCAGTTACAGAGGGGCGCACAGCAGGGCGCTCTTGGGGAGAGCTGACCCTTGTCCGGTTCGGCTGCACGTGCACGCAAGGTCGTGAGAACCCTCGGTCCACCTGCCAGATATTAATTCTGGGTTGATCGCCATCCTCCTGTCATCACAGCACCCAATAGCTGGACATTTTTGGAAATATCCAATGAAAATACCAGGGGCTTCAATTGGGGGAACCAGTAACAAACCTGGGGCTTAATTGTGTAGGAGGAGACATTTTTCGGATGTTCGAGAGAGTGTTAGATTTTTCAGAAAGGACGGAGAATTGGTTGTGTGCTCCGGAGAGAACGGAGATTTGGTTTTGTGCTTCGGAGAGAAAAGTCCTCCCAAAAGAGGTCTGCAGCGATGACCGGCGTTTCCGCGGTCGAAGGACTCCGCATCCAGCGGCGATGTTTTTGAAGGTACGCGATGCATGTCTCTTATACTATCAGTTCTGATGACGATTTGTTAGTTAATTGTCTCACTCTCTCGACATTCTATTTCACTTTCCACTTAAGTAAAATAATTAGAATGAATTTATATAAAAACTTAATTGAAGGGGATTTAAATATATATATTTTAAATATTCATGATTTAGGAAATGTCAAACACGTATGTCAGTGAATGATAATTATGATTTGGTAAGAGTATTAATTGAATTAATTGAATATGTTCTTTTATTATTATTTTAATTTCCTTTTGTCAATAAATAATATTTTTGTTAATGTTTTATATCATGTCCGTTGTCCTCATTTTCCAATAATTTGATTTTTATGTATTTTGACACGGCCAATGTCGGAGATTGTTTTAATGAACAATACCACTGAATTATGCGTTCTAACCGGACGTATGGTTAGAACCCACATAACAATGGGGTACGTTATATTCTTTTCCACGTCAAAAATTGCATATAAAACAAAAATTCATTTGGTATATTTGAGCATATATAATCTTTTTTTTTCGATTTTGGCGATTTTTGCAATTCATTTCGTAAAAAAAGGCAGATTGTTCTCCGAATTGTAACAAAATCTAATCAGCACCAGAGTCTCCCACAAGTAACTTATCTACCAATTTTTGTGAAATTGGGTGAATTAGTATTTTAGCTAGTGTGGATACATGAAATTTTTGCGGGTCATTTCCTTGAAAAAGGTAGGTTGTTTGTTCTTTTCCGAATATACCAAAATCTAATCAGCACCAGGGTCGACCACAAGTGACTTATCTACCAAATTTTATGAAATTTAGTCGATTAGTTGAGTTAGAGTGGATATATACAATTTTTGCGGGCCATTTCGTAAAAAAAGGCAGGTTGTTCTTTTCCGAATCGTATCAAAATTTAATCAGCACTAGCGTGACCTACAGTTGACTTCAGTACCAAATTTTGTAAAATTTGATCAATTAGTTTTTCAGTTACAATGGATACAGGCAATTTTTGAGGGCCATTTCGCAAAAAAAGGCAGGTTAGTTTATTCCGAATAGTACCCAAAACTAATCAGCACCAGGGTCACATACAAGTAACTTACCAAATTTTATGAAATTCGGTCCATTAGTTTTTGAGTTAGAGTGGATACATACATTGCACAGACAGACACACACACACAGACGGGACATTAAAAAAAGTTTTTCGTATTCTAGAGGTCTCGAAACGTGTAAATCCGTCGAAAACTCGAGTTGCGATTTTCGGCATGATTCCAATACTTTCCCTATACATTGCCATGTATTGCAGGGAAAGTAATAATGAGCATGATTTCAGATTTAAGAAATATTATGTGAGCAGAACACGATTTTCCCTGAAGATTCAAATAACATTTTCATATTTTTTATTTCATGATGTCTTAAATGAGTTTAATTGCAGAAAATAGCATGGATATTTTTCTGATATTATATCTAATTTTCATTTTGATGCATCTTTGTTTCATTTGGCAACTTAATGCACTTTTAACATCTTCAGCTCGTCAAAATTCCTAAAAATAAATAAATAAATAAATAAATAAAATATCTATCGAACGGCTCATTCTTGAGTCATGTAGATCCGTTTTATTTGCTTTGCTGTCAAAAATTGCATAAAGAACAAGTACTTAATTAATATATTTCAGCAACTTTAGTCATTTATATCATATTTTCACGACTTTAGACAGCCAGCCATTTCTCAAAAAATCTGATGTGGGCAACACATGACTTTTCTTATATAATGCAATGAATTTACTAATTTTACAGTTAAAAAAAATGTTATTCTTATAGTACATACTTATATCCTTTCCAAGATATTGAATTTTCTTCAATAAGTCGCCATTTTCATTGATTTAGCGTCATTTTTATCCATTTGGCGAGATTTTTGTTAATTTGGCAACAATTTAAAATGTCGCCAAGTTGGCGATATTCCGCCAAATTCGTCGAAAAAATCTCGCCAAGCGTTATGGATGGAGAAATAAGTTATTCTTACAGCGGATAAATGAATATTGGCGTTCAAATACAAAAGTATTACTAAGTATCTTTTTTCATGAATGGAACGAGCTAGATCCCCGAGAATGATGTCACCCAATTTATCGCATGGTATTACATATGAAAAGTGAACATATTTCCCAATAGGAAATATTTTTTTTTATTTTATATGACTTTTTGATAATTTTTTTGAAAAATGTGCAATATCTCGAGAACGGTTCATATAAGCGTTCATATAAGCGTTTATTAGCGGTTTTGATTTTTTGACGATTTTAACAAAATTTCACTGAAAAATTTAGGGAGTTCTGACCATTCGATTGCGTATAAAAACAATAGGCTTCCAGTGTTTACGGATTGTGATTTTTGTTCCAAATTTTGTTCGAATCGTTCCATTCGTTCGTCAGTTATCGTCTCCACAGTCTCACTGACACACACACACACACACACACATACTTTCACACACACACACACACACAGACATCACTTCAAAAATGTTTGATTCGTGATCAGGGATGCTTGAAACGTGCTCTCCCGTCGAAAACTCGAATTCGAATTTTCAACTCCGTCACAATACTTTCGTTATACATTATGTATATAAGGAAAGTAAAAAGGTCGATTATATTTTTCCGAATCCTAACAAAATCTAATTATAATTAGTATCAAGAAATCCCCCAATGGACGTAACTACTAAATTATAAGAAATTTCATTAAATCGATTTTAACTACAGTGAAAAACATTCTCAGTTCTTCAAAATAAAAAATCTGATGTGGGCAGCACATGACTTTCTCTGCACACTTAAATTCATATTTTCTTTATTTCTTTAATAATTCATTAGATGATTGAGTTCAATTGCAACAAATAACACTAAATTTGCATTTTTAATTCAATTTTTGTTTTTATTTGCTAATTGCACATTTTCCCGATAGCGGCGTAACAAAAATGCAAGAAATCTCAAATGTCTTGAGAACGGTTAGTCCTAAAGTATAATGGAGTGTGTTATATTCTTTTCCTAATCAAAAATTGCGTATAAAACAAGAATTTAATTGATACATTTCAGCATACGTAGTCTTTTTTCTTCTTATTTTAGATTTTAGCGATTTTTGAGGGCCATTTCGTAAAAAAAGACAAGTTGTTCTTTTCCGAATCGTACCAAAATCTAATCCGCACCAGAGTATCCCACAAGTAACTTATCTACTAAATATTGTGAGATTTGGTCAATTAGTATTTTAGCTACGGTGGAAACATAAAATTTTTACGGGCCATTTCGCAGAAAAAGGCAGGTTGTTCTTTTCCAAACCGTATCAAATTCTTATCAGCACCAGAGTACTCAACAAGTAACTTATCTACCAAATTTTGTGAAATTTGGTCAATTAGTATTTTAGCTAAAACGGATAAATGAAATGTTTACTGGTCATTTCGCAAAAAGGCGGATTCTGTTCTTATGAATTGTACCAAAAACTAATCAGCACCAGGGTCACATCCAAGTGACTTAACAACCAAATTTTATGAAATTCGGTCCATTAGTTTTTGAGTTAGAGTGGATACATACATTGCACCGACACACAGACAGACAGACAGACAGACACACAAACACACAGACAGACAGACACACAGACGTTATGCTAAAAATAGTTTTTTCGCATTCTAGAAGTTTAGAAACGTGTTAATCCGTCAAAAACTCGAGTTGCGATTTTCGACATGATTCCAATACTTTCTTTATACATTACCATGTATTGCAGGGAAAGTAAAACTCTGATGTGGGCAGCACATGACTTCCCCTGCAGACTTATATACACATTCTCTTTATTTTAATTAAATATTATTCACTATTAATTCAATTTTCGTTATCATTTGGTAACTGGACTTATTTTCAAAGTTGGTGTAGAGAAAAGACGCATAAACTAAAATATCTCGAGAACGGCTAGTTCTAGTGTAATGGGGTTGGTCTTATTCTTTTCCTCGTTAAAAATTACGTATAAAACAAGTATTTAATGGATATATTTCAGCATACGTAATTTTTTATTTAAGATTTTGTCGATTTTTGCGGACCATTTTGCAAAAAAATGCAGGTTATTTTTTCCGAATCGTACCAAAATTTAATCAGCACTAGGATGACCCACAAGCGATTTATTTGCCAAATTTTGTGAAATTTAGTCCATTAGATTTTCAGCTAGAGTGGATACAAGCTTTTGTGGGCCATTTCGCAAAAAAAAAAAGGCGGGTTCTTTTATTCCGAGTCGTACCCAAAACTAATCAGCACCAGATTCGCCTACAAGTGACTTACTTACCAAATTTTATGAAATTCGGTCAATTGCTTTTTTAGTTAGAGTGGATACAATATCTGCACAGACAGACAGACAGACACACAGACAGACACACAGACACACACACAGAGACGTCACGCTAAAAATAGTTTTTTCGTATTCTAGAGGTTTCGAAACGTGTTGATCCGTCGAAAACTCGAGTTGCGATTTTCGACATGATTCCAATACTTTCCTTATACATTACCATGTATTGCAGGGAAAGTAAAAATATAACCGATACTATTTTGCGAAATGGCTCACAAAGATTGTGAAAATCTAAAACAAATTACCAAAATTGCTGTAATATAATCATACACTTGTCCTTCATGTAATTTTTGTCAACAGAGCGAATAAGGCTGATATGACTGTAGGATATTTTAGTTTTATGGAATTTTGAGGAGCTGAAGACGTTTTGAAATGCTGTCAAATGAAACGAAGATGCATTAGAAATGCAAATTTGATATAATATCAGAAACGGATCCATGTTATTTCCTGCAATTAGACTTAATTTAATGCATCATAAAATAAAAGAATAAGAACATGAATTTGAATCTATATTGAAAATCTTGTGCACATAAAATTTAAAAATCTGTTTGACATAAATTATATATTTGCTGTTGGCCGAAGAATAAGGGATTCTACGGTCCAAGAGCTATTTATATTTTGTCGGACAATTTGAAAATGCCTTTGAATTAATGTGTCTGGAATTCCAAAAAGTAAAATAATGTGTCCTGTATGGAAATGTGTCCGTTAAATGGAGGTGTCCGGTATTGATGAGTGTCTGCTGAATGAAAATGTTCGATTTTCAGTAGTGTCCGTTAAAGAGATTTACTCTATAAGCTTCAGATTAAAGAAGAATGTGCAGCCTCCCCCCCCTCCCCCTCATTATTTTCTAAAATTCTACGCCTATGTTACGAGACCACTGACTGCTCACATCATATTGTGTTTATTACTTTTCCATTCTTTATTTCCACCAAAAAAATTTACATTCTTCATTATATGAATATAAATTTGTGCTTTCTTATTTGTTATTTCCCAAGAGTAAACGTGCAAAAACTTACATAATTAATATACATAAGCACAGAAAATGGCATACATAAAGACAGGATATGCATTCGAAACTGGTTTTGTAATATTTTGTTAAAAAAAACTGTTATATAGTAGTTCTTGTTAGAAAGAAAAGTGATTACACATATCTATTTAAAAGAACTGCCGCCCAGGCGGTGAAGTGGATAGCGTTTCCGACTGCTGTCTAGTGGGCTTGGGTTCGAATCCCGAGTAAGGCATGGTTGTTTTCTTGAGGATGAAGACAGTCTTCCGCCCTCTGGGTCCTCGCTAAATGAGAAGCTGCACCCCCTTTGACCTTCTTCAGTGATGTTGTTTGTGTTAATATACTTTGTGATCTTGTGTCATTCTTTGTCCGTCTTCTGGCATCACTGGTCCTGTTTGTGGTTCCACCGAAACAGGAGGTTATAAGCAACAACAACAACAACAACAAAGAACTTCAAAATTTACAGCTCATTTAAACAAAGGAATTTTTATCGTTTGGCAAAATATTCATTTAAAAAAATTCTCAAAAACAATTCTAAAGAATCTGATGTGGACAGCACGACTTTCCCTGCAGACTCAAAATAATGTTTTCTTTATTTTGTTAATAATTTATTGAATTGAGTTTAATTGCACAAAATGGCACTGCATTTGCGCTTTTAATTGGACATTTTTTCAAAGGCGGGGTAACAAAAGTTCGAGAAAAACTAAAATATCTCGAGAAGGAATAGTCCTAGAATAATGTGGTGGGTCTTATTCTTTTCCTCGTTAAAAATTCCGTACAAAACAAGTATTTAATTGATACATTTGAGCATATGTAGTCTTTTATTTTAGATTTTTAGCGATTTTTGCGGGCCATTTGTTAAAAAAAGGTAGGTTCTTTTTCGGATGGTACCAAAAGCTAATCAGCACCAAGATCACACAGAGTGACTTAGCTACCAAATTTTATGAAATTTGGTAGGTAACAGACAGACACACACACAGACGTCACGCTAAAAATAGTTTTTTCGTCTTCTAGAGGTTCCAAATACATGTAGATCTTTCGAAAACTCGAGTTGAGATTTCCGACACGATTCCAATTTCCCTACACATTGCCATGTATTGTAGGGAAAGTAAAAAATAAGAACTTCTCAAGTTTGCAGTAGTTTTGCCATTCTGATGAATTAAATGCTATTTGTGTTACTACATACAACTTTAATAATATTTACATTCATAGGCAGGTTAAAACTATTTTTTTTTCAAACATGGACAATATGACCCCCACTATAAATTACCCTGTTTCTTCATAGGAAACATTGCTATGAAAATCTGAATTTTTAAATTATTATATTTCAAATCATGTGAATTACAAAACAAAAACTCTACCAACTAATAGTTTTTTACTCTCTCTGCAATACAGGGTAATGTATAGGGAAAGTATTGGAATCATGCCGAAAATCACAACTCCAGTTTTCGACGGATCTACACGTTTCGAGACCTCTAGAATACGAAAAACCTATTTTTAGCGTGACGTCTGTGTGAGTGTCTGTCTGTGTGTCTGTCTGTCTGTGCAGATTTTGTATCCACTCTAACTAAAAAACTAATAAACCGAATATCACAAAATTTGGTAGGTAAGTTACTTGTGAGCGAGTCTGGTGCTGATTAGTTTTGGGTACGGTTCAGGATAAAAGAACCCGCCTTTTTTTGCGAAATGGCCCGCAAAAGCTTGTATCCACTCTAACTGAAAAACTAATGGACCGAATTTCACAAAATTCGGTAGATGAGTCACTTGTGGGTTACCCTGGTGCTGATTAGATTTTGGTATTATTCGGAAAAAATAACCTGCCTTTTTTTTGCAAAATGGCCCGCAAAAATCGTCAAAATCTAAATTAAAGAACTAGGTATACTCAAATATATCCTTTAAATGCTCGTTTAATACGTAATGCTTAACGACGAAAGGAATAAGACCAACCCTATTACACTAGGACTAGCCGTTCTCGAGATATTTTAGTTTTTCGTACTTTCTCTACGCCACCTTTGAAAATAAGCCCGGTTACCGAATGAGAACGAAAATTGAATTAAAAGTGAAATAAATTTAATTAAAATAAAGAAAACATTAATATAAGTCTGCAGGGAAAGTCATGTGCTGCCCACATCAGATTTTTACTTTCCCTGCAATACATGGTAATGTATAGGGAAAGTATTGGAATCATGTCGAAAATCGCAACTCGAGTTTTCGACGGATCTACACGTTTCAAGACGTCTAGAATACGAAAAACCATTTTTAACGTGACGTCTGTGTGTGTGTCTGTGTGTCTGTCTGTGTGTCTGTCTGTCTGTCTGTGTGTCTGTGCAGATTTTGTATCCACTCTAACTACAAAACTAATTGATCGAATTTCACAAAATTTGGTAGGTAAGTCACTTGTGAGCGAGTCTGGTGCTGATTAGTTTTGGGTACAATTTGGAATAACAGAACCCGCCTGTTTTTGCGAAATGGCCCGCAAAAGCTTGTATCCACTCTAACTGAAAAACTACTGGACCGAATTTCACAAAATTCGGCAGATTAGTCACTTGTGGGTTACCCTGGTGTTAATTAGATTTTGGTACGATTCGAAAAAGTATAACCTGTCTTTTTTTGCCAAATGGCTTTCGAAAATCGCCAAGATCTAAAATATAAAACTACGTATGCTCAAATATGTCCATTAAATGCTTGTTTAATACGTAATTTTTAACGACGAAAATAATAAGACCAACCACATTACACTAGGACTAGCCGTTCCCGAGATATTTTAGTTTTCCATATTTTCTCTACGCCACCTTTGAAAATAAGTCCGGTTACCGAATGAGAACGAAAATTGAATTAAAAGTGAAATAAATTTAACTAAAATAAAGAGAACATTTGATATAAGTCTGCAGGGAAAGTCATGTGCTGCCCACATCAGATTTTCATATAATGTATCTACACATAAAACTTTATAGCATTATTCGTTCGTGTGAATTATAAACAAAAACTCTACCAACTAATAGGTTTTGCTTTCCCTGCAATACATGGCAATGTATAGAGAAAGTATTGGAATCATGCTGAAAATCCCAACTCGAGTTTTCGCCGAATCTACACGTTTCGAGACCTCTAGAATACGAAAAATCTACTTTTAGCTTGACGTATGTGTGTCTGCGTGTCTGTCTGTCTGTGCAATGTATGTATCCACTCTAACTCAAAAACTAATGGGCCAAATTTCATAAAATTTGGTAGGTAAGTATTTTGGATGTGACCCTGGTGCTGATTAGTTTTTGGTACGATTCGTAAAAACAGAACCCGTTTTTTTTTTGCGAAATGGCTCTTAAAAATTTCATGTATCCATTCTAGCTGAAATACTAATTAACCAAATTTCATAAAATTTGGTAGATAAGTAACTTAGGGGATACTCTGGTGCTGATTAGATTTTGATACGATTCGGAAAAGAACAACTTGCCTTTTTTTACGAATTGGCCCGCAAAAATTTTCAAAATCTATGTAAAAAGACTGCATATGCAAATGTATCAATTAAATGCTTGTGTTATACTTGCATTTGACGAAGAAAAGAATAAGATCAACCCCATTAAACTAGTACTAGCCGTTCTCGAGATATTTTAGTTTGTTCGTATTTTCTCTACGCCATCTTTGAAAATAAGTTCAGTTTCCAAATGAGAACGAAAATTGAATTAAAAGTGAATTAAATTTAATTAAAATAAAGAGAACGTGGATATAAGTCTTCAGGAAAAGTTGTGTGCTGCCCACATCAAATTTTTTATATAATGCATCTACACTTCAAATTTTATAGCGTTATTCGTTCATGTGAATTATAAAACAAAAGCTCTACTAACTAATAGTTTTTTTATATAATTTATCTACACATAAAACTTTATAGCATTATTCGTTCATATGAATTATAAAACAAACACTCTACCAACTAATAGCTTTCTTATATAATGCATCTGCACATAAAACTTTATAGAGTTATTCGTTCAATATGCATACAGTCATTCTCGAGATAGCATCTTCTCTCTTAACAGAGACACTCGTACACATAGACAAAGAAATTTCTTAAAGTTATTATAAATGTGTTGAAAAGGTCGTAAAAGGTACTTTCACTCAAAAGTTTGAAATCAAAAATTTTTCATAACAATGCAACTCTTTATTTTTCCAATAGTATGAGAAATTCAAAAATTTAATTCGATATCAATTCAAGTGGGTTTTGATGTTAGATGGACATAACATGTTATAAAACTCAATTGTGTGCAACTAGTACATCAAATAGAATCTAGCAATGAAAGCATCACCCCCCTTCCTTGAATCAAAAAATTAAATACAAACTTAATATATTTTCATCTTGTTACATCTTTCATAAACTTAGGCAATAAGACCAAACATCACTGGCGTAATAACCCAGTTACGTCGGTCGTCACAAATCAGTGACATTGGAGGGTGGTTTACTTCCATTTTAGATTTTTGAGAAGCTGTCCACCTATTTTAAGAAGCACCACCTTTGAAGAAGCGAGAACAGTTTGACAAGTCAAATACGTTCTCTGCGTCAAAGATAAAACAAAATGGTAGACAGTTCGTTAACTCTCAATTTCTAAAAAACCCCATCTTACATTCTGACTTACGCAATATTCACCTTCCTGTTCAAACTTTCGATTTCGTTTCGTTTATTTTTGATATATATAGATCGATACACTCACTTTAAACAAGCACTTTGTTATCGGAAACAGACAAAAGTCAACATCGTAAAGCTATACTTTATGTAAAGAAAATTACTTCAGTGGATGTTTTAAAAGTGTCACGCGAAACAAATAATATAAATACACTAACCGAAGACGAAATGGGATATGCAGCTTAGTCAACATTACCTCAAAGGGTTGTAGCTAAGGCGTGGCTTGAAATTTTTGGGGTGTTGCCCCAGTTACCTCCCAGATGCCAATAGAGGAAACTATAGATGAACAATAGATAATCCGCTTGTGCATTGGAATATAAGAAGGTAGTCAAAAGAGGTGGCAAATTCACTGTCGTCCACAGCGGCAGTAGAGAATTTTCGAAAAATCTTCCGAGTTATAACATCAACTCAGTTAAGGTAAGTAAGTGATCAATACTTTGGTTTACCCTTCTTAAAGTTTTAGTTATTTGAAAACTCATCATCATCGTCCGGAAAACACATTATAAAAGATTGGCATTAATGAAGAGTAACGAGGTTTTAACACAAAACTCTAATGTGGGCAGTACATGGCTTTCACTTCAGATTCAAACTCATTTTCTTTTTATTTCTTTAATGATTCATTAAACTGGGTTTAATTGCGCAAAATAACACGTATAATTATTTGAATTTACACTGAATTTGCGCTTTTAATTCAATTTCCGTTGTCATTTTGTAACTGGGCGTATTTTCAAAAGCGGCGTAGCAAAACTGCCACAAATCTAAATTATCTCGAGAACGTCTAGTCCAAGAATAATGGAGTTGATCATAATTTTTTTCATCGTCAAAAATTATGTATAAAACAAATATTTAATCGAGATATTTGATCATACGTAGTCTTTTATTTTAGATGTTGACGATTTTTGCAAGCTATTTTGCAAAAAAGGCAAGTTCTTTTTTCTCGCATTGTACAAAAATCTAATCAGTCTCAGATTATCTCACAAGTGACTTACTTACCCATAAAATGTTATGGAATTTAGCTCATTATTTCTTGAATTAGAGTGGACACATACATTGCACAGATAGACACACACACACACATACACACTCACACGCACAGACATCACACTAAACAAAGTTTTTTCGAGTTCTAGAAGTCCCAAAAGGTGTGTAGATTCGTCGAAAACTCGAGTTGCGATTTTCGACACCATTCCAATACTTTTCCCTACACATTACCATACATATACATGTACTGCAGGGAAAGTAAAAAAAAATCTGATGTGGGCAGCACATGACTTTCTCTGCAGACTTATATCCAGGATCTCTTTATTTTAATTAAATTTAATTCACTTTTATTTCAATTTTCGTTCACTTTTGGTAACAGGACTTATTTTCAAAGGTGCTGTAGAGAAAATACGAAAACACTAGAATATCTCGAGAACGGCTAGTCCTAGAAACGGATATTCCTAGAAATCGAATTTTGTGAAATTCCGTTCATTACTTTTCAGCTAAAGTGGATACAGGCTTTTACGGGTCATTTCGCAAAAAAAGGCGGGTTCTTTTATCCCAAATCGTACCCAAAACTAATCAGCACCAGATTCGCCCACAAGTGACTTACCTACCAAATATTATGAAATTTGGTCAGTTAGTTTTTTAGTTGGAGTGGATACAAAATCTACACAGACAGACAGACGGACACACAGACACACACGCAGACGTAACGCAAAAAATGTTTTTTTTTCCCCAGAAAAACAGGAGTTGCGATTTTTGACATGATTCCAATACTTTCCCTATACATTACCAAGTATTGCAGGGAAAGTAGTACAAGAAGTGAAAGATGCAATTAGACTTAAATTACATTGAATAATGCTACATGTTGTATGGTAAGATAACAAAAGCCTGTATCTCTGATGTAGACTATCAAAAAGTAACCTCTTAAAGCTAGCTCTTTAATAAATACTTTCTGTCAATGCCATCAAACTTTGATGAAAATACATAAATTGATTATTAAATAACACAGAAAACAATTAATTTAGCCTATTACTTTCCCTACAATGCATGTATAGCGAAAGTATAGGAATCGTATCGAAAATCGCAACTCGAGTTTTCGTGTATGTCAGTGTGTCTGTCTGTGCAATGTATGTATCCACTCTAACTTAAAATCTAATGGACCAAATCTCATGAAATTTTATAGGTAGGTTAGGTGTGAGTTACCCTGGTACTGATAAGTTTTGGGCATGATTCAGGATTAAAGAACCTGCCTTTTTCGCAAAATGGTGTATGGCAAAAAAAAATTGTATGCATCCTCTCTAAATAAAAAAACTAATTTTCCAAATTTCACAAAATTTGATAGAAGAGTCACTTAGAGGATTATACTGGTGCTGATTGGATTTGGGTACGATTAAGGTAAAACAACCTGTCTTTTTTTTTTAGAACTGACCCTCAAAAACCGTCAAAATACAAAAGAAAAGTCTACTCATGCTCAAATATTTCAATAAACTGCTTGCTTTATTCGTAATTTTTGACGATGAAATTAATAAAACCAACTTCATTCCTCCAGGAATAGCCGTTCTCGAGATATCTTATTTTTTTCGCATTTTGGCCATGACGCCTTTGAAAATAAATCCAAAAATGAAAACGAAAATTGAATTAAAAGTACAAATTCAGTTTCATTTCAAATATCTATGCGTGTTATGTTTCGTAATTAAAGTCAATGTGTTATAAAAGAGAGAAGTATAAATGAATTTCATTCTGTAGGGAAAGTTATTTGCTGGCCACGTCATTTTCTTTTTTAAATATGACAAACAAATAAGCAAAAAGTAAGAGAGTAAATCTTGGGCAATTCTATATCAATATGTTTTGTTCTTTTTTATCACATGAGTTCAACTACTATAGCTTTACTTAGAATGCTAATTGAGATTTTATTTATGATATAAAATTATGTTGAACACAGTATTGGTCATGCAAATATAGAAATCTGATGGGGGCAGCACATGGCTTTCCTTGCAGACTTATTTATATCCACGTTCTCTTTATTTTAATTAAATTTAATTCACTTTTAATTCAATTTTCGTTCTCATTTGGTAACTGGACTTATTTTCAAAGGTAGCGTAGAAAAAATACGGAACAACTAAAATATCTCGAGAACGGCTAGTCCTAGTGTAATGAGGTTGGTCTTATTCTTTTTCTTCGTTGAATTGAAACTTACGTATTAAACATGCATTTCATGGATATATTTGAGCATACGTAGTTTTTTATTTTAGATTTTGGCGATTTTTGCTGGCCATTTCGAAAAAAAAGGCAAGTTGTATTTTTCCGAAACGTACCACAATCTAATCAGCACCAGAGTGTACCACAAGTAACTTATCTACCAAATCTTGTAAAATTTGATCAATTAGTATTTTAGCTAGTGAGGAAACATGAAATTTTGCGGGCCATTTCCTTAAAAAAGGCCGGTTGTTATTTGTCAAAACGTACCAAAATCGAATCAGCACTAGTGTCGATCGCAAGTGATTTATGTACTAAATTTTATGAAATTTAGTCGCTTAGTTGAGTTAGAGTTGAAATATACAATTTTTGCGGACCATTTCGTAAAAAAATGCAGGTTCTTCTTTTTCGAATCATATCAAAATCTAATCAGCACCAGGGTGACCTACAAGCGACTTATGTACCAAATTTTATAAAATTTGAGCAATTAGTTTTTTCGTTACAGTGGATAGAGTCAATTATTGAGGTCCATTTCGCAAAAAAAGGCCGGTTAGTTTATTCCGAATAGTACCAACAACTAATCAGCACCAGGGTCACATACAAGTGACTTACATACCAAATTTTATGAAATTCAGTCCATCAGTTTTTGAGTTAGAGCGATTACATACATTGCACAGACAGACACAGAGACAGACACACAGACAGACAAACACACAGACATCATGCTAAAAATAGTTCTCATATATATTTGAGATTAAATCGAATTTGCACTTTTAATTCAATTTGCGTTTTCATTTGGAAACTGGATTTATTTTCAAAGGCGGCATAGCGAAAATTTTAAAAACTAAGATATCTCGAGAACGGCTAGTTCTAGAAAAATGGGGTTGGTCGTATTCATTTTATCCTCAAAAATTACTTATACAGCAAGTATTTATCGCAAGTATTTTCGCAAAAAAGGCAAGATTTCGTCATCGCGAATCGTACCAAAATCTAATCAGCACCAGGGTAACCCACAAGTGATTAACCATTAAAATTTTATGGAATTTGGCTCATTAGTTTTTGAGTTAGAGTGGATACATATATTCACCATTATGATGTCTGAATTGTACGTATTAATTGAATTATGAAAATTGAATGCAAAATTCAATTTGTTCCATGAAAAGGCGTCACTAAATAGGGGAAATGCGATTATATATTAATTTAGATTATAGACTAATTTTTGTACATCTATAATGACATAATCTAAGCATTCGCTTTACTTTTGGGACACCCCCCAACCCCCAACTTTAATTTCATCCAATTAAATATCGCACTCAGAGAATTTTGTACAACTTTCTACAGTAAAATCAAATAAAATTGTGAATCTTTTAATACGTATCGCTTTTCATAGTTGTAATTACTCTGCAGCTTTTGAAAATAAAATTTTTTGCTCTTTGTTTTGGGGGAAGGGGTGACGTGCTTTTATATAAAATAGTTTCAAATTTCATTCAAACGTCGAAATAATTAACAAAACATGATGATATTTCAAAATAAACTAAATGCATATATTTTTTGAGTGTGAAAAATGTACTTGAAAAATATGTAGGAAAAGACTACATTTGCATTATTGAGACTTTATGTGGTGCCCAAGAAATTTGGGCTATCTCATTGAAAATACAAATAATAATGTAATTTTTACTTTCCCTGCAATACATGGTAATGTATAGGGAAAGTATTGGAATCATGTCGAAAATCCCAACTCGAGTTTTCGACGGATCTACACCTTTCGAGACCTCTAGAATACGAAAAAAACATTTTTAGCGTGACGTCTGTGTGCCTGTCTGTCTGTCTGTGTGTCTGTGTGTCTGTCTGTGCAGACATTGTATCCACTCTAACTAAAAAACTAATAGGCCGAATTTCACAAAATTTTGTAGGTAAGTCACTTGTGGGCGAGTCTGGTGCTGATTAGTTTTGGGTACGATTCGGGATAAAAGAACCAGCATTTTTTTGCAAAATGGTCCGCAAAAGATTGTATCCACTCTATCTAAAAAACTAATAGACCGAATTTAATGAAATTCGGTAGATGAGTCACTTCTGGGTCACCCTGGTGCTGATTAGATTTTGGTATGATTCGAAAAAAATAAACTGCCTTTTTCGCAAAATGACCCCCCCAAAAATCACTATAATCTAAACTGAAAAACTACGTATGCTCAAATATATCCATTAAATGCTAGTTTAATACGTAATTTTTCACGAAGAAAAGAATAAGACCAACCCCATTACACTAGGACTAGCCGTTCACGAGATATTTTAGTTTTTTCGTATTTTCTCTACCATCTTTGAAATAAGTCGAGTTACTAAATGTGAACGAAAACTGAATTAAAAGTGAATTAAATTTAATTAAAATATAGAGAACGTGGATCTAAATCTGCAAGGAAAGTCATGTGCTGCCCACATCAGATTTTTACTTTCCCTGCAATACATGGTAATGTATAGGGAAAGTATTGGAATCATGTCGAAAATCACAACTCGAGTTTTCGACGGATCTACACGTTTCAAGACCTCTAGAATACGAAAAAACCATTTTTAGCGTGACGTCTCTGTGTGTGTATGTGTGTCTGTCTGTGTGTGTATCTGTCTGTCTGTGTGTGTATCTGTCTGTCTGTCTGTCTGTGTGGTAGATAAGTCACTTGTGGTCGACCCTGGTGCTGATTAGATTTTGGTACGATTCGGAAAAAAACAACCTGCCATTTTTTATGAAATGGCCCGCAAAAATTCTATATTTCTACTCTAAAGCATCTAATCAACTAAATTTCATAAAATTTGGTAGATAAGTCACTTGTGGTCGACACTGGTGCTAATTAGATTTTGGTACGATTCGGAAAAGAACAACGTGCCTTTTTTTACGAAATGGCCCGCAAAAACCGCCAATATATATATATAAAATAAAAACTACGCATGCCGAAATGTATCAAATAAACTTTTGTTTTATACGCAATTTTTGACGAGTAAAAGAATATAACACACTCCATTATACTTTAGGACTAACCGTTCTCAAGATATTTGAGATTTCTTGCATTTTTGTTACACCGCTATCGGAAAAATGTCCAATTACCAAATAAAAACAAAAATGGAATAAAAAATACAAATTTAGTGTTATTTGGTGCAATTAAACTCAATCTAATGAATTATTAAAGAAATAAAGAAAATATGACTTTGAATCTGCAGGGAAAGTCATGTGTTGTCCACATCAGATTTTTTTCAAAGGTAGCGTAGAGAAAATACGAAAAACTAAAATATCTCGAGAACGACTAGTCCTAGTGTAACGGGGTTGATCTTATTCTTTTCTTCATTAAAAATTACGTATTAAGCAAGTATTTAATGGGCATATTTGAGCATACGTAGTTTTATATTTTAGATCTTGGCGATTTTTGAAAGCCATTTTGCAAAAAAAGATAGATTATACTTTTTCGAATCGTACCAAATCTAATCAGCACCAGGGTAAGCTACAAGTGACTTATCTACCAAATTTTGTGAAATTCGGTCCATTAGTTTTTCAGCTAGAGTTGATACAAGCTTTTGCGTGCCATTTCGCAGAAAAAGGCGGGTTCTTTAATCTCGAATCGTACCGAAAGCTTATCAGCACCAGATTCGCCCACAAGTGACGTACCTACCAAATTTTATGAAATTCGGTCCATTAGTTTTTTAGTTAGAGTGGATACAAAACCTGCACAGACAGACAGACAGGCATCACGCTAAAAATTGTTTTTTTTTGTATTCTAGAGGTCTCGAAACGTGTAGATCCGTCGAAAACTCGAGTTGCGATTTTCGACATGATTCCAATACTTTCCCCATACATTACCATGTATTGCAGGGAAAGTAAAAATTACATTAATATTTGTATTTTCAATGAGATAGCCTAAATTTCTTGCGCACCACATAAAGTCTCAATAATGCAAATGTAGTCTTTTCCTACATATTTTTCAAGTACATTTTTCACACTCAAGAAATATATGCATTTAGTGTATTTTGAAATATCATCATATATTGTTATTTATTTCGACGTTTGAATGAAATTTGAAATTATTTTATATAAAAAGGTCGTCGTCCCCCCTCCAAAAAAAAAAAGAAAGAGCAAAAAATAATATTTTTAAAAGCTGCAGAGTAACTACAACTATGAAAGGCGATACGTACTAAAAGATTCAAAATTTTATTTGATTTTACTGTAGAAAGTTGTACACAATTCTCTGAGTGCGATATTTAATTGGATAAAATGAAAGTTGGTGGTTGGGGGGTGTTCCAAATGTAAAGAGAATGCTTAGATTATGTCATTATAGATGTACAAAAATTAGTCTATAATCTAAATTAATATATAATCGCATTTCCCTTATTTTGTGACGCCTTTTTATGGAACAAATTGAATTTTGCATTCAATTTTTCGTAATTCAATCAATACATACAATTCAGACATCATAATGATCAATGTATGTATCCAATCTAACTCAAAAACTAATGAGCCAAATTCCATAAAATTTTTAAGGTTAATCACTTGTGGGTTACCCTGGTGCTGATTAGATTTTGGTACGATTCGCGATGACGAAATCTTGCTTTTTTCGCGAAATGGCCCGAAAAAATCTTCAAATACAAAATAGAAGACTACGCATACTCAAATATATCAATAAAATACTTGCTTTATAAGTAATTTTTGACGATGAAATGAATAAGACCAACCTATCATTCTTCTAGAACAAGCCGTTCTTGAGATATATTAGCTTTTAACATTTTTGCTAGGCCGCCTTTGAAAATAAATCCAGTTTTCAACTGAAAACGCAAATTGAACTAAAAGTGCAAATTCGGTTTAATTTCAAATATTTATGCGTGTTATAATTAAGATATTTAAGATTATACATCTGACGAAATTTATTTTTATGAGTAACTTTACCACGGATTTGACCTAGAATTTTACACAATTCATGTGTTTTTCACACTGCCCCGAGGAAGACTATATGAAGTGACGCATTTTCGATTAGTTCAAACATTTGCAAAACAATTTATTTTTACTTTCCCTGCAATACATGGTAATGTATAGGGAAAGTATTGGAATCATGTCGAAAATCACAACTCGAGTTTTCGACGGATCTACACGTTTCGAGACCTGTAGAATACGAAAAAACTATTTTTAGCGTGATGTCTGTGTGTTAGTCTGTCTGTCTGTGTGTCTGTCTGTGCAATGTATGTATCCACTCTAACTCAAAAACTTGTGGACCGAATTTTATAAAATTTAGTAGGTAAGTCACTTGGGTATGACCCTGGTGCTGATTAGTTTTTGGTACGATTCGTGAGAACAAAACCCGCCTTTTTTTGCGAAATTGCAGTAAAAATTCCATGTATCCACTCTAGCTAAAATACTAATTGACCAAATTTTACAACATTTGGTAGATATGTTACTTGTACGATACTCTGGTGTTGATTACATTTTGGTATTAATCGGAAAAGAACAACCAGCCTTTTTTTTACGAAACGGTCTTCAAAAATCACCAAAATCTGAAAAAAAGCTACCTATGTTAAAATATTTCAATTAAATGCTTGTTTTATACGTAATTTTTGATGAGCAAAAGAATAAGAGCAACTATATAACACTAGGACTAAACGTTCTCGATATATTGCATTGGAATCATGCCGAAAATCGCAACTCGAGTTTTCGACGGATCTACACGTTTCGAGACCTCTTTTTAGCGTTATGTCTGTGTGTGGGATTGTCTGTTTGTCTGTGTGTCTGTCTGAGTGTCTATCTGTGCAATGCATGTATCCACTCTAACTCAAAAACCAATGGACCGAATTGCACAAAATTTGGTAAGTCACACCTATATGTGACCCTGGTGCTAATTAGTTTTAAGTACTATTCGGAATAAACCAACCCGCCTTTTTTTGAGAAATGGCCCTTAAAAAATTGCCTGTATCTACTGTAACTGAAAAACTAATTGATCAAATTTTACAAAATTTGGTATACCAGTCACTTGTGGTCGACCCTGGTGCAGATTAGATTTTGGTACGATTCGAAAAAGAACAACCTGCCTTTTTTACGAGATGGCCCGCAAAAATAGCCAAAATATATAAAAAAAAATCTACGTATACTGAAATGTATCAAATAAATTATTGTTTTATACGCAATTTTTGACGAGGAAAAGGGTATAACACACTCCATTATACTTTAGGACTAACCGTTCTCAAGATATTTGAGATTTCTTGCATTTTTGTTACACCGCTATCGGAAAAATGTCCAATTACCAAATAAAAACAAAAATTGAATAAAAAATGCAAATTTAGTGTTATTTGGTGCAATTAAACTCAATCTAATGAATTATTAAAGAAATAAAGAATATATAACTTTGAATCTACAGAGAAAGTCGTGTGCTGCCCACATCAGATTTTTTTCAAAGGTAGCGTAGAGAAAATAGGAAAAACTGTAATATCTCGGGAACGACTAGTCCTAGTGTAATGCGGTTGATCTAATTCTTTTCTTCGTTAAAAATTACGTATTAAACAAGCATTTAATGGATATATTTGAGCATACGTAGTTTTATCGTATATTTGAGCATACGTAGTTATTAGCATGCGTGAGCATACGTAGCTTCTGCGGGCCATTTCGCAATAAAAGGCGGGTTCTTTGATCTCGAATCGTACCCGAAACTAATCAGCACCAGATTCACCCACAAGTGACTTACCTACCAATTTTTATGACATTCGGTCCATTAGGTTTTTAGTTAGAATGGATACAATATCTGCACAGACAGACAGACACACAGACAGACACACAGACACACAGACACACACCCAGACGTCACTCTAAAAACGGTTATTTCGTATTCTAGAGGTCTCGAAACGTGTAGATTCGTCGAAAACTCGAGTTGCCATTTTCGGCATGATCCCAATACTTTCCCTATACATTACCATGTATTGCAGAGAAAGTAAAAATCTGATGTGGGCTGCACATGACTTTCCCTGTAGCCTTATATCCACGTTCTCTTTATTTTAATTAAATTTATTTCACTTTTAATTCAATTTTCGATCTCATTCGGTAACCGAACTTATTTTCAAAGGTGGCGTAGAGAAAATACGAAAAACTAAAATATCTCGAGAACGGCTAGTCCTAATGTAATGGGGTTGGTCTTATTCTTTTCTTCGCTAAAAATTACGTATTAAGCAAGCATTTATTGAATGTATTTGAGCATATGTAGTTCTTTAGTTTAGATTTGAACGACTTTTGTAGGCCATTTTCCAAAAAAAGGCAGGTTATTTTTTTCGAATCGTATCAAAATGTAATCAGCACCAAGGCGACCCACAAATGACTCATCTGCTGAATTTTGTGAAATTCGATCCATTAGTTTTTTAGTTGGAGTGGATACACGCTTTTGCGGGCCATTTCGCAAAAGTAGGCTGGTTATTTTATCCCGAATCGTACCCAAAACTAATCAGCACCAGACTCGCAGACAAGTGACTTACCAACCACATTTTGTAAAATTCGGTCCGTTAGTTTTTTAGTTACAGTGGATACAAAATCTGCACAGATAACAGATCTGTGCAGATTTTTAGGTATTGTAATCATGCCTATATAATTCACCTATTTTACCTTTTATTCAATTTTTGTTCTCTCTTGGTAACTGGACTTATTTTCAAAGGTGGCGTAGAGAAAATATGAAAAAACTGAAATATCTCGAGTCCTAGTGTAATGCTAGTCCTAGTCTAATGGAGTTGGTATTATTTTTCGTCATCAAAAATTACATATGAAACAAACGTTTAATGGATATATTTAATTATACGTAGTTTCTACTTTCGATTTTGACGATTTTTGCGGGCCATTTCGCAAAAAAAGGCAGGTTATTTTTTTCCGAAGCGTACCAAAATCTAAGCAGCGGCAGAGTAACCTGCGAGCGATTTATTTACCAAATTTTATGAAATTCGGTCAATTAGTATTTTAGTTAGAGTGGATACAAAATCTGCCCAGACTGACAGACAGACTCACAGACACACAGACACGCAGACACACACACACACGCAGAGACACACACAGACGTCACGCTAAAAATTGTTTTTTCGTATTCTAGAGGTCTTGAAACGTGCAGATCCGTTGAAAACTCGAGTTGCGATTTTCGACATGATTCCAATACTTTCCCTATACATTACCATGTGTTGCAGGGAAAGCAAAAATCTGATGTGGCCAGCACATGACTTCCCCTGCAGACTCAAATTCATTTTCCCTTTATTTCTTTAATAATTCATTAAATTGAGTTTAATTGCACAAAACAACACTAAATTTGCATTTTTAATTTAATTTCTGTTTTTATTTGGTAATTGGACATTTTTCAAAAGTGGCATAACTAAATGCAAAAAATCTAAAATATCTCGAGAACGGTTAGTCCTAGAGTAATATAGTTGCTCCAATTCTCTTGCTCATCAAAAATTACGTATAAAACAAGCATTTAATTGAAATATTTTAACATAGGTAGCTTTTTTCAGATTTTGGTGATTTTTGAGGGCAGTTTCGTAAAAAAAAAGGCTGGTTGTTCTTTTCCGAAAAATAACAAAATCTAATCAGCACCAGAGTATACTACAAGTAACTTATTTGCCAAATTTTATGAAATTTGGTCAATTAGTATTTTAGCTAGAGTGGATAGATGATATTTTTTCGGGCTTTTTCGCAAAAAAAGTCGGGTTCTGTTTTAACGAATCGTACCAAAAACTAATCAGCACCAGGGTCATACCCAAATGACTTACCTATTAAATTTTATGAAATTCGGTTCATAAGTTTTTGAGTTAGAGTGGATGCATACATTGTACAGACACACAGACAGACAGACAGACAGACAGACAGACACACAGACACACAGCCACACAGACAGACAGACGTTATGCTAGAAATAGTTTTTTCGTATTCTAGAGGTCTCGAAACGTGTAGATCCGTCGAAAACTCGAGTTGCGATTTTCGACATGATTCCAATACTTTCCCTATGCATTACCATGTATTGCAGGGAAAGTTAAAATGAAAAAAAAAGATGTTAATGTCGTTTAATGTTTTAATACGATTCGTATTTGTGTGCTTTAAAAATAAAAGCTAATAGTCAAAGACGTATTATAAAATTTCTAATTAAATCAATCTAAGTAGAAATTTAACATAAATTTGTGGTTGATTTGGATAAAATGTCAATGATTTTCCCCCAAATGATTTAAATTTTATTAACCGCTCCAAGAGTACTAAAGTTTGTGACTTTAACACTCTTCATTTAATATTAACATATTGATAATTGAAACTGTGGTTTACACTGTCTCTAAAACTCACAAGTTCGCGTCTCCACAAGCCTATTAATAAGAGTGAGCCATATTAACGAAATAGGAAAGTATAACTGCAGAGTATGCGTGACCTTCATTTTACTACCTTAAATGTGGAGACTGATCTCGAATGCTTTTTTTCCTGTAAATCTCTCTTATTTATTTTCGAAATCTCACACAAATAACATACGAGTATTAATAGCATAACATAAATCCTATGATGACAAAATAAATGGGTGTTGCCATTTGAATTTTAGGAAATAATGAGCAAATTAATATGAACGCGACCCCTTATTCAAATTAGATACACATTTTTTAATAGTAAATATTATGCTGAGCCTAATGATACTTTTGGTTTGGCTGTACGGCCCTAGGAGCTGAAATAATGAGAAGATATATTTTTACTGGCTGTAATTAAGAGTTACATTTTTGCATATCGGAAAGTTTATTTAATTTTGACTCAGTTTATGACTTATTTTATTTTATATGCACTTCTGGAGTGATAACTTTTCTTTATTATGGGCAAATATTTAGTTGATCGAACCGATTAAAAACACGAGGACAGTCGACTGCGCCGATCTACTTCAAGCATCTTGCAAAGCAAGCTCCGGAGTTAGTGAGTGCCAGCGAACAAGGGACGAACCCACAACGGGCGTATTACATCTACGGGAGTATTGCAGACAGCACATAAAAGCTGGCCAAGTGAACGAATTGAACGCCAGCGATTGAAAAGCGACACAAGTTACGGTGATCAGAGCGCGTAGCCCCCTAATTCATAATAATTATTTTTCATATGGGGGGCGATTATTTTTGATTAATTAATATTTTATTAACTATTTAATTATGATTAGTAATTGTTTAATTATGATTAATAATTATTTTTGACATGTAAATACTTTGTAACCAAAAATAAAATCTGATGTGGGCAACACATGACTTTTCTTATATGATGCAATGAATTTACTACTTTTACAGTTAAAAAAATCTGATGTGGGCAGCACATGACTTTCCTTATATAATGCAATGAATTTACTACTTTTACAGTAAAAAAGTAGATTATTTTTATAGTAGATATTTATATTCTTTCCAAGATATTGAATTTTCGTCAATGAGTCGCCATTTTCATTGATTTAGAGTCATTTTTATCCATTTGACGAGTTTTCGCTAATTTAGCAACATTTAAAAAAATCGCCAAGTTGGCAACATTCCACCAAATTCGTCGCCAAAATCTCGCCAAGCGTTATGGACGGAGAAATAAGTTATTCTTACAGCAGATAAATAACTATTATCGTTCAAATACAAAAGTATTACTCAAAGTATATTTTTTCATGAATGGAACGAGCTAAATCCACGAGAATGATGTCACGAAATTTATCGCATGGTATTACATATGAAAAGTGAACATGTTTCTCAATAGAAAATATATATATTATTTTATTTTATATGACTTTTTGATAATTTTTTTTAAAAATGTGCAATATCTCAGGAACGGTTCATGTTAGCGTTCTAAAATTTATGTCAATCGTTTTCTAATGAAAAATTACATAAGAAATGTCTATTTGCGTAAATTTATTAGCGGTTTTGATTTTTTGACGATTTTTTCAAAATTTCACTCGAAAATTTAAGGAGGTTCTGAACATTCGATTGCGTATAAAAACAATAGGCTTACAGTGTTTACGGATTGTGATTTTTGTACCAAATTTCGTTCAAATCGGCCTATTCGTTCGCCAGTTATCGTCTCCACAGACTCACTGACACACACATCACCTCAAAAGTGTTCGATTCGTGATCATGCATGCTTGAAACGTGCTCCCCCGCCGAAAACTCGAATTCGAATTTTCGACCCCGTCACAATACTTTCCTTATACATTATGTATATAAGGAAAGTAATAAATGTGATTATTTCAATGAACTCAGGTTAAAGATCTAAGAGTGTTATGGAATCTTTTTTTTTTCGTTCATTTTTCAAACATTTATTTTCGAAAATTCTATAAAATAATGAAAATGAATCTGATATAATTTTGAAAAGGAATAGCCACTTTATACATAACTTTTCATTTAGTAGAAATTAAATTATTTATACATCGGTAACATGCACCATTTTTGAGATATTTCTCGTTTCTAGTCTAAAATTGAAAAAATTATATAATATTGAAGTATGATCACTATATTTAAATGAGTGAATGCATTGCAAGTACTTTTTATTTGTAAAATTTCTACACCATTGTTCGGTAGTTCTCACCAGACGTTCTCGAGATATTAGAAATTTTACTTTTGCAGAGACAGCGGTAGATCTCTCGAAAAATTCTATTGAATTATATACAATTCGAAATGTTTATTTCAATTGGTCACAAAAAAATCTAATGGTTTACGGTGAGATATGTGGTCATAAGAAACCTCTTATTACTTTCCTTATATACATAATGTATAAGGAAAGTATTGTGACGTGGTCGAAAATTCGAATTCGAGTTTTCGACGAGAGAGCACGTTTCAAGCATCCCTGATCACGAATCAAACATTTTTGAAGTGATGTCTGTGTGTGTGTGTATGTGTATGTGTGTGTGTGTGTGTCAGTGAGTCTGTGGAGACGATAACTGACGAACGAATGGACCGATTCGAACAAAATTTGGTACAAAAATCACAATCATTAAACACTGGAAGCCTATTGTCTTTATACGCAATCGAATGTTCCCCTAACTCCCCTAAATTTTCAAATGAAATTTTGAAAAAATCGTCAAAAAATCAAAACCGCTAATAATGTTACGCAAATAGACATTTCTTATGTAATTTTTCATTAGAAAACGATTGACATAAATTTTAGAGCACTAACATGAACTGTTCTCGAGATACTGCACATTTTTCAAAAGCATTATCAAAAAGTCATATAAAATAAAAAGAAATATTTCCCATTGAGAAACATGTTCACTTTTCATATGTAATACCATGCGATAAATTGTGTGACATCATTCTCGTGGATCTAGATCGTTCCATTTATGAAAAAAGATATTTTAAGTAATACTTTTGTATTTGAAAGCCAATAGTCATTTATCTGCTGTAAGAATAACTTATTTCTTCGTCCATGACGCTTGGCGAGATTTTGGCGACGAATTTGGCGGAATGTCGCCAACTTGGCGACTTTTTGAAATGCTGCCAAATTAACGAAAATTTCCCCAAATGGATAAAAATGACGATAAATCAATGAAAATGACGACTAATTGTTGAAAATTCAATATCTTGGAAAGAATATTAGTATCTACTATAAGAAAAACCTATTTTTTTACTGTAAAAGTAGTAAATTCATTACATTATATAAGGAAAGTCATGTGGTGACCACATCAGATTTTTTGTGTTAATGTCATTCAATAATATTAAATTTATTCATCTATAGGGAAAATTATGTGTTGAACATATCAGATTTTTTTTCATATGCTGTTGATATCACGAATTTCCGTTTACTTGTCTGAAATATTATATATATTTTTCAGCTCCACTCCTCAGATCCAAGACTCCAAAATGACTCGGTGGATAGCAGTACTCCTTCTGGGAGCCCTGACGGTGGTCAGCGCCTTACCAGAGCCAGGTGCATCGGCGAGCGGAGATGTTTCAGCGAGTGTAGATATTTCAGCGAGCGTAGATGTTTCAGCGAGCGTAGATGTTTCAGCGGGCTTAAGTATTTCAGCGGGCTTAGATATTTCAGCTGGACTCGACGCTGATGTAAGCAGATTAACATTTATACTTATTATACTACTACCTTTATTTCAACCCGATACTTAAAAAATATTCTTGGTTAACAAAATACCTGTGCTATTGATTTATTTCCCAATCACACCGATCATTATGCATATTATACTTACATACTACGAGCGAATTTGAACCCGATACTTAAAAAAAAAATCTGATGTGGGCAACACATGACTTTCCCTATATAATGTAATGAATTTACTACTTTTACAGTAAAAAAATAGGTTTTTCTTATAGTAGATACTAATATTCTTTCCCAGATTGTGAATTTTCGACAATTAGTCGTCATTTTCATTGATTTAGCGTCATTATTATCCATTTGGCGAGATTTTCGTTAATTTGGCAACATTTCAAAAAGTCGCCAAGTTGGCGATATTCCGCCAAATTCGTCGCCAAAATCTCGCCAAGCGTCATGGACGAAGAAATAAGTTGTTCTTACAGCAGATAAATGACTATTGGCGTTCAAATACAAAAGTATTACTCAAAGTATTTTTTTTTTCAAGAATGGAACGAGCTAGATCCACGAGAATGATGTCACCCAATTTATCGTATGGTATTACATATGAAAAGTGAACATGTTTCTCAATAGGAAATTTTTTTTTTTCATTTTATGTGACTTTTTAATAATTTTTTTGAAAAATGTGCAATATCTCGATAACGGTCCATGTTAGCGTTCTAAAATTTATGTCAATCATTTTCTAATGAAAAATTACATAAGAAATGTTTATTTGCGTAACTTTATTAGTGGTTTTGATTTTTTGACGATTTTTTTAAAATTTTATTCGAAAATTTAGGGGGATTCTGAACATTCGATTACGTATTAAAACAATGGGTTTCCAGTGTTTACGGATTGTGATTTTTGTACCAAATTTATTTCAAATCGGTCCATTCGTTGGTCAGTTATCGTCTCCACAGACTCACTAACACACACACACACACATACACTCACACACACATACATACTTTCACACACACACACACACACACACAGACATCATTTCAAAAATGTTTGATTCGTGATCAGGGATGCTTGAAACGTGCTCTCTCGTCGAAAACTCGATTTCGAATTTTCGACCCCGTCACACTACTTTCCTTATACATTATGTATATAAGGAAAGTAATACATTTTTGAATAACCAGATATCTGGTTAATTTTCTATTCACACAGATCAGAAAATCGGCATTAAAATCTGAACACATTGACGCACTGGATTAAGAAAATGCTTTCTGTGCTATTGATGTTCCACTTACCTGTAATCCGCGTAAAGGTAACATACACTCTGTTGCGAAAAATATATATGCACCCATAAGAAATTGAGCTACAGACGCAAAACGCGGCATGTACGTACCATATAAGGAGATAATTCAAATGATTAGAATTTGGGAGCCAGAAAACGTTTTATTAAGAAATGGTGGCAACAGGAAGATGATAATTTAGCAAGTGATAAATCCTCCCCTGGCAGCTATACAAGCCAATATTCAGTGCGGCATAGAGTTCATTGAATTGCTTATGTCCCTCTGGGGCATATTCTGACGCATATGTTGAAACTGCTCAGCTAATTCAGTGGTATTCTAAGAAGGCTGCAATTGACGTCCCAGACGTGTTCTATTGGTTATGGATCCGGGAACTTGGATGACCATGGGAGGGTATTAAGTCATCGAAGACATTTTTGTGAAAGTCGTGCAGTATGTGGTCGAGCGTTATCTTATTGAAAAATAGAACCCGAGCGGTTTGACTGCATAGCCAAATATATTTTTACTATATGTGATTTAGAGATATACACAAGACAGGATATACTTTTGGGACTAAAAATTACAAATATGTCCGTTAAATGTTAATGTCAGCTATTCGGGGGTGTCTATTATGAAGATTTTTCGCTTAAAGGTTTTTAAATGAACACTGCAATTTTGTTTACTACAATCAATTTAAATACTACTGGAATAGAATGGATCTCTAGGAGTTATGAGCACTAAAGCCCCTATCACACGACAGTAATTTGGGACAACAAACCGTTTCTTATTTTTATTAAAACGAAAGTGACGTCATTTTCGTTCTGTGCTGCGTAAAGTGACATCACAAACGTCACAAAGCTGTTTTGCGAACGGTTTGTTCTCCCAAATTCCTGTCATTCCTGTCGTGTAATAGGGGCTTAAAACTACTCTCTTGGTGATGTCACTGCATTAAATTATATAACTAATAATTTAATATCGCTCTGATTACTACAGATTCTTAATGTGAATGAGATCTGTGGGTGGGGTTTCTCTGACGGGAAAACGGATTACATAACGGTTACGTAAATTATATACATTTTGGACGCTTGTACCTTCGAACCTCATAGATAAAAACGTAAATAATTTTTCCATATTTTGTTGGAAACAAGGTCCAGATTATAAATATATGAATATAATTTTAATATTTTGAACTTTTTTTTTTCGAAAAATCTTAAAAAAGCAGCTTTTTGAGCGAGTGTTGTTTCTATATTTTTCTAACTTTTACTAGAAATATATAGTAAATTATGAAAGATTGACATAAATAATAAGCGACAAAAATGTGTGCTACAGAAATTAGTATTAAAATTTATATTAAATATTAAAAAAAACTCGAAAAAAAAGACTCGAAAAGAAAAAGAAAGCAAAAATTTGAAAAAGCTGTATCAAAAGTGCAAATAATCATAATTATACCAAGACACCCTTCATTTAAAAGGACTTAAAAAAATATTTCGATTGATACCAAGTATGACAATGTTTCTCCCTGGGGGTGCAATTTAACCCCTCTCCCCCACCCCACCCCCGGGGAGGGTAAAGATGTCACAAAGACAATAATTGTGTCTCGATTGTTCTTCGCATCAATGATTGAAACTTTTATGTTCCATGTTCATTGAGCCCCTTTAACTGCGGGTACTTTTAGTATAGTCGATCGCTCTAAACGCAAAAAAAATAGAAAAAATATGTCATGTATTTATATGATACAGTGGCGAAACAAAAATATTTTACTAAACTCAAATCATAATACTAGACAATAATATTAGACAATATAATAATACTAGACAATATAATTCTAATTATTTATAAATTACAAAAAGTTTAAAAGTAAGAAAATATAAAAGAAAGTAAGAAAGCGTAAACATACAAGTTGTTATATAGAAACCAAAAAAATCACAAAATTTATACTAGAACTAAGTTACAGACACAGCAATACATTACGTAACATAACTACAAAAATAAATTAAATATATCTAGAAATTTTTTCTAGTATGGAAAATTCTAAAAGAGAATCCAAGGCATAACCCAACCTTGCATTCGGTGCACCATGTTGTTACAAACTTTCTTCTTTTGACATTCTGATTTGTATTAGAACAAACATAACATGCCAATTGATCTTTCTTTTGAGTTCCAGTTGGTGGAACGTGGTCATGGTAATTTCTTTCCATTAAGTTTGCTGCAACGAGGCGATCTATTTGTTCACCGCTTTTTCTTCCGGGCCTTACAGCAGTCAATGTACCATGTGTTTCCAAAATTTGTTTGACAAGTCTTCTAATAAAATCTTTCAATCTTATTATTCCCTGTTTTTACCAAAAACATATTGTAAGAGTTTAGAATTACAATATCGAATAAATGAAAAAATATTTTCTTGTACCATTTGATGCTTTTGCGTACGCATTCTACTGTAGACACCTCCACGTCAGCCTTATCTATTAATCTCATATTGATAGTATAGTCTAATACACAATCAGGCTTCTGTATTCGTTCTCTGGTTTTAAGGTCAATTTTTTCACTCTTTTCAAAGTTTCCCTTATGAAAAGTGCTAATCATATGTATACCGCACTTGTCTCTCCATTTCATTGCCATAACAGTATCGTTGCATTGCAGAAGCATTTTTTGTCCCTGTAGTAATCTTGGAAATTTCGAAAAATGTCTTCTGTTTTTTTTTATCGTGCCGCAGCAACCAGTATTATGTTCATCCAAATATAGCGCTATTTTTAGGGAGGTATACCAGTTATCGGGGTACAATAAGTGTCCCTTTTGTAAATAGTTTTGCATTAGGATTCTTATTATACCTCCAGTTACCCCCAACTGTTCATCAGCTAAATCTTTTTGGCCTGTATGTATCAGGATATTCAAAATTATTCCAGTTTCGCAATCGTATAGTATATACATTTTGATGCCAAAACGGTGTCGTTTTGACGGTATGTACTGCTTGCATCGGATCCGCCCTTTGAACAAAACTAGCGATTAGTCTATGTCTATAACAATTTTTCGCATTGGATAAAAAATAAGAGAAACGTGTTGTTTATAATGTCCAACACATTTCTAACTTTCCACAATCCATCACTGTTTGCATTATCCGACGGATTATCATTATCGGCAAAATGAATATAACGCAGCAATTGGACAAATCTATCTCTTGTCATATAATTGGAAAAAACGGTGTTGCGATCATTGGATCTGTAGACCAATAATCCTGGATGTTATGTTTCTTCACGTGAGGCATCAACAAGATAAAAGCCAGAAATGCATACATTTCTGCAATGGTAGTATTATGACATCGTTTTCTCCTAGAATATGGCTATTCATCATCACAGTAATCAAAATATTTATTGGTTTCCGTGACAATAATTTTCATAAGTTGTTCATCAAAATATTTAAAAAAGTATTCGTATTCTTCAGACTCTATGTTTATATCAAAATAATCTGTTATTCCAGGCTATCCAGAATAATAGTTATAATTTTTAGTATGAAACTCGTCACAATGCCTCCAGAGTAAATCACCAGCAGCAATTTCTTCGTCACTATGGTTTGTCTCTAAATCGCTCGACTCAGACGACGGATCACTATCACTACTACTCTCAAATAGTTCTTCATCACTATATTCGTCAACATTTTTCCTTTTTCTCGAGGAACTGGAACAAGTAGTAGGCTTATCCATATTAGTGTAAACTGACAAAAATTTAACCGTGAAAGATACTCCAACACTTTTTGCAGTCAAAATGAAACTGAACTTTTATCTTGTACTAGGATAAAAATAGGATAAAAAATAAAAGCATGCCGACAAAGTATGCATTTTGTAATCAACGATAAGAAAAAAAGATTTATTTTATTGTATTTATTGATACAAAATATTTGGATGTAGCTTTATTTTTAAATTCTAACATATTTTTAAAATTTAATGGCATATAAGCCACTGCCGCTATTTGGTATTAGCAAAAAACAACAAGTCGTTTATAAACCACACCCGCATCTGGCTATAATTTTAGTATGTGGTTTATGAACCACACCCGCGTCTGGCTATAATTTTAGTATGTGGTGTATAAACCACACTCGCAGTTAAAGGGTTAAATAACCCTTTTTATGCATAATTATGTCAAATTTTGTCTTATTCTGTCATGTCAAGAAAATATAAAATTTCGAATAAATTTCGTAGTTTTCGTTCGAATTTCAAACAATTATATCTAGTTTTAGATTTTTCGTCAGCAAAGCCGAATATAAAGTTTCGTGAATGTCCATTTGTAAGATTAGAATCTAAACTGCTTTATTTACAATCATATGTACACGCATAAAGCCCGAGAGAGGGCGCAGTTATATACAAAATATATTATAAAATCATAATGACGGCTTACACGGCCCAAACAATTTCAGAATTTTACACTTATAAAGTTCAATAATTGTTTTCTTAAAGTCCGAATTACGAAATGTCCTTACTGATGAAGATCCCTTTCCTCCGGTTTCAGAATCTTTGGTGGACGTCTGTTTTGGCGAGGTAAGATACGTTGAGCATGCGGTTTGAAAGCTTGAATGTGAACTATTTTCGGTAAGATTTTTCTTTAGACATCAGAGATCTCGTAACACACGTCCCCGATTTGATGTACAACGCGAAACGGTCCTTTAAACTTTGGAGTAAGTTTATGGTCTTGAGCCTGATCGCCGCTGTTGAATGTCTTCTAGACTAGATCAGAATGTCTACAGTACTAGAATGTCTACAGTACTAGAATGTGTGTGTGTGTGTGTCTACAATACTAGATCGCCTCTGTTGAATGTCTTGTCGAGTCGTCTGTAATCAAATCGACGTTTGTTTTCTTGATGAGTTTCTTCAATATTCAGTAATGCATTTTGGAGGTCTTCTAGTTGTTCCAATCGAGCTCATTCGTTCATAATGGTTCCCAAATGTAATGCTTTTGGTATACGAGGATTATAACCATGTAACAAAAAGAATGGTGAATATTTGCTTGAACTTTGTCATAGAGTATTTATCGCATGTAAAGTATTGGGAAGAAGTGAGTCCCATTTGGTTGGATTATGGTATGCGTATTTCGTCAAAACACTTATGAGAGTGGCATTCACACTTTCTACTGTAGAATTTGACTGTGGAGTGTAGGGTGGAGTTTGTTGATGTTCGATGCCATTATTTTTTTAGAAAGTTTTGTGTATGGCGAGCAATATATGCAGGATCTTTGTGTGAGATGTATAGCATAGGAGGTCCGAAACGCATAATAATGTCTTCTTCGAGAGATTCTGTTACTGTGTGAGCAGTTAGAGATGAGGTAGCTCTGGCGATGAGGTAACGAGTAGTATGGTCGATTTGTAGAAATATGTGTTTGTTCTCTGATGCTGTTTGGGGAAGAGCAACAATATAATCACTAGAAACAACTTCAAATGGTGTTGACGGGAGAGGACGATCACCTAAGAGTCCGCTTGCTCCAACTGTGAGTCTATTTGTCCGTTGACAAATATCACAACTTCTTACGTACTGTTAAGTTTCTTGTAACAGTTTTGGACACCAATATCGTGAGCGTAAATGCTGTAAGGACTTTCCGAAATCAAAATGTCCGGCATCGTCGTGACAGAGACTAAGTGCTGTTTGTCGATGTGATTTTAATAAAACTATTGCATAAGTTTCGTCTTGTAGTTCTGTTTGCTTTTGATGCAACAAAATATCATTATCAAGTTTAAATGTTTTGCTAATTTGACGATAACGGTTGATGTTGATCGGCGATTTGAGCTTTGTTATGATCTGCGAACAAAACTCGTTTTTCTGTTGTTCGTGGATAAGCGAAGAGTTTGAGTTCGAGTTGAGACTGATAGCCAAGCATAGTTGAGGCCTGGGATCAGGATATCGAAAGAGATGGTCAGCTAAGATGTTCTTTTTTCCAGGGCGATGCTGTTCGTCAAAATCATACTATGAGAGATCAACGATGTGTCTAACAAATTTTCGATTTTAGCCATCTTTGGAAACAACATATGTAGTGCAGTTATCAGTTATCAAGACAAATTTGTGGCCTAGAAGATACATACGAAATTTATCTGTTACGCCCCAGTGAACTACGGTTCATTCAAGTTCGTTTGAGTGATATCGAGTCTCTGGAGCACTTAAGGTACGACTTGAATATTCAATAATGTGACGTTTCCATTATTTTCCTGCAAAAGGCAGGGTCCAATTCCGGTATAACTTGCATCGGTTTCAACAAATGTTGGTAGTCCAGGAGTGAAAACTGCTAATGCAGGTGGAGTAGTAACTAATTCTTGAAGTTTTTCGAATGCTGATCAGAGAGTTCAGAACAATTGTTTTGTCCTTGGAATTGGGTGTCGAAAAGTGATGTTGTCCTTTTAGAAGTTCAGTTAACGGCTTGGCTATTGTTGCGAAATCCTTGATGTGTTTACATAAAGTGTAGACGAAACCCAAGAAACTTCGTACTTCAAGTACAAAATGTAAAGAAATGTAACCATTTACTGCAGACGCATGGTTAGAGTCTGGGAGTATTTCATTTTGCGTGAGTATCCTTCCCAACAAAGAAATTTGTGAAGCAACAAAGATACACTTCGAACGAGAAAGTTTGAATCTATGCTGACGGGTGAGTAGAAAGGCAAAACGTAAACATTCGAAGTGTTCGTCAAAATTGTCGTGCGCTAAACTCAAATCATCAAAATATGGAGCTAGTCCTCCATCCAGTACTTGAACATACGCTTGTTTTATTGCTGTCGGCAGAGTAGCAGGACCGTTACAAAGTTCAAATGGCATTATTTGGAATTCGTAATGTCCATCGGGTGTTACAAAGCCTGTCTTGTGAATATCATCGGTATGCACTTTTATATGCAGAAATGCTGATTTGATGTCTACTTTCGACATATATTTCTTTCCAGCAATACGATAAATAACATCGTCCATGTTGTCAATTGGTTGAGGGTTTTTTATAGTAATGGGGTTAATTGTTCTAGCATAGTCGACTACAGTTCAAAGGGGTGTTGTGTCGTGAAAGGATTGTTCTACTACAAAAACAGGAGCAAGTAAGTTGAACAGAGAGTGGGTTAGCCCATCGGTCGTCTTGCATGTCACCTAGAATGAGCGAAATGCGTTCGGATATGTCCAATTTATGCGGAGCATTTTCGAGCAAGGCATCTTTTGCGTAAATATATGATACTAAAGTTTCGTCTTCACGAAGCACACGTTTCGCATGATATGAAAAAAATCTTTCATGTTCATCGATCGTTTAAATCGTTTTTGAAATTCTTCTTTCCATTCTAACCAATTTTGACAATTTTCACCGTACACAGAGTCCCAATCTGCGGCTGATGATTTTAATCTTGTTTGTGCCTTTATGAGAGGTAGGGAGGGCGTCCAATGGGCATGAAATGCAATTCTTTCCACTTGCGTAATCCATTTCGTTGGATCTTCGAATTGTTTTCCGGAGAAATACGGTATCGCTTGAGAGGTATCCATAGTAGAGTTTATTTGAATCGGCAAATTCAATTTTTCTTGATTTAAAGCCAATTGCTGAACAGTGGCAGCTAATTGTGCGACAATGTTAGCAAGATCCGGTGCGGTTGAAGAAGATTCATCACAGTGTTTTAAGTAATTTGATTATTTTTACTTTCGAGTTGGTTTTTCAATTCTTGAATTTCTAATTATTTCTCCTTTAAAGTTTGTGTCAGTTCTATATGTTTTTTGCGGGCACAGTTTAATATATCAATTGTTCCTTCACGAAAATGTTTTTCATTATCCGAAACCAAACGTTGAATTAGTTCATCTTTTGATCCTTTGCAAAATAATTTATGAATATTCAGTTCCATTTTTAATTACGAAACTGTAAACTCTTTTAAGTCTTTCGAGTCCAATTTTTCTATTTTTGCATATGTATTAAGAAGAAAAATTATAATGGAAGCAATTACCTTCTGTCTTCGAAGCTTGCAAACGAGAAAGTCATACGTCTGGACGATGATGTGAAGATGAGGAGTCGACGGGCTGGTGTTAAACGATTACTGTTTTCAGTCGAATGAAGAAAGAAATTTTTGGAGTGGGAGATTTTACGACCGCGCCATGTAAGATTAGAATCTAAACTGATTTATTTACAATCGTATGTACACGCATAAATCCCGAAAGAGGCCGCAGTTATATACAAAATATATTATAAAATCGTAATGACGGCTTACACATTAATATTTGTGGCGGCTATCGCGTATGTACGCAAAAAATTGACCACAGACAGATGGACATCACGCTAGAAGTAGTCGAAACTTGTACATGAGATAGTCAAAACGTGTTGAATCAAAATTTCGAAATTGAAGACCCAGACCGAGGCGCTAGCCACGAGTGGAATATAGCTGCTAACTTCCCAGCCGGTAAAAAAAAAAAATCTCGAAATTGAAATTTTTCGTGTCAACAATACTTTCTCTATAATTAAAGTGGTTACACGTCAACTTCAATAATGCATTAAATCACTAACAGCAAGTCGTAGATTGAAAGATCATTTAATAAAAACCATCCTGTATGACGTACAATTATTAAAAAAGGCCAGAACGCTTTCGAGTATCACCATATTTTCATCAGTGGCTATATAAAAATTACCCTGCAAACAAGCTTAGATACAGATACAATTTAAAATAGATTAATCTTAAATATCCTGTTTATAATACAATTTAATTATCATTATTCCGTAGTTGATTTATACAAATTTTGTCTGCCGATTTGGTCTGCATATAAGCTTGTTTGCACGGTAATTTTTACATAGTCACTGACGAAAGGTATGGTGATACCCAAAAGCGTTCTGGCCGTTTTTAATATTTGTACGTCATGCAGGATGGTTTTTATTTAATGACCTTTTAATCTACGATTTGTTGTCTTTGATTTAATGCACTTTCTCTATATTATATTCTATGGTTTGAGAAAAATGAAACAAAAATGTATTGACTCATCCTAGTGCAAATTAATACATATGAAACAATAATAAACGTGAACTTTGTTTTGGACACGTTTTGTTCTTTAAACGGTCTTTGTTCTTTTTTCTTCCAGATCAGCATCAGCATCAGTGACGATTCTTCCATTTACGACGGACCCATCGAATGGAGTGATGACTGTGACTGCAAACTGGGCGACAATGACTACTATGATGACATTCTGTAAATATAATTTCAGATATATTATCTAGTTAGAATAGATGTTATATTTATAATTATTTATTTATTTATATTTATATTTATCATCTGGTGTTTCTCAAAGTGTGTTCTTGGGAATGCAGTCTCACGAAGATGCTTGCAAGGACTCCCAAAAAACATTTGAGCATATTGTTTCGAAGTACTCTCTGAAATCACGATTATGTTCTATAGATGTTCTACTCCTTTTATAGACTATCTATAGGAACTTCTGGAAATATCTCATATCTCGTAGAATATTGGTTATTTCGAGGTCTTTCTCGAATCTACTAAAAGTTGCTAAATTGACAAATCGTCAAATCTGGCAACTCTTCTTCCGACTTCAGCATCTGGCAACCCTAGATGCGTGGACAGAAAGCATGTACGGGTGTTTTCCCCGTCTGGTTCTCAAAAGAAAAGACCCCAGTGAGGGAATATTGCAACAATATTGAGGAACATTCGCTGTGCAGCTTTCGTAGTTGTGCTTGTTTATTGCAGAAGTGTGTTAAGTTTATGTGTCATAGTAGATTTTGTTGTATCAGGAGTTATTGAAATTATAGAAATTGTTATCTTTCTACTTAGAATGATTGTTTAAAATCTTTCTTTTCTAAGAATAATAGCGAACTGTTCAATAGCATTATTTTGTCCGCTTGATATTATTACAAACACGTGGTATGTTTTAACTTTATTATATGTATCATATTTGAAAAGCAACATGTACAGTTATCAATTGTCAATACAGAAAGATTTGAACCGCTTGACCTTGGTGACAAATTAAGCAAAATTGTTCAAACTTTATCGAATTTTGAAGCTTTGAGAAAGAGAGAAATTAGACCAGAATTTTTAAAGTTAATAGATTTTTAGAGAGATTTCCATGCATGATACATAAAACTGGTCGTTGTTCATAGAAAAATGTTACGTGATACGAGTAAAACTGAATTGGGGCTATTTCAGCGTTTTAAGAATATGATCTTACTGTTTGTGAATTAATTGAGCATTTAATTGCTTTTTTGTTGTATCTGACGGTTGTACGGCTCAAAATGATCGATCACTTCCACTCGATCCAGAATCTTGGATGTTGGTCGCATTCGATCCGTCTCAGCTTTCAGATCAAGGAAACAATATAATGTTTTTAATTCAAATTGGGGTGACAATACAAGGGGATTTTCTAAAAACTTACATCACTTTGGCTCTCGAAAATAATAAATACTCAATTTTATATCCTTTCGCTGCCAATCGGAATTTTTTTATGACAATTAAATCATTTTGTCGCACGCGGAAATAAAATTCAATATATTTTTTTCGTATAACATGCTAAAAGAATTAAAATGTTGTGAACAAACTGTCATCCAACTAAAAAACGCTTGCAGAGATTTCAAAAACGAGTGCACTCTATAGCGGGCCCAAGACGGGCACATAGCACTGTTGATTTTTCAACGGGTTATATGCTAGTTTAGATATATATTTGACTACCAGATGTCTAAATGAAAATAAAGCTAATTTATCAGTACAATAGGCGTATATTGACACAAAGAATACACATCTTGCTACCGGTAACCTTTGGGTTGGTCGTGTGGTCTGGGTCTTCAACACCATGACTACTTTCCGGCCGTACAAACGGTTGCTCATGTCCTCGGATGAGTCGGACGGTCTGGGTCTTCAACACCATGACTACTTTGTTTAAGGGGGCGGTGGACGTTGAAATGAGCAAAAATCGACTAAAAAATTTTTTTTTTTTAAATATATAACATTGTTTTCCACATTTAACCTTTTGCTTACGGGTGGGACAGCCTCCATCCCAAACGAAGAACATCCTAAAAAGACAGGTATTTGACATACCCTAACCCAAACAGTTCGACCTCCTTTGTAGACATTGGCGTCCATGGAAATCGCTGGCAGACATTGCACCTGCTGCAGCAGGTGGACGCCAATGCCTGCAAAGGGGATCGAACTGTTTGGGAAAGGGTATGTCAAATACCTGTCTTTTTAGGAGGTTCTTCGTTTGGGATGGACGCTGTCCCATCCGTAAGCAAAAGGTTAAATGCATTTTTTCGAAACGGAATTTTAAAAATTTTACATTTTTAAAATGCTCCATGCGTCTTAATTTTTTTTGAGATGCATGAAATTTGGTAAGAAGACACCTCTCATACTTTTTAATGAAACTGGGTATGCATTTTATAATTGGACTTTATTAAGGTCATTAAAAGTGAATAAGAACCTAATTGAATGATGAAAATTAAGTTTTAATGACGAAAAATATTTTTAAAAAATTAACTTTCTAAGGGATTTAAAAATGAATACCCAAATTTGTTCATAATGTGTTTTTAAGTGATCATAATTCAAAATGAATCAAAAATGTGAACAAATGGCACGCAAAGGAGTATTTTCAAATTTTCGTTAAAAAAGATTAAATTTGAAAAAAAAATACAAAATTATAACAAAATTGAAAAAAATTGAATGGTATTTTATATAGTAATGTTAAGAAGAATATTTGTACAAATTTTCATGTTTCTAAGTCAAATAAATAAAAAAAAAATTCAACGTCCACCGTCCCCTTAAAAACACAGCAAAACAATAATCGCTATCAACTGTTCTTCGAACTTTTGATGTAAATAACGTCTATAGTCGGGGTCAGTGTTTCTTTCAGGCATACCTCTGGAGACTTGTATTTGATCCCCTTACCAGGAAACATTTTATGTTAACCTAGTTTCTATTTATGTGGCGCACCATTTAGATATATTTATATAGGGCAAATAGAAACCTCCACCCCCCCCAAAAGAAAAACAAATTTCATCCCTCTAACCAAAAAATCCTGAAAAAAACACTGGTTGGAGTTTCCTGGCGGGATTATACGCCCGAACCTAATGGATAAAAATATAAGCAATTCATACTTATTTTGTAGGAAATAGGATATTATTTATGAATATAAACAAATGATTTCAATATTTTAGGATTTTAAAATATTTTTTGTCCGAAACAGTTTTTGTCCGACGAATCTTTTCTTCACTTTGTTTACTTTCCCTCGAAATATATAGCAAGCTATAAAAGATAAAGTCAAATAGTAAACGACAAAAATGTATATTAAGCAATATAATATAAAATTTATATTATTATTACAAAAAGCTCTTATAGGTTTCGAGTCATCGTCTTGTCAGGTTAAAGAAGTACGAAAATTTTTCCGATTTTAACACTTTACAACGTAGTTGAAAAATATTTATGACTTTGTTCATTCTGTCTGTCTGCCTGTCTATCTGTCCGTTCGCACGATAACTGCCGTAAAAATGATTTTATCAAAATGAAATTTTAGTATGTTGTTCAGACGGTCTGTGGGACATATGGGAATGTAAATGAATAATATCGCCCAATTAGTTTTAGATTGAACCCGGGTTGAAAAAATGAAATACATTGAACCCCTTGGGACCTAATTTTTCAAACGTTTTTAAGCGAATTTAAAATTCACAGATTGCTTCGAAAATTTTAAGAAATACTCAAAATTATCCAATAAAATATATAAAAAAAATTCAGCAGAATATGTTCGGCAGTTTTATATAAAATTTAAAATAATAATTGCACCCATATTACATAAAGAGATCACGTGACCCGCTTTAAAATAAAATATGGCATCCATCTTGTTTCAAAATCGTGATTTTTTAAGTTACCTTTAATTTTTATTTAGTGTTGAATCCGTCCTAAAACAGCTTTATTTTTTCTTTCTGTCCATCTATATATACTGCGCCAACGAAATTACAACATTTTTGAGTTTAAATAATCATCAAACTTTGATTATTTCTTCAACGAAGCCTAATTTTCACGTATGGAGAATGTAAACACATCAAGCTGTAAGGTGATTTGTATAAGAATTGCTGAATTTCTTTAACGCAAAATTATTTAGCTATGGAGTTGTAGCTCTTTATCTAAGCAAGAATTTGTAGCTTTTCAAAAGCCCTAGAAGTACACATAATTTGATTGCCCTATAAGTGTATATAATTGGATCGTGTTCTTCTCTTTTTAACACTTTACAACACAGTTGAAAAGTGTTTATGACTTCGTTCATTCTGTCTGTCTGTATGTCAGTTAGCATGATAAGTGCCGTAAAAACGACTTTATCAAAATGAAATTTTAGTATGTTGTTCAGACGGTCTGTGGAACCTATGAGAATATAAATGAATAACATCACCCAATTAGTTTTGGATTGAATCCGGGCTGAAAAAATGAAATGCATTGAACCCTATGGGACGTAATTTTTCAAATATTTTTAAGCGGATTTAAAATTCACAAATTGCTTCGAAAGTTTAAGGAAATATTCAAATTATCCCATAAAATATATAAAAAAAATTTCAGCAAATTATATTCAGTAGTGTTTTAAATAAAAATTAAAATAATAATTACACACTTTATATGAAGATATCACGTGACCATTATATGAAGAGACCACGTGACCCACTTCAAAATAAAATATGGCATCCATCTTGTGTCAAAATCGTGATTTTTAAAGTTCTTTTTAATTCATATTTAGTGTTGTATCCGTACTAAAACTACTTTATTTTTACTTAATTTCTGTACATCTGTATTCTGAAACAACGCAATTTGAATATATTTGAGTTTAAACAACCAGTAAACTTTGATTATTTTTACAACGAAGTCTAATTTTCACTTAACATGTAAACACTTCAAGCTGTTAGATGAGTTATCAGCTGTTAGATGAGCTATCAAGCTGTTAGATGAGAATGTAAACACATCAAGCTATATTTGAGTTTAAATGATCATCCAACAGGGAGTATTTTTACAACGAAGCCTAATTTTACTTATGGAGAATGTAAATGCCAAAAGATGTAGAATGAGTTGTATAAGAATTGCTGCATTTCTTTAATGCAAAATTATTTAGCTCATGGAATCTGCAATATAGCTGATATGAATGAAATATTCATTGATTTTACACAGCGAAGCGGACGATTTTTTCGATGAAGTTTTGAGCATAGAGTTTTATACTTTTACCTGCATGGTCTTGAGGTTTTAAGTAAAATAAATTATTATAGTATTGTAAGGAATGAAATGAATGGAAAAATATTTTTGAATGAAATGCTGCTTTTATAGAGAGAGCCAGGCGTGTTATATTTCGATGACATTTGTTTTCGGTGAAGTTTTCAAATATAATAAATTATTGTAGTATTATGATAATTTTAAAAATGTTACCGAGGTATTTTTTCACACAAAATTATTCAGCTCTGGAGTCTGTAATAAAAGTGTATAAATGAAATATTCACTACTTTTATATAGAGAGCCAGACAGTTTATATTTCTATGACGTCATTTGAATGAAGTTCATTTCTTTCGATGAAGTTTTATGCTTTCAAGTAAAATAAATTATTGTAGTTCTGTGATAATTAAAAAAACATGCTGCTGAATGTATCGCATTTTAGAGTCGTTTAAATAAAATTGCAGTTGAAAAATGTTTCATAATCAATGCTTTATCTATGATTGATTTATATATATATATATATATATATATATATATATATATATATATAAATATTATTCAAGCAAAACCATTTCGGCTTCATCGGGCTGGAGCCACCGCCAATTTTTTCTCTAAGGAAGAGTAGAGTAATTACACGTCCGGCAGTGATATGATTCTTCATGTAACAACTGTTATTTTTTGTAAGCTTCACTAGCTTCATATAGTAAATCCGTTAATATCTCCTACTTGTAACTGTAGCTGTTTCAATGCAACATAAATGTTCCACCTTAAGTGTAAAACTGAGCTATTTTCTGTATTGAATCCAGGTACATGTACAGAAGGTACCAAGATTTTTCTGCTGTCAGGGATTTCGAGAACTACGTCACCAGGGAAGTGGACGCCACAAGGAGAGACTACTACAATATCGGATCTGATAACCAAACCACATATTTCGATAATGAGCAAGCTTTCCAGAGGTAAGTTAAGAAACAGCTTGATCCATTTCATTTAATTGTAATGCATTTCTATAACTTTTAGAAAACCTAATATGTTTTACTGGTCCAACAATTTTTACGTTCTCATACTGCAGAAAGAAGGCGGAAAACTTTTGAAACGGGAGAGCCATGGAGTTAGAAAGAAGGAGATAAAACTCCTATGAATGAAACTCTTGTTAATGCCATAATGCTTTGAGAATTACATCTAGGTGTTGCTAGTGTTTGTAAAACAACTGCTACTGTTAATTGCCACAACAGAAAGGCGTAGTATTTACTATATGTATTTTTGATTATTTTTAAATTAAGGATTGCTAATATATTGCCTAATTATTTGGAAATCCCTAAGAGTTCCCTAATTATTAAGGGTGCCCTAATTAGTGTTAGCTTCTTACTTTGGCATCCATGTTTGAAACTAGCGGAAACATGCCTCAGCTTTGATGTTAAAATAACGGTAATTAATGTATTTATTAGTGTATTAATTAACGTATGTATTTTTTATTATTTTAAATTAAGTATTCCCTAATTATGAGTATAGTTAACCAGTATTTTTTCACGGTTATAGGATAAAGTGCAGAATATAGGGAGATAAAAACAGATTGAAAGGTTAAATTATTTTGAATACGTAGGAATAGTTTTTATTGCTTCAGTTCTACTTTGCATTGCGCTAATAATTTATATTTACAAAATTGATAGTTTAAATAAATATTTTGGGTCTTTCGCCATAGAAATGCATACAATGCAGGGCTATTTATCTTATCCCAGCGCCACCTGAATGATTGTCTCAAACGATATTGGCATTTTCTGATTGTGAAGTTTTTCCTTATTTTTACCTCCATGGTCAAGCCTGTCCCTCACAACAATTAAAAAAAATATTGGAGAGCCATAAATATATTTTTACAAATAAGGAAAATTTAAAGTAATATTATAATAAGTTATAATATTAATTATATCTTTATTAAATGAATAAAAAAAATCCCACACAAAATTGCTCTCCTTGGTTTTAATCAGTGCGAGCAATAAGTTTGCATTTCCTTAGAAAGTTTCTGTGTGTCCTGTTTGTAACTCGTTGTTTTTAATTTAAAACACGATTCCAAGTTGTCATCAGTAATTTGGCTCCTCAATTTACATTTAATGAAATTTATGTTAGAAAATGATTGCTATAGGTAAACACAAAGATAACGAGCAAACAAAACCAAATGCAAATTTTTTCAACTCTCAGAAGACTATTCCAAGTATTGAAAATCATTGAGCCTGTCTTCTGTGAGTCTTTTATAGCAGTCTGCTTGTGCTACGAAATCAGACTATATACCCTGGGGCTCCTGCCCTATATATACAGGCTGGCGCAACAGCGGCCATCTTGACTCCCAGTACATGGCGAAAAGAAGGTTATTTTCTCGTCCTTATCCCGCGATCTCGAGAAAATCAAAACATTCCAGACTACTTTCTTGAATGAATTGTACAATTTTTTGAAAGCAGAAGCAACCATTTTACAGCAAAGTCGCATGTCAAATTTCAGCCATATAACAAGCTCTCGCCATTGAAATAGCACAGGCAGACGAAAACTGATTAAACCGGTTGTAGTCAAAATGGCGGTTGCGTCAGCCTGTATATGTAGGAGCCTTATCCCCCCCCCCCTTCACGCTTGCTTTCTCCTCCCTGACGTCACTCTTCGTGCATCTTAGTGCCATAAAATTTTGCGAGACCTAAAAAACAAATTAAATCATCACCATGTGAATTAAATCCTTTAAAATCTCTATAAATGAAACTATGATAATTTTATTTTCATTTTCAATTTTACTTTAGAGCCACATGTAAGTCGCTGTAGTCTTTACCATAATGAAGTAGCAAGGCTATCTACCGTCGTCATTCGGATCGAATTCTAGCAAAATGGGAAAAACGACACATTTGTCTCCGTTTTAAAAAATGTCTTATTATGGCTACTCATTTGACAGGTCAGTGTGTCTTTCAGGCATACCACCGCGAGGGCAAAGCCTTCCAGATGCATTTTATGTTGACCAAGTTTCTATTTATGTGACACAGTATTTAGATATATTTATATAGAGCAAATAGATAACTTGCCACCCTAAAATTCCATTCGCCCCCTCGGTCAAAAAGTCCTGAGAGAAACACTGGCAGGAGTCGTGATTGCTATAACAGAACAACTCATTGGCCTCTCGAAAGGTGAGTTATGCACAGTTGGAGACAGAACCCCCAGGTGTTGTCTAACGCCTAATACACTAAAGGTGTTATTACACGGAGCAATTCCTTCCAGCAATTTTTCAGCAACACCATACATTTCAATGAGAAAAAATCTTGCAGCCGAATTGTCGTAATCTTTTTGAACTCCGCAGTAAAAATTGCTCAATTTCTGAACTCGAACCAATCACAGAGGACGATAAGATGGGATACCACTCTGCTCCATCTTTCTTCACCTCATTTGCATGGAGATAGCAACTGCAAGCATATTTCAAAGTCTCTCAACTATGTCGGAATCTGGGGATGGAAAAAAAAATTGAGAGAACTTCTACCAAATTATAGACACCTGTGGGATATAAGAGATCCAAATTATATGAAGAAACACTAAAGAATGCTTCCTGCAATAAAATCGGCGGCATTAGAGGGGAGCAGCCTGTTAGAGAGGAGGGGCCTAAAGTATGATTGACGGGCGGAATTTCTGAAGTTCGGCAATAAAACTTGTCCTGTGTAATAACACCATCAGTCTTTGAACGCCTAACATTTTGCATGCAAACGCAGTCATATTTATACTATCAACATTTGAGAGCCTTTCTGTGGTCCCACAATACCTTGAAAATTAATGTCTCTATTGTTTACCTATTGAAAAAATTGTACCAAATTTGTTTCAATTTGTTCGAGAGGATTTTGTTTCCACAGATCCACAGAGAGGCACGCAAAGAAAAAAGGCGCACGCACGCAGAAAAATTACAACATTGAAAAAAATTCGAATATTTGTATTTAGTAAAGATCAAAACATGTAGATATATCAAAATCCAAAACTCAAATTTTTGTCCCATCACAAGACTTCCCCTTTACTATGTATTGTAGAGAGAATTACAATAAATTAACATATCAACTAAATTCACAGCCACGGAAGATTTAAAAAACTCATCATTAGTCAAATACATTCCACTAAAAGTTGATACATTCAAAGAATTTATCATTTAAAAAGTATTCTATTATATTTTATAGGCTCCGGTTGAGACCAAGAGTCCTCCGAGGGGTCGGGGTTCGAGACACAACTACCCAGCTTCTCGGTGATGACGTCTCTTTTCCATTGGGTATCGCACCCAACCCCTACTTCGAGTGGGTTGATCCTGATGGTGAAATCGGAGTTGCACAAGGTGAGTGGAACTTATACTCCATCTTTTACGAGAAAGGGTGCCAAAACATTCCCGAAATTGCTAAACAATAATATAGTACGCATATCACCTTTTCACTGTAGTCCCAATCAAAATATGACTTCACTTACGGCTTAATTTCTACTTCTAAAGAAATCTATTCCAAATCGATAAGTTGCCAAATATTTCCGCCCGTTCACTAGGGCCACGGTTGTCTACGCATATTAACACAGGACCAGAGATAAAGTGTTCGCTTTGGAGTTAGAACCCGGATGAAAATTTGTATAGAAATATAAGACTCTAACAGTATGTAGGACTTTTATAGTGACGTCATAAATTGAGTACATTTCCACTAATTTAGAGGGATTATATAAAACGTGAGTAGCGTCAGCTGGCAATGAAACTCATAGCGTGAAAATCGAAATTTTATGCTCTTGAGGTAATGATTCCGTTTGGATTCCTTATTCATATCTTAAAATTATGTATGTAAGGAATAAATTAATATATGCCATGATGAAGTCGCTGATTCTTTTTAAATAATCTGTTGGCAATATTCCGAAATTCAAGTATGAACGAATGTATCGGAAACATCGAAGTTTCGACTTCGTTTCGTTTTCGAAATTCCAGTATGCTTAAGGCATGAATGAATGCAGTGTTTATTGTAACATATATTGACTGCATATCTCATCTTCAACATTAATTGTATATCTCATCTTCAAGAGTTGTTGCGGAAACACAGCAAATTTTCCTATTAATACAATTAAATTTTTTTTTAATTTTAAGTAGCAGTATCCAGACGTAAACAATCTGTGCAGAGCGTATTAATTGTGCTGTGCACACCTTCCTCAGTGACGTCTAAAGACATTATCGGTCTCTTCACAGAGTCTGAGAACAAAATGTGCACGTTTGCTATTCCTGTGACATCATATACACAGAGTCAAAAAAAAAAAGTCAATCATGTCCGGAATGACCCTCCTCCCCCACCCACCCCTCCCTCTGATCTGCATATCTCTTCCTCTCAAAGCTTCCAAAAGAAATTCCAGAATGAATGCTCCCCACAGTCTTAGTGGGACTATCAGGGTGTTGTAATCTCAAATTATTGATTCCAAAATAATTCCTAATTAGGATGCTTTTGCGTCAGCTCTGTCAACACGAAAGCAGAATGTCCGGTGAATAAGTGAGGTATGGCGAATAAATTTGCGCATTGCAGCCGGTTCCTTAACATAACGGGATCAATGCTTCAATAAGTGGACCAATTGGTACGGAATGAAAGTGAACATAACAGATTCAGCTATAGATTGGTAAAAGCCCTTCCCGCCAGACGATAGTCATGCAGTATTGTTAAAATTGTACGCCACCTTGTCATGATCGTAGAACTTGTCAACAATATAAGAAGTGACGTACAAATATAGTGAAGATACTCAATAGTGAAAAACCAAATAATATTCGATCCTACATGCAAGTATAGTGAAGATGCTCAACAGTGAAAAACCAATAATATTTCGGTCCTGCTTGACATAGGCTACAAAAGTGAGTTAAAGGTGTATAAGAAACATTGTGTCTCTTAGATTACAGATGTGAAACTACCTAATTCAAGTCTACAGTGTAGTATGTGAGTTGTCTTTTTATACTTTGATTTTGGGATATTATAATTTTCTGAACAGTAAAGGCAAACTATAGAAATTTTAAATAATGAAATTATAATAAATTAAAATGATAATTATAAAGTTGAGATAAGAACACTCTGGTGTTGACAAGTCCTACGATCATGACAAGATGGCGCACAATTTTAACAATACTGCATGACTATCGTCTGGCGGGAAGGGCCTTCACCAATCTATAGCTGAATCTGTTCACTTTCATTCCGTATCAATTAGTCTACTTGTTGAAGCATTGATCTCGTTACGTTAAGAAACAGGCTGTATTGTGTAAATTCATTCACCATACCTCACTTATTCATGCTTCCGTGTTGACAGAGCTCGTGCAAAAGTGATTCTCCATTCTCGATGCTGAAAGGCAAGTGACTTCGAAAAGACTCAGTAAAAGTCCAGAATGGTCCAACCCGATGTCCGAACCACCCTAGATCTCCTTCGCCGATTGAATCCTACACTCTTACTCTGTATGGTATAAGACACTATTTTTGCTTGATATATGAGTGACAATATTGATTTTTTTTTTTTTTTTGCTGTATTCCTCCGCTGGACATCTGTGTGTCACGTGACCTCTTGCTCCACTCCTGAAATTCTTTGCAGTAGAAACACGCATCAAAGAAAACATAAAATTGTAATCTGTGTTTCTTCTCTCGTTAGGCTCCGATCTTTACAGGGCATGAGAGAGAGGAGGCGTGGACTTGAAGTACTAAAATTTTGTCTCCTGATATTTTAGATGGTCGTAATTGCCGTTTTGAAGTATTTTCGTAGGCTCTCCCTATTTTGTTCAGGGAATCTAAAGTACTTTTCTTTTATGCGGTTTGTAGCACTAGTTATCTTACTTCTTAAATGCCCGGCTGCATGAGACGTTCTCTCAGGTATCCTTTCTAGTAAGAAAGTGTTTCTTGTAGAATAAAAATAAAAAGTGTTGTTGCTATGGCCTGAAAGTCACACATCCATTTCGAAAACAGGACTGGTAATTCGTTAAGCTGCATAATCATTAAAATACTCAAAATATGCCGTATAAATCTTAATTTACAGCGACAGTTTAGAGTTTAGCAATGTTTTCTATCTTACATTATTATTGATGAACAATGCGTAATGGGAAACATATAAAATAAACCGTTGAATGTTTTGCTTCTACTAAAATTAAAAAAAAAAATCATATACTTGACTGAATACTGTTCGACTCCACCATGTGTGTGTGTGTATAGATCATGAAGAGATATGAACCGATTTGAAGTGTATATGGTAGTAGGGTTAATTACAGTGTGTGTTGCAAAGAACCACAAATTGTTCGATCTCGCTGGCATCACATTTCCGTCCTAGGTTCCTAAATAATCTATATATAAAGAAGAGCATTCTGAAGATCTAAGCTGCGTATGACATTAGATACTGAAAACAAAGCTGAATATTGGACTCAGTTTTAATTTATATACAACAATGAAGAATTCTGGAGCTTAACGTTGCGTATGACATCAGATACTGAAAACGAAGCTGGGTATCGGACTCATTTATTATTTACTTACAACAATGAGTACTATAATACCTCCTGCTGTGTTGTGACTACCCAAGCAATGGTTGAGTACTGTTTTCACTTTCCCTGCAATACACAGTAATGTATAGGGAAAGTATTGGAATCATGCAGAAAATCACAACTCGAGTTTTCGACGGATCTACACGTTTCGAGACCTCTAGAATACGAAAAAACCCATTTTTAGCGTGACGTCTGTGTGTCTGTCAGTGTAGATTTTGTATCCACTCTAACTAAAAAAGTAATTGACCGAATGTCATAAAATTTGGTAGGTAAGTCACTTGTGGGCGAATCTGGTGCTGATTAGTTTTGGGCACGATTCGGGATAAAAGAACCCGCCTTTTTTTGCGAAATGGCCCGCAAAAACTTGTATCCACTCTAACTGAAAAACTAATGGAACAAATTTCACAAAATTTGGTGAATGAGTCACTTGTGGGTTACCCTGATTAGATTTTGGTATGATTCGGAAAAAAATAACCTGCCTTTTTTTGCAGAATGGCCCGCAAAAATCGTCAAAATCTAAACTAAAGAACTAGGTATACTCAAATATATCCTTTAAATGCTTGTTTAATACGTAATTTTTAACGATGAAAAGAATGAGACCAACCCCATTACACTAGGACTAGCCGTTCTCGAGATATTTTAGCTTTTCGTATTTTCTCTACGCCACATTTGAAAATAAGTCCGGATATCGAATGAGAACGAAAATTGAATTAAAAGTGAAATAAATTTAATTAAAATGAAGAGAACGTGAAAATAAGTCTGCAGGGAAAGTCATGTGCTGCCCACATCAGATTTTTTATTATAGTAGATATAAAAAAAAAAAACGGTTTCTTAAATTACTTACGAAGAGAATGCTTGTCCCCTTTATTTATAATAAAATTCAAAATTTTCGATCGAATTTAAAAATATTCTATCTAGTTCTTAATTTTTTTTTATAACAAAGCCGGATCTAAAGTTTTGTGAAAATCCATTAACATTTGTGGCTGCTATTGTGTACACAAAAAATCGACCACAGACGGACAGACGGACATTACTCTTTAAATGGTCAAAACGTGTTCAGAATGTCTTAAAACATATATTAGCATCAAAATCTCGAAATCGAAAATTAATGCAACAGCTGATGCCTTTGACCAGTAAATAATAATATCCACCACTCCAAACATATTAATTTTTCACAATAGAAATTGTGTTGTATAAATATTTACAAATTTTTCTCTTCCTTTCTATATAGCTGCCGAATGCGAAGGTGTTCCCTACATTGTGAGCGCCTTCTCTAACACGGACTTGGAAGAAATTGCAGCCAGCTCCCGCCATGCCAACCTCTGGATGGAGACCTACGTGTTCTTTGACCGCAGCATCACGCAGAGCATCATAGAGCGAGCGGAAGCATCCGGCTACAGGGCCATCGTCGTCTCTGTTGACATGCCTGAATTTGGCAATCTTGTACAAGTCAAAAGGGACCACGTTGTCCTCCCAGACTACCTTCAGTGAGTATAATTTCCTTATATTTATAATATAAACACCTTGATTTATCTGTCTGTTTATCTACCTCTGGGTAACGAACGCTTGGCGAAATTTTGGTGTCGAAATTGGCGGAATATCGCCAACTTGGCGAGATTTTTAAATGTTGCCAAACTGACGAAAATGTCGCCAAATTGGTAAAAAATGTCGCCAAATTAGTAAAAATGTCGCCAAATTGGTAAAAATGTAACCAAATGGGTAAAAATATAGCCAAATTGGTAAAAATGACGACTGATGAAAATTCAATGTCTTGGAAGAAATATAAGAATCTACTATAAAAATAACCTATTTCTCTGTCTGTAACGCTTGGCGAAATTCTAACGACGAATTTTGACGGCATATCGCCAACTTGGGGTTTTAAAATGCTGTTATATTGACAAAAATGTCGACAAATCGATAAAATTGACGCTAAATCAATGAAAATGACGACTGTTGAAAAAATTCAGTATCTTGGAAATAAGATGACAAAAGACTATATGAATAGTCCATTTCTCCGCCCGTCCGTAATACTTGAGAAAAATTTGCCGGGATGTCGAAAACTTTGTGGCTTTTCTAAATATAAGTACAGAAAAATATTTTTTTCTCTAAATAATTATTTGTTTTGCTTTTATATAACATTATTATATGCAATTTCCAGAAACTGTGGGAATTTCCAACTCATTTATATGTATAAAATTAACAAAATTCAAAATATGTAAAACTTATTTTTAAGTATTTTTGCCAATGTTAAAAATGTCAAAAAATTTATCTTTAAATCATTTCTTAAAAAAGTTAAAATCTTGTATTTAGAATACAGTAAACAGTCTAAGGGGTAAATTTCTATACATACGACTTTATATATAGTAAACAGGAAGTGAATAATGAAAAAATTGAAAAATTGATATAAGAAAACAAAATTTATACACATGCATACATTTCCCCCACTAAATACGCACAAAAATATTAGGAGTTCGAGCAACCCACAACAAAATAATTGTGGATTCCAAAAGTGTCTGGAACCCACAAAGTCGGCGCCGCTGAGTATAGGAAAAGTATTATGACAGGGTCAAAAACTCGAATTCGAGTTTTCGGCGGAAGGGCACGTTTCAAGAATCCCTGAACGTGAATCGAACGTTTTTGAGATGATGTGTGTGTGTATGTGTGTGGAGACGATGTCTCACTAACGATTGAAGCGTTTCAAACGAAATTGGGCACAAAAATTGCAGTTAGTGAATACTGGAACTTTATTGATTTTAAACACAATTGAATGTTGGGAAGACCCCAAATTTTCGAATGAAATTTTGAAAAAATCATCAGAAAATCAGAACCGTCAATAATGATATAAATAATCATGTCTTATGTAATTTTTTATGTCTGTGATATCTGTTAGTGATGTTTATGTGTGCGTGTGTATGTGTGCGTGTATATGCGTATGCGTGTGTGTCGGTGGTTGTGTGTATGCGTATAAGTATGTGTTCGTGTCTCTGTGTATGCATATATGTGTGTATGTGTGTGTGTGTGTGTGTGTATCCGTGGAACACCTAAAGCAAGAATTCGCAGTGCGTATAACAGACATTAAAATTAAGACCCCAACCATAAACATATCAACACAGGCCTATTCGATTCCCTTGTCTTAGTCGCACATTACGCCAGCTGAAAGAAGTGGAACAGGCCAGTCCGCATTGATGTGAGATTTAAAAATGAGATGGAGAAAAATAAATTAAAACCTTTAAATTACTAGCAAAAATAAGGTAATGGGGAGAAATTAAAGAGAATAAAAAATAGACAAACCCATATGAAGAAAGAAAGATATCAAAATCAAGAAAATAGTAAATAGGAGTGAAATAGGGTGATATGAGACATAACTTGGTTATCTCAGTTTTTAGTTTCTTATCATATTATTTCACTGATACTTAAGGTATTTGTGTAGCTTAGCGATCTCCCAAAAATGTGTAGTCAAATGGAAATGTGGCCAGTCAATTATGATGTACTAGAAGGATAAGCCCGTTATAACACGGAATAAAGTGACAAAACATTATCCCAGATCCGCTATTCATAAAGTTGCAAAATATTTCCTCCCATATACACCGTACTTAGCAATCGAACCATACATTCCTCCCATTCAATAATATTATTTATTACACGACTTCGCACCAAAACACACATCCTGCACAATCCGTTAACACAACACAATTAATCCACGCTCCCTTAGTCCCCCACCCACTCCCCTAACAATGAATTTATCGAGTTTAATGCCTCAAACTGTTCATAGTTTCAAATTAGTGGTCATATTATGGAGGCAAATCGGACTAGCTCTCTTTGACTTCATGGTTTATATAATTCAGCTGAAAGTAATTTATCTATAAATCAATTTTGCATTCATTTCATTGTTAAAAACACGGATTTGAAGATAAAGAAGAAATCAAGTCTATCTAACTCCATGGCTCAAATTTCAAATTCTAACTTCTCAATCATGGAGGTAAAAGTAAGACGTTCAAGCTTCATATTAAGAAAACGCCAATAACGTTTGAGACAATCATCCATGTGGCGCTGGGATAAGATAAGTAGTTCTGCATTCTATGTATTCCTATGTTGGAAGGCTTAAAATATTTAATTAAACTGTCCATTTTGTAAAAATGAATTATTAGCGCAATGCAAAGTAGAATTAAAACAATAACGAATATTCCTACGTATTCAAAATTAAGATTTCTCATATTACTCCATCATCTTAAAAGATGATTGGTCAACAGTCGTAAATACTCAGACAATGAAGCGCCAATAGATAGATTTCCCAAAGGGGGTTCATGACACTTAAACCAACCTTGAAATACATCTTTACCTCTCTGGCGAACGGCCCAAAACTAGATTTATATAAAGAAAATTTAACACACTATTCTAACTCAAATATATCTTGATCCACACGATTGATTTTGATGAATTTATTTTTGAGGCATTGATTTAATCCAGGATATATTCTAATGTAAGATTTATCACTTTGATAGTTTCTGTCTGCCTGTCTGACTGCCTGTTTATCTTGACCCCTTTTAACTCCAGAACCACTCAGCTGATTTATATAATGTTTGTTAAAATTAATAGGGAACATAGCATTTATGACTAACATTTATGACTAAAATATTTCAAATATATTTTCGTGTTAAATTTATTTCAGTACCATCCTTGGCAAAGCGGAGTATTTCTGCTAATATTAAATAAAATCGGTAATGGAAAAAATACGGAACTACGCACTTGTAGGATAAAGCACAATATAGAGTTTCCTCACAAATTTGTCATATTCCTACTCCCGATTGTATTGCTTATATCAAAATCATAATCAGACTGAAAAATGTATCTCTTTTGATCTTCCTTCTGCAAGTTTTCCATTTAAAAATGCATTTACTGAAATGCCTTTAAATTTTAAATTTCTGTGTCTTCCCGTTCACACGATAACTACGGTAACAATGACTTTATCAAAATGACATTTTAGTATGTTGTTGAGACGTTTTATGGAATGTTTGGAAACGAAAATCAATAATATCACCGTGCATATCCAGCGCGCAAACCACTGGGCTACCGCGCCCGAAATGTGCCAACAGCACGCGGTGTTCCCAGATGGTAACCCACCCAAGTACAAACCGCGCCCGATGCTGCTTGATTTCGGTGATCTAACGAGAACCGGTGTTATCAGCACGGTAGGGCCGTTGGCTCTACTAAACATTATGTGTAATTCTAGTTTATTTATTTTTCTTTCCATGCATAATGTATGCACAGAAAGCATTTCATGTTAGTATGAACTTTGTTACTGCGTTATCGTTTCGAACATACACAAACAGACATATTCCCAAAAACATTCGAAACTTGTGCAAGACTTAAAACGCTCTGGCAAAAACTTTCAAATTCTAAAATTTCGGGAAAATAATATTTTTTTAGTACAATAGTTTGAGAAATTAAAAATATACCGCTTTCAGTTAGACACTGTTTATAACTTTTTTTTTTCTTTCAGTCCTCCAAACGTTTATAATTTGTATGTTTTTTTTCTTTCAGTCCCCCAAACGTTTATAATTTGTATGGGTTTTTTTCTTTCAGTCCTCCGAACGTTCACAATTTGTATGTTTTTTTTCTTTCAGTCATCCAAACGTTTATAATTTGTATGTTCTTTTTCTTTCAGTCCCCCAAACGTTTATAATTTGTATGGGTTTTTTTCTTTCAGTCCTCCGAACGTTCACAATTTGTATGTTTTTTTTTTCTTTCAGTCCCCCAAACGTTTATAATTTGTATGGGTTTTTTTCTTTCAGTCCTCCGAACGTTCACAATTTGTATGTTTTGTTTTCTTTCAGTCCTCCAAACGTTTATAATTTGTATGTTTTCTTTTTTTTTCAGTCCTCCAAATGTTTATAACTTGTATTTATAACTTGTATTTTTATTTTCATTTAGTCTTCCAAACATTGAAAATGACGAATCGAATGAAAATTTCTACCATGAAGACTCCGACCAGGATCGTTCCGTAATAACTTCCCTCAACGGTGTCCATCTGCCTGACAGTCCAAAACTCGACAGGCCCTACTTACACAGGCACCACATCTTGTCCCAGATCGAACTCGTCAAGGGAAAGGGCTACTTCAGAACCGAGAAAGTGGATCAAAAGTACGAGAGAATTTCTCAGTGCATCGGCTCTTTTGGATTAGAAGAATACTTCAACTATTTGGTCGATCCTGAACAGAGCTGGGACGATATTCGTTGGATCCGAAAGACGACAACCCTCCCCTTAGTCCTTCGAGGTATCCTTACTGGTAAGTGATATACTTCATTGATGACTAAGGATGAAAATAATCAACCAGGAGGCAAAATTGCAAAGGGGGGAAATAAAAGGGAAAACTACTTCTTTTGAAAGAATTATAAAAAACAGTTCTATAAAATTGCTCAGATAAGAATATAACATTTTATAACAATATTGATAAATTTAAATTTCTGTGAGATTGCTAGTAACATTGTGGAGTAAAATCTCAATGTAAGGAATGCGGGTTAATAAAAAAGGTTTTAGTGACTTTCAACACTTAAAGGCTTTCATCATCATCCAAGACCACCTACAATTTCCAAGTGAATACTAAAATAATTTTGGAATTATATATAGACGAGCAGAATCCGTTTGGAAAATTTCGCAACTAGAAACGACTTTTCAAATCATTTTGTAAAGTTTTTTCATCAAACGACATTTTTATGTGCGGCATTTAGCGTTCGGTTGCCGTTAAGCAACAATCAAATTTTAACATTTTCAAAATGACGTAGCTCGTTATATAGGATTGTTAACAAGAGGATGTGGTAAATATAGACTTACTTTATCAAAGGTTTCTTTCATTTGAATAAAAGCATGAAAACCTGCTTAGTAAGTTTCAAGAACACGGTGTGGTCAAAAATAAATGGTCATGATTTAAATTTGAATGCTCACATTTGGTTAGTTGTATGCATGTGTGTTTATGTATACGAAATGATAACATCAACGCTGAAATATTCCTTTTAAAATCACTAGTGTAAATTTAGCAACTTGCCCTGTACCCTGTGCTTAATTTAAATTTATAATTTTATGTCTTAAGGACATTTGTTAGTCATGTAGACTATACGTGATACTGTTTATAATTTTTGACAGCATTTCTTCAATACAGTGTTCTCGTTATAGGTTCTGATGCTACCCTTTGGTTGAATATATGTGTGTATGTGCGTATCCAAAAAGAGTACATTTTTCTTTTAAATCTGTCTAATGTACTCGATATTAAAATCATAAAAATATGCATGTAACATATTGCCCAGTACCCCCTGATAATTTAAAGATATAATTATATGTATTAAGAACATTCATTTCTCGTGTAAGTTATACGTAAGATTGTTTGTGAATTGTGACATCTATATTTAAATGCAATGTTCTCGTTATAGGCTGTGATGCTATCCGCGCTGTTGAAAACGGAGCTAATGCCATCATTGTGTCCAACAATGGAGGAAGAGATGTTGACGGGGCACCTGCTGCGGTATGTTATCTGATATGATGTTCCAAAAGTGGTAGATCATTTACCCAGTAGTGATAAATTTTGAAATTTTTGCGATTTTTATGGGCTTGGACCACTACTTGCAAAACGTATAAATTTGGTAACTTTATAAAACACCTTAAAGATCTCATTTAACATTTTTTCTATTAAGAGTTTAGTTTGTTAGTGTGACACATTCAGGACACATATTTTGGTTAATTTTGTAAGACGTGGAATAAAGTTTCAGGAGTCTAAAATTACAGTTTTTCCTCTTCTGAAATTAAATCCATACTTTGAAATTAAATTCGTTGCAAGAAGGCAGGAAAAAATTAATTATCTGTGATATGGAGCTTAACTGCTGTTATATTGTGCAGAAGCAGAAGAGAAATGATAAGAAGAAGAAAATAGAAAAGATTTGAGAAAAGAAATTTCAGTACTTGTTGAATAAAAACTACAAATAATATAATTCGAATTCATTGTTAAATTAAAGTTCCGATATCCGACGCTTTAAAGTAATGGGGATATTTTTAAAATCATAGAAATTTTCAAGCTTTTCTCTGGGATTTTTAAGTACCTTTGCTTTGCGCCACTGCCACAGGCGCACGTTAACCAGGATGGATATGAATTGGCACTATCTCTTATGCACCCTACTCTTAAATATCCTACAATAACAGATAAATCAGGCTGATTATTCACAATATCATCAATCCAAAACATCATCTGCTCCAGACCGTAGCCATGCCGATGGGACCTACAAAGCCCTGCAATCCCCATCCAAAACCATTTAACAATAAAAAGACTGAAAATTTATCTTTGAAATAGGACAAACTATAATCGTTTAAAATGCTATGGACATATGTTGACAAGACTAAAAATTTATAATTCTATCTACAATGAAAATATTTAATCCAAAGCCCGTGGAAGTCCCCCTCCGAAACCATTTAATCTAATTCAAAATAAATCATCCAATAAATATGTTTCAGTTATAGAAAAGTTTGAGAACCAGTAAACATAGATTGAAACCTGAAATGGGACCCAAGTTATCAGAAAAGCTACCAAAATGTACAATGGCGGATTTGTTGAAAGCATGAAGTAAGGATCATTTGATTAACAGATTTGGTTTACAAAAATTAGTTTCTGTTCTTCAACAGCATCGGTCAACAGGTCATTTCCGACATTGAAAATGCTGAATGACTAAAAATATATGATTCTATCTACCATCAAAGTATTTAGCCTTTTCTAAATGAAAATTTAGAACTTTTGATGCAATCCCATGTTGATGTTACGCACTTATTCCAGCGTTACTGCCATATTTAAGAACATCGCCATTTGTGAATCTATTGATCTCATCTTCTTTTTGAATTAATATTATCAAACTATTTCCTTTTTAATGTTCATTTGGATTCTACGGAATAGAAGACATTGTAGAGCCCATATTCCAACCGGAGTTTGAACCACGAATCTTTGAGAGACCAGACCACGTTCTATCCATTAACCTGGCATTTCTTCTATAGTTAAAAGGAACCTTGAATTCTGCTTCGTCATATTTCATATCAAAATTAAACTTTCTATCTCAATGAACTCCTGTTGCTCTACTTTATTTATACCGCCAAGCGTTCTGTACGTAGTATTGGTGAATTAAAGTTTACTGTCACCTGTCCTAGGGTACTTAGAAAATTTGAAACTTGGCCATTTTTATACATCGGTGATCCCTGTACGTAATTTGTGTCGTTCGAACGTCATTGAACTGAAATCCGCAGCTGAATTCACTTTAAGCTGAATATTAACAACGTTCAAAGATGATTCAAAGTATAACAGGTTTAATGAGGTGAAAAACAACCTCCTTTCTTAGAATAAAAAGACAGACCACCAGCACCAACAAAGCCCACACATTTTGATACTTGGACGTTTATTTATTGAAAACGAGGGATGAAAACCATAACAAACAATTATTAATGATATCTTTATTACTAAAATTGTCGAATTACATATTGCCACAAGTCAACCCCAAAACTCTATTTTCAGATCGAAGCCCTTTCCGAAGTACTTGAAGCTGTTGATGTTTACCAAAACGTCGAAATTTACGTCGAAGGTGGTGTTCGTTGGGGCACAGACATCTTCAAGGCACTAGCTATGGGCGCTGATGCTGTCTTCATAGGAAGACCCGTAATATGGGGCCTGCTGCACAGTGTAAGAAATTTGTGTATATCTTTAATTATCTGTCAATTAACTGATTTCTGTGCGCTATATACAACCTGAACGAAAATTTCTGAAGCACAGACCATTCATAGCTGTTATTGTCATGTATCTCTATAAATTTCCAATGTGTAAGTTGTTGTTGAGACCCAGACCGTCCGACCTACCAGAAAGGTGTAAGGTAACTATTTCCAATGTGTAAGTGTAATAATTCATCCACATAATTTTTGTCTTCCCCAATTCAAATCTTACGTCCTTTAGTTCTTCTTGGCTCACCTATCATTTACTTATTTAGACCACCACGTATCATAAATAGAAGTAAGTACTAGCCTAGTAACGTCCAATATAGACCCAATATTGAGCCAATATGAAAATTTGGACATTTTGACCATATTGGGTATTTGACCATATTAACTTCCAATGTTGGATGGCCATTTATAGCCAATATTTCGCATGCTAATATATATATAATATTTAGCTAGTATTAGTTACTAATATATTCCAAATATTGCCAATATTTCTAATATAACACCGATATTGGCGTAATATTGTAGTGTCAATATCTAGCCAATATTGGCATAATATTGTAATGTCAATATCTAATCAATATTGGTTACCAATGATTTTCCAATAGTGGCGTTACATTGGAAATATTTACAATGAAAGGCTAATACATATATTATTGGCCCAATATTGACCAATGTTAGCATTCTGCTAGGGTATATAAGTTAAACTAAAAATTCCTTAATGTGATTTATATGTTATTGCCGATATTATGTCTTCTACTGTTTGTTCTCTCAAGAATCTCTTAAGATTATGCCAGAAATCAAGAAATTAAAAAATCTTTATATCAAATCACTTAAATGACTTATCGTCGGTTTGATTTCTTTTTTTTAAGACTCTATTATTTTAGTGCTCGTTAGTTTTTGATATTTCTATGAGGCTTTTCCCTATCATTAAAAATTCCAATATAGTTAATACATTTCACTACTATAAATTTAGTAAATGGTTGTATATGACAGCTTATTTCTTTGAGTTATGGCATGGCCATACTTCTTACTTTCAACTATATTCTTCTTCTTTTGTACCCCATAAATTGCTCGAAACAATTGTAAGCTGCATTATCGTGTTTTTGTGCTTATATACGTTGCTGTAGTTCTCCTTAACCTTCGCAGAAGGTGTATTTTACTTATTGATGTACTTATTATTTTCTATTTTCCGTTGACCTTTCATTATTATTTTCCAACAGTATATATTGCTTTATGTTTCATGTTGACCATTTTAATTGTTCTCCAACAGTATTTATTAATTTGTGTTTCATATTGACCATTTTAATTGTTCCGCAATAGTATTTATTATTTTGTGCTTCATGTTGACCATTTTAATTGTTCTCCAACAGTATTTAATACTTTGCGTTTCATGCTGACCGTTTTAATTGTTCTCCAATAGCATTTTTTATTTTGTGTTTCACGTTGATCATTTTAATTGTTCTCCAAAAGTATTTATTACTTTGCGTTTCATGTTGACCATTTTAATTGTTCTCCAGTATTTATTACTTTGTGTTTCATGTTGATCATTTTAACCTTTTGCTTACGGGCGGGACAGCGTCTATTCCAAACGAAGATCCTTTAAAAAAGTCAGGTATTTGACATACCCTATCCCAAACAGTTCTGCCGGCGATTTCCATGGACGCCAATGTCTGCAAAGGAGGATCGAGCTGTTTGGGATAGGGTATGTCAAATACATGACTTTTTGAGAGGATCTTCGTTTGGGATAGACGCTGTCCCACCCGTAAGCAAAAGGTTAATTGTTCTCCAGCAGTGTTTATTACTTTGTGTTTCATGTTGAACATTTAATTGTTCTCCAACAGGGTAAATGTGGAGTGAGGCGAGTTCTTCAGATCTTGAGGAGAGAATTCGAAAGAGATATGGGACTAATGGGTGAGTGCATCAAGTTATCCCTTATTGCTTATTATTTCCTTCACCAAACTAGAAGGTATGTCCGTCACATGACGGGATTCGAAAATTTGCAAAATATTACCTCCCATCTGCTCACCTGCAGCACTTGCGCTCCTACTATCCACGGACACATGAAAGTCATGCACCTTTCCCAATCAACATTACTATTTCATCTTATTATTATTTCCTATACGACCTCCTAACGAAACGCATCTATCCGGCAAACAGTGCAAAACACTTAAAGTTGAATCAAGTATATTAAATTAATAATTCCCACAACCCGACAGTTATTATGGAAATTGAACTTAATTTTGCAAAATATTGAATTTTCATCAATTAGGCATCGTTGTAATTAATTTAGCATCATCTTCATTAATTTGTCAATATTTTGATCCTTTTGGCGATATTTTAGAAAGTCGCCAAATTTGTCGTTAGGTGGAATGGGTGGACTGGCAGACGAAACCTAACAAAACATCATTACAATGCTATCGGGTGATTTTCAAATGAATTGTCTTTTTAAGCTGTACATCACATAAAAATTTGATTTAGATTAAAAATGAAATAATACTATGTTATTAATTCTTTGTAATCTTTTTTTATACTAGATAAGAAAGAGCAATATGGCTTCCATTAGCTTTGTTACCAACTGCAGAAATCAAAACCTATTTAAAATAATAGTAGTAACACTCCTGAAGTAACACTCATGAGATGTACAGGGGACACATATTAATTTTAAATGTTAAAATATTAATGATTATAATTTTTAAAGGAATCACTTGCATTTTTGTTAATTGAAATGTAAAAACCATATTTTTTAATTCATATACAAAAGCTAATATAGTTTAAAAGCATATAAGGAGACTTCCTTAAGTGTGGTATTTTGAATTAGGACATGTAAATTTATTACTTGAAAACTAAAAATAGTAGAAAATGGCTAATATTTTTAAAACACAAACACTTTAATGAGTACATTTTATTAATCATAAACTAATGTACATGTTCTAAAAGTATAAAAAAAATAATTTTATTAGCATGAAATATGGGTTCAAAGATTAGGACATCAAGCAGGCATTCATTTTGAAAATCACCCTATCCCCTAACACGATTCATTAATTTCACTGATTTAGCGTAATGTTTATCTACTTGGGAATATTTAAAATGAATTCCCCAAATTGGCGATATCTCGCTAAATTCGTCACCAAAATTTTTAGCCAACTACAAACTAGCGACACTGCTACAAACTAGCGAGCAATTTTTACTAATAAACGTTTTGCAAATGAACGAAATGTACAGATGCCGAACATAAAACATTCAGACAAAACCAATATTAAATAATTCCTTTATTCCTCTCCCTTAATTTTGAATCAGTTAGAATTCGTAGCAGCGGTTACGTTTATTGCTTGACAAATCGCAAACGAATCGCACTACATGTTGTTACCAGTAATTAACAGCCCCAATAGTTTGCGCAATTTCAATCAAAAACTTAATATAATGCCAAAATGATTTTACCCTCTGATAGGAGATCTTAATAACTTCTTAGACAAAACACTGGGGGTTTATAAACTTTATAATAAACATCATAAAAAGAAACCGTGGTAATATGGCAACCCATTTGTTAATGCCTTCATGTCTCCACTTTTCGCCTATGAAAAGACATTTCTGGAAACAAAATGATAAGTTTATAGAGTTATAATAATATGATAATGATAGCTTTGTAAAGTATAAATGATAGATTTATAGGTTAATGAAAGTTATTTTAATTTGTTTATATTTAAATTTACCTAAACTGTACTGTGACTGTCAATGTGTTTGGCTTTTGGCGGTATGAAAATTTCTCATAACAAAAGAAACTAAGGTATAAAACAATAAGGAAGATGAAGTAAATTAAATTGAAATGTGTAAGGACTGTGTGATATTTTAGAATAAAATTAAATGTTTGAAGATATGTATAGAGTATTTTTATAGCTCTTAATCCTATTCAGAAGCCATTGTCGGGTATTTTCCCTCTATCGGACTTAATGAACCTCAAGCAATACTCTATTGTTTGGATTATTCATTGGAATTACCTATTGGGGAATTACCTATCTGTACGTACTTATACCTGTCAACAAAGTGACACAGCTCAAAAAACCTGGAATAACTGGATATACAGGACCTCGCGACCCGGGGCAATCACACACGGATTCGATCAGTTAATTAAACACATTTATTGTGTATTTCACTCAAATTACAACTGGGTGTTTAACTAATGGAGATATATACCTCAACCAATATTACACTTTCCCATACATGAACACAAATATACAATACAATGCACTTTTACGAGCTTGGTGATATTTAGATAAACCATGGACTAATTATAAAGCTTCTATGCTTATCCAAAATCTTTTCCCTCCTCGAAACCTTGTTTCGGCTAAACTGGGATACCAGACTCTTCTGGTCATAGTGGTATCCATTAACGTGGATCTCTCTATCCTTCTAACTCACGGATTCAGCTTAATCCGCTTAACCTTCAAGCTTTGCAATCAACCCATCCAAACTCTTAATCTCCCCTAGCCCTTCAACTTACTCGCGATCCGAAAGTTCCATACATGAACACAAATATACAATACAATGCACTTTTACGAGCTTGGTGATATTTAGATAAACCATGGACTAGTTATAAAGCTTCTATGCTTATCCAAAATCTTTTCTCTCCTCGAAACCTTGTTTCGGCTAAACTGGGATACCAGACTCTTCTGGTCATAGTGGTATCCATTAACGTGGATCTCTCTATCTTTCTAACTCACGGATTCAGCTTAATCCGCTTAACCTTCTAGCTTTGCAATCAACCCATCCAAACTCTTAATCTCCCCTAGCACTTCAACTTACTCGCGATCCGAAAGTTCCATACATGAACACAAATATACAATACAATGCACTTTTACGAGCTTGGTGATATTTAGATAAACCATGGACTAGTTATAAAGCTTCTATGCTTATCCAAAATCTTTTCTCTCCTCGAAACCTTGTTTCGGCTAAACTGGGATACCAGACTCTTCTGGTCATAGTGGTACCCATTAACGTGGATCTCTCTATCTTTCTAACTCACGGATTCAGCTTAATCCGCTTAACCTTCTATCTTTGCAATCAACCCATCCAAACTCTTAATCTCCCCTAGCACTTCAACTTACTCGCGATCCGAAAGTTCCATACATGAACACAAATATACAATACAATGCACTTTTACGAGCTTGGTGATATTTAGATAAACCATGGACTAGTTATAAAGCTTCTATGCTTATCCAAAATCTTTTCTCTCCTCGAAACCTTGTTTCGGCTAAACTGGGATACCAGACTCTTCTGGTCATAGTGGTATCCATTAACGTGGATCTCTCTATCCTTCTAACTCACGGATTCAGCTTAATCCGCTTAACCTTCTAGCTTTGCAATCAACCCATCCAAACTCTTAATCTCCCCTAGCCCTTCAACTTACTCGCGATCCGAAAGTTTATCCTGTTTCCACCTCAGGATTGCAGAAATGTTACTTGGCTCGATTATTGGTCTATCTAACCGAAGCAGTCAGAATTGTTAATTTAGATTAAACATAAATTATAACAAGAAAGATCAATCGTGCTTAAAGCATTGATTATGAAACACTTTCCAACTTCAATGCAATTTCATTTAAACATCTCTAAAATGCAATACATTCCTAAGTAATATTTTAAAACTTATCACAATACTACATTAATTTATTATATTTGAAAACTTAAACCTTCATCGAAAAAAAATGAACTTCATTCAAATGATGGCATTGAAATATAAATTGCCTGGTTTAAACATCTCTAAAATGCGATACATTCCTCGGTAATATTTTTAAAATCATCATAATACTACGATAATTTATTATACAGTATATACAGTATATACCTGTATTTGAAAACTTCATCGAAAACAACTGAAATTCATTCAAATGACGTCATAGAAAAAATAACACGCCTGGCTCTCTCTATAAAAGCAGCATTTCATTCATAACATTTTCCCATTCATTTCATTCATCACAGTACTAGAATAATTTATTTTATTTAAAAACTTAAGACCATGGAGCTACAAGCAATTAAACTCTATGCTTAAAACTTCATCTAAAAAAATCTACCTTCGCTCTGAAAAATCAATGCATATTTCATTCATATCAGCTATGCAGACTCCATGATCTAAATAAATACTTTTGCGTTAAAGAAATACAGCAATTCTTATACAACTCAACCTACCTACTTTGTTGTTTACATTTTACATAAGTAAAAATAGTCTTCGTTGTAGAAATAATCAAATTTGGATGATCATTTAAACTCAAATATATTGTCATTGCGTTGTTTCAGTATGTAGATACACAGAATTTGAGCAAAAATAAAGCGGTTTTAGAACGAATACAACACTGAATATGAATTAAAAAGAACTTTAAAAATCACGGTTTGTGAGACAAGATGGATGCCATATTTTACTTTTAAGTGAGTCACGTGATCTTTTCATATCATGGTCATGTGATCGCTTCAAAAAAGAGGTGTTATTATTATTTTAAATTAAAAGCTACTGAATATATTTTGCTGAAATTTTTTTATATATTTTACGGAATAATTTGAATATTACCTAAAACTTTCGAAGCAATTTGTGAATTTTAAATCCGCTTAAAAAATGTTGGAAAAATTAGGTCCCATAGGGTTCAATGTATTTCATTTCTTCAACCCGGGTTCAATCCAAAACTAATTGGGTGATGTTATTCATTTATATTCCCGTAGGTCCTACAAACCGTCTGAACAACATACTAAAATTTCATTTTGATTAAGTCATTTTTACGGCAGTTATCGTGCTAACGGACAGACAGACAGAATGAACAAAGTCATAAACACTTTTCAACTTTGTTGTAAAGTGTTAAAAAGTCATAAACACTTTTCAACTTTGTTGTAATGTGTTAATAAAAACTGGGGGGGGGGAGGAATAATAACAGAAGACTTTGAGTAGGAATATAATAATATAAAGAATGTAATGAATGTAATAATATAAATAATGTAATGAAATGTTCAGAACTAGTTTACAATAAATGGCTCGTATTCACAATTAATTTTGAAGCAGCACTTTCTATCCCCGTTGTAACATTTGGAGTCCAAAAAAGTTATCTAAAGTATCATTCAAATTAATGCAACGTATTTAAACAAATTTATGAACTAGTATAAAGTTAGTCATCGACATTAATAACTAATTTTTTCAGGAACGAAACACGTTGATGAAATCACTTCCACCATGGTCGTGAGTGAAAACTACTACAGACACCGATACAGGCCTGACGATGTGGACGCCCGCAACAACCAAAGAGAAGACAGGTTGGAATGCCCATTCGGTTACGACTACGAGGAAGACTTTGAACCATCCTTGGAAGATGTCCGGGAATTGAGACCTTTAGCCAACAGAAATGGCAGGGTACAACCATTTGCATATGGAGCAACCGGTTACGGGATAGTGTAAAAATAGTCATTCAGGTTTGGCCGTCTCCTCGTATCGTGTCAACTAAACTGTAAATTTTATTGGGCAATATAAATCTCAGTGAATGCACATGCAATTTTTCTAGGACTAATTTGTCTTATATTTTTGTCTTTGAATACACACAACTTTAAAGCATTAAATATCACAAAAAAGAACAAATATGTTTTAGTTACCGATGCCATCAGTTTTAACATCTGTATTATCCTAAGCTTCATCTATTGTATTATTATACCCAAACATACGAAAAACTCATATAAATTTAACATTCTTTTTTTCTGCACGATACAAAATATGTATATACAAAAGTCTAAGTTTACAATATAACATATTATTTTATTAGGCAAGATATATTTCTTTACATTAAAAATTGTAATACTGTATTTCATTTAGAACTCGTTTTGTCAAAGAAATTAAAAAATTTTATTATATGCATTTATAAATATTGTGTATATATTTCTTGAGAAAAATATCTCAAGAGAAATCTTCCAAAGGAGCTGTTAGTGTCAACTTTGATATTGTCGATATGAAATGTTTGACCTATTTTTCAGTAAGAAAACATGTTTTTACATCTAATAAATGTACGTAGTTTTGAATATGTGTCCATCATTAAAAACTTGTCTCAATACATTCAATCGTTAAACCGTAACTTGACATTAATCAATTATTACTTTCCTTATATACATAATGTATAAGGAAAATATTGTGACGGGGTCGAAAATTCGAACTCGAGTTTTCGACGGGAGAGCACGTTTCAAGCATCCCTGATCACGAATCAAACATTTTTGAAGTAATGTCTGTGTGTGTGTATGTGTGTGAAAGTATGTATGCGTGTGTGTCAGTGAATCTGTGGGGACGATAACTGACGAACGAATGGACCGATTCGAACGAAATTTGGTACAAAAATCACAATCCGCAAACACTGGAAGCCTATTCTTTTTATACGCAATCGAAAGTTCAGAACCCCCCTAAAGTTTCCAGTGAAATTTTGAAAAATGGGCAAAAAATCAAAACCGCTAATAAAGTTACGCAAATAGACATTCCTTATGTAATTTTTCATCAGAAAACAATTGACATAAATTTTGAACCGTTCTCGAGATATTGCACGTTTTTCAAAAAAATTTTCAAAATGTCATATAAAATAAAAAAAAATATTTCCTATCGAGAAACATGTTCACTTTCCATATGTAATACCATGCGATAAATTTGGTGATATCATTCTCGTGGATCTAGCTCGTTCCATTCATGAAAAAAGATACGTTGAGTAATACTTTTGTATTTGAACGCCAATTGTCATTTATCTGCTGTACTTATTTCTTCATCCATAACGCTTGGCGAGATTTTGGCGACGAATTTGGTGAAATGTCGCCAACTTAGCGACTTTTTTAAATGTTGCTAAATTAACGAAAAACTTGCCAAACGGATAAAAATGACGCTGAATCAATTACGATTCAGTGATGATGACAACATGGGAAATGACGACTAATTGACAAAAAAAATTCAATTTCTTGGAAAGAATATAAATAACTACTATAAAAATAATCTATTTCTTTTACTGTAAAAGTAGTAAATTTATTGCATTATATAAGGAAAGTCATGTGCTGCCCACATCAGATTTTTTTGCACAGTACACAGTTATAATTTGGCACATGATAAATATTTTTAATGTATGCGCCTATCTTTAAAAGTGTGTCCATACAAGGAATTGTCACAACTGAAAATTATATAGTTATTTTACTAACTACGTATTCATTATTAATCAGCCTAGAAAGGTTTTTGAATCCATGTTGCTATAACTAAACACCTGCAATCTATGAGATTCTCACCAGACCATTGATGCAGTCCAGTATTTGACAGACTGTAACAAAGAATTCTCCTTAAATAACATTGATTGACAGATTACATATTTATTATTTGGCATTTTACATCTTAATAAAGGAACATGTGTCTGTTTGTGCAGTCTATACCGGGAAATCTACGCGTCGTACGACTATGAAATTTAGTACAGAGGTTCTTCAAGATCCAGGAAAGTGCACCTTGTTATCACTTCTTTTAATTTCGAATTAGTGGTTTAGTAAATTTTATGTTTTGTCATTTTCATAATAGGTTCCACAGCAACTGAAAATATTATCACAGACTATTATCCATCGAAAAGATTGAAAAACGTTCTTTCCACTAATGTTCGAACCGAATCGTTAAGACAATTACTTCATACTTATTTTCTTAAATACACCGAAATTTGCATATTTTACGTTATCTGATATATACATCGTCGTTTCCGTAGATTTGCACAATTCTATAATTTGACTAAAAGTTCACATATATCTTATAGTATTCTAACTACTTTTTTTTCGATTTCATAAGTAATTTTAATTTTTGTAATATTTTAAATGATCGCATTCACTTATCGCAAAACATTTCTCGGAAGTCAACAAAGTTGAAAAGTGTTTATGACTTTGTTCATTCTGTCTGTCTGTCTGTCTGTCCGTTAGCACGATAACTGCCATAAAAATGACATAATCAGAATGAAATTTTAGTATGTTGTTCAGACGGTCTGTGGGACCTATGGGAATATAAATAAATAATATCATCCAATTAGTTTTGGATTGAACCCTGGTTGAAAAAATGAAATACATTGAATCCTATGGGGCCTAATTTTTCAAACATTTTTAAGCGGATTTAAAATTCACAAATTGCTTCGAAAATTTTAGGTAATATTCAAATTATCCCATAAAATATATAAAAAAAATTTCAGCAAAATATATTCTGTAGTTTTTTAAATAAAAATTAAAATAATAATTACACCTCTTATATGAAGCGATCACGTGACTATTATATGAAGAGATCACGTGGCCCACTTCAAAATGAAATATGGCATCCATCCTGTCTCAAAATCGTGATTTTTAAAGTTCTTTTTAATTCATATTGAGTGTTATATCCGTCCTGAAACCGCTTAATTTTGCTTAAATTCTGTGCATCTACATACTGAAACAACGCAATTACAATATATTTGAGTTCACATGATCATCCAAATTTGATTATTTCTACAACGAAGCCTATTTTTCACTTATGTAAAACGTAAACAGCAAAATATGTAGAATGAGTTGTATAAGAATTGCTGCATTTCTTTAACACAAAATTATTTAGCTCATGGAGTCTGCATAGCTAATATGAATGAAATAATCATTGATTTTACAGAGAGAAGGACGATTTTTTTCGATGAAATTTTAAGCATAGAGTTTAATTACTTGTAACTTCATGGTCTTAAGTTTTTAAATAAAATAAATTATTGTAATATTGTGATGAATGAAATGAATGGGAAAATGTTTATGACTGAAATGCTGCTTTTATAGAGAGAGCCAAGCGTGTTATATTTCGATGGCATCATTTGAATAAATTTAGTTGTTTTCGATGAAGTTTTCAAATATAATAAATTATTGTAGTATTATGATAATGTTAAAAACATTACCCAGGTGATTTATATTTAATTGACGTCATTTGAATGAAGTTCATTTTTTTCGATAAACTTTTAAGTTTTCAAATATAATAAATTAATGTAGTATTGTGATAATTTTTTAAATATTACCGAGAAATGTATCGCATTTTAGAGATGTATAAATGAAATTACATTGAAGTTGGAAAGTGTTTCATAATCAATGCTTTATGCATGATTGATCTTTCTTGTTTTTTCTTGCTGAGAGAGTACAATTTAAAGCGTGAATATATTATTTAAGTAGCGATAGCTTATTTAATCATTTATAAGTGGTGGCCGCTTATTTAAGATCCGAACAAAGCCGGGTAATTCGTTCTAGTATTTATTAATTGACAGATTGTGTAAAATCTGGGTTTTGTGTATCTATCTATCATCAAAAACGTGTCCATACAGAGAGTTCTTTTGATCCAGCACTGCTTCGGTCAATTATTTTACGGATTATGCATTTAGTAGCTATGGTGCCCGCAGCTAGCGGTCACCATATATAGCAACCAGTTTTTATAGCAAACAGTTTCTCAGCAAAATCTGCGACCGCTGCACAGACGCAGAAGTCGCAAAGCAACAAAAGTGGTTCGAAAAACTGAGAGGAACCAGTAGAATCAGGGTTTAACTCGTACGTTCTATGAAATGTAATAGTAAGTGTTGATACACATAAAAGAATCATAAATCTTAAAAATTTATTAAAATCCGTAAATTTTAAAACAATCAAGAGGGTGGTCGAGGTGACACCAAATGTTGTTTATCTGAATGACCCTTAGTGATGGTGCAGAGAGAGTATATCCACTAGCAGAATCAAAATCGCTTAAATGGGAGACAAGATATCAAATTGAGGAGGGGGCTACTTTAAGTAAAAGTTGTGCCTAGGGGGTTGATACAAAAAGATATATATCCAGATGACATGCACAGATGGTGCCAAGACTATTACCACCAACAGAAGTGCATTTTTGAATGTTAAATAGCTGATAAACCAAGAGAACTACGTAGGTCAAGTAACCTTTCAAACTGAATTTCCGAAATGACACATTTTGTGAAATGTCTCTAAACAGCTTATCTGCCACGGATGGGAATAGGAAACCAAACAATTAAAAGCGCAAACGTTCGCCCCCAGCTTAGTACAGAGACTACCCTAAATCAAAAATAACCACCTCTCTCCCCGCTGACGTCATACGTAGGTATTCAAAAGGGTAGACGGGGTCACAATACTAAAAATCCGGCAGTAACATTTCACTATGAACTCTCATTTTGACCTCGTGGGTTTGACGAGGACGTGTCAAAAGTATTCTTTGATTGGCTACTTTTTCTTGACATGCTGCTCGTCAGCTGTTAATCACTTTATGTCCTCGTCTTCCTTTAATGCTCTGAGGGGATTTGAATGTCGATCATTCGTCAGGATCATATACCCTTTCTTAATTGATAATACCCTTTCTTTAATTTCTTCGAGGAAGTAGGGCGTTATCAGAAAAAAGTCCTATTGTTTAGGCCCAACCGCCTAAGAAACATCTTTGGACCTATTCTGAGGTCTCTGTTATCCATCTATCATATAGAACATCTACGACACCATAGACACTATGGTGGACGCTAGCGAAACAGTTTCCAAAACCAAGACAGCGGGTAGGTCAAGTAAACGTGCCTACATAAGAAAAACCCATCATACGAGGTAGCCAATCCTGATTGGTCGAAAGCCCTCGTGCACCTCCACATACCATATCCACTTTTGAAGTGAACTTATTTTTTCGTATCGGCACGTCCAGCGATTTCTCCTGTCTCGTACCATAAAAACCATAGATCACAAAAATATGAAATTTGGTACATTTATAGAGAAATAATAGCGTAACACGATGAAATAAACCGTTTATCGATTTTAACTTTAGTTTGGCATGAAATAGCTCGCAAAACGAGCTCATGATCAAGGAATTCAGTTTTGGGATTCCGTGGGCTAAGAAAAGTCCCTGCTTCTTCTCCCTCCTGCGGAAAATAGGCAGGGATAGAAAAGATATTTTTGAAAGTAGAATTTTTAGGAAAGATAGATATGAAGTGAGCTCCGCGAGCGCTGTTAGTAGGAGGCGAAGCCCCCCCCACAAAAAAAAAAGGGGGAGAGAGCAGGGAGCAGAGCCCCCTAGTTATTTAAAAATTTATAGTAAAACAGAAGGCAAGACCATGTTCTTCTTTTATAGAAACCATTAAATTAGTTTTTGCCTAAGTTGACTAGTATGCACATCAAATGGATAATAACCGGACATTTTGTAATAAATAGTGCGTCAAAATTTATTTTGCAATACTTCGATTTGTGGAGAATGCAGATGGTAAATAGGATCCCAGATCATAGAAAAATATTCTAAACTAGGTTTAACAAAAGTATTATAACGACCAAATAATAGTATCATCCCTGGCAAAAACATGAGATCATCTTAAGGTGAAGAGAATGTATTATGTAACGAAAGTCGTGTATTGAACACATCAGATTGTTAAAGAAGACTGACCAATCAAAACTAACCAATCAAGACCAATCAAAACTAATATATCGAAACCAATCAAAAACTAACCTATCAAAACCAATATTTAATTAAACAGGTTAAAAATTATAGGAAAAACATTAATGATGTTAAAAGGAAACATTTACAATAAAATAGCGGATATTTCTAGATTGTTATCACTTTTAGCGAAAATAAGCCCAATGAATTAAATATCTTTGAAAGAAATAAAACACACACAGAAATTACTTTTACTTTCCCTGCTAATGCATAGGGAAAGTATTGGAATCATACCAAAAATCGCAACTCGTGTTTTCGACGGATATACACGTTTTAAAGACCTCTAGAACACGATAAAACTATTTTTAGCGTGACATCTGTGTGTGTGTGTGTCTCTGTGTGTCTGTCTGTGCAATATATGTATCCACTCTAACTGAAAAACTAATTGATCTAATTTCTTAAAATTTAGTAGGTAAGTTACTTATGGGTGACCTTGGTGCTGATTAGATTTTGGTACAATTTGGGATGAAAGAACCCGCCATTCTTTTGGTCAAATGGTCAGCAAAAATCGCATGTTCGCACTCTAACTAAAAACTAATTTATCAAATTTCACAAAATTTGGTAGATATGTCACTTATAAGTTACCCTGGTGCTAATTAGATTTTGGTACGATTCAGGAAAACAGAACCCGCATTATTTTTCTTTTTTTGCAAATTGGTCCACAAAAATCATTAAAATTTAAATGAAAGACTACGTATGCTCAAATGTATCCATTAAATTTTAGTTCTGTACGTAATTTTTTACGATAAAAAGAATAAGACTAATCCCATTACTTTAGAATTAGTCGTTCTCGGGATATTTTAGCTCCTTGGCATTTTTGCTACGCCGACTTTGAGTAGAATTAAAGATGCGAATTCAGTGCAATTTCAAATACGTATGCGGTTTTTTTTTTTTTTTTTTGTGTGTGTGTGTGTGTGTGTGTGTGTGTGTGTGTGTGTGTGTGTGTGTGTGTGTGTGTGTGTGTGTGTGTGTGTGTGCGTGTGTGTGTGTGTGCAATAAAACTCAATTTAATGAATTATTAAAGAAATAAAGAGGAAATGAATTTAAGTCTGTAGAGAAAGTTAAAAGTTATATACCCACATGAGATTACCTTTCTGGTAGGTCGGACGTCTGGGTCTCAATAACAACAACCTACATGAGATTTTTAATTTCCTGATATACATAATGTATAAGGAAAGTATTGTGACGGGGTCGAAAATTCGAATTCGAGTTTTCGACGGGAGAGCACGTTTCAAGCATCCCTGATCACGAATCAAACATTTTTGAGGTGATGTCTGTGTGCGTGTGTGTGAAAGTATGTGTGTGAGTGTGTGTTTCAGTGAGCCTGTGGAGACGATAACTGACAAACGAATTGACTGATTCGAATGAAATTTGGTACAAGAATCACAATCCATAAACACTGAAAGCCTACTGTTTTTATACGCAATCGAATGTTCAGAACCCCCCTAAATTTTCGAGTGAAATTTTGAAATAAATCGTCAAAAAAACAAAACCGCTAACAACGTTACGCAAATAGACATTTCTTATGTAAGTTTTCATTAGAAAACGATTGACATAAATTTTAGAACGCTAATATGAACCATTCTTAAGATATTGCACATTTTTCAAAAAATTATCAAAAAGTCATATAAAATAGAAAAAAAATATATTTCTTATTCGGAAACATATTCACTTTTCATATGTAATACCATGCAATAAATTGGGTGACATCATTCTCGTGGATCTATCTCGTTCCATTCATGAAAAAAGGTACTTTGAGTAATACTTTTGTATTTGAAAGCCAATAGTCATTTATCTGCTGTAAGAATAACTTATTTCGTTGTCCATAACACTTGGCGAGATTTTGGTGACAAATTTAGTGGAATGTCGCCAACTTGGTGACTTTTTTAAATGTTGCTAAATTAACAAAAAACTCGCCAAATGGATAAAAATGACGCTAAATCAATGAAGACTTATTGATGATGATGACATGGAAAATGACGAAAATTGACGAAAATTCAATATCTTGGAAAGAATATAAATAACTACTATAGAAATAGTCTATTTTTTTTTTACTGTAAAAGTAGCAAATTCATTGCATTATATAAGGAAAGTCATGTGCTGCCCACATCAGATTTATTTATCTACTTTGCTTGCTAAAATTTCAAGAAAATTTTATGCTCTCCATTAAGGAAAGGCTTTTAGTATTAAAATAAAGGGCATGCAATTTCGTTAATCAATCTTTAATATTTGAAGAGCGTACTGAAATTTTTACTATCCATACTTACTCTACAGTGCCTAGAATACCAGTATTCCAGTCACTACACTTACACTGTAAAACATTTGCAAGTATGTTATTGTAAGTTTCAGGAGAATCAGCTGTCCATAATGGGGAGTAAGATTCTTGATAGTTATGATAATATATATATGTATGTATATATATATATATATTAAAAGTTTCATAAATACCGAAGCATACTAAAAGAGTTAAGGATACTTTGCAAATATAAATAGTTAGAAATACTAAAGTTATTAAAGTAATAAAGAATGACGATGCAGAATCATTTGGAATTAATTCCTAATGAAAACTCCTTGTCGTCGTAATCCTAATTTCTGCTCAGTCTTCAGAAGTGAATTGATAGCAATAGATCTGGGAGTCGAGGCTATCTCCCAGAGAAGGATCATGGCGACTTATTTATTTTATCTGATAGCCGCAGCTCCCTCCACCACCTTAATAATTGGATACTTGTAGGTGACAGGACCAGTATCTCTATCCTGCTTAAGCTAAAACTGATCTCGTTAAATCATGATGTCCACTTTCAGTGGATTCCCTCTCATATGGACATACATGTTAATGAGGTGGCGGATAAACTTGCTAAGGGGGGCTGCGGTCTCTCCACCCCTTCTTCTTCCGCCTTGACTTTTCTGGAATTATATCCTTGGGAAAAGTCAAAAATTTTGGTGAACTGGCGAGACCCCCCCCCCCCACCACCACCACCACCACCCATCATTGGTATATGGGTAAAAAGCCGGGATTGACTCTAGACCTCCCGTGCGACAGAGGCTCCCAGACTGTACTTTCTAGGCTAGCTAGCGGTCACATCAAATGCCTCTCTTTTAATGAGAGCAGGAAGGTCTTCGCCGTCTGCACCAAGTACCATGACCATCAGGCTTCTGCAGAGCATATAATGGATTGCATGGGTAACTCCAAGGAGGATATCTATCGCGGTTCACTTCTTGTGCTCGACTTTCTGAGAGTCAACAGACTTATGGATCTCGTCTGACTTCATCAGACGCTGGAGGATAAGCAACAACGACAACAACAACAACAACAACTCGATGAAGCTACTATTAGTAATACTATTATTTTTTTGGATTTAAATATAATTATTGAACCTACTAATGAGACAGTTACTAATTTATATGATAAAAAATACTATTTAAAATTTAACATTAATAAAATATTACAATTTAATTCCTGCAACTCGATTCAATTGTTTAGAAATATTTATAGACTATCAGATAAAAATTTCATGCTATGCATATTAATAACCTAAAAATTACCAGTAAATTATATAAATATCATGCATATTTAGCAAATGGTATAGTTAAAAAGTTTGGATTGGCTGAATTTTCTTTCATGAGTCATTTTATGAGAAAATATTTTTCAACAATGTGCATACTAATTCTTAAAAATCTAATGTGAGCAGCACATAACTTTTTCTACATAATGTAATATGACCTTTTATTCCAAACAAGTAAAAATATTAAGAACAGTTTATAATCAGCCAATAGTTTAAATTATAAATTATATGATGCGGGCAGCACATGCCTTTCCTATATAGTGCAATGACTTTACTTCTTTCAAAGCTAAATATTGAAGCGAAATAAGATCCATACACAGAACAATTATTCTGCTATTGAATTAATACCAAGTAAATTCAAATTAAATGATTCAGACAACTTACAAGTGCAAATAAATGACTTATTCAGAATCAAGTGCCAAATACTTTCAGAATCAAGTGAAAAATACTTCCATAATCATGTGCAAAATACTTCCATAACCAAGTGCCAAATACTTTCATAATCAAGTGCAAATTACTTCTATAATCAAGTGCAAAATACTTTTATAATCAAGTGCAAAATACTTCCATACACAAATGCAAAATATTTCCATAATCAAGTGCCAAATACTTTCAAAATCAAGTGCAAATTATTTCTATAATCAAGTGCAAAATGCTTTTATAATCATGTGCAAAATACTTCCATACACAAATGCGCAAAATATTTCCACAATCAAGTGCCAAATACTTTCAGAATCAAGTGAAAATACTTTTATAATCTGGTTCAAAATACTTCCATAATCAAGTGCAAAATACTTTCATAGTCAAGTGCAAACTACTTCCATAATCAAATGCAAAATACTTTTATAATCAGGTGCAAAATACTTCCATAATCAAGTGCAAAATACTTTCATAATCAATCACAAAATACTTTCATAATCAAAATGTAAGTGACATTCAATTTATCTCAATTGCATGAAATATATGTCTATTGATGTTGGCAACTTGAGAATCTGCAAAATTACTACAAAAAGTATAATCTCACGTGCTTCCCCCCCCCCCCCCTCCGCCCCAAACTTTACAAAATTCGGCATATAAGTCGTTTATGGGTTGCCTTGGTGGTGGTTAGATTTTAGTATGAATAGGGAGAAAAAAAGAGCCTGCCATTATTCGCAAAAAGGCCCACTAAAATCGTCAAAATATAAAACAAGAGACTTATGCTAGAATGTATCAACATTTGTAATTTCAAGTATGTCATAAATGGTATTACTATTAAAGCCTTTTCAATTTACCAAATTTGATTGTCTTTATCATTTCGTTTCAAAGATCTTTTAATATACCAGATTTGGTTGCATTTATTATTTCGTTTTAAAGACCTATTAATTTACCAAATATGGTTGTCATTATTATTTCGTTTTAAAAACCTTTTAATTTACCAAACTTGATTATCTTTATTATTGTTTTAAAGACCTATTAATTTACCAAATTTGGTTGTCATTATTATTTCGTTATAAAACCCTTTGAATTTACCAAATTTGGTTGTCTTTATTATTTCGTTTTAAAAATATATTAATTTACCAAATTTGGTTGTCCTTATTATTTCGTTTTAAAACCCTTTTAATTTACCAAATTTGGTTGTCTTTATTATTTCGTTTTAAAGACCTATTAATTTACCAAATTTGGTTGTCATTATTATTTCGTTTTGAAGACCTTTTAATTTATCAAATTTGGTTGTCTTTATTATTTTGCTTTGCAGTTTTTGCTAAGTTGGCGTGTTTCCATGTATTACTTTCCTTATATACATAATGTATAAGGAAAGTATTGTGAAGGGGTCGAAAATTCGTATTCGAGTTTTCGACGGGAGAGCACGTTTCAAGCATCCCTGATCACGAATCAAACATTTTTGAAGTTATGTCTGTGTGTGTGTGTGTCAGTGAGTCTGTAGAGACGATAACTGACGAACGAATGGACCGATTCGAACGAAATTTGATACAAAAATCACAATCCGTAAACACTAGAAGCCTATTATTTTTATACGCAATCGAATGTTCAGAACCCCCCTAAATTTTCGAGTGAAATTTTGAAAAAATCGTCAAAAAATCAAAACCGCTAATAAAGTTATGCATAGACATTTCTTATGTATTTTTTCATTAGAAAACGATTGACAAAAATTTTAGAACGCCAACATGAACCGTTCTCGAGATATTGCACATTTTTCAAAAAAATTATCAACAAGTCATATAAAAAAAAAAAAATATTTCCTATTGAGAAACATGTTCACTTTTCATATGTAATACCATGCGATAAATTTGGTGACATCATTCTCGTGGAACTAGCTCGTTCCATTCATGAAAAAAGATACTTTGAGTAATACTTTTGTATTTGAACGCCAATAGTCATTTATCTGTTATATGAATAATTTATTTCTCCGGCCATAATGCTTGGAGAGATTTTGGCGACGAATTTGGCGGAATGTCGCCAACTTGGCGACATTTTTAATTGTTGCCAAATGGATTAAAATGACGCTAAATCAATGAAAATGGCGACTCATTGAAGAAAATTCAATATCTTGGAAAGAATATAAGTATCTACTCTAAGAATAACATTTTTTTTAACTGTAAAAGTAGTAAATTCATTGCATTATATAAGGAAAGTCATGTGTTGCCCACATCAGATTTTTTTGTTATATAGACCATTTACAACTCATTTATAAACCCTTACAGCTTGCTACTCTGTAGGATATCTCATTGTGGTCGGAGAAGAAGAAGCATTATACATACTGCCTGATCAAAGTGATAAATTAACAAATATTTATTGCTCTGCCTAAGTCCTCTGGTCATTATACATAATGCTCGGGCAGTGTGTATAATGACCTCATTAATCATGGTCCATACCATGTATAAAGTATTTGATGCGTGCAACACATGACTCTCCTTACGTAATGCAAGTACTATACATCTTTTATTATAAAATAATGATGGAGAATATCCAAGGCACAATGTTTATAATATTGAAAAGTACACTGACATTTGGCGCTTTTCTAAATGACCACATGCAAAACTACCATATTAACCAACTTTTAAAAGTATCGTATTAAGTACCATATTAACTTATTTCAAGCAAATATAAATAGACAATTTGCAATATTTTTAACTGAAACATTAAGCAAGAAAAATCAATCATGCCTAAAGCATTGATTATGAAACACTTTTTAACTGCAATGCAATTTTATTTAAACATCTCTGAAACGCGATACTTTCAGTGGTGATAATTTTAAAAGTATCGCAATACTACAATAATTTATTATATTGAAAACTTCATCGAAAACAAATGAATTTTATTCAAATGACGTCATCGAAATATGAATCGCCTGGCTCTCTATATAAAAGCAGTGAATATTTCATTCCTAACCTTTTTTCCATTCCTTTCATTTAGCGGCGATGTTTTTAAAATTATCACAATACTACGATAATTTATTTTACTTAAAAACTTAAAACCATGGAGGTAAAAGCACATTCAAACTGCATGCTTAAAACTCCATTCAAAGAGGCAACACTTATAGAATAGTTTGATTCTCTATGTAAAATCAATGAATGTTTCATTCATATCAGCTATATTACAAAATCCAGAGTTAAATAATTTTGCGTTAAAGAAATACAGAAATTCTTATACAACTCATTTTACAGTTTAATGTGTTTACATACTCCATACTTGAAAATTAGTCTTCGTTGTAGAAATAGCCAAAGTTTGATGATCATTTAAATACCAAAATATTGTAACTCCGTTAGCGCAGTATATATATATATATACAGGAAAAAATTAAAAATAAAGCGATTTTAGAACGGACGCAACACTAAATATAAATTAAAAAGAACTTTAAAAATCACAATTTGACACAAGATGGACGCCATATTTATTTTGAAGTGGGTCACGTGATCTCTTCATATAATATAGTTGCAATTATTATTTTAATTTTTATTTTAAAAAATACCGAACATATTTTGCTGAAATTTTCTTTATTTATTTTATGGGATAATTTGAATATTTCGTAAAGTTTTCGAAGCAATTTGTAAATTAAATTCGCTTAAAAAATGTTTGAAAATTTAGGTCTGAGAGGGTCAACGTATTTCATTTTTTCAACCAGGTTTAATCCAAAACTAATTGGATGATATTATTCATTTACATTCCCATATGTTCCAATGACCGTCTCAACAACATACTAAAATTTTATTTTGATAAAGTCATTTTTACGGCAGTTATCGTGCGAACGAACAGACGGACAGGCAGACAGGATGAACAAAGTCATAAACACTTTTCAACTATGGTGCGAAGTGTTCAAAATGTGAAGCAATATACCCCATTATATTAAAATATGTTAATTATCAATTCAACAATTTGACGTCATTTTTGCCAATTTGGCAATATTTTCGTTAATTTCACACTACATTAAAAATATTGTTAAGTTGAAAATTCTCCAAGCTAATCGCCAAATTTAACGCCAAATGTAACATATTTGGTGATACTTTCTACTGTTCATTTTTATGTAATTTTTAAGTACATTTGTTTAAAAAAAAATATCTCAGGAACGATTTAAGTTAGCGTTCTAAAGTTCATTTCATTCGTTTTAAAATAAAAAATGCGTATAAAATGATTATTTATTTAACGTTATTGAATGTCCTAATTTTTTTAATATTTTTTTTTAAATTCATTCGAAATTCATTCAAGTTTCATTCATTGGGGGGGGGGGGGTATTCCAAACGCTCGATCGCGTTTAACATCAACAATGTTCCATAATAATCCACATAATAATCGTACAAAATTTCATGCAAAACGTTCCATTCGTTCCTCATCTACAGACGGACGGACACATACACACACATTAACATACACACAAATTAACATACACACAAATTAACAAATACACACATTAACACACACTTCCCGACCGTCCAAACAGTTACCTTATTAACAAATACACACATTAACACACACTTCCCGACCGTCCAAACAGTTACCTTACACCTTTCTGGTAGGTCGGGCGGTCTGGGTTTCAACAACAACAACACATTAACACACAGCCAACGGCCGTACCGTGCTGAAAACACCGGTTCCCGTTAGATCACCGAAGTCAGGCAGCATCGAGAGCGGTTAGTACTTGGGTGGGTGACCACCTGGGAATACCGCGTGCTGTTGGCTCATTTCGGGCACGGTAGTCCGGTGGTTTGCGCGCTGGATTTGCACGCTGCCGCAACTGCCGCAGTGTGCATGCGGAGTACGATCACGTTAAACATGTGGGTCCGTAAGTCTTTCTGAGGGGTTGGTGGTAGGGGAAGGAGGGTACGGTCCCTGTGGATGCTTTCCCCACTGGGTTCCGGTCTAAATTGTGTGGCACTTCTCGGTCATCCAAACAGTTGCCTTACACCTTTCTGGTAGGTCGGACGGTCTGGGTCTCAACAACAACAACGCATTAACACACACACACATACGGACATCACTTCAAAACGTTCCATTCGTGTTCAAGGCGGTTCTTCAGTCGAAAACAAAATTCGAGTGTTCAACCCCTACACACTCCCTCCCCCCCCCCTTCACTTCTTCCCCCCGACCCCCTTCACTTTCCCTATACATTATACTGTGTATGCAAGGAAAGTAATATTTCATTTGATTTCTATTCAAGTTGATTTTGATGTTGAATGCACTGTATGACCCACACATAACATGTTATAAAACTTTGTGTGAAACCAGTACTTTAAATAAAAACTTTCAATGAAAGCAACCTCCCCTGAATCAGAAAATAAATACAAGCTTAGTATATTTCCATCCTGTTACATAAACTTTGCAAAAAGATCAGATGTCACTGATGTAATAACCCCGTTACGTTGGTCGCCACAAATCAATGGCACTGGAGGGTGGTATATCCCCCTCCCCCAATTTGGCTTTTTGAGAAGCTGTCCACCTATTTTAAGAGGCACCGCCTTTGAAGAAGCGAGAACATTTTAACAAGCCAAGTGCATTCTCTAAGTTAAATGTAAAGTTAGGCAGTTCCTTAAGTATCAACTTTCTTTAAAATATCATCTTACAATCTGGCGTGTGAAGATTCAACTCCCTATGGAAACGTTCTATTTCGTTTAGTTTGTTTTAGAGTATTATATTGATACACCCATTTTGAACAAGCACTTGGTTACTAAAAGCAATTTAAAATCAATGTCATAAAACTGGATTTTAAAAAATAAATTGCTTTAATAGATCATAAACATATTGTCCGAAACAAATACTGAAAAAGGCGAAATGGGGTACGCAGCTCAGTCAATATCGTCTGAGAGGGTTGTGGGCAAGGCGTGGCTTAAAATTTTGGGATCTGACTCCTGTTGCCTCCCCAATGCCAATAGAGGAAACATTGATGAAAATCTGGTACACTGGAATATAAGAAGGTAGTAAAAAGAGGTTGCGAATTCACTGTCGTTCACAGCGGCTGTAGAGAATTTTCAAAAGATCTTCCCAGTTATAACATCAACTCAGTTAAGGTAAGTTAGTGATCAATCCCTTGTTAAAGTTTCCATTATCTGAATAAGTATCTTCATTATAACGAGAATACAATCTAAAAGAATGATACTATAACATGAAGTTTTAATACAAAAATCTGATGTAGGCAGCACATGAATTTCCTTGTATAATGCAATGAATTTACTTCTTTAACGGTGAAAAAGTGATGAAAATATCCACAGCGGTTGTAAAGTTAAATTGTACATTTGGCCCTTTTACGAATGACAACATATAAAACTATTTCGTACCCAATTAACTTATATTTTACGCAAGTCTAAATTAACACTTATCAATATTGACATCATCCTAAGCAATAGTCCATATATTTAAATATTTTAATAATAAATTCATCAATTAGGCGTCATTTTCATTAACTTGGCGTCATTTTTGCAATTTTGTCGATATTTTCGTCGATGTGAGGCTAAATATTGCCAAGTTGGCGATATTTAGAAGAGCATTTCTTATATAATAAAAGGGATGCCAATCATGTAATGGAATTCAAAATTTACAAAACATTGCATCCCTTTTGGCGTCATTTTTATCAATTTAATAAAAAATTTTATCAATTTGGCAACACTTTCGCCAATTTGGCAGCATTTAAAAAGTCGTCGATATGCCGCCAAAATTCGTCGCCAGAATTTCGCCAAGCATTATGGTCGGAGAAATAGGTGATTCTTAAAATAAATAAACAACTAATGGCGTCCAAATACAAAACTATTACACAAAGTTTCTTATAATAGGTTCTTATATTCTTTCAAGACAATTTTCATCAATTAGTTTTCATTTTCATTGTTTTAGCATCATTTTTATCAATTTGGTGGCATTTTTATCAATTTGCGATATTTTCGTCAATTTGGCAACATTTAAAACACTCGCCAAGTTGGCGATTTTTCGCCAAATTCGTCGCCAGACGGAGAAATAGGTTATTTTTATGTTCTTTCCAAAATATTGAAGTTTCATCAATTAGTTTTCATTTTCATTGATTCAGCGTCATTTTCATTAATTTGGCGCCACTTTTTATTAATTTGGAGACATTTATTATCTATTTGGCGAAATTTTCATCAATTTAGAAACATTTAAAAACTCGCCAAGTTGGCGATATTTCGCCAAATTCGTCGCCAAAATTTCGTCATGCATTATGGTCGGTGAAATAGGTTATTCTTAAAGTAAATAAATGACTAATGGCGTCCAAATACAAAACTGTTGTCCAAAGTATCTTAGAACAGTTTCTTATATTCTTTCAAGACAATTTTCATCAATTAGTCTTCATTTTCATTGTTTTAGCGTCATTTTTATCAATTTGGTAGCATTTTTATCAATTTGCGATATTTCGTCAATTTGGCAAAATTTAAAAAACTCACCAAGTTGGCGATATTTCGCCAAATTCGTCACCAAAGTTTGTCCAAACATTGTGGATGCAGAAATAGGTTATTCTTATAGTAGATAAACGACTAACGGTGTCAAATTAGAATGCTATTACCCAAAGTGTCTTCTCTCGTGAATGAAACGAACTAGATCTACGGGAATGATGATAATATAATTATCGCATAATATTATGCATGATAAGTGAACAAATTTTACAATAGTTAATATTTTTTATGAATTTTTCTAGATTTTTTGATAAATTTATTTAAGAAATGTGCAATATCTCGAAAACGGTTTATGCTACCGTTCTAAAGTTTATGTTAATCGTTTTCTAATAAAAAAGTTATACAAGAAATTATTATTTACGTAACTATATTGAAAGTTTTAATTTTTTGATGATTTTTTCATAATTTCATTTCAAAATTGAGGTGGGTTCTAAACATTAGATTGTGTGTAAAAACAATAGGCTTCCAGTATTCACTGATTGTGATTTTTGTACTGAATTTCATTCGAATCGCTCCATTCGTTCGTGAGATATCGTCTCCACAGGCCCATTGACACACCCACACATCACCTCGAAAACGTCTGATTCGTGCTCAGGGATGCTTGAAAAGTGCTCTCTCGTCAAAAACTCATTCAAATTTTTAAAAATATTTTCATTATACAATATATGTATACAAGGAAAGTAATAATACGTGAAATGTTACATGTAGTCAGACATAAATTACATAGTGATACTGTGTGTTATGAGATAAAATGACTGCAGTCTGTCTCTGATGTAGACTAAAGCCATGTTCAGAATTGACGATCGGGTGATTGAAACGTCACAAAATGGATCGTTTGGGGGACTTCGATGGGCTAATGCTGACTCAACTGTCCGACCGGGACAACCGGGCTTGACTTTTGAATATAGTCTAACTATCAAACCATGGAGTTAGAAAAGATCTAATGCGGGCAGCACATGACTTTCCTTATACAATGCAATGAATTTACTACTTTTAGAATAGGTTACTCTTATACTAGATACCTATATTCTTTCCAAGATATTAAATTTTCGTCAATTAGTCGTCAGTTTTATCAATTTGGAAAGATTTTCGTTAATTTGGCAACGTTCAAAAGTCGCCAAGTTGGCGACATTCCGCCAAATTCTTCGTTAAAATCTCGCCAAACGTTATGAAAGGAGAAATAAGTTATTCTTAGAGTAGATAATTGATTATTGGCGTTCATATACAAAAGTATTAATTCAAGTATATTTTCTCATGAATGGAACGCGCTAAATACACGAGAATGGTATCACCAAATTTATCGCATGCTATTACATATGAAAAGTGAACAAATATATCTTAAAATAGTTAATATTATTTTTTTTTATTTATGGGATTTTTTGATAAATTTATTTGAAAAATGTACAATATCTGGGGAACGGTTCGTGCTAGCATTCTAAAGTTTTGTCATTCGTTTTCTAAAGAAAAATTACATACGAAATGTCTATATGCGTAACTTTATGATAGATTTTAATTTTTTGATGATTTTTTCAAAATTTCATTCGAAAATTTAGGGGGTTCTGACCATTCGATTGTATTTAAAAACAATAGGCTTCCAGTATTCACGGATTGCAATTTGTGTACCATATTTCATTTGAATCGCTCCATTCGTTCGTAAGATATCGTCTCCACAGACTCACTGACACACACACACATACTTTCACATACACACACACAGACATCACCTCAGAAATGTTTGATTCGTGATCAGGGATGCTTGAAACTTGCTCTCCCGTCGAAAACTCTTATTCGAATTTTCGACCCCATCACAATACTTTCCTTATACATTATACTATGTACATAAGGAAAGTAAAAAGGAGTAAAACTCATATGCATGAAACGCTTGAAAATGACGTAATGCTTTGAGAATTGCGTCTAGGTGCCTATAGTGATAGTAAAGTAGCTTCTATTGTTAGTTGATACAACATAAAGGCGTAAAATTTAGAACATATATTTTTGATTATTTTTAAATGAAGGATTCCCTAATTATGAATATAATTAACCAGTATTTTCTATAGTTGTAGGATAGAGTACAGAATATAGGGAGATAAAAATAAAAAATCTGATGTGGACAGCACATGACTTTCCTTATATAATACAATGAATTTACTACTTTTACACCAAAAAATATCTTATTCTTAGATACTTATTCTTATTCTTAGATACTTATATTCTTTTCAAGATATTGAATTTTCGTCAATTAGTCGTCATTTTCATTGATTTAGCTTCATTTTTAACCATTTGGCGAGATTTTCGTTAATTTGGCGACATTTAAAAAGTCGCCAAGTTGGCAACATTCCGCCAAATTCGTCGCCAAAATTTTGCAACGTGTTATGGAAGGAGAAATAAGTTATTCTTGCAGCAGGTAAATGACTATTGGCGTTCAAATACAAAAGTATTACTCAAAGTATCTTTTTTCATGAATAGAACGAGCTAGAACTACAATAATGATGTCACCAAATTTATTGCATAGTATTACATATTAAAAGTGAACATGTTTTTCAATAGAATAGAAATTTTTTTTTTATTTTATTTGACTTTTTGATAATTTTTTTGAAAAATGTGCAATATCTCGAGAACGGTTCATGTTAGCGTTCAAAAATTTATGTCAATCGTTTTCTAATGAAAAATTACATAAGGAATATCTATTTGCGTAACTTTATTAGCGGCTTTGATTTCTTGACGATTTTTTCAAAATTTCACTCGAAAATTTAGGGGGTTCTGAACATTCGATTGCGTATAAAAACAATAGGCTTCCAGTGTTTACGGATTGTGATTTTTGTACCAAATTTCGTTCGAATCGGCCCCTTCGTTCGTCAGTTATTGTCTCCACAGGCTCACTGACACATACACACACACAGACATCACTTCAAAAATGTTTGATTCGTGATCAGGGATGCTTGAAACGTGCTCTCCCGTCGAAAACTCGAATTCGAATTTTCGACTCCGTTACAATACTTTCCTTATACATTATGTATATAAGGAAAGTAATTAAAAGATAAAATAATTTTGAATGCGCAAGTATAGTTTTTATTGGTTCAGTTTTTCTTTGCAATGCAGTAATACTTTAATTTTACAAAATTGACCGCTTAAAAGAATATTTTAGGCCTTATGCCATAGAAATGCATACAATGCGTCTACTTATCCTAATTCAGCGCCACCAGAATGATTGTCTCAAATGATATTGGCTTTTTCTTAATATGAAGTTTTAACTCCTTACTTTTACCTCCATGAAGTAACCTTTAAAGTTTTTGAAAATCTTACTAATAAATTCTGAATGTTTCTCCTATTAAACGTAAGAGAAAATATAACTATTGATTATAGAATAATACAAAAATTATTTCTTTCACAAACTTTATTTTTCAAACTGTATCAAAGAAATTATAAGGGAAATTGGGGGCAATAAATCTTGGAGCAGTATATCTTGAGAGAGTTTTCATTTTATTATTAACACTTTACAACATAGTTGAAAAGTGTTTATGACTTTGTTCATTCTGTCTGTCTGTCTGTCTGTCTGAAAACTGGTTGAAAAAATGAAATACTTTGAACCCTATGGGATCTAATTTTTCAAACATTTTTTAAGCGGATTTCAAAATCACAAATTGCCTCGAAAGTTTTAGGAAATATTCAAATTATCCCATAAAATATATAAAAAAATTTCATCAAAATATATTCAGTGGTTTTTTAAATAAAAATTAAATTAATAATTACAACTTTTATATACGAGATCACGGGACCATTACATGAAGAGATCACGTGACCCACTTCAAAATAAAATAGGGCATCCAGTGTCAAAATAGTGAGTTTTAAAGTTCCTTTTAATTCATATTTAGTGTTGTATCCGTCCTAAAACCGCTTAATTTTTGCTTAAATTCTGTGCATCTACATACTGAAACAACGCAATTACAATATATTTGAGTTTAAATGATCATCTAACTTTGATTATTTCTACAACGAAGCCTAATTTTCACTTATGAGGAATGTAAATACCAAAAGATATAGAATGAGTTGTATAAGAATTGCTGCATTTCTTTAACGCAAAATTATTTAGCTCATGGAGTCTGCAATATAGCTGATATGAATGAAATATTCATTAATTTTACACAGAGAAGCAGATGGTTTTTTCGATAAAGTTTTAAACATGAAGTTTAATTACTTGTACTTCTATGGTCTTAAGTTTTCAAATAAAATAAATTATTACAGTATTGTGATGAATGAATTCAATGGAAAAAAATAATGCATGAAATGCTGCTTTTATAGAGAGAGCCAGGCGTGTTATATTTCAATGACGTCATTTGAATAAATTTCATTTGTTTCCGATGAAGTTTTCAAATATAATAAATAAAGGTAGTATTGTGATAATTTTTAAAATATTACCGAGGAATGTATCGCATTTTAGAGATGTTTAAATAAAATTGCATTGAAGTTGGGAAGTGTTTCATAATCAATGCTGTATGCATGGTTGATCTTTTTTGTTTTATTTTATTTTATTTGTAATTTTTGTTTGTTATTTTTGTTTTGTGTTATTTTATTTTATTTTATTTTTACAGTAAGCAGTAAAAATGTTCAATAGAAAATCCATTTAACAAATTAATATTTATTTTACGAAGCGCTTAGAATTTTCAAGAAATCGTCGTATCTATTTGAAGGAAGTTGAAAATTTTCTGTTTAAAGTTATTAATGCTTATATCTCGAGAACTAAAAGTGTTAGCATTGAGTAGTATGTTGTTTGTAGCCCTATGAAATCCCCAGAAGATAATGTAATTGAATTTTGGATCATGTTCTTAGTTTTCAAAATATTGTAGTTCTAATATCTATATTTTAATATTTTGAACTGTTTTAAAGTAGCGGTTCTAATTTCCGTAATTTAATGTTTTTAACTGTTTTGAAGAGGGCAAACCACTCACAAAGAAGCGTTATTCACTCAAAACCATTAGGGCTCCATCGGATTGATGCCACTGCCGATTTGTTTCTTTTTTCTTCAATCCCTATTAATGCTCATCACATGCTATTGATAAGGATTACATACATAAATTATTATATAAAAAATATTATATTATGAGTAATATTTTATATGAAAAATCAGCAGTGGCTCCCATCCGATGGAGCCAAAATGGATTTCCGTGAATGGCATATTACTTTGTGGATGGTTTATCCTCTTTAGACCTTTTCAAAGCCGTTCAAAATTTTAAAACACAGAAATTAAAATCACCTTTTCAAAATACATTAAAATATTAACATATCGAAATACTAATCACGTATTTCGAAAACTAAGAACAAGATCGTAAAATTAATCACATATCCTTGCAGGGCTTTCAAAGGGTTTCAAATGGCTTACACTTTACTGTTCATAACTAACACTTTTAGTTTTCGAGATATAAGTATTACAAACATTACAAAAGGGAAATTTATCTTATTCAAATTGACAAGACTTTTCCTTGAAAACTATAACACAGCTTTGTAAAAAAAATTATTAACCTATAATCTCGATTAGCTGCTGAACATTGTTGTCTTTTACTGTTTATATCTATCTATTATATTTTAGAGTATATTTCAAGAGAAATTATACAAAGTGAAGCGAAAATTCACACGTACAAAACTTTATATTGTTTCAGAAAAATAATTCAAAATAATAAAATATTGAAAATATTTTTGTATATTTAATATTTTACTTTTGCATATTATAAGTTAAAAGTGTTTACATATCTGTGCATTAGGTTCGGAGATATAAGCGTCCAAAATTTTTACATTTTTCGTAGCGCTCCAATTTCAGCCAGAAATACCCCCCAACGATAGACGTTTATGACATTGCATATATAGCATTCTATACACTTTCAATACAATAAGCAAATTATATGGGGCAGTAATTACAAATAACAATAATAATAACAATATGTCTACGTATTATACAGGTATTGTATTATATCAGTAGCATATACGTAACAAAATAAAACAATTTTATTATTCGTTTTGGACGCCAATACCTCTATCTACATTTTTTATAAAAAGTCGTTTAGGAATAACATCATGAAAACTGGCCCCGCAAATTCAGCGAACGTGCTGGCAAAAAAAAAAAAATTCTTATTTGGGCAGCACATGAATTTCCCTACAAACATTAGTTCATTTTCTCTTTTTTTTTTCTTCACAATTCATTAAATTAAGTTTAATTGCAGAAAATAACAAAGATAATTATTTGAAATTGCACAAAATTTGCAGTTTTAATTCAATTTTTGTTTTCATTTAGCGACTGGGCGTATTTTCAAAAGCGACGTACAGAAAAAAAAAAAAAAATCTCGAGAACGGTTTGGCCTAACGGCTGCTGTGTTGATCTTATTCCTTTCTTCGGAAAAAAATTACTTAAAGAACAAGCGTTTAAGTGGTACATTTGTGTATACGTAGTCTTTTATTTTACATTTTGATAAATTTAGCTGGCCAACTGCAGTTTATTTCTATTTCCGAATCGCACCCAAATCTAATCAGCACCAGGGTAGCACGCAAGCGACTTATCTACGATTTTTGCTAAATTTGGTCGATTAATTTTCAGTTATAGTGGATGCGTAGGATTTTTTGCTGGCCATTTCGCAAAAAAAAGCACGTTTTTTTTCCGAATCGTACCAAAATCTAATCAGAACCAGCGACCCTCCCCCCCATCCCCACCCCAAGTGTCATATCTATCTAATTTTATGAAATTCGGTCAATGAGTTCTTCATCAAGGGTGGATACATACATTGCACACGCAAATACACACACACATACACACACACAGACAAATACACACATACATAGACAAATACACGCACCACACAGAGAGAGAGAGACAAACAGACACACACACAGACGTCACGCTAGAAATAGTTTTTCCGTATTCTAGAAGTCTCGAAGCGTGTAGATCCCTCGAAAGCTCGAGTTGAGATTTTCGACACGATTCCAATAATTTCTCTGCACATTACCGTGTATTGCAGGGAAAGCAAAAATGTTTCAATTTTACATCTGAATGAGTTCTCGAGTTAGTCAAAAGTATTTGGCAAAATCTGCAAATCGGTAGTCTTTGTTTTAAAAAAAAAATTATGAAAATCATCAGAAACCTAGCTAAAGACAGAAACATCGTCAGAACATAAACATATACGAGTAGATATTACAATTCCATAAAAATTCTGACGTGTTACATTCTCTTTTTATCTCCAATCGCATTTTCAATTATCTTCTAGCCAACGAGATAACGAAAGATAGATAAGGACTAGATAAAAATAACGAGTTATTGTTAATTTTTAGTTGCAACTTTTCTATTTTGGTTATTATCTAAAAGTTCACGTGCTAAAGCTAAAACGATTAAAAACGCTTGCGACACAATATAGCTGATAATATATTTGAATATAATCAACATTAAAGTATTCCAAGTTCAACAAGAAAGATCAATCATGCATAAAGCATTGATTATGAAACACTTTCCAACTTCAATGCAATTTTATTTAAACATCTCTAAAGTGCGATACATTCCTCGGTAATATTTTTAAAATTATTACAATACTACATTAATGTATTATATTTGAATACTTAAACCTTCATCGAAAAAAAAATGAACTAAATTGCTTGGTTTAAACATCTCTAAAATGCTATACATTCCTCGGAAATATTTTTAAAATTATCATAATACTACAATAATTAATTATATTTGTAAACTTCATCGAAAACGAATAAACTTTTTCAAATGACGTCATCGAAATATAAATCGGTGGTCTCTTTAAATAAAAGCAGCATTTCATTCATAAACATTTATCCATTCATTTCATTCATCACAATACAGTAATAATTAATTTTATTTAAAACTTAAAACCATGGAGGTACAAGTAATTTAATATATTTGTTATATATTTAATATATTGTATAATTTAATATACAAAACTTCATCAAAAAATCGTTTGCTTCTCTGTAAAATTAATGATTGCTTCATTCATATCAGCTATATTGCAGACTCCATGGGCTAAATAATTTTGCGTTAAAGAAATGCAGCAATTCTTATACAACTCATTCTACATTTTTTGGTATTTACATCCTCCATAAGTGAAAAGTAGGCTTCGTTGTAGAAATAATAAAAGTTGGATGATCATTTAAAGTCAACTATATTGTAATTGCGTTATTTCAGGATGTAGATGCACAGAATTTAAGCAAAAATAAAGCGGTTTTAGGGCTGATACAACACTAAATATAAATTAAAAAGAACTTTAAAAATCACGATTTTGACACAAGATGGATGCCATATTACTTTCCTTATATACATAATGTATAAGGAAAGTATTGTGACGGTGTCGAAAATTCGAATTCGAGTTTTCGACAGGAGAGCACGTTTCCAGCATCCCTGTTCACGAATCAAACATTTTGAAGTGATGTCTGTGTGTGTCAGTGAGCCAGTGGTGTCTGTGTATGTGTGTGTGTGTGTGTGTGAAAGTGTGTGTGTGTGTGTGTGTGTGTGTGTGTGTGTGTGTGTGTGTGTGTGTGTGTGTGTGTGCGTGCGTGTGTGTGTGTGTGTGTGTGTGTGTGTGTGTGTGTGTGTGTGTGTGTGTGTGTGTGTGTGTCAGTGAGTCTGTCGAGACGATAACTGACGAACGAATAGACCAATTCGAACTAAATTTGGCACAAAAATCACAATCCATAAACACTGGAAGCCTATTGTTTTTATGCGCAATCGAATGTTCGGAACCCCCCTAAATTTTCGAGTGAAATTTTGAAAAAATTGTCAAAAAATCAACACCGCGAATAAAGTCACTCAAATAGACATTTCATATGTAATTTTTCGTTAGAAAACGATTGACATAAACTTTAGAACGCTAACATGAACCGTTCTCGAGATATTGCACATTTTTCAAAAAAATTATCAAAAAGTCATATAAAATAAAAAAAAATATTTCCTATTGAGAAACATGTTCACTTTTCATATGTAATACCATACGATAAATTGGGTGACATCATTCTCGTGGATCTAGCTCGTTCCATTCATGAAAAAAGATACTTTGAGTAATACTTTTGTATTTGAACGCCAAAAGTCATTTGTCTGCTGTAAGAATAACATATTTCTTCGTCCATAACGCTTGGCAAGAATTTGGCGACGAATTTGGCGGAATGTCGCCAACTTGGCGACTTTCTGAAATGCTGCCAAATTAACGAAAATCTCGCCAAATGGATAAAAATGACGCTAAACCAATGAAAATGACGACTAATTGTTGAAAATTAAATATCATGGGAAGAATATTAGTATCTACTATAAGAAAAACCTATTTTTTTACTGTAAAAGTAGTAAATTCATTACATTATATAAGGAAAGTCATGTGTTGCCCACATCAGATTTTTTTATTTTGCAATGAGTCACATGATCACATCATATATCATGGGTGTAATTATTATTTCAATTTTTATTTCAAAACTACCCAACATATTTTGCTAAAAATATTTTTATACATTTTATGTGATAATTTTAATATTTCTAAAATTTTCAAAACAATTTGTGAATCTTAACTTTACTTAAAAGATCTTTGAAAAATTACGTCTCATAAGGTTCAATGTATTTCATTTTTACATTCCTTATATACATAATGTATCAGGAAAGTATTATGACGGGGTCGAAAATTCGAATTCGAGTTTTCGACGAGAGAGCACGTTTCAAGCATCCCTGATCACGAATCAAACATTTTTGAAGTGATGTCTGTGTGTGTGTGTGTGTGTGTGTGTGTGTGTGTGTGTGTGTGTGTGTGTGTGTGTGTGTGTGTGTGTGTGTGTGTGTGTGTGTGTCTGTGTCAGTGAGTCTGTGGAGACGATAACTGCCGAACGAATGGACCGATTCGAACTAAATTTGGTACACAAATCACAATCCGTAAACACTGGAAGCCTATTGTTTTTATACGCAATCGAATTTTCAGAACCACCTTAAATTGTCGAATGGAATTTTGAAAGAACCGTCAAAAAATTAAAACCACTAATAAAGTTACGCAAATAGACATTTCTTATGTAAGTTTTCATTAGAAAACGATTGACATAAATTTTAGAACGCTAGCATGAACCGTTCTCGAGATATTGTACATTTTTTTTAAAAATTATCAAAAAGTCATAAAATAAAAAAAATATTTCCTATTGAGAAACTTGTTCACTTTTCATATGTAATACCATGCGATAAATTGGGTGACATCATTCTCGTGGATCTAGCTCGTTCTATTCATGAAAAAAGATACTTTGAGTAATACTTTTGTATTTGAACGCCAATAGTCTGCTATAAGAATAACTTATATAACTTATAACTTTATATGCTGGAAGAATAACTTATTTCTTAGTGCATAACGCTTGGCGAGATTTTGGCGACGAATTTGGCGACGAATTTGGCAACATTTTAAAAAATCGCCAACTTGGCGACTTTTAAAATGTTGCCAAATTAACGAAAATCTCACCAATTGGATAAAAATGACGCTAAATCAATGAAAATGACGACTAATTGTCGAAAATTCAATATCATGGAAAGAATATTAGTATCTACTATAAGAAAAACCTATTTTTTACTGTAAAAGTAGTAAATTCATTACATTATATAAGGAAAGTCATGTGTTGCCCACATCAAATTTTTTAACCCGTGTTAAGTCCGAAACTTGGGTGATATTATTCATTTTCATTCCCATATGTCCCACAAACCATCTCATCGAGGTAATGAAGGCCACTTTTACGGCAGTTAATGTACAAACAGACAGACAGACAGAATGACCAAATTCATAAGCACTTTTCAACTATGTTGGAAAGTGTTAAAAATTTCAAAATTTGAAGATTTAAAATTTTAAGACACGATTTATAAGACACAAGATTTAAAATTTTAAGTGATAGTAAGTCAAAATCTTTCGATTTGTTTCATTTTCTCAAACGAGGTTACTAACAAATACCTTTGCAGTACACATGTTAACTACAGACCATTGCAATCCAATATGTTAAGTGTCCTGACTGCTCCAAATATGCTAAAAAAGGAAACGAATCTAAAAAAAGACATGGTGTCTGATCAAAAAAAATCTGATGTGGGCAACACATGACTTTCCTTATATAATGCAATGAATTTACTACTTTTACAGTTTAAAAAAATCTGATGTGGGCAACACATGGCTTTCCTTATATAATGTAATGAATGTACTTTTACAGTAAAAAAAATAGGTTTTTCTTACAGTAGATACTAATATTCTTTTCAAGATATTGAATTTTCGACAATTAGTCGTCATTTTCATTGATTTAGCATCATTTTTATCCATTTGGCGAGATTTTCGTTAATTTGGCAACATTTCAAAAAGTCGCCAGGTTGGCGACATTCCGCCAATTTCGTCGCCAAAATCTCGCCAAGCGTTATGGACGAAGAAATAAGTTATTCTTGCAGCAGATAAATGACTATTGGCGTTCAAATACAAAAGTATTACTCAAAGTATCTTTTTTCATGAATGGAACTAGCTAGATCCACGAGAATGATGTCACGCAATTTATTGCATGATATTACATATGAAAAGTGAACATGTTTCTCAATAGGAAATATTTTTTTTTCTATTTTATATGACTTTTTGATAATTTTTTTGAAAAATGTGCAATTTCTCGAGAACGGTTCATGTTAGCGTTCTAAAATTTATATCAATCGTTTTCTAATGCAAAATTACATAAGAAATGTCTATTTTAGTAACTTTATTAGTGGTTTTGATTTTTTGACGATTTTTTCAAAATTTCATTCGAAAATGTAGGGGTTTCTGAACAATCGATTGCGTATAAAAGCAATAGACTTCCAGTGTTTACGGATCGTGATTTTTGTACCAAATTTGGTTTGAATCGGTCCATTCGTTCGTCAGTTATCGTCTCCACAGGCTCACTGACACACACACACACTCACACACACACGCACACACGCACACACACACACAGACACAGACATCACTTCAAAAATGCTTGATTCGTGATCAGGGATGCTTGAAACGTGCTCTCCCGTCGAAAACTCGAATTCGAATTTTCGACCGAGTTACAATACTTTCCTTATACATTATGTATATAAGGAAAGTAAAAATCTGACGTGGGCAGCACATGACTTTCCTTATATAATGCAAAGAATTTACTACTTTAACAATTAAAAAAAATCTGATGTGGGCAACACGTGACTTTCCTTATATACATGCAATGAATTTACTACTTTTACAGTTAAAAAAAAGTTATTCTTATAGTAGATACTTACATTCTTTTCAAGATATTGAATTTTCTTCAATGAGTCGTCATTTTCATTGATTTAGCGTCATTTTTATCAATATGGCGAGATTTTTGGTTAATATGGCAACAATTAAAAATGTCTCAAAGTTGGCGATATTCCGCTAAATTCGACGTCAAAATCTCGCCAAGTATTATGAACGCAGAAATAAGTTATTCTTACAGCAGATAAATGACTATTGGCGTTCAAATACAAAAGTAGTACTCAAAGTATCTTTTTTCATGAATGGAACGAGTTATATCCACAAGAATGATGTCACCAAATTTATTGCATGGTATTACATATGAAAAGTGAACATGTTTCTCAATAGGAAATATTTTTTTTTATTTTATATAACATTTTGATAATTTTTTTGAAAAATGTACAATATCTCGAGAACGGTTCATGTTAGCGTTCTAAAATTTATGTCAATCGTTTTCTAATGAAAAGTTACATGAAAAATGTCTATATGCGTAACTTTATTAGCCGTTTTGATTTTTTGACGATTTTTTCAAAATTTCACTGAAAAATTTAGGGGGGGGGGGGTTCTGAACATTCGATTGCGTATAAAAATAATACGCTTCCAGTGTTTACGGATTGTGATTTTTGTACCAAATTACATTCGAATCGGTCGATTCGTTCGTCAGTTATCGTCTCCACAGACTCACTGACACACACACACACACACACACACACACACACACACTTTCACACACACACACACAAGCCCCGGCCACCCAAACTGTTACTCTAAGTCTTCGGACGAGTCGGTTGGTCTGGGCTTTCGACACACCCACACAGACATCACTTCAAAAATGTTTTATTCGTGATCAGGGATGCTTGAAACGTGCTCTCCCGTCGAAAACTCGAATTCGAATTTTCGACCCCGTCACAATACTTTCCTTATACATTATGTATATAAGGAAAGTAAAAAAATGTAAAAATACGAATAAATTTTGAAATTTTCGCTCGAATTTAAAAAAATTCTATAAAGTTCTAAATTATTTTACAACCGATAATAGACATCAGACCACAGACATCAGACATCAGACAGACAGATGGACACCATTTCAAAATTAGTCGAAACGTGTTCAGGAGGTCTTGAAACATATACCGACTTTAAAATCTCGAAATCGAAAATTTTCGTGTAAACAATACTTTCTCAATACTCTGAGAAAGTAAAAATTGAAAATAACAGTTAAGAAAAGCAACTCAATGTGTACGTAAAAAAGTCGTTTGATAAAATGCTATATTTTCGCAACGGATACAACTAATTATTTCAAAGCTTACATAAATGCATTACACATATAGTAAACTGCATCAACCAGCTTGTAATAGATACACATTTTAATATTTAATGAACAGCTATTTCCATTCCCATCGATTATGAACACTTTGGTGGAAAACAAGCATTATATAATAATCTTTTAAGAATATTTATGAGAAATTATTTTCACCCAGCATATCGAAACCTTGAATAAGCTGTAATCCGGCTTTGTTTTATCACATAATGAATAGACTTCGGATAATTATGGCCAACAATTTCACAACCCAAAATAGCCCTGTAAATCCCACAGGAAACCATTAACGTCATAATAAAAAAAATCTGATGTGGCCAACACATGACTTTCCTTATATAATGTAATGAATTTACTACTTTTACAGTAAAATAAATAGGTTTTTCGTCTAGTAGATACTAATATCCTTTCCAAGATATTGAATTTTCGACAATTAGTCGTCATTTTCATTGATTTATCGTCATTTTTATCCATTTGGCAAGATTTTCGTTAATTTGGCAGCATTTCAAAAAGTCGCCAAGTTGGCGACATTCCGCCAATTTCGTCGCCAAAATCTCGCCAAGCGTTATGGACGAAGAAATATGTTATATATATATATATATATATATATATATATATATATAACTTATTAGATATTGAATTTTCCACAATTAGCCGACATTTTCATTGATTTAGCGTCATTTTTATCCATTTTTCGAGATTTTCGTTAATTTGGCAACATTTCAAAAAGTCGCCAAGTTGGCGACATTCCGCCAATTTCGTCTCCAAAATCTCGCCAAGCGTTATGGACGAAGAAATAAGTTATTCTTACAGCAGATAAATTGGCGTTCAAATGCAAAAGTATATCTCAAAGTATCTTTTTCATGAATGGAACGAGCTAGATCCACGAGAATGATGTCACCCAATTTATCGCATGATATTATATATGAAAAGTGACCATGTTTCTCAATAGGAAATATTTTTTTTCTATTTTATATGACTTTTTGATAATGTTTTTGAAAAATGTGCAATATCTCGAGAATGGTTCATGTTAGCGTTCTAAAATTTATGTCAATCGTTTTCTAATGAAAAATTACATAAGAAATGTCTATTTACGTAACTTTATTATTGGTTTTGATTTTTTGACGATTTTTTCAAAATTTCAGTCGAAAATTTAGGGGGGTTCTGAACATTCAATTGCGTATAAAAACAATAGGCTTCCAGTGTTTACAGATTGTGATTTTTGTACCAAATTTGGTTTGAATCGGTCCATTCATTCGTCAGTTATCGTCTCCACAGACCCACTGACACACACACACACACACACACACACACACACACACACACACACACACACACACACAGACATCACTTCAAAAATGTTTGATTCGTGATCAGGGATGCTTGAAACGTGCTCTCCCGTCGAAAACTCGAATTCGAATTTTCGACCCCGTCACAATACTTTCCTTATACATTATGTATATAAGGAAAGTAAAAATGTTATTACTTTATGTAATTTTTCATTAGAAAACGATTGACATAAATTTTAGAACGCTAACATGAACCGTTCTCGAGATATTGCACATTTTTCAAAAAAATTATCAAAAAGTCATATAAAATAGAAAAAAAAAATTTCCTATTGAGAAACATGTTCACTTTTCATATATAATATCATGCGATAAATTGGATGACATCATTCTCGTGGATTTAGCTCGTTCCATTCATGAAAAAAGATACTCTGAGTAATACTTTTGCATTTGAAAGCCAATTTATCTGCTGTAAGAATAACTTATTTCTTCGTCCATAACGCTTGGCGAGATTTTGGCGACGAAATTGGCGGAATGTCGCCAACTTGGCGACATTTTAAAATGTTGCCAAATTAACGAAAATCTCGCCAAATGGATAAAAATGACGATAAATCAATGAAAATGACGACTAATTGTCGAAAATTCAATATCTTGGAAAGGATATTAGTATCTACTAGAAGAAAAACCTATTTATTTTAATGTAAAAGTAGTAAATTCATTTCATTATATAAGGAAAGTCATGTGTTGCCCACATCAGATTTTTCTTATAGTAGATACTTATATTCTTTCCAAGATATTGAATTTTCTTCAATGAGTCGTCATTTTCATTGATTTTGAGTCATTTTAATCCATTTGACGAGATTTTTGTTAATTTGGCAACAATTAAAAATGTCGCCAAGTTGGCGACATTCCGCCAAATTTGTCGCCAAAATCTCGCAAAGCGTTATGGTCGGAGAAATAAGTTATTCTTACAGCAGATAAATGACTATTGGCGTTCAAATACAAAAGTATTACTCAAAGTATTATTTTCATGAATGGAATGAGCTAGATCCACGAGAATGATGTCACCCAATTTATCGCATGGTATTACATATGAAAAGTGAACATGTTTCTCAATATATATATTTTTTTATTTTATATAACTTTTTGATAATTTTTTTGAAAAATGTGCAATATCTCGAGAACGGTTCATGTTAGCGTTCTAATATTTATGTCAATCGTTTTCTAATGAAAAATTACATAAGAAATATCTATTTGCGTAACTTTGTTAGCGGTTTTGATTTTTTGATGATTTTTTCAAAATTTCACTCGAAAATTAAGGGGGGGGGGGTTCTGAACATTCGATTGCGTATAAAAAAATAGACTTCCAGTGTTTACGGATTGTGATTTTTGTACCAAATTTCGTTCGAATCGGTCCATTCCTTCGTCAATTATCGTCTCCACAGACTCACTGACACACACACACACACACACACCACACACACACACACTCAGACATCACTTCAAAAATGTTTGATTCGTGATCAGGGATGCTTGAAACGTGCTCTCCCGTCGAAAACTCGAATTCGAATTTTCGACCCCGTCACAATACTTTCCTTATACATTATGTATATAAGGAAAGTAAAGATATGCAATATCTCGAAAACGGTTCGTGTTCATTCTTGCGTTCTAAAATTTGTGCTAATCGTTTTGTAATGAAAAATTACATACGAAATGATTATTTTGATAACTTTCTGGAAGGTTTCGATCATTTGATGATTTTTTCAAAATTTCATTTTAAAATTTGAGGGGTTCTGAACATTCTATTGCGTTTAGAAACAATAGGATTCCAGTATTCACTGATTGCAATTTTTCTACTAAATTTCGTCCGAATCTCTCCATTCGTTCGTGAGATATCGTCTCCACAGACTCTGTGGCACACACACACACACGCACGCACATACACACACACACACAAACAAACACTTACACACACTTACAGGTATTACCTCAAAAACGTTCGTTTCGTGTTCAGGGATGCTTGAAAAATAGATTTTTCTGATTCTAGTGTGCTCGAAACGTCGAAAATTCGAATTCGAATTTTCGACCCCTTTACAATACTTTCCTTATACATTATACAAAGTATATAAGGAAAGTAATGATTAATAGATATGAACATAAGAAAGATCTTATTTGTGTTATACGCTTTCCCATAATATAAAATGTGTTAACCTTTAAGGACAGCCCCGTGTTTGACACAATGTTTTTTAATATATAGAAATTCATATACTGTTGATTTCACGAATTTGCGTTTACTTGTTTAAAATGTTATATATATTTTGCAGCTTCACTCTCCAGATCTAAGACTCTAAAATGACTCAGTGGATAGCAGTACTCCTTCTGGGAATCTTGACAGTGGTCAGCGCCTTACCAGAGCCAGGTGCATCGGCGAGCGCAGGAGCTTCGGCGAGCGTAGATGTTGCGGCGGGCTTAAGTGTGTCAGCGGAAGTAGATGTTTCAGCGGGTGTACATGTTTCAGCTCGACTGAACGCTGATGTAAGCATATTAACATTTATACTTATTATACTACTAGCTTTATTTCAACCCGATACTTAAAAAATATCCTTGGTTAACTAAATACCTGTGCAATTGGTTTAATTTCCCAATCACACCGATCATTATGCATATTATACTTATATACTACGAGCGTTATTTGAATCCGATACTTAAAAAAAAATATATTTTTGAATAACCAAATACCTGGTTAATTTTCTATTCACACAGATCAGAAAAACGGCATTAAAATCAGAACATATTAATGCACTGGATTAAGAAAATGCTTTCTGTGCTATTGAGATTCCACTTATCTGTGACCCTCGTAAAGGTAACATACACTTTGTTGCGAAAAATATATATGCACACATAAAAAATTGAGATAATAAAAATAAAATTAAAATAATAATTTCACCCATATTATATGAAAAGATCACGTAACCCACTTCAAAATCAAATATGTCATCCATCTTGTGTCAAAATCGTGATTTTTAAGGTGCTTTTTAACACTTTACAACAAAGTTGAAAAGTGTTTATGACTTTGTTCATTCTGTCTGTCTGTCTGTCTGTCTGTCTGTCTGTCTGTCTGTCTGTCTGTCCGTTAGCACGATAACTGCCGTAAAAATGAGTTTATCAAAATGAAATTTTAGTATGTTGTTCAGACGGTCTGTAGGACCTATGGGAATATAAATAAATAATATCACCCAATTAGTTTTTTATTGAACCCGGGTTGAAAAAATGAAATACATTGAACCCTATGGGACCTAATTTTTCAAACATTTTTTAAGTAAATTTAAAATTCACGAATTGCTTCGAAATTTTTAGGAAATATTCACATTATCCCATAGAATATATAAAAAAAAATTCAGTAAAATATGTTAAGTAGTTTTTTAATTAAAAAAATTATTTAATATAGGGAAAAAAACAAATTCATTTAAATTCTGACTTTGGGATATCTTCCAGAAAGAAAAGAGAGAGATATTATATAATAAATATCTCTCCATTTGTTTAAACGTTTTGCATATGGGAGTGGCTTCATATTTTAAAATAAATTTGGTAGATAACAATTTTTCATTTTTTTTAAATTTTATATAACTCTTCATGATAAATTTAATTGATGGCATTTTAAATGCACTTTCCTACGTCCTAGAGAGTTAAAATTTGGTACACAGCTTAAATTTGTTGAACATTTTATTCGACAAAAATTTGATGGATCTTTAAATATAGATCATACATTTTTTTCGAAATGGCCTGATAATAATCCCCGTTCACTTCTATAAATCATTGGTGTAATATTGTTAAAAATTCTGATGTGGACAGCACATGTCTTTCTCTGCAGACTCATATTCGTTCTCTTTATTTATTCAATGATAATTTGAGTTTATCTGCACAACATAAGCATTTTAAATGACATTGAATTTACACGTTAAACTTAAATTTGGTTCTCATTTGATAGCTGGACTTATTGTCAAAGGTGGCGTAGCGAAAACGCGAAAAAACTAGAATATCTCAAGAACGGCTAGTCCTAGAGTAATGGAGTTAGTCTTATTCTTTTTGTTGTCAAAAATCACATATAAAATAGGAATTTAATTGATATAATTGAGCACACGTAGTCTTTTATTTTTATATATAACGATTTTTGCTGGCCATTTCGCAAAAATAGCCCGTTCCTTTTTCCCGAATCGTAGTAGAATAACCTACAAATGATTTATATACAAAATTTTGTTAAATTTGGTATATAAATCACTTGTAGGTTATTGAAATATTATACTCCAAATTTTGTTAAATTTGGTTCATTAGTTTTTAGCTAGAGTGGATAAAGGCAATTTCTGCGGCCATTTCGCAAAGAAGGCAGATTCTTTTATTACGAATCGTTCTATAATCTAATGAACATCAGGATTTCCCACAAAAAACATACCTACCAAATTGTATGAAATTCGGTCCATTAGTTTTTCAATTAGAGTGGATGTAATATCCACACAGACACACAGAAACATACACAGATACACCCTTACACACACAGACGTCTTCCTAAAAGTAGTTTTTTCGTGTTCTAGAAGTCCCAAAACGTGTAGATCCTTTGAAAATTCGAGTTCCGATCTTCGGCACGATTCCAATACTTTGAGTACATACACATACACATATATATTATCTGTGTATTATCTGTGTATCTAAATTCCGTGCCTATGCAATTACAATAGTTGTGATTTTAAATGATCCCTAAACTTTTATTATTTCTTCAAGGAAGCCTAATTTTAACATATGCAGAATGCAAATATCTCAAGCGATTGTAAGATGAATTACATAAGAATTGCTGAATTTTTTTCACACAAAATTATTTAGCTCTGGAGTCTGGAATACAAGTTATATGAATGAAATATTCATTGATTTTGCATAAAGAATCAGATGATTTATATTTCGATACAGTTTTAAATATTTAAGTATAATAAATTACTGTAGTACTGTGATAATGTAAAAGATATTACCACTGAATGAATCACATTTTAGAAATTTTTAAATGAAATTACATTTCAGTTGGAAAGTGTTTTATAATCAATGCTTATGCATGATTGATCTTTCTTGTCTCTTATCGTTTCCTTTTCGCTCGAAGTTTAAAGGGTGGATTATTTTCCTCTCCTGATTGATGGGACAGATCGTCTGAAGTAAACAAATGAGACTGTATCTTAATATGACATGTCATGTGGAATAAAATGTTCAGATTTGATGAAAAATTGGTGCTTGTAAAATTTCTGAAGATCGTCGTTTTGCATTTTCCAAAGAAATTATAATCGAAACATTTGCCATTAATTCGGTCGGCAACTTGGTGTCTATTTAACCCGAACAATGAAACAAATTTATTATCAGTTAGCATAATGAAGTTAACCTGTGTGGTTGAATTTTTCTTCTTTTCAAAAACGGTCACTCGCAAGAGAAATACCGCCATCTTGAATACTGTTATTCCGTACCTTATTTCAGATTTCACGGTCTCCTTAAATGGTGAAATTATCAAGGGGGTTTTACGAACCTTCGAACAACTTTAAGTACCCTAATAAGACTTCGTGGTACCAGATATCGTAAAAATTGATTAGCGTGCTGAATAAAGGACCATTTCGAATCCGGGTAAAATTGCGATGTGTTGTTGGTGGTAGGGCCCCCTATCCTGGGTACTTCGCTAAACCCCCGTCCTTGAGATCCTTGATAAAATGGCCCTTCTTTCACCCACACGTCAGCACATGCGTGGCTGGTTGCTTGCGTGGTGGTTGCTATGGGAATCTCCAGATCAACAGAATGGCTATGCTTTTTATTAACACTTTACAACAAAGTTGAAAAGTGTTTATGACTTTGTTCATTCTGTCTGTCTGTCTGTCTGTCTGTCTGTCCGTTAGCACGATAACTGCCGTAAAAATGACTTAATCAAAATGAAATTTTAGTATGTTGTTCAGACGGTCTGTAGGACCTATGGGAATATAAATGAATAATATCACCCAATTAGTTTTGGATTGAACCCGGGTTGAAAAAATGAAATACATTGAGCCTTATGGGACCTAATTTTCCAAACATTTTTTAAGCGGATTTAAAATTCACAAATTGCTTCGAAATTTTTAGGTAATATTCAAATTGTTCCGTAAAATATATAAAAAAAAAATCAGCGAAATATATTCAGTAGTTTTTTAAATAAAAATTAAAATAATAATAACACCTCTTATATGAAACGATCACGTGACCACGATATGAAAGTATCACGTGATCCACTTCAAAATGATATATGGCATCCATCTTGTCTCAAAATCGTGATTTTTAAAGTTCTTTTTATTTCATATTGAGTGTTGTATCCGTCCTAAAACCACTTTATTTTGGTTTAAATTTTGTGCATCTACATACTGAAACAACGCAATTACAATATATATGAGTTTAAATGCTCATCCAAATTTGATTATTTCTACAACGAAGCCTATTTTTCACTAATGTAAAATGTAGACAGCAAAATATGTAGGATGAGTTGCATAGGAATTGCTGTATTTTTTTAACGCAAAAGAATTTAGCTCAAGGAGACTGCACAGCTGATATGAAAGAAATATTCATTGACTTTACCGAGAGAAGGACGATTTTTTGTGCGATGAAGTTTTAAGAATAGAGTTAAATTACTTGTAGCTCCATGGTCTTAATTTTTAAATAAAATAAATTATTATACTATTGTGATGAATGACATGTATGGGAAATTATTCATGAATGAAATGCTGCTTTTTTAGAGAGAGCCAGGCGTGTTATTTTTTCTATGACGTCATTTGAATGAATTTCAGTTGTTTTCGATGAAGTTTTTAAATATAATAAATCATCGTGGTATTATGATAATTCTAAAATTATTACCGAGTAATATATCACATTTTAGAGATGTTTAAACCAGGCAATTTATATATCAATGCCGTCATTTGAATGAAGTTCATTTTTTTCGATGAAGGTTTAGGTTTTCAAATATAATAAATCAATGTAGTATTGTGAGAAGTTTTAAAATATTGCCGAGGAATGTATTACATATTAGACATGTTTAAATAAAATTGCATTGAAGTTGGAAAGTGTTTTATAATCAATGCTTTAAGCATGATTGATCTTTCTTGTTAATTTATACTCAATGTTGCATCCGTCATAAAACCGCTTTATTACTTTCCCTGCAATACATGGTAATGTATAAGGAAAGTATTGGAATCATGCCAAAAATCGCAACTCGAGTTTTCGACGGATCTACACGTTTCGAGTCCTCTAGAATACGAAAAAACTATTTTAGCGTGACGGCTGTGTGTGTGTCTGTCTGTGTGTGTGTCTGTGTGTCTGTGCAGTATATGTGTCCACTCTAACTCAAAAACTTATGGACCAAATTTCATAAAATTTGGTAGGTAAGTCACTTGGGTATGACCCTGGTGCTGATTAGTTTTTGGTGCGATTCGTAAAAACAGAACCCGCCTTTTTTTGCGAAATGGCCCGTAAAAATGTCATGTATCCACTCTAGTTAAAATACTAATTGACCAAATTTCACAAAATTTGGTAGATAAGTTACTTGTACTATACTCTGATGCTGATTAGATTTCGGTATTATTCGTAAAAGAACAACCTGCCTTTTTTACGAAATGGTCCTCAAAAATCGCCAAAATCTAAGAAAAAGCGATGTATGCTCAAATATATCAATTAAATGCTTGTTTTATGCGTAATTTTTGATGAGGAAAAAATAAGAACAACTGTATTACTCTAGGACTAACCATTCTCGAGATAGAGATTTTTCGCATTTAGTTATGCCACTTTTGGAAAAATGTCCAATTACCAAATAAAAACAGAAATTGAATTAAAAATGCAAACGTAGTGTTATTTTGTGCAATGAAACTCAATTTAATGAATTATTAAAGAAATAAAGAAAAAAGGGATTTGAGTCTGCAGGGAAAGTCATGTGCTGCCCACATCAGATTTTTTTTCTGTGCAGCTATATATTGCGCCAACGCAATTACAATATTTTGAAGTTTACATGATCATCAAACTTTGGTCATTTCTACAACGAAGCCGAACTTTAACGGATGGAGAATGTAAACACATCAAGCTGTAAGATGAGTTCTATAAGAATTGCTGAATTTCTTTAACGCAAAATTATTTAGCTCTGAAGTCTACAATATAGCTGATATGAGTGAAACATTCGTCGATTTTACATAGAGGAAGAAGCAAACGATTTCATATTAATACTTTTTGGGTGAAGTTTTAAGCATGGAGTTAGAGAAAGTAATTTTATCTCCATGGTTTTGCGTTTTTGAGTAAAATAAATTATTGTAGTATTGTGATGATTTTAAAAATATCGCCGCTGAATGAAAAGAATGGAAAAAAGTTTATGAATGAAATATTCGCTGCTTTTATATAGAGAGCCAGGCGATTTATATTTCGATGACGTTATTTGAATAAAGTTCATTTGTTTTCGATGAAGATTTCAAATATAATAAATTATTGTAGTATTGTGATAATTTAAAAAAATATCATCGCTGATAATATCGCATTTTAGAGATGTTTAAATAAAATTGCATTTCAGGTGGAAAGTTCCATAATCTATACTTTATGCATGATTGATCTCTCTTGTTATTTGTTACCTGGACATATTTTCAAAGGTGGTATAACAAAAACACGAAAATCTAAAGTATCTCGAGAACGGTTAGTCCCAGAGTAATGGGATTGGTCTTATTCCTTTTATCATCAAAATTTATGTATAAAACAATCATTTCATTGATACAATATTAACATACGTAGTCTTTTTATTTTTGATATTGACTCCTTTTGCAACCCATTTCGTAAACAATGACAGGTTCTTTTTACCGAATCGTACCAAAATCTAATCAGCACCAAGGTAATGCACAAGTGACTTAACTTCGAAATTTTGTGAAATTTGGTCAGTTAGTTTTATAGCTGGAATGGAGATTTCAGGCCATTTCGCAAAAAAAAGGCAGGTTCTTTTATCCCAACTCGTACCAAAATTTAATCAGCATCAGGGTCACCCACAAATGACTTACGTGTAAAATTTTATGAAATTAATTACGTTATTACTGAATCTTAGTCCACGGGGCTTTTTACACATTATTACTGAGTTTTAGTCCACGGGACTTTCTGCACATTATTACTGAGTCTTAGTCCACGGGACTTTGTGCACATCATTCCTGAGTCTCAATCCACGGGGCTTTGTGCACATTATTACTGAGTCTTAGTCCATGGGCTTTGTGCACATTGTTACTGAGTCTTAGTCCACGGGCTTTGTGCACATTATTACTGAGTCTTTGTTCACGGGGCTTTGTGCAAATTATTACTGACTGGCAGTTTAACCTCTTAAATCTCAGCCACGGAGACACGGTCAACAGAACCATTCGCTTTCTTATTCAGCCCAGATAGTCCGACCTACTCGAAGGTGTAAGGTATCTGTTTGGACGGTCGAGACTTTCCACCCAATTTATACCGGAACCCAGTGGGGGCGTAATCCACAAGGAACGTACCCCTTTCCCCTGCCACCAACCTCTCGGAAGGACTTACGAGCCTACATGTTTAACGTTCCCGTACTCCGCGTGAACACGAAGACAGTTTGGGCAGCGCCGGGAATCGAACTCGGGTCGTCTGAGTGCAATCCCCGTGCGCTAACAACTGGATTGTCGCATCCTGGAACCTTTCACCTGGGATGATCCGAAGAAAATTGACAAGAAGAGACTCCAGTCTTAGTCAACTTAGATACACGAATTTCAAAATTTAGATACCACACCGCCACCTGGATTAGAATCCGCACTAGATGTGAGAAACCCACATCTGGCTTCCAGATAAATCGTCAACGTACCTTGGCTGATATTCGATAAACACTCACAAACTGCTGCAAAAGTCGTTGGATTTTCTTTAATTATCTTTAATCATCCGTTTCGTCTTGATATGGATATATGATCTCCCAGTAGAAAATGATTGCACACATGATCATTTAATCTCTCTCCTTCAACCTATTTCACCGTAAAAAACGACCAGCATCCATGGAGGAGGGGGGGATTTTTAGAGGTCTAAAAGCTAATTATTTTTAAGGTGCCTATAATATTATTGCTGTTATATAACGACATAATTCCGTTGTAACGTCATTTAGTCTAGTGACGTCATCAGCGGATTATAATAAATTTTTCGGAAAATTACGCTATATGACCAAAAGTATCTCAACAACTGCTTCTCAGTAAATAAACTTCAATAAGAAATACATTAATATAAAATTGGATCACACTTTTCTTCTGTAACAGAATGTGGGAGTTCTAGAAAGACACTGGATTTTGAATTATTGCTGAAGGACTTGAATACCACACTTCCACAAGAATATTAGTAAAATCGGTCAATCCACGATGTACGATTCGGCCTGTCTCGTAATTAGTGTTTAAAATCGGTCAAAGTTTCTGAAATATTCTAAAAAAATGGCTTTTTTTTTAAAGGACAATTAGAATTTTTTTATATTATTTACCTTTGTTTCTTGGTGGAATTTATTAATTATAGAAACGAGAAAATTTTTAATTTATTTGGAAGTTAAATTTTCCGTAATAATGCAATATCTCTAGAACGGCTAGTCCTAGAGTAATAGGGTTAGTCTCATTCTTTTTGTTGTCAAAAATCACGTATAAAATAGGAATTTAATTGATATAATTGAGCACACGTAGTCTTTTATTTTTATATTTAACGATTTTTGCGGGCCATTTCGCAAAAACAGCCCATTCCTTTTTCCCGAATCGTACTAGAATAACCTACAAGTGATTTATATAACAAATTTTGTTAAATTTGGTATATAAATCACTTGTAGGTTATTGAAATATTATACACCAAATTGTGTTAAATTTGTTCCATTAGTTTTTAGCTAGAGTGGATAAAGGCAATTTCTACCGGCCATTTCGCAAAGAAGGCAGATTCTTTTATTACGAATCATACTGTATTCCAATGAACATCGGGGTTTCCCACAAAAAACATACCTACCAAATTTTATGAAATTCGGTCCATCAGTTTTTCAGTTAGAGTGGATGCAATATCCTCACAGACACACAGAAACACACACAGATACACCCTTACACACACAGACGTCTTCCCAAAAATAGTTTTTTCGTTTTCTAGAAGTCCCAAAACGTGTAGATCCTTCGAAAATTCGAGTTCCGATTTCTTCGGCACGATTCCAATACTTTGAATATATACACACACACATATATTATCTGTGTATCTGTGTGTCTAAATTCCGTGCCTACACAATTACAATAGTTGTGATTTTAAATGATCCCTAAACTTTTATTATTTCTTCAACGAAGCCTAATTTTAACTTATGCAGAATGCAAATATCTCAAACGATTATAAGGTGAGGTACATAAGAATTTCTTGATACCAGATTTCTTGATACTCTGCGGAGTATGACAGTATTGATGTTGAAATGGCTGTTCCGATGTTCGTTTTCAGCTCAGCAATCGCGTGTGGATTATTTTCTGATATTGCCACATTTTCCTGATATCCCCATAGGAAGCAATCAGGGGGTAATAAATCTAGGGAGCAAGGGACTGCAATTCCCAGGAAATTAAGTGCTCACCGAAAAAATCATTTAAAAGATGGATAGTGCTGTTTGACGTGTAACTAGTCGCACCATCCTGCTAGAACCAGCAGTAACGTTCATCAACTTCCAGCAGGAAAAGAACTTTGATGTGCGAGACTTTAAACTCACCCTGTATAAAATAATAATAAAATTAAACTTGTTTTGGATACATCTTATTATTCGAACTGTGTTCTTCTCCCAGGTCAGCGTCAGTGACGATTCGTCCATTTACGTCGGACCCACCGAATGGAGTGATGACTGTGACTGCAAACTGGGCGACAATGACTACTACGATGACATCCTGTAAATATCGTTTCAAATATATTTAGTTATAGCAGATAGTTATATTTAGATTTATTTATTTATTAATTTCCTTATATACATAATGTATAAGGAAAGTATTGTGACGGGGTCGCAAATTCGAATTCGAGTTTTCGACGGGAGAGCACGTTTCAAGCATCCCTGATCACGAATCAAACATTTTTGAAGTGATGTCTCTGTGTGTGTGTGTGTGAAAGTATGTGTGTGTGTGTGTGTGTGTGTGCGTGTGTGTGTGTCAGTGAGGCTGTGGAGACGATAACTGACGAACGAATGAACCTATTCGAACGAAATTTGGTACAAAAATCACAATCTGTAAACACTGGAAGCTTATTGTTTTTATACGCAATCGAATGTTCAGAACCTCCCTAAATTTCTGAGTGAAATTTTGAAAAAATCGTCAAAAAATCAAAACCGCTAATAAAGTTACGCAAATAGACATGTCTTATGTAATTTTTCATTAGATAACGAGTGACATAAATTTTAGAATGCTAACATGAACCGTTCTCGAGATATTGCACATATTTCAAAAAAATTATCAAAAAGTTATATAAAATAAAAAAAAAATATTTCCTATTGAGAAACATGTTCACTTTTCATATGTAATACCATGCGATAAATTGGGTGACATTATTCTCGTGGATCTAGATCGTTTCATTCATGAAAAAAGATACTTTGAGTAATACTTTTTTATTTTAACTGCAATAGTCATTTATCTGCTGTAAGAATAACTTATTTATCCGTCCATAACGCTTGGCGATATTTTGGCGACGAATTTGGCGGAATGTCGCCAACTTGGCGATATTTTTAATTGTTGCCAAATTAGCAAAAATCTCGCCAAATCGATAAAAATGACGCTAAATCAATGAAAATGACGACTAATTGAAGAAAATTCAATATCTTAGAACGAATATAAGTATCTACTAAAAGAATAATTTTTTTTTCACTGTAAAAGTAGTAAATTCATTGCATTATATAAGGAAAGTCATGTGTTGCCCACATCAGATTTTTTTTATTTATTACGTAGTGTTTCTTAAAGTGTATTTGCTCTTGGGCTATCAAGGTCTCACGAAAATGCTTTCTGGAACTCTCAGAGAGCAAACAAATTAAGAAACATTCGCTATGCAAATTCTGTCATAGATGTGCTTGTTTATTGTATAAATGTTTTAAGAGAGACCATTAAACAAAATGCTATGCTTTCTTTTTTAAACAATTTACAGATGAAAAATGGGTCTTGTTATTTGCAAGACAACTTGTTGTGAGGCACATTATAGAAATAAAAACATATATTTTGTGAAATTTTTAAAAACTTTAAAACTTACCCTCAAAATTCTGTATTTTTATACTATTAAAACATCAAAAGTAGTTGTGTTACAAATTTACTTTTTATGTTTTGTGTATCATGTTGTGCTCTATGAAAATATGCATTCTTATCTTTAATTTTGTTCTCCAATAAAAAAAAATCTGATGTGGGCAGCACATGACCTTCCCTGCAGACTTATATTAACTTTCTCTTTATTTTAATTAAATTAATTTCACTTTTAATTCAATTTTCGTTCTCATTCGGTAACCGGACTTATTTTCAAAGGTGGCGTAGAGGAAATACGGAAATCTAAAATATCTCGACAACGGCTAGTCCTAGTGTAATGGGGTTGGTCTTATTATTTTCGTCGTTAAACATTACGTATTAAACGAGCATTTAATGGATATATTTGAGTATACCTAGTTCTTTAGTTTAGATTTTGACGATTTTTGCAGGCCATTTTACAAAAAAAAGGCAGGTTATTTTTTTCCGAATCATACCAAAATCTAATCAACACCAAGGTAACCCGTAAGTGACTCATCTACCGAATTTTGTAAAATTCGGTCCAGTAGTTTTTCAATTAGAGTGGATACAAGCTTTTGCGGGTCATTTTACAAAAAAAAGGCGGGTTCTTTTATTCCAAATCGTACCCAAAACTAATCAGCACCAGACTCGTTCACAAGTGACTTACCTACCAAATTTTGTGAAATTCGGTCCATTAGTTTTTTAGTTAGAGTGGATACAAAATCTGCACAGACAGACAGACACACAGACACACAGACACACAGACAGATAGACACACAGACACACACACAGACGTCATGCTAAAAATGGGTTTTTCGTATTCTAGAGGTCTTAAAACGTATAGATCCGTCGAAAACTCGAGTTGCGATTTTCGACATGATTCCAATACTTTTCCTATACATTACCATGTATTGCAGGAAAAGTAATACAATAAACTGCATTTATCACATAAAAATGTTATCGAAAATACAGTTTTTTTTTATTTCAGATATATTCATATTTTTCAAAATTGTAATGTTACAATTTTAAAAAAAAGATACACTTTTATAGTACATGTTCTGGAAAATATTTATGATTATTGTAAACTAAAAAAAGCCTTAGCAGATACAATCACCTCCCTAAAAGCATAGTGTCAGTAAGACAGAGCACCTAATGCAACCGGACTGAAAAAAATTCATGTACACTATTTTGACCATACTGTGTTCAAATCTGAAATCCAATTTTCAAATTAACCCTTGGATCTATAGAAAGAACCTCTCAAAGTTTTGAGTAAAATATTACTTATTAATATTTAAATCGCTAGTATTTCTCACTTTAAACAAATAATGAATTCTTCTGACAATAGCTAGAGAAAATTGAATGCACACTATAAATATTTAACTTAAAAAATATTAAAGAAATAAACATTACCAATAGATTTGGGAAAGAATCGAATCATTTAAGCAGGAAAATAAAAATCAGCAATGGCAAAAAAAAAAACCTGTGATATGCTTTACTCGTGTAACAACTCTTTTGAATAACTTTCACTATCTTCATGGTAAATCCAATAGTATCCTTGACTGGTGACTGCGTTTACTAAACTGCAATAAAACCAAGCAAAAATTTTCACTTTAAGGCTTAAACTGAACTTTTTAACACTTTACAACATAGTTGAAAAGTGTTCGTTCTGTCTTCGTTCTGTTGACTTTGTTCGTTCTGTCTCTCAGTCTGTCTGTCCGTTCGCACGATAACTATCGTAAAAATGACTTTATCAAAATGAAATTTTAGTATGTTAAAATAAACGGTCTGTGGGACATATGGGAATGTAAATGAATAATATCACCCAACTGGTTTTGGATTGAACCCGGGTTGAAACCATGAAATACATTCAACCTTGTAGGATCTAATTTTTGAAACATTTTTTAAGCAAATTTAGAATTCACAAATTTCTTAGAAAATATTAGGAAATATTCAAATTATCCTATAAAATATATAAAAAAAATTTCAGCAAAATATGTTTTGTAGTTCTTTAAATAAAAATTAAAATAGTAATTCACCCATATTATATAAAAATATCACGTGACCCACTTCAAAATAAAATATGGCATCCATCTTGTGTTAAAATCATGATCATTAAAATTCTTTTTAATTTATATTTACTGTTGCATCCGTCCAGAAAACGCTTTATTTTTTTTCTGCGCATCTATATACTGAGCCAACGCAATTACAATATTTTGGAGTTTAAATGATCATTAAACTTTGATCATTTCTACAACGAAGCCTAACTTTCACATATTAAGAATGCAAACACATCAAGCTATAATATGAGTTGTATAAAAATTGCTGAATTCCTTTAATGCAAAATTATTTAACTCTGGAGTCTGAAATATAGCTGATATGAATGAAACATATATTAGTTTTACATAGAGAAGCAGACGATTCAATATTATTGCTTTTTCGATGAAGTTTTAAACATGGTGTTAGAAATTAATTTTACCTCTATGGTTTTAAGTTTTTAAGTAAAATAAATTATTGTAGTATTTTGATAATTTTAAAAATATCGCCGTTGAATGAAAGGAATGGAAAAAAGTTTATGAATGAAATATTCACTGCTTTTGTATAGTGAGCCAGGCGTTTCATATTTCGATGACGTTATTTGAATAAAGTTCATTTATTTTCGATGAAGTTTTCATTTTTATTAATTTATTGTAGTATTGTGATAATTTTAAGAATATCACCTCTGAATGTATCGTATTTTAGAGATGTTTAAATATAATTGCATTGCAATTGGAAAGTGTTTCATAATCCATGCTTTATGCATGATTGATCTTTCTTGTTTTATAATTTCATTGTTCTCATTAAGGTATGACAATGAATAACAGTTTCAAAGATGTTATAACATAAGCTTGAAAAGTAAATTTCCTTAATTTGATTTAAAATGACTAATTATTTCTTCATTTAGATCAAAAAAAAGTTTTGCACATTTTAGCTGCCGGACATATTTTTTTTATCACAAAATCAATAAAACTACCATAGAATCCCACAATACCCTTTAACTAAATGTGCTGTCCCCTTCTCTATAAATTTGTAGACAATCCATAAGAAATCTATATACCTACCCCCCAATAAAAGCAGGAACCAAAATTAGCAAATAAATTATTTTTAACACTGTACAATACAGTTGAAAAGTGTTTATGAATTTGTTCATTCTGTCTGTCTGTCCGTTTGTACGATAACTGCAGTAAAAATGACTTTATCAAAATTAAATTTCAGTATGTTGTTGAGACGGTCTGTGGAACATATGGGAATGCAAATAAATAATATCACCCAATTATTTTTTGACTGAATCCTAGTTGAACAAAAATGAACTACATTGAACTCTATGGGACCTAATTTTTCAAAAGTTTTTTAAGCAAAGTTAAAATTCAGAAATTGTTTTGAAAATTTTTGAAAATATTCAAATTATCCCATAAAATATATAAAAAATTTTGAGCAAAATGTGTTCAGTGGTTTTTAAATAAAAATTAAAATAATAATGATACCCATATTGTATGAAGAGATCACGTGACCCACTTTTTTAAAGTTCTCTTAAATTTATATTTAGTGTTGCATCCGTCCTAAAACAGCTTTATTTTTGCGTATTTTATATGTATCTATATATTCTACGCCAACGCAATTACAATATGTTTGAGTTTAAATGATCAGCAAACTTTGAATATTTCTACATTGAAACCTTATTTTAAAGTGTATGCAAAATGTAAACAAATCAAGCTGTAAGATACGTTTTATAAGAATTGAATTCTTTTAACTCAAAATTAGTTAGCTCTGGGATCTGGAATATAGGCAATATGAATAACATTTTCATTGATTTTACATAGAGGAGCAGACGATTTTATAGCATTGCCTTTTTCGATGAAGTTTTAAGCATGGAATTAGAAATTACTTTTACCTCCATGGTTTTAAGTTTTTAAGTAAAATAAATTATTGTAGTTCTGTGATAATTAAAAAAATATCACCGCTAAATATATCGCATTTTATAAATGTTTAAATAAAATTGCATTGCAGTTGGAAAGTGTTTTATGATCAATGCTTTATGCTTGATTGATCTCTCTTGGTTCTTTATTGAATCTAGATACATATATAGACGATACCAAGATTTTGTTGCTGTCAGGGATTTCCAAAACTACGTGATCAGGGAGACGGATGCATTAAAGAGGGACTTCCACAACATTGGAGCTGATAATCAAACTACAACTTTCGATAATGAGCAGGCTTTCCAGAGGTATGTTGGGACGCAGTTTCATTCCTTTAATTAACCTTTAAAAAGTAGTTGTTTTCGAATCATTTTTCAGATAGTAGCGCCCTTGTGAACCTTATTTGGCCCAGATTCGCCACTCCGTTTTCATATACCAAGAAAATAGAAAAACGGGAGCGTGAATTCCATATACCCAGAATATAGAAAAATGTGCACATGAATATACCCATTTTCATGTACCTAGAATATATTAAAATGGAGCAATACATGTACCAAAGTAGTATGAAATTGAAACTGTGAATATAATCATCTTCTATTCCTATGGCTATATACGCAATAGTGACTCAATTTCTTGTATTACGAACACTTCAAAGGTATGAAAAAGTAAACAAATTATGGAATATAGAAGTAAAAATTAAAATATAGTTAAATTATTATTACAGATTATTACTAATAATGAAACCGATTTGTGTATGTCGATTACATTTGGAAGACAATATTTTAGCAACGCGCTCATTTATCAGGAAAAATAAACGAAAAATTAACTTAGTTCAGAAAGCTTTTAGTAACTTTTCCTGTAATCACAGTATACAGGAAAAGTTTTGACAAGCGTCTAGACGGTAAGGCAAATTCTTAACCCAATCAACGCGCATTCTTGTGCGCATACTTCAACGTCACGCTTCGGCATCGACCAAGAGCCTATTTAAAATATGGCAGCTGAACAAGATGCATGCGTGTGGCGTTTTTATGAAATAAATCAATCTCGTTGTGTTACTACAGGCGTTTCAACAAGTAAATATGGGATAATTATTATCCTTTTGATAACACATTTTGCGTTTGGTAAATATGTATTTTTCAATATATTTCGTTTTCTTTAACAAAAAGCTGATTATTTAGGTGCTTATTTCAAATTGTTACGTGGTTATACCACACGTCCGGTAAGGACGATAATTCAGAATCTGCTCATTTTCAGTGCATTACAGTTATTAACAAACTAGTGCACTTTCAAGGCCGGAAATAATTTTTCAGTCTTTTGAGTGCACTTGCTTGTGAAATTTCGAGGATTAGAAGATTTACTCTGGAGGATTAGAAGATTTACCTGTAATATTTATATTTTCAGTGTATTAGAAGACATACCCATACTCTTTATATTCCCACCTGTGTATTAGAAAACATAACCATGCAATAAATAGCTTTTGAAAAATGTTTCACCAAAATAAAACTATCAGAGTTTGAAAAATATAATTAATCCCTGTGATCTTTAAACCCAAAGGACATGATGGATATAATCCAATCAAAAATGCAATTATGATAAAATTTATTTATATACATTTCTATATTATTTAAAACAAAACAGATTTACCTCTGTTTTAACTCATTGGGTTTAATCCCATTGCTTAGCAATATATATATATATATAATTTTTTTTTCAAATTTGGTTTAATTCTGTTGTTTAGCAACTTATCATTTTTTTTTCCAAATAATTTGGTAGAGTAAATATCGTCTGCATAATGCTAGCTCAATGGGAGGTTTAATAATGTATTTTTTATTTATTTCTTCCCTGTCCTATAAACTCGAAACATGGATTAAATTTTAAGTACTGTTCCAAGTCTACTCCCAAAATTTTATCAAATTCGGTGCAGCCACTTGCTCTCTTGTTATGGTGAAACAATTAAACAGTCAGATTTTCACTTTTATTTATATAGATATATTTTTCCTGTTATATTTTAACAAACAGTAGAAATCTACAAAATTTTTTAAACTACATTTGAATAGGTTTTGGCATTTAGCTAATATTTTATAGCATCTAAACTTGTGTCGTAATTTGAACAAATATTTGATACTACAATATATCAAAAAATATAGTGGTTCATAGCTAGTATACATGTTAATAGTCCAGACATCAGCTATTCCGTATTGAAGAGTGCTGAGAAACTCAAAATAAGTTTACAGATGCTGGTAACTGCACTAATGGTGGATTCCTATGTTTTGGAAACTCGCCCTTTGCAGTAATTTCTGTGAGGGTGAACTTAGCTATTGTATTGTTCGAACTTCATGAATTTTGAAGTTAGCTGTGTAGCAATATTTACTTTGTCAGTACTTACAGAATTTGTATACTGTTTTATTGCATTATTTCAAATTTATCCTGTGTTTTCTGTTGAATTGCTGGTCGATTTGGATTTATGGTGTAATGCAAGTGATAATGCTGTATTGGGGTTTGTTGGAGATATTTCAGATTTTGAATGTCTTAAAAGCTTTCTTTCTTTCTTTCTTTTTTTTTTTTTTTTTTTTTTTTTTTCCATGAAATGTTTGTTGTGGAATTATGTTTCTATTTGCTGGCTAATTATTTAATTGTCGGGGGAATGCAGGTTTTGTTAACTGCATTAATGGCAGTGCTGGAAGTTACAAAAGATTTATATCCTTTTTTCATAAAGTCAACACGTTCAGGATTAGTGAATGACATGATTAAATTTGAATATTTTATTTTTGGGCAGTCTTTCTGTCTTCAAGTGTTACAGATTGTGACTTGTGGCTTTTTAAAAGTTCTTTAATTATAACTTTAATTATAATATATGTTACTTTCTATGAACATTTGAAGATTTTAATGTTTGGTAAAGATGGAGAATATTTTTACACTCACGGACGTTGCCAGTATTTAATTTCGGAGGGGGGGGGGGGGGGGCATTTTTTTGGTTGCCTGAAAATTAAAATTTTCAGCAGTGAAAATTAATTATATACATTTTTGCTGCCCAGTAGCTGAAAAAAATATATATAGATAATTATTGCTTGTAGTTTAATTGGAGAAAATTGATTGGGATTGATTTTGGAGGATACGGTCCCTAAGATCCCCCCTCAGCCTACGCCCTTGTTCTATTTAATGAAATAATCTATAAATGTACATGTGTATTTATGTATACATACTTTACAATTTGAACACACTAGCTGGCAGCTACAATCAATACCAGTTTTTTGAATTTCATATAATTCTCTGAAGTAATAGCAGAACTAGATGCAACATATTGCTGAAAAAGACCATTAAAATAAATTTGACCCTGGATTTCGTCAGACATATTTAAGTTGGTATAAACTAGATCAAGCACCTAATATAAGCAAAGCAAAAACAACGTGATTGACAATATTTCTGCAGTTCTCCGTCAAAATCCGCGCTTCTGTGCGATTGGTCAGAGCAGAGCGTGACGTTGACGTATGCGCACAAGAATATACGCGTTGGGCGAGATTAAAAATTTGCCTTTTACCGGCTAGACGTTTGTAAAGTTTTGTAGCAATTTTCGAATGATTTACACGTTTAGAACATATCTAAACCAGAAATAAACTTCCAAAATCCATCTATTAGTACTGTTTTACAACTGATGCACTGCTAAGGAAACTGGCATATTATTCTTTGTTTACGATGTTCGTGAATTAATAAATAATACTAACGCACATTTATATTATATTTTAAATATATCTGGTATTTGAGTTACAAGAAATGCATTCTATTTAGTAGAAAGGCTTTTGCATTTTATTCCAAATAACTTTCATAATTTAACAACTTCTGTTCATCACCTGAAAAATTTAGCAACCGTTTCACGAGAACCTGTGCCAGCTCACTTCAGTTTTGGACTCGAATCGAAAGTTTTTGATGTAGTGACTATCCATCTATCTAACTATCTATCAATCTATCGATCGATCGATTTCTATCATTCGATCTATCTATATATCGCTATTCCTCTCTCTCTTCCTCTCTCTCTTCCTCTCTCTCTCTTCCTCTCTCTCTTCCTCTCTCTCTTCCTCTCTCTCTCTTCCTCTCTCTCTTCCCCTCTCTCTCTCTTCCTCTCTCTCACTTCCTCTCTCTCTTCCTCTCTATCTCTTCCTCTCTATCTCTTCCTTTCTATCTCTTCCTCTCTATCTCTTCCTCTCTCTCTTCCCCCTCTCTCTTCCTCTCTATCTCCTTCTCTCTTTTCCTATATCTCTCTTTTCTCCCTCTCTCTTTCCTCTCTCTTTTCCTCTCTATCTTCCTTTCTCTCTATCTTCCTCTCTCTATCTTCCTCTCTCTATCTTCCTCTCTCTATCTTCCTCTCTATCTCTTCCTCTCTCTCTTCCCCCTCTCTCTTCCTCTCTATCTCCTTCTCTCTTTTCCTATATCTCTCTTTTCTCCCTCTCTCTTTCCTCTCTCTTTTCCTCTCTATCTTCCTCTCTCTCTATCTTCCTCTCTCTATCTTCCTCTCTCTATCTTCCTCTCTCTATCTTCCTCTCTCTATCTTCCTCTCTTTCTGTCTTCCTATCTCTCTATCTTCCTACCTATCTATATTCCTATCTCTCTTCTTACCCCTCTCTCTCTTCCTCTCTTTCTTCCTCCCTCTCTCTCTTCCTCTCTCACTCATCCTCTCTCACTCTTCCTCTCTCTCTTCCTCCCTCTCTCTTCCACCCTCTCTCTCTTCCTCCCTCTCTCTTCCTCCCTCTCTCTCTTCCTCCCACTCTCTCTTCCTCCCTCTCTCTCTTCCTCCCTCTCTCTAACTATATATCATCTATCTACTTCTGTTTTTGCTTGTTCAAGTCGATGGCCACGATATTTTTCGAACTAATAAAGAGATTCGAATAATTGGTACGAGTTAATCTATATTCCATTTTAGATCAAATCCTCGCAATATGCCGTGCATGATAGTGACATGTAATTGTTGTTAGCTTTTAAAAATGTTCCTCTAAAAAATAACTATTATTTCCCAAACACATTATTTTAAATAAATATTTCTATAAAGTTTCTTCGATTTTTGAATCCAATTTCATTCCATGTAATACTCAAAACATCTCATCATCAAATACCTTGACAGTCCACCGTAGGCCTTGACCTTCCTCATACCTTCCTTCCAAGCTTTCCTGACCTTTTTTTCTGAACTTCCTTCTCTTTGGAGCAAAGCTCTTCTAATTTTTATGTTTAACACAAAGCCCTTGTCCACACTTTCGATCATATCAACGTCGGTCTTCCTATCGGTATGGACATAAAAAATTTATTTGTGGTTTCGTTATCAATTTTTAGAAAATGTCATGCCCATTTCATTTTATTAATTTTAATGTATTTGATTATATCAGAATCTTTATATAATCTATATAGTTCGAAATTATACATTCTTCTTCACATATAATTTTCTGAATTCCACAAAAAATACTGAGCAAAATTATTTCTCTCAAAGAAACAAAGAGCTTTCTTATCATATCCTGTGAGAGTACATGTTTCTGAAGCATAAATTAACATAGTTTTCATTTTGTTCTTCTAATCCGATGTGATCTGAAAAAAATTCTGAATCCATGAAAACAGCGGTTTGCAGCTATAATTCGTTTCTGGATTTCTAAACAAATATATTTCACAGTTCATTTGAGATTCCAGATAATTAAAAAGCTCGGCAGATTCAAATTTGTACAAACTAGCCTCAAAAATGAGGGGGAAAGACCCGCTTCTAGTGAAAGCTATCCTGGATTTAGCTTGACTGGGTTAATTTTCAGATTCATTTTTAGCAGCAATTTCTAAGGTAAAAATGGCCTTCTTTAAATCCTTAATGGTTCTGACTGTAATATCGTATGCAAGAATTTGAGCAGATTTGTGATAGATGTTTCATTTAGAGATGATATTAAAATCGCTAATTACTTTTTCAAAAGTTAAGTTGGAAAGGAGACAAGCAAGTTCATCTCCTTGTTTAATATCAATTTCAATATCAAAGGGTTTTGAGATTCCTCATCAGAATTGTATAATGGAACGAGTTCCAGTCAATGTAAGATCAACAAATCTGACAAATGAGTTTTTGACCCTATCACACAATACAACGTGTACTATCTGTTATAGATTTACATGTACTGTGTGCTGTAGGGAATAAAAATAAATTGACATATCAGCTAAATTCCCATCCACGGCCCCTTAAAAAGCACATTATGAATCAAATTCTCCACGAAAATTCTTTGTTACATTTTGCGATTTTTTTTAATGTTCCATTACACTTTTAAGGCTCCGGTTGAGACCGAGAGTCCTCCGAGGGGTCGGGGTTCGAGACACAACTACCCAGCTTCTTGGAGATGACGTCTCTTTCCCCTTGGGTATAGCACCCACTATCTTCCTCGAATGGGCAGACCCTGATGGCGAAATCGGAGTTGCACAAGGTATGTTAAAATTTTATCATTCTCGTTTTACGAAGGAGTGTCAAAGCCTTTCCGAAATTGCTAAAAATATTAAACATATCACCTTTTTGCTTTATTGCTATTCAAGTTTTTCTATTAATTTTGTTATTATTTCAAAACGTTATCGTTTTATAGTAAAATGTATATCACATCATGCTTAGCTACTTTAAGTCTTTGCCCATAGTGCTGAATGTGTGCCCTTATGACTTATTTTGTCATCGCTAAGCAGACACTGACTGGAAGTTGATGTCTTTAAAATTCAAAAGGGAATTACTGGGTAGAAGTGGTATTTTGGGAATTAAAACCTGTTCGCCTTTATCCTGTAAGAGCTATGGCTTCAGTGACATGTTTGCACAGCCCCTGTACTCAAAATCTTGTTCCATGCAAAGTTTTGGCGGATTCAAATTTCTAAGTAGCATAATTGAAGTCCCAACTTTTAATACAATTTTATAACCAAGAAGTCTAGGTGCGGCCACAGAATTATTAATTCTGTTGGAAGTGAACCGCTTCATCTTCATTTACCACAGTATTCACAGACATGCCTACCCCTTCTTGTAAGTAAAACGAAGCTATTTATTGGGGCCGCCTGATCGGTTACGCAGACAACACTTGTATCATATCTGTTCGCTGCAACTTAAATTATTTACACACCTGTCTCTAATAACAAGTCTCCAACTTTGAAACCTATTACAGCAATTGGAAAATTAAAATATATCTCCAAAAATCTTAAACATTTTGCTTCTTTGGTACACTTCCCCCCCCCCCCCCACCGCTTCCAACTCTCAGCTCGTCTGCTTCCAGTGTTCATGTAAATATCTCGTTGTCTACCTTGACAGTCGCCTCACCTGGCGCGAATACTTTAACAATGTCATTAAAAAATCCATAAAACTAGACGGTTCCATGAACTGCCTTCTTTATTTGAATGAAATCGTTCTCAATAATAAAATCCTATTATACAAATCCATCATTCCACTAATCCTCGTATTTGCCTGCCCCATTTGGGGATTTGTTTGAGAAATAAATGTCAAGAAGATCCAGATATAACGAAATATAATTCTGAGGACGATTAGAAAAGCCACCTTCTGCGGTTTATGTCGCCACCTTCTAGGAGGCGAGGTAACCGCAAAAATTTCAAAATTTATACTATCCAAGCAATAATCAAGAAACATGCTCAAATTTTTCCTGGGGTAAAAATAGCAAAAGGTGATCAGTCAGATTGCCAGTTGCACGCCAATCTAGCATTAGATGGTCGAGAATTCAGAGTCCACTTCGGCGATAAAAGCTTGCAATTTCGTCCTAGTAGCTCATCGGCAGAGCGTCAGCTGACCAGTTGGAAGATCCAGTGTTCGATTCCCGATTGGGGCAGCAAAGTTCTTTACAATAGCGCCTGAACAAATCAACTCTGTACATTAGTATAAAGATGTCGGAGGTCTGATAGTGACCCTAGTGCCACTGGCACGGATTCAGTGGACTCTGGGATATTGAGCTTCAATTTCAAAATCAGAAGGACAGCGACGACGTAGAATACTGCCAAATAGTAGTGAGGATCCGACCTACCTCTCGGTTTACGGGGTTAGTTCCGCACCACTGGAAGTCGTCCACTGACGACCCAGCTGAGTCCACAGAGGAAGACATGTGCTTCAGCCAGTCCGTCCGACCAAGAATCGACTCAACGCCAGAGATTAACTGTATGACTCAAGTACCACACACACCACACCCCCACGGAACAGCAGAGGATGCTGAAGCCCAGAGCCACGCGGCTCCAGGAGAACTCGGGAGTCTTCAGGGGAACTTTCCCTAATTGAGGAAACCCGAACTGTAAAACGCCCCAACTCCAAATGGAGTACGGGGGCCGCCATGTAGAACGGGAGATGATGAATATCGAATACAGTGACTGCCTGATGTCTCCAAAATAGCCAAGTTGAATGGCACAAAATTTTGATAATTTTTCAGAGGATTTCGATTTTCTACCCCTCGGTAGTTAGCAGAGGCAGCATACAACTTAAAGAGGCGCTGTCGTAACCCGGGCATATACCTGTACTGCCAGATTAACTTAACCTAAGAAAATAACTAGAAAAATAAACTAATAAGGGCCGGGAAAAATAATAATAAAAAAAATAAATAAAAAGTAAAAAAATAAAGAAAAAGGAAAAAAACTGCAGCAAGAAAGACCGCGGGGGGGCGAAACCAGGGAAGACAAGTACAACTAACTAATACTTAGGCTAACTATCGTTAAGGCTAACTAATTCTTAGACTACTTAACTAATTAGGAGTACTAAACTGACTATTACTAAACTACTAGGAGAAGCTAAAACTAGAATCTACTAACTAAATCCCAAATCCATGACACAATTTTGAGGATTATCCTATGAAGGGTTAGTATCCAAGGAAGATTTTTGCCCCGGGAAGAATGGCCATAGCCGGCAGGACACGTGATGATTACGCTAAGAATACTAGCTCTACTTAACTAAACCTAGCAGAGAAACAAAGGAGCGTAGGAAAGCACTTACACAGGTTCCGGGACGCTGAGCTGGAATCTGAAAGGGAAAGGTTAATAGAAGGAGGACAGAGAGGGGCTAACAAGAGCAAAGGCCTACCATGTCGACCCGACGAACACCAAGACCTACTTACTGAGACATCCCCGAGCCAGAAGAACCCCGGACTACTTGCCAAAGGTACCCCGGCGGGGGCCCAAAAGAGGGCCAGAGCCAAGAGCCAGGGATACCCTAAGAAACCCTCTGTCATGCTACTGCAAGGCCCCGATATCAAGGACTCTGCTCTCTTCTTCTTGAAAAAGAATACAGCAAAGCGGGTTAAGCAGCGGGGGAGAAAAGACAGCAGGGGGCGGGAGTCTGAAAAGGAAGGGGATAAGGAGCTGAAAGAGAAGATGATTAGGCGGGCAGAAAAGACAGCGAGTAGCCGGGGGAGTCCCCACTTCGGGGGGAGAGTCCGAAAAACAAAAGGCCGCCACTACTGAGATGGGAACACACTAACAATGGGGGCCGTTGGGACAATACCCCATTCGCGGAGAGACCGCATGATACAACGAAAGACCGCTACTACTAAGGTGGTGAAACACAAGTTTGGGAAATGCTGGGACAATACCCCTGCGCATGAAGGGCCACAACTACGGTCGCCAGAACACAAACATACAAATGCTGGGACAATTCCCCAGAACCTAGGAACGTAGAAGACGAATCTTGAGCAAAACCCCAACGCAACAAGTGCCACAACTTAGATGGTCAGAATACAACACCCAGAACCTGGGACAAATCCTGAGTCGGAAAACAGACCTACGGCGAGAGAGAGAAAAAAAGAGAGAGAGAGAAATGGCACAGGTCAAAGGGAGAAGGATAAAGGGACCTGCGGGGGTAGAAAGGAATGGATAGAGAAAAGGAAAGACCAACTTATATAGGAACCACTGGAGGGGAAGTTCCTCTAGTGGCGGAGTACCAGCCTGTAGTAGAGATCCTCTTCGAAACATGGTGGGAACATTCTCAGCCTCCCAGCCATGTAGGATACTAACTGGGGTAAAAATAGAAGTATCAGAAGGTTAACCTGGGGTAAGAAATAGTAAGAGGTGATCAGTAGCTTAATGGTAGAGTATCTGCTGGCCAGTAGGAAGATTCGTGGTTTGATTCAAGGCAACAATGCTCTTTATATAGTAGTAACAAATTACTTAATATTAAACCTCAGAAAAAAGAAAATAATTAACATTTTTCTGTTTCTAAAATAATACATGAAAATATATTATAGTAATATTTGGAAGATAATAAAAAAACACAAATAAAAGAAAAACAATTTTAAAGGCTACCCATTAAATTTTCATGAACACCATTTGTAAAAGTTTAGTCGCACCTACCATTCAAGTACTTATTTTTTGTATCATATCTAAACTTTTTCATTACCTGTTTTAACGTATATTTTTACATAGAATTGCTCTAAAACCATTCTTGCCTCTATATAATATAATATTTATACCCTGCTTAGGTGAGGCCTCGTATAATTAATTGCCTTGTGATTAGTTAAAAGGCTGTCGCGATGATGTTTAACATTTATACATCCAAAAATTCCATTTTTATCCTGCAATACCCTAATGAATGGATTCACATATTTTTATTTCAATTCATTTCATATTTTCTGTATTTGAGTTGTGTTGATATATTGCATAAAATGGTCTGAGATGTGTTAGTTCTTTATTATTTCCGCATTTTTAGTGCATGCGGAACTTAAATTCTTTTGTATTTTTCTTAATCCATACTATACGCCGTTTATTTTGATGCAGCACTAGAGTATGTATGATGCATCGCATGAAATGGTTATATGTATGTTCATTATTTTTCCGAAACTATGAACAAAATCGTTTATTTTTTGCGCATACAAAAAAATTTGCAAATTTTACATTTTCTTAGTCCAGATTAAATCCTATATTTTTATGCAGCAATCAAACATATAGTTTTTCTATTTTTAATCCACCCACATTCTAACCACTCCTTCTCTAATCCACATGAATCATCAGTGTAATTTTTCCTTCATTTGAATTGGATTGATACATCTCTGAAACAGTTTCAGCTTTTTTCATTCATTATTGTTCTAAAACGAAGTCAAAGCAGAAAATTCTCTAAAATTCTCTCAGGTCTCTTCTAAAGCCTCGTTCTGCCATTCAGTGACTGCTAAATTAAAAGTTTGGCATCTTTCTTTTAGTTACGATACAGCCGATTTTTTGTTACCCATTCGAATATTCGCATTGTGTTTTTAATTTTTACACCCCCTCACATTTTATAACCCTCTTTTTATTACAATACACCTGCATCGTCTGTGTTACTTTTTCAGTATTTGAATTAATGCAGGTCTAATAATTGTTTCAGATATTTCTTTTCGTTCAAATAAATGCAGAATGATGAATAAAATTATGTATGAATTTGCAACTTCCTGTCTGTAGCTGCCGAATGCGAAGGTGTTCCCTACATTGTGAGCGCCTTCTCTAACACGGACTTGGAAGAAATTGCAGCCAGCTCCCGTCACGCCAACCTCTGGATGGAGACGTACGTGTTCTTTGACCGCAGCATCACGCAGAGCATCATAGAGCGAGCAGAAGCATCCGGTTACAGGGCCATCGTAGTCACTGTTGACTTGGCTGAATTTGGCAACCTTGTACAGGGCAATAGGGACCACGTTGTCCTCCCAGATTATTTCAAGTGAGTACTTTCACAGTGCAGTATTACATCAACCTTGCATATTATTTTAGAATATGACTTAATTCAACTTCTTTTCGGCAAGAGTTTCCACTTGTCTGCATCACCTTGAAAGAGGGTGGGTCAACAGTCGGGAATATTCAGACAGTGAGGAAAGCAAAAGATTGTATTTGTCAACAGGACGTCGTGACACCTAAAACACCCTTGATACGGCTTCTATATATACGGGTTGGCCATTGTTGTGTTTGACAGATAGAATAAAACCTGCTGTGTTTAAAAAAGGATAAATGAAGACATAATATTTAGTTTAAAGAAAATTAGTTTATTAAATAGTACTTCAAATTAATTCAAATTAACAAATACAAAAACACTGCTCACAGGCAGGCAACTCAGGGAGAATTAACATTAGAATTTTAGACATTAGAATTTTAGAATTTTATCAACTTAGTTAAAATTAAGGAATTAGCATAAAAACTTTACTCAAAACAATCTATATTAAATTCCATCAAAAATCATTAACAAAAATATTAAATTTAAAGAATTTTAGAATTTTACCCAGGCTCTTTAAAAATTTATGAAGGTTTAGAAATTTGCTCTCAGAATAAAGTTTAGAATTTTAAATTTTCAGAATAAATTTTGATTAAATGCATTTCAAAAATATTAAGAAATCATATTCAGAATTAAAGAAATTAAGAGTTTAAATAAAACATGTGTATTCACCCGGATGGGCCATCAGACAGGGGGGGGGGGAAAGTTCCAATCATTGGAGCTGCACAGATTTTGGAAAAACTGGTTTACTGGAAATCACCAAACTTGAAACAGGAGAGGCTTCAGCACTTTCTTGAAAAACATCAGTACTCAGGAGATCAGACCTAACAGCTACTTCTGGAACACTCGGATCTTTTTAGAACGGCCGTCCTCGTCAGAAACTACGTTCACGCAGCTCGCATAAGGAATTTTACCACGTACTTTTCTGGAGAGTTACGTCGCGAATTCCGCGATAAAAGCTTGAAAAATGCATAATTTAAATTAAAACAACTAATGAAAAAAAAGAATAACGCGAGGAACTTAACGTTCCATTAAAAGCTCGCGTGGAACATAAGTTCCATTCGAAAATAAACAACGCGCTTCTCGCGCTAACACCGACGAAGGATTTCAACAAAAAACTGAAACTGAAAAGTTCTGCGCGCGTATTTATACTTGCGGCAAAAGGGCGAGTTTAGATAAACGGCAGCAATTAAAATTCGCTTACCGAAATTAGAATTGCCAAAATAATACTCATAATTCCGAGAGCAGACGATCCGTAAAAACGCGAACCAATTAAAAAAAATCCCGAATTCCAAAGAGGCGCGAAAAACGCTTAGGTGGCGCCTTAATCGCAGTAAAGGGCCCGCGAAACAAAATTCCGAAAATGGCCGCAACTGAAATTTTTGAATTACAGTGAGACAGGGAAATAACTTGAAACTGTAGAACAAACGGGATTTCTAACCAAAATGGGAAAATGAGACATCAAATTAAAGGGAATTTTAAGGGGAATCAAATAAATAAATAATTTTTAAAATTTACAAATCAAAAGTAATATTAATTTAAGGAATGGAACATTTTTAACTAAATATTATAAAGAAAATTAATTTAGAAGATTAAAAATATTCTAATTAAAGAATAAATGAAAAAGCCAATAAATATTATTTAAATATTACCAAATTAAGAATATTGAGCCAGGGAAAAAGAAATAAAAGTAAATTTTCAAACCTCCAAATTACATACATTCTAAAGCAACCCAACACATTCCTTCCACCTATCCCCCAAAAATTTTTCATTTGAAAAATGAAAAATTTTTGATAATAAAATAAAATATCTATCAGAAGTTACCAATTTAAGCATAGCAATATTTATCCGAAATCAACTTCTATTTCAGAATAAGCAATTTGTTAACAAACTATAAACTAAAACAAGAATTATATAACAATGAATAGATTTTTGTACATCAGATCATTAAATTTGTGTAGACAAAAGTAAAGGTAGAGAATTTGACATTGATTCTCATTAGCTATAAATAAAAATAAAAATTTTTACGAAAACATTGGACCAGCCAAATAGTTTTCAAAGAATCGAAACATTGAATTTTGAAAAGGTACCTTGAATAACCAATGAGAAACAACTCTCACTTCCACTACAAAATATAAATACCAGCTGGAAAGAAAAAAAATGTGTAAATAGAGTGATCTAAAAAAATAAAACAATGTACATAAGTTGTATAAAATAAATAAAATTTCAATAGAAGTGTCAAATGACAATTGACACCATAACAATTATTATCAATAAGTAACAATAATATACTAAAATTTCAAAGACACAAGTATCTATTCATGTCCATTCAAAACTAAACAATATCATCTGCATTCTGCAGTTATTTAATATACACTGCCACTTTTATCTTTGCAGTACTCTAATACTTTTAACGACAACAAATATATACCTAAAAATGTCAACATATGTGATCAGAACTTACGTCATGGACCACGTAATCAAATATTTGCATAAATCTGCACTCTCAATAACAATAAATAAGTAACTATATATCTCTATCTATAAATATAATCAATTCATATAATCCAAATTAATCTTTTCTCTCAATCATTTATTTAAATCCTGCAGTAATCTACAATATCAATAACAACAATAACAAATTTTATCTTAAAATCAACATCAATTAAATCCAGTTTGCAGCATTCTGCAATGTATCAATAACAAATACACACATACAAAAATTATACACTTAAAAAAAATTATGTTGCGCAACAATAAAAAAAAAATGTCATTCTAGTTTTTCCTTTGTCGTAAATTATATCTTTGTGTTGGAATTATATCATTCTCATGAGATGTATTACTTGCTGAATTATCAGATTGTGCACAAGAAAAGAACACAGAATCTCTTTCTGGAATTTTTGTTAATCTGTCAATGTGCACCAACTGAATATTTTGTGTGTCATTTACATGTTGAATTTTAAAGTTTACATTAGATGTTTTTTGTATAACTTTAAAAGGACCTTTATTAAGTTTGGAGAGTTTCTTACAATGTCCTCTTGGAAAAACAGGAATGTATAAATATACTAAATCTCCAACTTTTATATCTTTTATAACAGCAGACTTATTTCTGTATGTCTCTTGTGTTTTAGCTGCTTTAAGTAAGTTCTTCTTTACTATTTCAAAAGATTTTTTCATACGAATTGCCAAATCCTGACTATAATCACTAACAGTGGTAAAATTTTGTTCATTTAAATTAAAAAGAAGATGATGTGGCAAAATTAATTCTCTACCATAGAGAAGATTAGCTGGAGACTCACCAGTCGAGGAATGGATTGAAGTTCGGTGGGCCAGCAAGGCAAAAGATAAATGTCGATCCCAATCCTCTTGTGTTTCAGACACTAAATGACTAAGTGTGTTAATTATTTTACTGTTTAAACGCTCGCAAACTCCATCTGATTGTGGGTGATAGCTAGTAGTGGTATGTTTTTCAATACCTAATTTTTCATACAACTTCATGGCAGCATTCGAAATGAAATTAGAACCTTTGTCAGTGATAATGTGTTTTGGCACACCATGAAGAGAAAAGAAGTTTTCTAAACAATTTAAAATAGTTTCAGATTTAATATTGGGGATAGCATAAGCTTCTGGCCAAAGAGTAAAATAGTCCGTAATCACCAGTATGTACTTATTGCCAGAGTAAGTTAGAGGCATGGGGCCAATACAATCCATAGCTATTCTTTCCATAGGGTAAGTAGAATTTGGAAACCTCTGTAAAGGAGCTTTTTGTTTTTGTTTAAATCCTCTTTTCTGTAAACAATCAGGACAACTTTTAACATAATTTAAAATTTGAACATACATCCTAGGCCAATAAAAGTGTTGCTGAATTTTCCTCAAAGTCCTTCTAAAACCACCATGTTCTGCAGTGATCGAATCATGACAATAATTTAGAATATCAGAGATCAAATTTTGTGGAACAACAATACGCTCTTTTCTTTGATATTTTAATTTAGGTTTCCTATTAGTACAATATAATACATCATCTTTTAAGAAAAACATTAAATTTTTAGGGAATGGGTCAATATTTTTATTTAAGCATGAGCCAATTCTTATACAATTAGGGTCAGAATTTTGCGAATTACGTACTCTTAAAAGAAGGTTAGTATCAACATCCAGGTCTATAGTGTTTACATTTACATTATTTACACATCTAGATAGATAATCAGCTGTTAAATTTAGGCGACCAGGTTTATGAATAATTTTGTAATTAAACTGGGTCATGGACATTATCCATCGTGCTATCATAGAAGTGGGGTCTTTTAATTTTAAAACATTTGAAAGGGAGGCCTGATCACAATAAACAGTAAAATGTTTTCCCAAAAGGTATTGCTTAAAATAGGATGTTGCCCAGACAACTCCTAAAGTCTCTTTCTCGACTGTGCTATAGTTTATTTCTGCATCTTTTAGTTTTTTACTAGTATAAGCAATAGGGTGCAAAAATCCATCCTTTCCTTCTTGACAGAGAACTGCTCTAAGAGCAAAATTCGATGCATCGGTACATACCGAAAACGGTTTTGAAAAATCAGGGAGATGTAAAATGGGTTCTTTAAGTAATTCGGATTTTAAGGTTTGATAAGAATTTTCTGCTTCAGGGGTCCAAGAGAATTTAATATTTTGCTTAGTTAAATTAGTTAAGGGAAGAGCTTTTAAGGAGTAATTTTCAATAAATTTTCTGTAGAAGCCAGTTAATCCTAAAAATTGGCGAATTTGTTTTTTAGAGGTGGGTTTTTGAAAATTTTTAACAGTTTTTTAATTTGAGGGGTCAGGCTGGACAATACCTTCAGAAACTTGAAAACCTAAATAATTTATTGAAGATTTAAAAAAATTGCATTTACTTGGCTTTAAACATAATTTATGTTGAGATAATCTATCAAATACTACCTTTAATTTCATTAAGTGTTCCTCAAAGGTTCTAGATGCAATAACAATATCATCTATGTAAATAGAAATTTGTAAAGGGGAAAGCTTAGCTAGGACGATGGACATAAGTCGTTGAAAGGAGCTGGGGGCATTTTTCAAACCAAAAGGGACTCTTTTCCATTCATAGTGGCCAAAAGGTGTAGAAAAGCCACATTTGTGTGTGTCGTCTGGGTGCAATTTCATTTGATAAAATCCAGATGTTAAGTCTAATGTAGAAAAATATTTCGCACCACTTAAACTATCAATCAATTCAGTGATATTTGGCAGTGGAAAAATATCATCAATAGTTTTATCATTTAATTTTCTAAAATCTGTTACCAATCTTAATGTTCCATCTGCCTTTTTAACAAACAGTACAGGTGCGGAGAATGGTGAATCACTTTCTTGTATAATGTCATTTTCAAGAAGCTCATTAATTTGTCTATCTAATTCATCTCTTACATGATAAGGAACTCTATAAGGTTTCTGTTTAACAGGAATATCATCTTTTAAGTTAATGTTATGAAAAACTGTATCACACCCCTTTAAATCTGGAATAGAATTAGCAAAAATATGTTTATAATCATTAATTAAACTCTCTATTTGTCTTTTTTCATTATAGTCTAAGTGTGAAAGATCAAAATTTCCTCCCCAAACATCAAAATTATCACCACTCTCTGCACTTGACTCAGTAATATTGTTAACTGAAAAGGAAGATACTACTGTGATAGGAACAATTTTTGCTAAATTTGAATGCTTATTTATGTGCAACTCATCAGTTGACAAATTCAATACTTTTACATTATATATATTAGATCTAGATACATTATTTACTGATCTAGCGACCAGAATTTTACTGTTGTTTAAAGGCTCAATCATCACAGTAGGTGAATTAAATTTAACAATCTCTTTTAATTTTAGTTGTATGAAAGCCTCCGATAGAGGAGGAATTGTGTATTTCCTAAGTGCATAGCACAAATTATCCTTATATATCTCAGAATTCAAAATATTTTCTCTGTTAATTTCATAATTATTAAAGAATTGAGTTGCATCAGATAATAAAAATGGTACAGATTCATCCTTAATTGCAAAAGGCACAGTTACAATATTATTGTATAAAACATTATTACTAAAATCTATTGACATCTTATAACCCTTTAAAAATTTCACACCAAGTATTGCTGAATAATTACAAGAATCACAGTCCATAATATAAAAATCAACATTAAATATTTTGTTATTTAAATTTAAATTAATATTCAATTTTTTGGAAACTTTTATAATATCATGCCTTTTAAATTTATATTACATTTAGTTAATTGACTGTCAGGTATATTTAAATGAGATAATACATTTGTAAACAACACATTAATAGAAGCACCAGAATCAATAAGTATAGGAATATCAACATTATTTATCATACCAGAAATCACTGGTAGAGACAAATTCTGTAATGAAATCAAATTTGAATTTTGCATCACAGGTAACACCCCAAGGGCTTCAGAAGGTAAGTTGGAGTGAAAACTCCCTTCACCCTTACTTAGTTTAAATTTTGTTTGTCGTTGTCATTTTTATCACCCCTAGGTGTATAAAAGTGTTGTAACTCATTTTAGGTTTAGTTTCATTAATGTCAGGCTGAAAGTTTTGATTTGGCTGATGGTAAAAAAATTGAGTAGGTTGTTGAAATCCCTGCGTTTGTTGTGGAAAATAACTATATGGATAGTTTTATGTAGGTTGTGGAAAAGAAAAAGGTTGTTGATACATTCGAGTAGGCAGAGACCTAGAATTTCTGTTGAACCTGTGTGATTGAGGAAATTTCCTACAATCCACACTTATGTGACCTAATAGACCACATGAAAAACACCTTCGGCTATCCTTTGTCACTCTAGTTTGAGGCAGCTGCGGTTTGGTGTTAATCTGAGTTTGCAACTCAGCAAGCCTTTTAGTGAGGTTCTCTACCTCCATTCTATTTCTCTTAAGCTCATCATGGAGCTGCTTATTTTCAGATTCTCCAAGACTCATCACATATTGGGGGTCATCCCCATGTTGCTTGCTCCACACCTCTTCCTCTGCCACAGCATGCCTTTTTGCAGAGTCAAAACTCTTGTGGTTTTGAGGTAGGATTAGCCGTTTGAAATGAGGCTTCAAGCCTTCAATGAAAACCGAGCACAAGACATCAAGTCTTTGCTGGTTTGCCACTCTGTCATTCAGTAAGGCAGGTAAAACAGTTTTGTATGAGGAAGCCTCAACTCTAGCAGCAAACTGACGCACAGATTCATTAGGTCTCTGATAACTTTGCAAAAATGCCCTTAAGTTACTGTGTAAACATTCTATTGAGGAAAATCTGTCGCGTAAAGCTTTAAGAATTTGAGAGAAAGATTTCTCTTCTTTTAACTTAGGATTATCTCTAATAAATCTTGCAGCTATGCCTGACAGTTTTAACTTTAAAACCAAGACCTTGTCTAACTCAGACCAATTTGCATGGTCAGCTAACATTTTAATTCTATCTATGAAATCCTCCAATGGGAGGCCAGATTCCTCTCCTGAAAATACTGGGATTGAATCTAAAAAGTCTCCTATTGAAGAGACTGTTTTAAAATTACTCATTACATTACATTTAGAAGAATCTATTTTTAATCCCTGTTCATTTAAGTCATATTGATTACTATTAACATTTGAATCAATATTTTTGTTACCAACAGAATTTACATTATCAGAGATTGCCTCAATGTTTATTTTAGAAGGTAAAGTTCTTTCCAATAAGGATAACCAAGTTTTCTTGGTACTAGCAACCTGACTTCTGGGAATTAAATCCCAATCTTTACCATCATTTGAATTAGTGAGAAATGAAGGAAATGGCTCTTTACCAATAGAGAACATTGCATATAATAAAGTTTCAAAAGGCTTATCTTTAGAGCCATCTCCAGTTTCGTCTGATCCAAATACAGAAATATACATACAGTTACTTTCTCTAACATCATCCATAATTGCAATACAATTGAAAGTTTAATACTACTAATAAATATTATAAAACATGAGAGCAATTTCTAGACTGGTACACGGCACCAAAATTACTGTTGTGTTTGACAGATAGAATAAAACCTGCTGTGTTTAAAAAAGGATAAATGAAGACATAATATTTAGTTTAAAGAAAATTAGTTTATTAAATAGTACTTCAATTTAATTCAAATTAACAAATACAAAAACCGCAATAACCCAGGTTCGAATCCTGGTCACGGCACCAAAACTACTGTTGTGTTTGACAGATAGAATAAAACATATTCAGAATTAAAGAAATTAAGAGTTTAAATAAAACATGTGTATTCACCCGGATGGGCCATCAGACAGGGGGGGGGAAAGTTCCAATCATTGGAGCTGCACAGATTTTGGAAAAACTGGTTTACTGGAAATCACCAAACTTGAAACAGGAGAGGCTTCAGCACTTTCTTGAAAAACATCAGTACTCAGGAGATCAGACCTAACAGCTACTTCTGGAACACTCGGATCTTTTTAGAACGGCCGTCCTCGTCAGAAACTACGTTCACGCAGCTCGCATAAGGAATTTTACCACGTACTTTTCTGGAGAGTTACGTCGCGAATTCCGCGATAAAAGCTTGAAAAATGCATAATTTAAATTAAAACAACTAATGAAAAAAAAGAATAACGCGAGGAACTTAACGTTCCATTAAAAGCTCGCGTGGAACATAAGTTCCATTCGAAAATAAACAACGCGCTTCTCGCGCTAACACCGACGAAGGATTTCAACAAAAAACTGAAACTGAAAAGTTCTGCGCGCGTATTTATACTTGCGGCAAAAGGGCGAGTTTAGATAAACGGCAGCAATTAAAATTCGCTTACCGAAATTAGAATTGCCAAAATAATACTCATAATTCCGAGAGCAGACGATCCGTAAAAACGCGAACCAATTAAAAAAAATCCCGAATTCCAAAGAGGCGCGAAAAACGCTTAGGTGGCGCCTTAATCGCAGTAAAGGGCCCGCGAAACAAAATTCCGAAAATGGCCGCAACTGAAATTTTTGAATTACAGTGAGACATGGAAATAACTTGAAACTGTAGAACAAACGGGATTTCTAACCAAAATGGGAAAATGAGACATCAAATTAAAGGGAATTTTAAGGGGAATCAAATAAATAAATAATTTTTAAAATTTACAAATCAAAAGTAATATTAATTTAAGGAATGGAACATTTTTAGCTAAGAATATTATAAAGAAAATTAATTTAGAAGATTAAAAATATTCTAATTAAAGAATAAATGAAAAAGCCAATAAATATTATTTAAATATTACCAAATTAAGAATATTGAGCCAGGGAAAAAGAAATAAAAGTAAATTTTCAAACCTCCAAATTACATACATTCTAAAGCAACCCAACACCATCCATCTTGACGCCCAGATGCCATCTTGACTCCCAGATGCCATCTTGACTCCCAGCGGCCTTCTTGACTCCCAGTGGCCACCTTGACTCCCAGTGGCCATCTTGATTCCCAGATGAAGCGATGGCAATATATGGCGAAAAGAAAGTACTTTCTCGTCCTTTTCTCGGTATCTCAAGAAAATCAAAACATTCTAGCCTACTTTCATGAATGATTAAACAATTGTTTTAAAGCAGAAGCACCTATTTTATAGTCAAATTGCGTATCAAATATCCGCCATGTAACATGCACGCGTCATTGAAATAGCCCAGGCAGGCGATAATTGACTGGACGATAGGAGTCAAAATGGCGGTTGCGTCAGCCTGTATATTTAAGAGCCTTCACCCTTGAAATACGTCGTTGCTTTTCTGATGAACTGTCATAAACTACATCGGATACATGAAAAGAAAATTTTCAGTACACTCAAACGTCTCCTGAACCACTTGAACGATTTTGATAATATTTTTAAGGCAATGAGGCTCGGTCCAGGGATTATTCTGATATGTAAAGAAAGAATTCCAAAATTCGCTTGCAAGCTAAATATTTCCGCACAATGTAATTTGGTGCAACTTTTTTCAAGCATAGCGACTAAAAACAAGACATGTTTTAATATATTTTTATTCTCCTACTCCTCCCCGTGGAATTGCGTGTTTTGTCGGTCTGTAATAACCGCTGAATAAACAACGATGGAATTACAATTTCAGGAAACCAAATTTTAATACTCAGAGATATCAAAATGATTACAACAGAAGGGGTGGTGAATAATACCAAAGAAAAGAGTGGTTGGATGAATATAACAGAGCAGAGAAAAGGGATAATTCGCAAAGACAATGCAGGAATTTAAACTAAAGAGGGGGGATTGCAGAGAAATATACACATGAACTATTACAAAACCGACGGCAATCTCCTAAATTACCAATCAATAAAAATCCTGTTAGAGAAAATATTAGAGAGCAGTGCACAAAATATTAGAAGAAATATTAGAGAAAGGGAGAAAATTAAAGATAAAACAGAACTAATTACTTCAGTGGGAAAGGAGAGCATTTCGAAATTGCCCGCAGTGAGTTTAAAATTCCATGAGACAGATACAGATATTCTATTAGATTCAGGCGCGTCAATTTCGGTCTTAGCAAATAACATTTTTGAGAAAATAAAGGATAATGTTCCACTAAAATATGTTTCACGAGCAGTTACAATTACCACGTTATCGAGCCGTAACATAGATTATATATACCAAAACCGTCGAAATTACTTTCAAAATTAATAATCAGAAATTCAAGCACATTTTTTTTATCACCAGGTCACACTTTCCGTACAAGTACCAGGGCATTCTAGGGTACGACCACATAAAAAAAACAGGAGAATTTTAGATACAGATAACAACATGCTTAAAATAGGAAATTCCACTCAACCCTCAAAATCAAACACGGGAGGGACAAATACATAACATTGTAGAGAAAGCTAATGTCACTAAAACAAATAGAAAGGTGCACTTAATGCCTAATCCAACAAAATCTTAGTTATTCCAGAAAATAAAATACAAGAGGGTACAGAAGTATTATTTGAACCAGTAGGTAACCTATAAAGTGAATAACTGTTAGAATGATATTTAAACACCCGGACTCTTCTGTGGCTGATCATGACGTGTAACGAGCGCATGGAAGCTACCCTTGGAAAGGGGTGTGGCTATTGCTTCTTCCTTTGCAAACGACAATGATTGGATGTGAGGCATGACGTTTCGCAATGACGTGTACAGTCATGATGTGGGTGAATGGGTCCGCCATTTTGAGTCAAACGAAGTGCTATTTTCGCAGAAAATATTAACTTTATGTAATTCTAAATAATTTGAGCGATTTTTCAAGAATAACTTGACATTCACCTAACTTTATACACTAGTAATGACTATTTAAACTTAGTAGTTACTAAGCAGTAAGTGAAGTAGATCTGGCATCAATATGGCGAAGCATACGTTTGCGTATTTGGGGGGTTTTAGAAGGAATAAATCGGATTTCGCTTTGGTAATCATCTGTTACTTGAGAATCTTTTTTACATGTGTTGTTAGAAGAATGCTAGTTTCGAGAGTGTTTCAAGAGCGTTAAATTCCCTGTCATTAAAAAAAAGAGTGTTAGTTTCCCTGCCTTTGAAAGGCTTAAATACTAATAAGACTATACAAATCTGAAATTTCAACAAATTCGAGTTTTAATAATACGAAATACTAAAAATTAGAGTTCTAGTTTTTCACATAATGCATCTATAAAAAACATTTCACAGCAATATGTGAATATGTTCTTAAAAGTTATCGTACCCCCGACTCAAACATACATACATATACATATATACACAGTTTTACATCTTTCCAAAAGTGTTCGAAGTGTATTTAGGTCTTAAAACATGCTTATCTTGCAAAATCTAAAATTCAAAAATTTTCGTGAAAACAATGACCCTTTTCATACAATAGTGTAAGAAGACAAACAAACATGCCACTTTCAATTAGAAACTGTTTGTAACTTATATTTTTTTCCCATTTAGCGTTCCAAACATTGAAAATGACGAATCGAATGAAAATTTCTACCATGAAGACTCTGACAAGGATCGCTCCGAAGTAACCACCCTCAACGGTGTCGGTCTGCATGACAGTCCAAAACTCGACAGACCCTACGTACATAGACACCATATCTTATCCCAGATCGAACTCGTCAAGGGCAAGGGCTTCTTCAGAACAGAGAAAGTGGATCAGAAGTACGAGAGAATTTCCCAGTGCATCGGTTCTTTTGGATTGGGAGATTACTTCAACTATTTGGTCGATCCTGAACAGAGCTGGGACGATATTCGCTGGATCCGAAAAACGACGAATCTCCCCTTAGTCCTTCGAGGTATCCTTACTGGTAAGTGAGATACTTTATAATGACTAAGGATGAAAATAATCAACCAGGAAGCAAAATTGCAAGGGAGAAAATAAAGGAGAAAAGCCACTTCTTTTGAAAAAATTATAAAAAATAGTTCTAGAAAATTACTGCAATAAGAATAAATAATCTGATGTGGGCAACACATGACTTTCCTTATATAATGTAATGAATTTACTACTTTTACAGTAAAAAAATAGGTTTTTCTTATAGTAGATACTAATATTCTTTCCAAGATATTGAATTTTCGACAATTAGTCATCATTTTCATTGATTTAGCGTCATTTTTATCCATTTAGCGAGATTTTCGTTAATTTGGCAACATTTCAAAAAGTCGCCAAGTTGGCGATATTCCGCCAAATTCGTCGCCAAAATCTCGCCAAGCGTTATGGACGAAGAAATAACTTATTCTTGCAGCAGATAAATGACTATAGGCGTTTAAATACAAAAGTATTACTCAAAGTATCTTTCTTTATGAATGGAACGAGCTAGATTCACGAGAATGATGTCACCCAATTTATCGCATGGTATTACATATGAAAAGTGAACATGGTTCTCAATACGAAATTTTTTTTTATTTTATATGACTTTTTGATAATTTTTTTGAAAAATGTACAATATCTCGAGAACGGTTCATGTTAGCGTTCTAAAATTTATGTCAATCGTTTACTAATGAAAAATTACATAAGAAATGTCTATTTGCATAACTTTATTAGCGGTTTTGATTTTTTGACGATTTTTTCAAAATTTCATTCGAAAATTTAGGGGGTTCTGGACATTCGATTGCGTATAAAAACAATAGGCTTCCAGTGTTTAAGGATTGTAATTTTTGTATCAAATTTTGTTCGAATCGGTCCATTTGTTCGTCAGTTATCGTCTCCACAGGCTTACTGACACAAACACACACACCACATACTTTCACACACACACACACACACACAGACATCACTTCAAAAATGTTCGATTCGTAATCAGGGATGCTTGAAACGTGCTCTCCCGTCGAAAACTCGAATTCGAATTTTCGACCCTGTCACAGTACTTTCCTTATACATTATGTATATAAGGAAAGTAACATGTCATAACAATATTGGTAAATTTAAATTTCTATGAGATAACTAGTGACATTGTAGAGTAAAAGCCCAATGTAAAGAATGCGATTTAGGAGAAAACGCTTTAGTAAAAAGCGCTTTAAGTGTTGGGACACACAAAATATATGGGGGTCATACAAAAAGTATGCATAAAGTAACTCATAAACAATATTAGCCTATTGCCGGAAAATTTTTATGAACCTTACATTTAGTAGTTTACAATACGGCAATATAACGCAATGTTCACGTGGTTTGGCGTCCTGCTGCTTCTCAGCATTTTAGACAATTGAGTAAAAATTAGAGGGGAAAATTTTATTATATCCTAATTTTTCAGTTAGCTATCAGTAAAATGAACCATTTTTCAGAATTCTGCGACTTGTCCAAGTCGCACAATTTCCAACTGAATATTAAAATCCTTTTGGAATTACATATATACGAGTAGAATCCATTTGAAATATTTAGCGACTAAAACCGACTTTTCAAACCTTTTTGTAAAGGTTTTTCATCACACAACTTTTTTATGTACAACTTTCAACGTTCGGTTTCACTCAGGCATCAATTCAATTCCTACATTTTCATATGACTTAACTTGTAACATAGGATGGCTAAACACCAGGGTGTGTGCAATATAGCCTTACTTTATCAAAGGTTTCTTTCGTTTAAATAAAATCCTGAAAATCGACTTTGTAGATTTTAAGAACACGGTTCAATAAGTGGTCATGATTTAAATTTGAATGTGCACATTTAGTTGAATGCATGCATGTGTGTTTGTGTATACGAAATGAAAGCATTAACGCTGAAATATTCTTTTTAAAATCACTAGTATAAATTTAACAACTTGCCCTGTCTCTTGTGTTTAATTTAAATTTATAATTATATGTTTTAAGGATATTTGTTAAGCATGTAGACTGTACATGTGACTGTTTATAATTTCCGACATCATTTCTTCAATACAATATTCCCGTTATAAGTTGTGATGCTATCCATTGGTTGAATATGTGCATGTGTGTGTATCCAAAAAGAGTACATTGTTTTTTTTTTATCTATTCAATGTACTTGATATTACAATCATAAAAATATACATGTAACAACTTGCCCAGTAATTTTAAAGTTGTAATTATATGCATTAAGAAAATGTATTACTCATATAAGATATACGTGAGACTGTTTGTAATTTACGGCGTCTATATTTAAATCCAATGTTCTCATTGCAGGTTGTGATGCTATTCGCGCTGTTGAAAACGGGGCAAATGCCATCATTGTATCCAATAACGGAGGCCAATCTGTTGACGGGGCCCCTGCTGCGGTATGTTATCTAATATGATATTCCTTATATGATGAACTCTTTTCCCAATTCTGCGAGATTTTGTAGTTTTTCACATATTTTATTTTTTTTTCAATAGGAGATTTCGTTCATGTTTTTGTAAAAAAAACATAAATTTTGGGAATTTTTCTAGACCGCTTTATACAGCTCATTTAAAATTTATTATATTCAAGGTTTAGTTTGTTATGGCGACAAGTTTCGAAGAACACTTATATTCTTACAACGATTACAATTCTTACAACGATTACGATTCTTACAACGATTACGATTCTAAAATCGTTGAAAGCAGAGAGGATATAATTACTGTTCTATGACATATTACTTTACTGCAGTGATACCATACAAAAACAGGAGATAAATCATGAAAAGAAGAAAAGACAGATGAGACCTTTAAACAAGGAATTTCAATATCTCAATAAGAAAACTAAAAATATTGTGCATTCGGTAAAATCGCTAAATTCAAGTGTTTGAAATGTCTTTAAAAATAAATGGCTGACTCTGAGTCATTAATTTTTGGTATATAATACATTTCAATATTCGACGCTTTAATATAATGAAAATGTTTTCAAAATTATGACTATTTTCGTGCTTTTCTCTGGGATTTTTAAACACGTCTGTTTTGCATCATTACCATCAATACACATTGAACAGAATGAACCTGAACAAACATTAACCTTTTACGCGGCCGGCTCTTAAATCTCCATCAAAACAGCCAAAGCAGACTGATTCTCAGGGATTTGATCAATACAATACGCCCTGTTCAAAACATTAGCCAGACCGATAAGACTTACAAGCCACCACAGATCCTCTCTAAAACTATTCAATCCGAATCAAACATAAATAAATAATATATGCTTGAGTGATAGATAATCTTGAGAAGAAGTAAACATTGGTTGAAACACAGAATGGGACTCGAATCATTAGATAATTACCAAAACAAGCAGTGGATGATTTGAAGGCATGCTACAAGGCGTTTATTAACACATTACAACGTAGTTAAAAAGTGTTTATGACTTTGTTCATTCTGTCGGTCTGTCTGTCTGTTCGCACGATAACTGCCGTAAAAATGACTTTATCAAAATGAAATTTTAGTATGTTGTAGAGACGGTCTGTGGGATATATGGTAATGCAAATGAATATTATCACTCAATTAATTTTGGATTGAACCAGGGTTGTAAGTATGAAATACGTTGAATCCTGTGGGACCTAACTTTTCAAACGCTTTTTAAGCAAAGTTAAAATTAACAAGTTTCAAAAATTTTAGAAAATATTCAAATTATCCCATAAAATATATTAAAAAAATGTCAGCAAAATATGTTCAGTAGTATTTCAAATAAAAATTAATATAATAATTACACACATATAATATGAACAAATCACGTGACCCACTTCAAAATAAAATATGGCATCCATATTTTTTTCCCAGAGTAAAAATCGTGACTTCTAAAGTTCTCTTAAATTTATATTTAGTGTTGCATCTGTCCTAAAACCTCATTAGTTTTACGTATTTTCTGTGAACTATATTCTACGGCAAACCAATTATAATGTTTTAGAGTTTAAATGATCATCAAACTTCGATTATTTCTGCAACGAATCCTAATTTTAATGGATGCAAAATGTAAACAAGTTATTGTCAGATGAGTTGTATAAGAATTGCCGAATTATTTCCACGCAAATTTATTTAACTCTGAAGTCTGGAATAAAAGTGTATGAATGAAATATTCACTGCTTTTTACATAGAGAGCCAAACGATTTATATTTCGATGGCGTCATTTTAATAAAGTTCATTTTTTTCGATGAAGTTTTAAGTTTTCAAGTAAAATAAATTATTGTAATTCTGCGATAATTAAAGAAATATCACCCGTGAATGTATCGCAATTTAGAGATATCTAAATAAAATTGCATTTTTGTTGGAAAGTGTTTCATAATCAATGCTTTATGCATAATTGAGATTTTTCTTGCTTAATAAAAACGAAAGTTCAACGGCGTAGCGATGATGTTTGAAAATGATTCATCAGTATGTTATAAATGGTCAAATTGCAAGTTTGTTGGATAATTCAATACCAAAATTATATTTTCAGATTGAAGCCCTTTCTGAAGTACTCGAAGCTGTTGATGTTTACCAAAACGTCGAAATTTACGTCGAAGGTGGTATTCGTTGGGGCACAGACATCTTCAAGGCACTAGCTATGGGCGCTGATGCCGTCTTCATATCAAGGCCCATACACTGGGGCATGTTCCACAGCGTAAGACATCTTTGAGTATCTTTAATTAGCTGATTTTATGTAAACTATATTATTACGAAACGTATCCCCGAGAATTGTGAGTGTATACGCAGGATACAAGAATGAGTCCAAGTTTCTGGATAACTTACCTTTATGTGTTGTGGCTTATCCTCCAGCTGTCTTGACGAAGTCAGACAAGATCCATTAGACCGTTGACCCTAATGAAGTCGAGGACCAGAAGGGGGGAAGAGTATATGTCCTCTATGGAAAGTCCCAGACAGTCCAGGATGTGTTCAGGAGAAGCCTGCCTCATCGACGGTGTTCCTGCCTTGTCGGGGCGGTGAGGCTTGTGTGTACCTTTGACCCGGAGGGCTATACCGGCGGTAGCTTGCTACCGGTAGGATCTCCCAAGCCGGATAGGCCGAAGGGTAGGTGCCAGACTAAAAAGAACACCAACTCGAGCCAAGACAGACTTCTACCTATATGGTGCTCAGATCCCCGGATCAACAGAAGCTGCATTTCATCTCCTCATTATGACTTACCTTTATTTTATTCACAAACAACACCTTTATTTTATTCACACCTAAACACCTTTAAACACCTTTATTTTATTCACACACAGAGTACAATCAAACAGCACTTAAATGATCATTTCACAGAATAAGCCATATTTTTCTCAAAATGTTGAAGAAAGTAATTTCATGAAACAGCTGCTACTATTCCCAAAACATTGACAAAAATCACAGTCCAATGCAGCTCGTGTCACGTCCATCTGTCTACTACATTGCAACGAAGGGGTGAATCCTTTTTATAGTCTCTCCATAGAAGCTTCTGAAAATCTCTATATCTCAAAGAATAATCGTTCTATCGCGAAGTTTCTGGAACATTCTGGAAGTGACCAAATGTCACCAAATTTGGCGATAAATCGCCAAATCTAACAACCCTTCTTCTAGCTTGGAAATCCTGGTAACCCTGAGCTCACGTCATCCTCACATCATGCTGACTTCATATCACTGTATTTTCTTCACCTGGCCTTTGAGACAGACGAAAGAGGAAGCGTCAAACGGGAGAGAAGAAGCGTCAACATTGAGCGTTCGCAACAATGTTTTTTGTTATTTTATATTTCGGCACGATTTTGAGACATTTTTACGATTTTTGCACAAATCGGTTCCTTAGCGACTGTAAATTTTATCAAAGAATTTCCATCTTGACATCATCGGAAATATCGCAGAACATCCTTTCCAACGATAATTGAACCGAATCCTTAGGGCAATTTTTTCATGTTTGTTTTTAAATACATCGAAATTTGCATCTTTTTAGATAATCTAATGTTAATTTATTTGCATCCAAAATAGTAAAATTAGCGCAATTCTATAGTTTTTCAAAACATTGTCTGTATATCTCCGTATTCTGACAAAAAATATGAATTTAATACGGCATTTTAATTTTGATGATTTTTTAAGCGAACGCATAGAAGCAACAAACTAATTTTTCGCGATCTGCTGTTTAAACTCTCGACGTTTCTCCCTTTATTTCTGCGCATGCCTGGAAGCATGCACAGCCACGCCTTCTCTCCTGAACGTTTGTTTTTAACACTTTGCAACAAAGTTGAAAAGTGTTTATGACTTTGTTCATTCTGTCTAACTGTCTGTCTGTCTGTCTGTCTGTCCGTTAGCACGATAACTGCCGTAAAAATGACTTAATCAAAATGAAATTTTAGTATGTTGTTCAGACGGTCTGTAGAACCTATGGGAATATAAATGAATAATATCACCCAAATAGTTTTGAATTGAACCCGGGTCGAAAAAATGAAATATAGTGAGCCCTATGGGACCTAATTTTTCAAACATTTTTTAAGCGAATTTAAAATTCACAAATTGCTTCGAAAATTTTAGGTAATATTTAAATTGTTCCATAAAATATATAAAAAAAAATTCAGCGAAATATATTCAGTAGTTTTTAAAATAAAAATTAAAATAATAATTCCACCTCTTATATGAAACGATCACGTGACCATGATATGAAACAATCACATGACCCACTTCAAAATGATATATGGCATCCATCTTGTTTCAAAATCGTGATTTTTTTAAGTTCTTTTTAATTCATATTGAGTGTTGTATCCGTCCAAAAACTACTTTATTTTTGCTTAAATTCTGTGCATCTACATACTGAAACAACGCAATGACAATATATTTGAGTTTAAATGCTCATCTAAGTTTGATTATTTCTACAACTAAGCCTATTTTTCACCTATGTAAAATGTAAACAACAAAATATATAGAATGAGTTGTATTAGAATTCCTGTATTTTTTTAACACAAAATAATTTAGTCCATGGAGTCTGCATGGCTGATATGAATGAAATATTAATTGATTTCATAAAGAGAAGGACGATTTTTTTTTTGATGAAGTTTCAAGCATAGAGTTTAATTTTTTGTAGCTCCATGGTCTTAAACAAAATGTTTAAAAAAAATAAATTATTATAGTATTGTGATGAATGAGATGAATGGGAGAAAGTTATGAATGAAGTCCTGTTTTTATAGAGAGATTCAGGCGTGTTATTTTTTCTAAGACGTCATTTGAATTAATTTTAGTTGTTTTCGATGAAGTTTTCAAATATAATAAATTATCGTAGTATTATGATAATTCTAAAACTATTACCGAGGAATGTATAACATTTTAGAGATGTTTAAACCAGGCAATTTATATTTCAATGCCATCATTTGAATGAAGTTCATTTTTTTCGATGAAGGTTTAAGTTTTCAAATATAATAAATTAATGCAGTATTGTGATAAGTTTCAAAATATTACCGAGGAATGTATTGCATTTTAGACTTGTTTAAATAAAATTGCATTGAAGTTGGAAAGTGTTTCATAATCAATGCTTTAAGCATGATTGATCTTTCTTGTTTTTTCTATGACGTCATTTGAATTAATTTCAGTTGTTTTCGATGAAGTTTTCAAATATAATAAATTATCGTAGTATTATGATAATTCTAAAACTATTACCGAGGAATGTATAACATTTTAGAGATGTTTAAACCAGGCAATTTATATTTCAATGCCGTCATTTGAATGAAGTTCATTTTTTTCGATGAAGGTTTAAGTTTTCAAATATAATAAATTAATGCAGTATTGTGATAAGTTTCACAGTATTACCGAGGAATGTATTGCATTTTAGACTTGTTTAAATAAAATCGCATTGAAGTTGGAAAGTGTTTCATAATCAATGCTTTAAGCATGATTGATCTTTCTTGTTTCTTTTCACTGTTGCAAAGAGCATTTGCTGAAATGATTTAATTTTTTGTGGAGCGGTGAACTTTGGTGTACGCTACTGAGTATGCGCTTAAACTAAGTATGTCGCATCTCTTAGGGATTTGGATTGAAACTGATTTGGCGATTTGTAAAGTGAGTGGTGTTATCTGCAAATGTATTATTTAAGTAACATTATAAATTATTTTGGATTGTAGAGATTTTTTGTGAATTCATTCCATTAGTATTAGAAGATAAAATTGCAATCTTCTTTTCTCTTCCACGTTAAATACTCTTCCGATGTTTTCTTTGCTGTTTCTCGTTGACATTTTGTATTTACTGCAGTCTTTATTATTTTTCTTAACTATATTTAATCATATTTTATGTTTTTCGTTCACCAATTTTAATCATTTATCAACAGTCTCCTTTTCTGCTTCTCTTTGGTCATTTACATTTATCCCCGAACAATATTTATTCTCTTTCTCATGTTGACCATTTTTAAGTACAAGATTTTCTGTTTCACGCTGACCATTTTTTAACACTTTACAGCAAAGTTGAAAAGTGTTTATGACTTTGTTCATTCTGTCTGTCTGTTTGTCTGTCTGACTGTCCGTTAGCACGATAACTGCCGTAAAAATGACTTAATCAAAATGAAATTTTAGTATGTTGTTCAGACGGTCTGTAGGACCTATGGGAATATAAATGAATAATATCACCCAATTAGTTTTGGATTGAACCCGGGTTGAAAAAATGAAATACATTGAGCCCTATGGGACCTAATGTTTCAAACATTTTTAAGCGGATTTAAAATTCACAAATTGCTTCGAAAATTTTAGGTAATATTCAAATTGTTCCATATAATATACAAAAAATATATATAATATATAAAAATATATTCTATAGTTTTTTAAATAAAAATTAAAATAATAATTACACCTCTTATATGAAGCGATCACGTGACCATGATATGAAAAGATCACATGACCCACTTCAAAATGATATATGGCATCCATCTTGTCTCAAAATCGTGATTTTTTAATTTCTTTTTAATTCATATTGAGTGTTGTATCCGGCCTAAAACCACTTTATTTTTGCTTAAATTCTGTGCATCTACATACTGATACAACGCAAATACAATATATTTGAGTTTAAATGATTATCCAAATTTGATTATTTCTACAACGAAGCCTATTTTTCACTTATGTAAAATGCAAACAGCAAAATATGTAGAATGAGTTGTATTAGAATTGCTGTATTTCTTTAACACAAAATAATTTAGGCCATGGAGTCTGCATGGCTGATATGAATGAAATATTAATTGATTTTATAAAGAGAAGGAAGATTTTTTTTCGATGAAGTTTTAAGCATAGAGTTTAATTACTTGTAGCTCCATGGTCTTTTAAATAAAATAAATTATTATAGTATTGTCATGAAGGAAATGAATGGGAGAAAGTTATGAATGAAATGCTGTTTTTATAGAGAGAACCAGGCGTGTTACTTTTTCTATGACGTCATTTGAATTAATTTCATTTGTTTTCGGTGAAGTTTTCAAATATAATAAATTATCGTAGTATTATGATAGTTGTAAAAATATTACCGTGGAATGTATCGCATTTTAGAGATATTTAAACCAGGCAATTTATATTTCAATGCCGTCATTTGAATGAAGTTCATTTTTTTCAATGAAGGTTTAAGTTTTCAAATATAATAAATTAATGTAGTATTGTGATATGTTTTAAAATATTACCGAGGAATGTATTGCACTTTAGACTTTTTTAAATAAAATTGCATTTCAGTTGGAAAGTGTTTCATAATCAATGCTTTAAGCATGATTAATCTTTCTTGTTAATTATTCTCCAAGAGTTCTTTGTCTTTTCTGTTTCATGTTAATCATTTTTAATTATTTTCTAATTGTATTTATTATTTTTTGTTTCCAGTAGACTGTTTTTAATTATTTTCCAGCAGTATTTCTTCTTTTGTATGTCCACGTGAAACATTTTAACTATTCTCCAATAGTATTTATTATTTCATGCTTCACATTAATCATTTTTAATTGTTTACCAAAGGTATTTATTCTTTTCTGATTAACGTTTGTCATTTTTAATTATTATTCAACAGTATTTATTCCTTTTTTGTTGTTGTTGTTTCATAATTTTAGTTTTTAATTATTTTCCAAAAGTATTCAATTTATTCTTTTTTTTTCTTCATTAACTATATTATCTATTCTCCAGTGTTTATGATTTTCTGTTTCAAGTTGACCATTTCAATTATTCTTTAACAGGGCAAATGTGGAGTAAGAAGAATCCTTCAGATCTTGAGGAGAGAATTCGAAAGAACCATGGGTTTGATGGGTAAGTGCATCAAATTACTATTCTGCCATAGTTTCCCCATATTACTATACTTTCTTAACATCTCCTTTACTCACAACCAAATTTATCTCTTTGTGCAAACTAATCTCTACAAACTAGCGAACAATTCTTTGTAATAAACGTTTTGCAAATGAGCAAAATATACTAACCCTGAACATAAAACATTCAGACAAAACCAATATTAAATGATTTATGTATCTGTTACTCTCCTTTTAGTTTGAATTAGTTAAAATTTGTAGCAGCCGTGATATTCATTACTTAACAAATATCAAATGAATCTCATTATATGTTGTTATATGTAATTAATAGCACACAAAATAATTTGCTTATAATAACAATTACAATCAAAAGTGTAATACAATGACCATGGAGTTAGAAAGAAGACGATAAAACTCTTAAGGATGAAACGTTTGAAAGTGCCATAATGCTTTGAGAATTAATCGAGGTGTCGTTATTGTTGGCAAAGTAGCTGCTATTGTTCAACAGAAAAGAGTAATATTTAGTGTATGTATTTTTGATTATTTTTATATTAATGCTTCCCTAATTATGAGTATAATTAAGCAGTATTTTTTATAGTTGTAGGATAGAGTACAGAATATATAAAGATAAAAATAAATTGAAAGGTAAAATAATTTTAAATACGTAGGAATATTATTTATTGTTTCAGTTCGGCTTTTCATTGCGCTAATAATTATTTTTTTAAATGGGCAGTTTAAATAAGTATTTTAGGTCTTTTGCCATAGAAATGCATGCAATGCAGGACTACTTAGCTTATCCCAGCGCCACCTAATTTATTGTCTCAAGCGATACTGGTGTTTTCTTAATGTGAAGTTCTAACTCCTTACTTTTACCTCCACGTTAATGTTAAAAGGAATTCTTCCTCTGAAAACAGTTCTTAATAGCATTTTAAACAATTCTCTGAGTTTATACAAACTTGCAAATAAACTTTAAAAAAACGCTCAACAAAATGATGGTATGTTTACATGGTAGTCATTTTACTTCGCTTATATTTAAAATTTACATCAATTGCACTTAAACTGTCAGTGCATTTGCATTTTTGGCGACACGAAAATATCTCCATAACAAAAGAAATTAAGGCACGTATAGTACATATAATATTACAGTAGCAATGATGAAGAACAATATAAAGAACATTTAATAATAAAATAGCAATGATGAAGAGCAATGTAAAGGAAGCGAAAGTACGTGTAATAATACAGTAGCAATAATGAAGAACAATATAAAGGACATGTAATAATAAAATAGCAATGATGAAGAGCAATATAAAGTAAAGGAAAGTACATATAATAATGCAGTAGCAATGATGAAGAGCAATATAAAATAAAATACATATAATAATAAAAAATAGCAATGATGAAGAGCAATATAAAGTAAAGTAAAGTACATATATCAATACAGTAGAAATGATGAAGAACAATATAAAAGACATATAATAATAAAATAGCAATGATGAAGAGCAATATAAAGTAAAGGAAAGTACATATAATAATACAGTAGCAATGATGAAGAGCAATATAAAAGAAAATCATATAATAATAATAAAATAGCAATGATGAAGAGCAATATAAAGTAAAGTACATATATTAATACAGTAGCAATGATGAAGAACAATATAAACTAAAGAACTGTGTGATGTTAAGGAATAAAATTAAAGGTTTAGAAAGATGTTTTCCATAGTTCTACTTGTCCGCAATAAATAACTAGTATTTACAATTAATTTTGAAGGAAACACGTTCTACCCGAATTGAAAAAATTTACATTAAGTATCAATGAAATTAATTTAACATCTTTAAACAAATTTATGAACTAGTATAAAGTTAGTCATCGACATTAATAACTAATTCCTTTCAGGAACTAAACACGTTGATGAAATCACTTCCACCATGGTCGTGAGTGAAAACTACTACAGACACCGATACAGGCCTGACGATGTGGACGCCCGCAACAACCAAAGAGAAGACAGGTTGGAATGCCCATTCGGCTACGACTACGAGGAAGATTTTGAACCATCCTTGGAAGATGTCCGGGAATTGAGACCTTTGCCCAACAGAAATGGCAGGATACAAACGTATGCATATGCACCACCCGGTATCGAGATAGTTTGAAAATAGTCATTCAGGCTTGATCGTCTCCTCGTATCGTGTCAATTAAACTGTAAATTCGGTTGGGCAATATAAACTTCAATGAATACACATGTAATTTTTCTAGGACTGCTTTGTCTTTTATTTAAGTCTTTGAATAAGCTTAGCCTTAAATCATAAAATATCTCCAAAAAGAACAAATAGGATATATATATATACAGTGGCTCCCAAAAGTGTTCGTACACTTAAGAATTTCAATGAAATACTGTTCTTCTATCCATTAATAAAAATTAATATTTCAGAAGGGGATATTTTTAATAATATCTATAACTTGTTCTTAACAAAATTGCATAAAATATTTTAAAAACATAGTAAAACTTTTTTTTTGAAAAATTAATAATCAAAAAGTAACCAAAAAGTTACATCACAAAAGTCTTCGTACACTTAAAAAAAAAATCTCTACATACAGGAAATATTGTAATATTTCGGTAAATTAGTACTTAGTAGGATATCCCCTAGCATCCACAACAGCTTTTAAACGTCTGTGAATAGAGTTTACTAGTTTTTTTGTAATTTCTGCATCAATGTTCCTCCATTCTTCGATCATTACTGTTTTTAGTTCGCTTTTTAGTTTAATGTCGTGTCTTCGTACTCTAACCTTCAGTTCTCTCCAAATGTGTTTGTTCTATTGGGTTTAAATCCAGCGACTGAGGTGGTGTTTTCTGAACTTGTGGACAATTATGGAGACAACAGAAGCAGACATTGACAGACGTGTGCTTTGGATCGCGTTAACATGATAAAAAAACAAAGTTGTTTCCAATACCCAAATTTTGGGCTCATAATTTTAAATTGTCTTTTAAAATATTTAAATGAAGATCATGATTCAATATGCCATCAATAAATGCCAAATTACCTAGACCTCATACTGACATATGCACCTCCACACAAGGATACATCCACCGCCATACTTTACTGTTTCAACTAAGTTCTTGGGATTAACTTCCTCATTCTATCTTCTCCATACAATTATATGTCCATCGGAGCTAAAAATGTTAAATTTGCTTTCATCTGCAAATAACAATGATTACAATACGTTTCGGGCTTATTTATCATTGATTTTGCAAAGGGAAATCTAAGCTTTCTATTTTTTACATTTTTTTTTCGCAAAAAATTTAGGTTTTATTCAGAATCACATGGAGATGATATGAAAAAATATTGAACTTTATATTCGAAACCAATTTCAGGCGACAGCGCTTTTTTTACAAATTTTTAAAGTGTAGGAACACTTTTGGGAGCCACCGTAATACAGATATTGTTAATATATACATTAATGGAAGATGCATATATTGCATTAATAAATCTAAGCTTTTAAAAATGCGAGAACTCATATCCATATAAATTTGTCATTATTTTTAGCTGAACGATACAAAATATGTATATATAAACTTTAAATTTATGATATATTTTTTTTTTACATTGAAAATTGTAATACTGTATTTCATTTAGTTTCGAGCGATATCAAAGAAATTACGAAATTTTATTATATGCAATTATAAATATTGTGTATAAATTTTTTGAGATAAATATCTCAAAGCAGAACTTCCAAAAAAGCTGTTAATTTCAGCTTTCACATTGTTAAAATGAAATGTCTGACCTGTTTTCTGTAAGAAAAATGTACATCTAATAAATATACGTAAATTTTTGAATTTGTGCCTATCATTAATAGTCAGTCAGTACAGGAAATTATTACTAGGCATTGATGCAATCAACCATTTTACAAATTATATACTCATTATTTGACACACAATCTTTAACCGACTATGTAAGTTTGAATTTATATATCTGCCATTAAAATGTGTCGATACAAGGAATTAACACTAGCCAATGATTCAATCGATTATTTTACAGACTACATATTTATTATTAAACACGTTCTACATGAGTTTTTAAATCCGTGTCTTTATCACTAAAAGTCTACCAATCTTTATAATTCTTGCCAGAAATTGATTCACTCCATTATTTAACAGATAATATACATATTTATTACTTGGTAGATTATGTAACTTTTGGGATTTATAAATCTCTTTTTCAAAATGTGTCAGAACATGAAATTCCCACTGGATGACATTGGTTCTATAAATTTTTTGACAAATTATATATTTATTAACTTACAATACTTTCTTGAAGAAAGCAGGCATATGTCAGTTAAGTGACTGCAATTATTTCAAGGGTATTATAAACCCATTCCTCAAGCCATTGAATAGTATGCGTCAGTTTTATTGTGTATATATTCATCATTTGCAAACTGAATAAATTTTTTGATTTTTGTCTCTATCATTGAAAATGTGTCATGGAATTCTTACTAAATAACATTGATTCGATCAATAATTTGACAGATAATAAATTTATTATTTTCCCGTCAATCATTTGCCAGATTACATATTTATTACTTAACAGACTATCATTTTTACTTTATGTGCAATGCATATATCCAATTGGTACAATTCGGAAAAATATTAGTATTTAGGTACAATTAAAAAAATATAGCCTGCCCCCCCCCCCTTTTTTTTTTACTTTTCCTGCAATACATGGTAATGTATAAGGAAAGTATTGGAATCATGTCGAAATTCGCAACTCGAGTTTTCGACGGATCTACACATTTCGAGACCTTCAGAATACGAAAAAACCATTTTTAGCGTGACGTCTGTGTGTGTGTCTGTCTGTCTATGTGTCTGTCTGTCTGTGCAGATTTTGTATCCACTCTAACTAAAAAACTAATGGACCGAATTTCACAAAATTTTGTAGGTAAGTCATTTGTAAGCGGGGCTGGTGCTGATTAGTTTTGGGTACGATTCGGAATAAAAGAACCCGCCTTATTTTGCGAAATGGCCCGCAAAAGTTTGTATCCACTCTAGCTGAAAAACTAATGGACCGAATTTCACAAAATTGGGTAGATGAGCCACGTATAGGTCACCCGGTTGCTGATTAGATTTTGGTACGATTCAGAAAAAATAACCTGCCTTTTTATGCAGAATGGCCCGCAAAAATTGTCAAAATCTAAACTAAAAAGCTACGTATGCTCAAATATATCCATTAAATGCTTGTTTAATGCGTAATTTTTAACGAAGAAAAGAATAAAACCAACCCCATTACACTAGGACTAGCCGTTCTCGAGATATATTAGTTTTTTTCGTATTTTTCCACGCCACCTTTGAAATAAGTCCAGTTATCAGATGAGAACGAAAATTGAATTAAAAGTGAATTAAATTTAATTGAAATAAATAGAACGTGGATATAAGTTTGCGGGGAAAGTCATGTGCTGCCCACATCAGATTTTTACTTTCCCTGCAATACATGATAATGTATAGGGAAAGTATTGGAATCATGTCGAAAATCACAACTCGAGTTTTCGACGGATCTACACGTTTCGAGATCTCTAGAATACGAAAAAACCATTTTTAGCGTGACGTCTGTGTGTGTGTCTGTCTGTCTGTGTGTCTGTCTGTCTGTCTGCGAAGATTTTGTATCCACTCTAACTAAAAAACTAATGGACCGAATTTCACAAAATTTGGTAGGTAAGTCACTTGTGACCGAGTCTGGTGCTGATTAGTTTTGGGTACGATTTGGAATAAAAGAACCTGCCTTTTTTTGCGAAATGGCCCGCAAAAGCTTGTATCCACTCTAACTGAAAAACTACAGGACCGAATTTCACAAAATTCGGTAGATGAGTCACTTGTGAGTTACTCTGGTGCTGATTAGGTTTTGATACGATTCGGAAAAAAATAACCTGCCTTTTTTTGCAAAATGGCCCGCAAAAATCGTCAAAATCTAAACTAAAGAACTAGGTATACTCAAATATATCCATTAAATGCCTTTTTAATACGTAATTTTTAGCGAAGAAAAGAATAAGACCAACTCCATTACATTAGGACTAGCCGTTCTCGAGATATTTTAGTTTTTCGTATTTTCTCTACGCCACCTTTGAAAATAAGTCCGGTTACCGAATGAGAACGAAAATTGAATTAAATGTGAAATAAATTTAATTAAAATAAAGAAAACGCGGATATAAGTCTATAGGGAAAGTATTGGAATCATACCGAGAATCACAACTCGAGTTTTCGACGGATCTACACGTTTCAAGACCTCTAGAATACGAAAAAACCATTTCTAGCGTGACGTCTGTGTGTGTGTCTGTGTGTCTGTCTGTCTGTCTGTCTGTCTGTCTGTCTGTCTGTCTGTCTGTGTGTCTGTCTGTCTGTCTGTGTGTCTGTCTGTGTGTCTGTCTGTCTGTCTGTGCAGATTTTGTATCAACTCTAACTAAAAAACTAATGGACCGAATTTTTGGGGATAAAAGAACATGTCTTTTTTTAAGAAATGGCCCGCAAAAGCTTGAATCCACTCTAACTGAAAAACTACTGAACCGAATTTCACAAAATTCGGTAGATGAGTCACGTGTTGGTTACCCTGGTGCTGATTACATTTTGGTACGATTTGGAAAATTATAACCTGCCTTTTTTTGCAAAATGGCCCGCTAAAATCGTCAAAATCTAAACTAAAGAACTAGGTATACTCAAATATATCCATTAAATGCTCGTTTAATACGTAATTTTTAATGACGAAAATAATTAGACCAACCCCATTACACTAGGACTAGCCGTTTTCGAGATATTTTAGTTTTCCGTATTCTCTCTACGCCACCTTTGAAAATATGTCCGGTTACCGAATGAGAAAAATTGAATTAAAAGGGAAATAAATTTAATTAAAATAAAGAGAACGTTAATATAAGTCTGCAGGGAAAGTCATGTGCTGCCCACATCAGATTTTTACTTTCCCTGCAATACATGGTAATGTATAGGGAAAGTATTGGAATCATGTCGAAAATCGAACTCGAGTTTTCGACGGATCTACACGTTTCGAGACCTCTAGAATACGAAAAAAACATTTTTTGCGTGACGTCTGTGTGTGTGTGTCTGTCTGTCTGTGTGTCTGTCTGTGCAGATTTTGTATCCACTCTAACTAAAAAACCAATCGACCGAATTTCATAAAATTTGGTAGGTAAGTCATTTGTGGGCGAGTCTGATGCTGATTAGTTTTGGATGCGATTCGAGATAAAAGAACCCGTCTTTTTCTTTTTGCGAAATGGTCCGCAAAAGCTTGTATCCAATCTAGCTGAAATACAAATGGACCGAATTTCATAAAATTTGGTAATTAAGTCATTGTGGGTCACCCTGGTGCTGATTAGATTTCGGTAGAATTCAGAAAAAAAATCTGCCTTTTTTTTGCAAAATGTCCGGCAAAAATCGCCACAATCTAAAATAAAAAACTACGTATAATGAAATATATCCATTAAATGCTTGTTTAATACGTAATTTTCAACGAAAAAAAGAATAAGATCAACCCCATTACATTAGAACAAGCCGTTCTCGAGATATTTTAGTTTTCCGTATTTTCTCTACGCCACCCTTGAAAATATGTCCAGTTATCAAATGAGAACGAAAATTGAATTAAAAGTGAATTAAATTTAATTGAAATAAAGTCAATGTGGATAGAAGTCAGCAGGGAAAGTCATGTGCTGCCCACATCAGATTTTTTCTTTCCCTGCAATACATGGTAATGTATAGGGTAAGTATTGGAATCATGCCGAAAATCACGACTTTGAGTTTTCAACGGATCTACACGTTTCGAGACATCTAGAATACGAAAAAAATATTTTTAGCGTGTCGTCTGTGTGTGTGTGTGTCTGTCTGTGCAATGTATGTATCCACTCTAACTCAAAAACTTATGAACCGAATTTCATAAAATTTGGTAGGTACGTCACTTGGGTATGACCCTGGTGCTGATTAGTTTTTGGTACGATTCTTGAAAACAGAACCGCCTTTTTTTGCGAAATGACCCGTAAAAATTTCATGTATCCACGCTAACTAAAATACTAATTGACTAAATTTCACGAAATTTGATAGATAAGTTACTTGGGTGATGCTCTGGTGCTGATTAGATTTTGGTATTATTCGGTAAAGAACAACCGGCCTTTTTTTACGAAATGGCCCTCAAAAATCATGAAATCTAAAAAAAAGCTACGTATGTTCAAATATATCAATTAAATACTTGTTTTATACGTAATTTTTGATGAGGAAAATAATAAGAACAACTCTAATACTCTAGGGCTAGAAATTCTCGAGATATTTGAGATTTTTCGCATTTAGTTATGCCACTTTTAGAAAAATGTCTAATTACCAAATAAAAACAGAAATAGAATTAAAAATGCAAATTTAGTGTTATTTTGTGCAATTAAACTCAATTTAATGAATTATTAAAGAAATAAAAAAAAAAAATTTGAGTCTGCAGGGAAAGTCATGTGCTGCCCACATCAGATTTTTTTTATTATTATTCTGAATATTTAAACATTTTTTAAATGTATGTTTAAGAAAATACAATGAAGAAAAATATTTGGCCCTCCCAAAAGTTGGCATTTTCCATTTGGTCCCGTTGTCAATAACTTTGTCCATTCCTTCCCTAGAGCTTTCAAGAATGGTGTGTTCATCACCCAAGGTGCGGTGTTTCGGTAGTTATAAGAAAAGTATTGGAATCGGGTTGAAAATCGCGATAAGAATTTTCGACGGATCTACACGCTTCGAGTATCCTAGAACACGAAAAACTATTTTAACGTAACACGTGATATCTGCCAGTGTGTGTGTCTGTCTGTCTGTATGTATGTGCAATGCATATATCCAATTGGTACAATTCGGAAAAATATTAGTATTTAGGTACAATTAAAAAAATATAGCCTGCCCCCCCCCCCTTTTTTTTTTACTTTTCCTGCAGTACATGGTAATGTATAGGGAAAGTATTGGAATCATGTCGAAAATTTCAACTCGAATTTTTGACGGATCTATACGTTTTAACACCTTTAAAATACGAAAACACTATTTTTAGTATGGCGTCTGTGTGTGTGTGTCTGTCTGTCTGTGCAATGTATATATCCACTCTAGCTGAAAAACTAATGGACCGAATTTAACAAAATTCGGTAGAAAAGTCGCTTGTGGGTCACCCTAGTGCTGATTAGATTTTAGTACGATTCGGAAAAAAATAACCTGCCTTTTTTCAAAATGGCCCGCAAAAATCGTTAAAATTTAAAATAAAAAACTACGTATGCTCAAATATATCCATTAAATGCTTGTTTAATACGTAATTTTTAACGAAGAAAAAAATAAGACGAACACTATTACACTAGGACTAGCCGTTCTGGAGATATTTTAGTTTTATCGTATTTTCTCTACGCCACCTTTGAAAATAAGTCCAGTTACCAAATCAGAGCGAAAATTGAATTAAAAGTGAATTAAATTTAATTGAAATAAAGAGAACGTGGATATAAGTCTGTAGGGAAAGTCATGTGCTGCCCACATCAGATTTTTACTTTCCCTGCAATGCATGGTAATGTATAGGGAAAGTATTGGAATCATGTCGAAAATCGCAACTCGAGTTTTCGACGGATCTACACGTTTCGAAACCTCTAGAATACGAAACCACTATTTTTAGCGTGACGTCTGTGTGTGTGTGTGTCTGTCTGTGTGTCTGTGCAATGCATGTATCCACTCTAAATAAAAAACTAATTTCATAAAATTTCAAAATAATAATTTCAAAATAATAACTAATTTCATAAAACCAAATTTCATAAAATTTGGTATGGAAGTCACGTGGGTGAGACCCTGGTGCTGATTACATTTTGGTAGGATTCGTAAAAACAGAACCCGCCTTTTTTGGCGAAATGTCCCGTAAAATTTTCATGTATCCACACTAGCTAAAATACTAATTGACCAAATTTTACAAAATTTGGTAGATAAGTTACTTGTAGGATGATCTGGTGCTGATTAGATTTTGGTACGATTCGGAAAAAAAATAACCTGCCTTTTTTTGCGAAATGGCCCACAAAAATAGTCAAAATCTAAAATTAAAATCTACGTATGCTCAAATATATCCATTAAATGATTTTTTATACGTAATTTTTAATGAAGAAAAGAATAAGACCAACCCCATTGCACTATGGCTAGCCGTTCCCGAGATACTTTTGCTTTCTCGTATTTTCTCTACGCCACCTTTGAAAATAAGTTCAGTTACCAAATGAGAACGAAAATTGAATTAAAAGTGAATTAAGTTTAAATAAAATAAAGAGAACGTGAATATAAGTCTGCAGGGAAAGTCATGTGCTGCCCACATCAGATTTTTTGGATTTGTGCCCTTAAAAATCGTGTCAGTACATGGGATTTTCACTAGACGACATTGCTTCGATCAATTATTTGGCATATTAATTATTTATTATTTGACATATTAATTATTTATTATTTAACATATTAAATATTTATTATTTGTCAGTCAATGAATAGTGTAATAAACTAAGTGTTCGAATTTGTGTCTATTAATATAAGCCTGTTATCATTAAGGATTATCGCGACAAAGGGTTATCACTAAAGATTGATTCAATTATTTGATAGATAACATAATCAAATATGTAGAAAAACAATGAATTGGCAAACTATGTGGATTTTTAAAGTTGTGTCTAAAGTGCACTAATATATGGAACATACTTTCATATGGATATACCTCTTTAGATGTTGTTTTGATCAACTATTTCACAAAATGCATGATTATTATTTATCAGACTAAGAAGTTTTTAAAGTCGTGTTTCTATTGCTAGAAAAGCTCAATAGATGTAATTCTCACTATGCAGAGATTCAATCAATTATTTGGCACACTCACATCTGAACACTGGATTATTCAAAATATTATTTTTTGTATAATATGCTACAATACCCGGTGTTGTCCGGAATTAAAGATGCAAACTACTGATTAAAATTACACAGGAACATACAAAAATCCAAAGGATGTTATTTGGTTTTCGAGAAAATCAAATAATGTTTCAACAATACGCCCACTTGCAACAAAAAGTGAAAAAAAAAGAAAGAAAATTATATTTGTGCACACACTGTGAACCCATAATCTCTGCGATTTTTTAATAGTTCTTAATTGCACTATCTTTATTGTAGTAGTTCTCAACCATGTAGCTGCGCAGGCACAGTGGTTGCTACGGGCCCTACGCACAATGTTACATGAAACGTTTTTGCATTTAAAGGGGCGTTTTTGCTGGTAACCCTACGCCCCGAACACCATCAAATCTATCATAAAAAGATTCACTTCTTATGGATAAAATTTAATAATTATCATTAATTACAAAATTATTAAAAATTAACTTTCTAATCTGCGGAATTTCTTCAACACGAGCAACCATAGAATAATACGAATGTCTTAACAACAACAAACCCCAACTTTGACCAAATGCGCATGCGCCAACGGGTAAAAATTTCCCCTTTAATGACCACTTTAATGAGTTTTGATAAACATTGGTGATTCACGATTACCATATAAAAATCATAATTAATGAACTTATGACCCCCAGAAACCCATTTACGTTTTTGAGTAGTGTTCAACTTAGCTGCTGTTAAAACATCCGATGTATATTATCTGTGCATTTTTTCATATCGAAATTTTAGAATCGATCACGTCTTCAAAACACAAAAAGCTTATTGTTCCCCAATTATTTTTAAAGTATGAAGCAATGATATGTCGTATTCGGTTAAAAGCTCGTTGAAAAGATCATTCTTTGGTATTTCTGATAGTAGTGAAATGAAGTTTTTGTGATAATATTTTCGATCGCAAAGGAACCGATTTGTGTGAAAATTGCTCCAGATCTGCACTCCATAAAACAGGGATGCACAGACCGCGTCCCTCCTCACCATGCATTATTTTAACTTTAACAAGTCACTCGACAGATAATTTTTAAAAATTGCACATGCGCACAAAGTAGATGTGGCGCCAGGCGTGACACGCGGGCGGGCCGGAGGCAATGGTTATTCTGTTGTTAATGCGTTCGCTATCCGTATGGTTTTACGTTGCATTGTATTTTTTAGTGTGTTTGAATTGTTGGCTATAAAGATAAATAATTATTACTTTCCTTATATACATAATGTATAAAAGAAGTATTGTGACGGGGTCGAAAATTCGAATTCGAGTTTTCGACGGGAGAGCACGTTTCAAGCATCCCTGATCACGAATCGAACATTTTTGAAGTGATGTCTGTGTGTGTGTGTGAAAGTATGTGTGTGTGTGTGTGTGTGTGTGTGTGTCAGTGAGTCTGTGGCGACGATAACTGATGAACGAATGGACCGATTCGAAAGAAATTTGGTACAAAAATCACAATCCGTAAACACTGGAATATACGCAATCGAATGTTCAGAACCCCCCTAAATTTTCGAGTGAAATTTTGAAAAAATTGTCAAAAAATCAAAACCGCTAATAAAGATACACAAATGGACATTTCTTATGTAATATTTCATTAGAAAACGATTGACATAAATTTTAGAACGTTAGCATGAACCGTTCTCGATATATTGCACATTTTTAAAAAAAATTATCAAAAGGTTATATAAAATAAAAAGAAATATTTCCTATTGAGAAACATGTTCACTTTTCATATGTAATACCATGCGATAAATTGGGGACATCATTCTCGTGGATCTAGCTCGTTCCATTCTTGAAAAAATATACTTTGAGTAATACTTTTGTATTTGAACGCCAATAGTCATTTATCTGCTGTAAGAATAACTTATTCCTCCGTCCATAACGCTTGGCGAGATTTTGGCGACAAATTTGGCGAAATGTCGCCAACTTGGCGACATTTTTAATTGTTGCAAAATTAACAAAAATCTAGCCAAATTGATAAAAATGACTCTAAATCAATGAAAATGACGACTAATTGAAGAAAATTCAATATCTTGGAAAGAATATAAGTATCTACTATAAGAATAACATTTTTTGCAACTGTAAAAGTAGTAAATTCATTACATTATATAAGGAAAGTCATGTGTTGCCTACATCAGATTTTTATTTAATGTGTTTCGGCCAGCCATTAAGCACCTATTGTTTGTCTACTTACGATAATCGTTTAATAATAATGTTAACAAATTTTATAATTAGTCTATTTGTCATATGGGTATTTTATTTTTGTAGGTGTGGTTGGCTACAATTAATTATCAGGCCTTAGGAAAGGTAACAAATAAATTCTATAATGGATAAATTAGGGTCAAATTCAAGCAGGAAACGCAAAATAAGTGATGAAAAACGGCAGTTTCAGGATAGCTGGCTCGAAAAATATTGTTTTGTGCAGTCGTTTAACAATATTGTGTGCTTGACTTGCAAAAATGCTGTAGCCGTCCCAAAACAATACAATATAAGGAGACACTATGCATTCTACATTTTCAAATCTATCTGAAGAACTGCGTAAACAAAAGGTTTCATTTTTTAAACTAGAATTTTGCAGGTCAGCAAGTGGTGTTTACAAAACCTATTTGGAAATTGAGACAGATTTGGAAATCTAAGATTTGGAAAATGCAACAGAAATAAGTTTTGAAATATTTCGCCTTATAGCATAAAGGTGCCGACCATTTACAGACGGATTATTATTTTTTTTCCGATTTAAATAATAAAGAAATTGATATAAAAGAAAATTTTATAACCATTATTATACCATTTTAGAGCTTTCATTATAGTATATATTGATTATTGATTATTTTTACGGCAGTTATCGTGTTAACGGACAGACAGACAGAATGAATGAATAAAGTCATAAACACTTTTCAACTTTGTTGTAAAGTGTTAATAAATGGATATAGAAATATATTTTATAAATGAACGGTTTGATTATTTATAATGATATTAATTACGAACTGAGTATATCACTTTCATTTATTTTGACTAAGAGTTTTCAAACTTATATATTGTGTTTAGCCAAAAAACTCATTTAGCCTATTGTTGAAACAGAATAAGTGTAGAACGGGTATAAGTCTAGTACAAGTTTTGTGTTTTCATTTAGTATATACAAACGGAATCAAGATGGTTTATTCTTCAGATCTGTAAATTCCGATATACGAATTTGGCGAGATAACGTAATTGGCCACTTTTCTTAAACATTGCCAAATTGACGGAAATGTCATCAAATTGATAAAATCGACTCTAAATCAATGAAATTAATTTTGTTTCGTTAGAAGAGCGTACTGAAATTATATTTCGGTAGCATTTGTTTATCAGTTCAACCGTTCTACTTAGTAACACATTTAGCAAATTTTTAAATTGCCGTCAAATTGATAAAAATATTTGCAAATTCTTAAAAATATATTCTTCTTCGACCAACCTACCAGAAAGATATAAATTATCTGTTTGGACGGCCGGGAAGTGCCCCCAATTTAAACCATAACCCAGTGGGGGGGGGCATCCATAGGAACCGTACCGTCCTTCCCCGACCACCAACCTTTCGGAAGGACTTACGAACCCACATGTTTAACGTAATCGTACTCCAGGTGAACACGACAGCAGCTTTGGCAGTGACCGGAATCGAACCCGGGCCGACCAAGTGCAATTCCCTCGCGCTAACCACTGGATTGTCATGCTCCCATTAAAATATCTTGAAATTGATAAAATTGCACTAAATCAATGAAATTAATTGTGTTTTGTTAGAGGATAGTATTGTCATATACCCTCATACGTAATTTATAATCTATATATAATCGCGAAGTATGTTTTCTGTCATTTCACGTTTAAAACGTCTCAGTGTGGAGCACCTCAATTTAATAAAAATTTTTAAAAAATTCGATTTTTTCCATGTATTTTATTGAATAATTGTCCTGTGTAGAAAAATTCAAGCCTCCATCGCAATTAAAATAAGGTATTTATCATTTAATCGTCAAATCAAACATTTTTTGTGTGTGGCAAACCCTAAAGTAGCAAATATTGAAAAACTAAAATTACACACTTTCCTTTTTTCAAACTGTACACCCATACATCAAATTTGATGTCTCTATCTTATCACAAAGTTTGCTTTTCTATCGTTTCACATTTCGAACATTTTGATGTGGAGCAGCATCTCTACAGAACATAATTGAAAAATTCGATTTTTCCAGAGGGTTTTATTGCACCATTGATCCGTGTACGAAATTGCAGGACTCTATCTCGCTTAAAATAGTCGTTCTTCATTTATTCGGAAAATCGAACATGTTAACTTGCAGCACCCTTAGGTACCAATATATGGAAAACTAAAATGGTGAACTTTCTTTTTTTCTAACTATCCACCATTACATCTAATTGAAAGTCTCTATTCCATCTCGAAGTATGTTTTTCTATCATTTTACCTTTCGAACGGTTTTGTGCGGAGCAACCACTCCCTTAAATAACATTCTTGAAAACATCCATTCTTCTTGGGGTTTTCATCACATGATTGTCCCATAATCAAACATTTTGGAGCACAAAATACCCTAAAGTGAAAAATAGTGGAGAACTGAAACTGTACACTTTCTTCATTTCAAATGATCTACACGTACACCAAATTTGACATCTCCATCTCATCCTGAATCATGTTTATTTTATTATTTTACATTTCGACAATTTTTCTCTGAAGCACCCCTTTAAACGAACATTTATGAAAAACTCTATTAATCCTGGGTGTGTTCTTAACCCCATTAGCCCATATACCAAATTTCAAACCTCTATCAAATTTTAAAGGAATCGTTTCTCCTTTATTCGACAAATCCAAAATTTTGATGTGCGACACCTCCTTAAGTAGAAAATATTAGACAAGAAAGATCAATCATGCTTAAAGCATTGATTATGAAATACTTTCCAACTTCAATGCAATTTTATTTAAACAAGTCTAAAACGCAATACATTCCTCGGTAATATTTTAAAACTTATCACAATATTTTATTAATTTATTATATTTGAAAACTTAAACCTTCATCGAAAAAAATGAACTTCATTCAAATGTCGGCATTGAAATATAAATTGCCTGGTTTAAACATCTCTAAAATGCGATACATTCCTCGGTAATATTTCTAAAACTATCATAATACTATGATAAAACTTCAATGCAATTTTATTTAAACAAGTCTAAAACGCAATACATTCCTCGGTAATATTTTAAAACTTATCACAATATTTTATTAATTTATTATATTTGAAAACTTAAACCTTCATCGAAAAAAATGAACTTCATTCAAATGTCGGCATTGAAATATAAATTGCCTGGTTTAAACATCTCTAAAATGCGATACATTCCTCGGTAATATTTCTAAAACTATCATAATACTATGATAATTTATTATATTTGAAAACTTCATCGAAAACAACTGAAATTCATTCAAATAACGTCATAGAAAAAATAACACGCCTGGATCTCTCTATAAAAACAGCATTTCATTCATAACATTTTCCCATTCATTTCATTCATAACATTTTCCCATTCATGTCATTCATCACAATACTATAATAATTTATTTTATTTAAAAATTAAGACCATGGAGCTACAAGTAATTAAACTCTATGCTTAAAACTTCGTCGAAAAATATCGTCCTTCTCTTTGTAAAGTCAATGAATATTTCACTTATATCAGCTATGCAGACTCCATAGGCTAAATAATTTTGTGTTAAAGAAATACAGCAATTCTAATACAACTCATTCTACATATTTTGCTGTTTACATTTTACAGAAGTGAAAAATAGGCATATATTTTTATTGCGTTGTTTCAGTATGTAGATGCACAGAATTTAAGCAAAAATAAAGTGGTTTTAGGCCGGATACAACACTCAATATGAATTAAAAAGAACTTCAAAAATCACGATTTTGAGACAAGATGGATGCCATATATCATTTTGAAGTGGGTCATGTGATCTTTTCATATCATGGTCACGTGATCGCTTCATTTAAGAGGTGTAATTATTATTTTAATTTTTATTTAAAAAACTACTAGATATATTTCGCTGATTTTTTTTATATATTTTATGGAACAATTTTAATATTAACTTAAATTTTCGAGGCAATTTGTGAATTTTAAATCCGCTTAAAAAATGTTTGAAAAAATAGGTCCCATAGGGCTCAATGTATTTCATTTTTTCAACCCGGGTTCAATCCAAAATTAATTGGGTGATATTATTCATTTATATTCCCATAGGTCCTACAGACCGTCTGAACAACATACTAAAATTTCATTTTGATTAAGTCATTTTTACGGCAGTTATCTTGCTAACGGACAGAAAGATAGACAGACAGACAGACAGAATGAATGAACAAAGTCATAAACACTTTTCAACTTTGTTGTAAAGTGTTAAAAATAGAGACTCCAAATATTAACACTTCACATCAAATTCTGAATTTTAAATTTCTTGTATTATGTAATCAGTACGAAGAACGGACATACTGCTAGTCTATTATAAAATACCACACAACTAACAATATTATTAAAATAATTTTTAAAATATTTGTAGGAAACTGAATAATTTATAACAACATATTAAGTACACTAGGTAAATTCAATGAATGACAGGAGCTAACCTGATAAAATATACTTTTTAAACATTGAATGATTTTAAATACTTTACAATTATTTAACAAAGCTTAATTTTACAAGTGCCTAGGCAGTTTTCCTAATTAATGTGACAACAATAAAATTTTAAAACAAACTAAGAAAACTCTAAAAGGTTTGTTGACGTTATAATTGAATATAATAGAATATGAGAATTGAATATAATAGAATATTCTCCAGACATTGGGTGTGCCGCACGGCGATTTCTATCTGAGACTAAGCAAATTTTGCCATGTAAGGAAATGAATACAAATTCCCATTATATGTAAATAATATTTACATTTTACCTTAAATATTTTTTATTTAATCTTTCAATTCGTTTTGCAGTTGAAATCTAATCTAAAGAAATTCTGGCTTAATATGTTTTATCAACGTTTATGGCGCATTATTACTTTCCTTACATACATAATGTATAAGGAAAGTATTGTGACGGGGTCGAAAATTCGAATTCGAGTTTTCGACGGGAGAGCACGTTTCAAGCATCCCTGATCACGAATCAAACATTTTTGAAGTGATGTCTGTGTATGTGTGTGTGTGTGTGTGTGACAGTGTGTGTGTGTGTGTGTGTCAGTGAGTCTGTGGAGACGATAACTGACGACCGAATGGACCGATTCGAACGAAATTTGGTACAAAAATCACAATCTATAAACACTGGAAGCCTATTGCTTTTAAACGTAATCGAATGTTCAGAACCCTCCTAAATTTTCGAGTAAAATTTTGAAAAAATCGTCAGAAAATCAAAACCGCTAATAAAGTTACGCAAATAGACATTTCTTATGTAATGTTTCATTAGAAAACGTTTTACATAAATTTTAGAACGCTAACATGAACCGTTCACGAAATATTGCACATTTTTCAAAAAAATTATCAAAAAGTCATATAAAATAAAAAAATCTGATGTGGGCAACACATGACTTTCCTTATATAATGAAATGAATTTACTACTTTTAGAGTAAAATAAATAGGTTTTCCTTCTAATAGATACTAATATCCTTTCCAAGATATTGAATTTTCGACAATTAGTCGTCATTTTCATTGATTTAGCGTCATTTTTATCCATTTGGCGAGATTTTCGTTAATTTGGCAACATTTCAAAAAGGCGCCAAGTTGGCGACATTCCGCCAATTTCGTCGCCAAAATCTCGCCAAGCGTTATGGACGAAGAAATAAGTTATATATATATATATATATATATAACTTATTAGATATTGAATTTTCGACATATATTATATAACTATTATTATATATTTATATATTATATAACTTATTAGATATTGAATTTTCCTCAATTAGTCGTCATTTTCATTGATTTAGCGTCATTTTTATCTATTTGGCGAGATTTTCGTTAATTTGGCAACATTTCAAAAAGTCGCCAAGTTGGCGACATTCGGCCAACTTCGTCGCCAAAATCTCGCCAAGCGTTATGGACGAAGAAATAAGTTGTTCTTACAGCAGATAAATTGGCGTTCAAATGCAAAAGTATTACTCAAAGTATCTTTTTTCATGAATGGAACGAGCTAGATCCACGAGAATGATGTCACCCAATTTATCGCATGATATTATATATGAAAAGTGAATATGTTTCTCAATAGGAAATATTTTTTTTCTATTTTATATGACTTTTTGATAATTTTTTTGAAAAATGTGCAATATCTCGAGAACGGTTCATGTTAGCGTTCTAAAATTTATGTCAATCGTTTTCTCATGAAAAATTACATAAGAAATGTCTATTTGCGTAACTTTAATATTGGTTTTGATTTTTTGACGATTTTTTCAAAATTTCATTCGAAAATTTAGGGGGGTTCTGAACATTCGATTGCGTATAAAAACAATAGGCTTCCAGTGTTTACAGATTGTGATTTTTGTACCAAATTTGGTTCGAATCGGTCCATTCGTTGGTCAGTTATCGTCTCCACAGACCCACTGACACCCACACACACACACACACACACACACACACAGACATCACTTCAAAAATGTTTGATTCGTGATCAGGGATGCTTGAAACGTGCTCTCCCGTCGAAAACTCGAATTCGAATTTTCGATCCCATCACAATACTTTCCTTATACATTATGTATATAAGGAAAGTAAAAATATATATTTACTATTGAGAAACTTGTTCATTTTTCATATGTAAATTCCATGCGATAAATTTGGTGGCATCATTCTCATGGATCTAGCTCACTCCATTCATGAGAAAAGATACTTTGAGTAATACCTTTGTATTTGAACGCCAATAGTCATTTATCTGCTATATGAATAACTTATTTCCCCGTCAATATAGCTTGGCGTGATTTTGGCGAGGAATTTAGCGAAATATCGCCAACTTGGCGACTTTTTGAAATGTTGTCAAATTAACGAAAATCTCGCTAAATTGATTAAAAGGACGCTAAATCAATGAAAATGACGACTAATTGTCGAAAATTCAATATCTTGGAAAGAATATAAGTATCTACTATAAGAAAAACCTATTTTTTTACTGAAAAAGTAGTAAATTCATTGTATTATATAAGGAAAGTCATGTGTTGCCCTCATCAGATTTTTTATTTTAGCGCAAGAATAAATCTCGTACCTTCTACTCCACTACAGGTTAGGTGTTCGTCCACTAACTCTCCTCATCTATACTTTTCATTCAACAAGTTTGAAAATCTTGGCAATAGTTCTGTGTCTCATTCATTTTTACAGCTGACAATTTTTGAAAATCTCAACATGGCCGTTATTTTTTGGACGATTGTTTTTATCAGATATCAGTATATTTTACAGATTTTTAATACGTCATTTGTAGTTTTTGAATAGTCATTGAGGTTTCTTAAAATTTGAAAATTTTGAATTTTATCATTTTTAACACTTTATAACAAAGTTGAAAAGTGTTTATGACTTTGTTCATTCTGTCTGTCTGTCTGTCTGTCTCTCCGTTAGCACGATAACTGTCGTAAAAATGACTTAATCAAAATGAAATTTTTGTATGTTGTTCAGACGGTCTGTAGGACCTATGGGAATATAAATGAATAATATCACCCAATTAGTTTTGGATTGAACCCGGGTTGAAAAAGTGAAATACATTGAGCCCCATAGGACCAAATGTTTCAAACATTTTTTAAGCGGATTTAAAATTCACAAATTGCTTCGAAAATTTTAGCTAATATTCAAATTATTCTATAAAATATATAAAAAACAAGAAAGATCAATCATGCTTAAAGCATTGATTTTGAAACACTTTCCAACTTCAATGCAATTTTATTTAAACAAGTCTAAAATGCAATACATTCCTCGGTAATATTTTGAAACTTATCACAATACTGCATTAATTTATTATATTTGAAAACATAAACCTTCATCGAAAAAAATGAACTTCATTCAAATGACGGCATTGAAATATAAATTGCCTGGTTTAAACATCTCTAAAATGTTATACATTCCTCGGTAATAGTTTTTGAATTATCATAATACTACGATAATTTATTATATTTGAAAACTTCATCGAAAACAACTGAAATTAATTCAAATGACGTCATAGAAAAAATAACACGCCTGGATCTCTCTATAAAAACAGGATTTCATTCATAACTCTCTCCCATTCATTTCATTCATCACAATACTATTATAATTTATTTTATTTAAACATTTTGTTTAAGACCATGGAGCTACACAAAATTAAACTCTATGCTTGAAACTTCATCGAAAAGAATCGTCCTTCTCTTTATGAAATCAATTAATATTTCATTCATATCAGCCATGCAGACTCCATGGACTAAATTATTTTGTGTTAAAAAAATTCAGGAATTCTAATACAACTCATTCTATATATTTTGCTGTTTACATTTTACATAGGTGAAAAATAGACTTAGTTGTAGAAATAATCAAATTTAGATAAGCATTTAAACTCAAATATATTGTCATTGCGTTGTTTCAGTATGTAGATGCATAGAATTTTAGCAAAAATAAAGTAGTTTTAGGACGGATACAACACTCAATATGAATTAAAAAGAACTTAAAAAAATCACGATTTTGAAACAAGATGGATTCCATATATCATTTTGAAGTGGGTCATGTGATCGTTTCATATCATGGTCACGTGATCGTTTCATATAAGAGGTGTAATTATTATTTTAATTTTTATTTAAAAAACTACTGAATATATTTCGCTGAATTTTTTTTTATATATTTTGTGGAACAATTTGAATATTATCTAAAATTTTCGAAGCAATTTGTGAATTTTAAATCCGCTTAAAAAATGTTTGAAAAATTAGGTCCCATAGGGCTAAATGTATTTCATTTTTTCGACCCGTGTTCAATCCAAAACTAATTGGGTAATATTAATCATTTATATTCCCATAGGTTCTATAGACCGTCTGAACAACATACTAAAATTTCATTTTGATTAAGTCATTTTTACGGCAGTTATCGTGCTAACGGACAGACAGACAGACAGAATGAACAAAGTCATAAACACTTTTCAACTTTGTTGTAACGTGTTAAAAATTCAGCAAAATATATGCAGTAGTTTTTAAATAAAAATTAAAATAATAATTACACCTCTTATATGAAGCGATCACGTGACCATGATATGAAAAGATCATGCGATCCACTTTAAAATAAAATATGGCATCCATTTTGTCTCAAAATCGTGATTTTTAAGTTAGTTTTAATTCATATTGGTGTTGTATTGGTGTTGTATTCGTCCTAAAACCTCTTTATTTTTGCTTAAATTCTGTGCATCTACATACTGAAACAACGCAATGACAATATGTTTGAGTTTAAATGATCAATTTGATTATTTCTACAACGAAGCCTATTTTTCACTTATGTAAAATGAAAACAGCAAAATATGTAGGATGAGCTGTATAAGAATTGCTGTATTTTTTTAACGCAAAAGTATTTAGCTCATGGAGTCTGCATAGCTGATATGAATGAAATATTCATTGATTTTACAGAGAGGACGATTTTTTTCTATGAAGTTTTAAGCATAGAGTTTAATTACTTGTAACTCCATGGTCTTAATTTTTAAATAAAATAAATTATTTTAGTACTGTGATGAATGACATGAATGGGAAAATGTAATGAATGAAATGCTGCTTTTATAGCGAGAGCCAGGCGTGTTATTTTTTCTATGACGTCATTTGAATGAATGTCAGTTGTTTTCGATGAAGTTTTCAAATATAATAAATTATTGTAGAATTATGATGATTTTAAAAATATTACCGAGGAATGTATCGCATTTTAGAGATGTTTAAACCAGGCAATTTATATTTCAATGCCGTCATTTGAATGAAGTTCAGTTTTTTCGATGAAGGTTTAAGTTTTCAAATATAATGAATTAATGTAGTATTGTGATAAGTTTTAAAATATTACTTAGAAATGTATTGCATTTTAAAGATGTTTAAATAGAATTGCATTGAAGTTGGGAAGTGTTTCATAATCAATGCTTTAAGCATGATTGATCTTTCTTATTATTTTCTGATATACATAAGAGGATAAAAATCCTTCTTAATGGATTGTGTGAAAGGTGTAGTTAGAACCTTTAACGGACGGTTAGTATTTTAACAGAATTTGGCTGGCGATTTGTCGTGCACCTTACTAACTTTATAGACTGTTTAGACTGTTAGACTGACTTTAGCATAATTTAGTTATAGACTGTTTTACTTCCCTACAATACACAGTAATGTAGATGGAAGTATTGGAATAATGTCGAAAATCGCAAATTCGAGTTTTCAATGTATCTACACTTTCCGAACCCGTGAAAACAATCTTTAGCCTGACGTCTGTCTGTGCAATGTATGCATACGCTGTAACTCTAAAACTAATCGACCAACTTTCGTAAAATTTGGTAGATAAATCACTCGTGGGTTACCCTGGTGCTGATTAGATTTGAGTACGATTCGGAAATAAAATCTGTTCGTGTTTGTCAGACTTTTCAACTTCGACAGTGTCCCTAAAACAGGTCAATTCCTATTACGAAAGAAATGTTTCTGTGTTTCAAATGCATTAGTGAATCGCGTATAAAGTAAATAAATTTCAAACGCACTCAAAATAATCCAAAGAAAGTTTATTACGTGAACTCTTACAAATGTATACAATATATGAACACATCAACTTGTTCACATTTGAGTTTTATATTTACATCAATGCGGCCTTCTGAACATTTTGTATTCTTTGCGTCAACAATCGGGAAAACCAGGTTTTATGTGCAGGGCATATTTGTTTAGATTATCAAATATAATAGATTAGTTTATAATTTTGGATGAGCTCAAGTTTTATTCGAGGAACACACAAAGGCTCACTGAAACATCGACATCTTAAGCGCTAGCTTCAAGGCTAACGCTAGCATCAACGCTAACGCTAGCATCAACACCAACGCTAGCACCAACGCTAGCGCTAGCGCTTGCACCCACATGTACGCCTGGTGAAATCAACTCAAGACTCCAGCTGTCGTCCGAGAAAATCAAGTCCACCGCATCGGATACATCCACACCAAACGCTGATGCCGATATCAATGACGAATCAACCAATGACGAATCCAAGAATGTGACACCGAGTGGTATAATGTCGACCAAGATAACCGACGACTCGGACGACAGAGAAGGAAGACTGATGCTGCTGTCGCTGCTCCAGCTGAAACTGTCAGAAGCTCCGACAATGCTGTCACTGTGACTGCTGCTGCTGCTACTGCTGCTGCTGCTGCTGCTGCTAGAACTGCTGGAACTGCTTGAACTTGAGCTTAAATATTAAATAGTTTTAATTGAAAGTCTTATAAGAATAAATGGTCAAGATAACTAATGTTCATGCATTAATTAATTGTTTATTTAAAAAAATAATTCTTAGAACATCGACGCTGAATAGTCATATAATTCTGTATTTTGGACAAAGATTTTGAAAGCATATCGTTCAGAATTAAACAATAATGCAGATTTATGTCAGATTTTACTGGCATTTGCTTTAAAATTTTCCCCACTCTTTGTTACGCCCCCCCCCCAAATATTCTAAACCAGCTATTCCAAAACTTAATTCGCCCCAGTCCCACCCCCATCCCCACCCCCTTAATGGACACATTTTTAATTGTGCCCCTCGAGTATAATATTAAATTGTATTTCCTGACAGTGCTTGCTCATCATTCAAATGCAACCCATGTATTTAATCTTCCGGGTGGTCAGAATTAAAACACCCCTACTCTGAGCTCTCTATACATCGAACTACTCAGTGTAAAGGCTTCAGAATTGTTGAACCTACTATTCAAGACATGGGGAAAGGGATTACCCGAAAAAAAATTAGTTCCAGAAACACCGATAGGTGACGCTGTACAACAGAAAGTATGCTGAAAAGACACAAAATAAGCACACAAAAAAAACATGCGATATGGAATTTTTCCTTTTTAATTTCTTTTGCTGATATGAAAAAAAGAAGATAAAAAAGTGAAGAAACTTAAACTGTCATTGTAACTGCAATTTCGCACTGTAAGCACAAAAATTTGCATAAACCCTTGGTTTGCAGCTACTATATTCTGGGCATAAAAGGGGATAAAACTGGGAAATTTTCATTCTTATCAGCGATGGTTGTCACACTGCCAGAACGCGCTTTGCTTGTGAAGCTGTTTATGGAAACAAAGGACATGTTGCAGCTGCACTTCGAGAGTTTCGTCGACATTGAACATCGACTTTCGTCGCCTTTTGCGCAAAGGACCATTACTTCCACAAGCTCTCAGGAGAATGATCGCTCGATTCCAGAAAACTGGACATCTTGGAGTTTAGCCGGATCGCGGACGCAAATCGACCCGTTCAGATGTCGTTGACGATGTTGCCAGAGCTATTGTTGAACAATCAATACATAACGTTATACGCAGCATTCCCTGCATCGATAAGGTCCTCGTGATATGAATGTTTGGTACGTTCGAATAAAATATGTTACAAATGTGTATTTTGTGTCTTTTCAGCATATTTTCTGTTGTACAGCGCCACCTATCGGTGTTTCTAGAACTATTTTTTTTTTGCGTAATTCCTTTCCCCATGTCTTGAATAGTATGTTCAACAATTTTGGAGCCTTTGCACTGAGTAGTTCAATTTATAGAGAACTCAGAGTAGGGGTGTTTTAATTCTGACCACCCGGTATATCAAGATTTGATTATAAAATATTGTTATAAATTTGATTTCCTATAATTTAAAGTTGATTTTATGAGAATTTTACAAGTAACTCAAGAATTTTATAAATTTGGGGGAACAAAACGGGTACATTTAGATTTCTGTTTTGATAATTCTCAAAACAGATACAAATGTAAGTAAATTTTTCTGAAATTTAAATGAAATAGGTATATGCATGCAGATAACTGGCGGAAATGTTTAAAAGGGAAATTCTATCGCTATATACGATCCCTGAATATATTAAAAATAATACGTAGCTGATTTTTATATCGTGATAAAACGTGATAGAGGCCGTGTAATAAAATAGAGTTCTGACGCTTAATATTACGCAATTTTTATTTAACTTTTGTAAAACAATGGTTATACATATCCGAAGTACCGTTAGATCTGTATTTTATTTTTACATGCTATTTGCCGGAAGCTCAGTGACCATGAGTAGTTTAAAAATGGCGTTTAAATCTGTTACAATATGTTTAAATAGCTGAAATTGTAATTCTGCAAATTTTCCAACAATTTCACATACATACGAAAAATTTCATCTTATCCTTGCGTATATATTACTTTCCTTATATACATATAATGTATAAGAAAAGTATTGTGACGGGGTCGAAAATTCGATTTCGAGTTTTCGACGGGAGATTACGTTTCAAGCATCTCTGAACACGAATCAGACGTTTTTGAGATGATGTCTGTGTGTGTGGAGACGATAACTGACGAACGAATTGACCGATTCGAACGAAATTTGGTACAAAAGTCACAATCCATAAATACTGGAAACCTATTGTTTTTATACACAATCGCATGTTCTGAACCCCCCTAAATTTTCGAGTGAAATTTTGAAAAAATCGTCAAAAAAATCAAAACTGCTAATAAAGTTACGCAAATAGACATTTCTTATGTAATTTTTCATTAGAAAACGATTGACATAAATTTTGGAACGCTAACATGAACCGTTCTCGAGATATTGCATATTTTTCAAAAAATTATCAAAAAGTTATATAAAATAAAAAAAAAATTTCCTATTGAGAAACATGTTCACTTTTCATAAGTAATATCATGCGATAAATTGCGTGACATCATTCTCGTGGATCTAGCTAGTTCCATTCATGACAAAATATACTTTAGGTAATACTTTTGTGTTTGGATCCAATAGTCAGTTATCTACTACAAGAATAACTTATTTCTTTGTCCATAACGCTTGGCGAGATTTTGGCGGAATGTCACCAACTTTGCGACTTTTTAAAATGTTGCCAAATTAACGAAAATGTCGCCAAATTGATAAAAATGACGCTAAATGAATGAAAATGACGACTAGATGATGAAGTAATTATTAAAGTATTTTAATATATGGACTCTATCGCTTATTGAGGATGCTATCATTATTGATGAATGTTTAGAGTTGCGCGAAGTATAAGTTAATTGAGTATTTTGAAATAGTTTTACATGTTGTCATTCTAAAAATCGCCCAATGTACAATTCAACGATAAAAGCACAGCACCATGGATCTCATGCATTATTTTTTTATTGTAAAACTAGTAAAAAAAAATCCATTGCATTATATAAGGAAAGTCATGTGCTGCCCACATCAGATTTTTTTATGTTTATTTTACGAATGTGTATATTTTAAGTGTTTAGACTTTTGCTTGAGATTGATTAAAGGGATATTAAACTTATTGTGGCCGCTTGTTGATGAAGCTACAAAATAAATTGTACACAGTATTTAAATAAATTCTATATATCATTTTACAAGTATGGTGTTTATATCAGAGATTGTCAATATCTGATATTTTACGTACAACCTTTCCTTGCTTATCTTCGAATATTCATGATAAAAATTTGCAATGTAGTTAGTGGGTCAATTGATTCACCTAACATTCCTCAGCAATAACTGTTACATTTTCTAACAATTTTAACTGGGAATACATTGCCCCCCCCCCCCTCCCCTCCTCCTCCTCCCCTTATCTGCAGTTTCACTATCTGTGGTTTCACTTAATCGACGTTCAATGTTGTCAGAAAATAATAAATGGAAAGCAAACTATTCTAAGTTTTAAATCAGCAGTTGCCAATCTTACTTGAGTAAATAAGGCCACGCTTCTTCTATATCTTAAAAGAGTAGGTTGTTATTTGCCTTTGAAACTAGCAGACCAGTTAATTTTTGTATTCATGCTGTATTTACAAAGTTTTTATTTATTAGAATGTATTCGAGGGGATTTTAAAGCAAGTGGGTGTTGAATAGCGGCCGGGGATAGAGAGGGGTACGACTAAGAAGTTTGCAAAGGATGGGACACTGACACACTGTCTTCAGCCGGGTCTGAATTTTTCGGGGTGGACCGGGGTCGGGATTAATTTTTAAAATAGTGGGTCTGCTCGGCCTAACATGCACTGTAAAACATTTGCAAGCATGTTACTGAAAGTAGGGAATCAACTGTCCGTAATGAGGAATAATGTTCCTGATAGTTATGATAATATATATATATATATATAAACATTGATCTCGGCTTTTATTCCTTAAATATTGATCTTAGACATATATAATAAATTACAAAGTTGTGTAAAAAAACATACAACATTTTATAAAATCGATTAAAATTTTCAAGGGAATTAAATTTTAAAAAGAAATACAAAATTTAAATTTTTATACGGCCCCCGTACAAAAATATTTCCAATGAGTAAAATGTGTCCCATATACTAATAAGGTGATATGTGCCCCATACACTAAAAAATTTCAGCATTTTATCATAAAAAGTCCCAGAGATATGAAACGACAAAAATGCTGACTTGAACCACTGTTCGATGCATCGACATGGGTTTTCAGAGGGGAAAAATCATGTCAGCAAATCGCGTTTGAGGGGATATATATACATAAATAACGAAAGAAAACAATGATTACATAAATAAATAATTATTTTGCTATTTATTGGTGCAAAAGTATCTACACTGTGTAGAAATAATAAATTTACACAAAGATTAAAAAGCTTGTTCAAAATGTTTTACATCCATACCAAAGATCCGCTAAAGATAATAGGCAGATATTGTTTACCTATGATGCATTTCTGCGTTGCGTCATTTGTACTCTTGCTGTAAACATTTACATTTTAATTTCTGATTAATCCCTCACCAAATTTGTTTAAACATATCTCTGGGACTTTTTATGATAAAATGCTGAAATTTTGTACATCACCTTATTAGTGTATGGAGCATATTTTACTCATTGGAAATGTTTTTATACAGGGGGGAGGGGGCGTATAAAAATTTAAATTTTGTATTTCTTCAAATTTAATCCCTTGAAAATTTTTATCGATTTCATAAAATTCTGTACCTCTTTTTACGCAACTTTGTAATTTATTATATATGTCTAAGATCAATATTTAAGGATTAAAAGCCTAGGTCAATGTTTTGGGAACACTCTGTATATAAATGCAAAAGTAGCACTTCGACAGATGATAATTAATTGAATATTTCAGAAATGAAGCTGGAATTGTGGCTTTTATGATAGTTTGCCGCAATTATCAACAAAGTAGTTGAAAAAAATGAGCAAAGTTTGCAGAATGTTTTACAGTGTACTTAATTTTAAAAACATTTTAAATGCATTTCAATTGAGTACATGGAAATATTGTATTTCACTTATGTAAAGATAAATGTTTAAAAATACAGCTTTATCTTCTTACAAAAATTTCACAATTTCATGTTTTAACGCGTTTGAAAACATATATATAATTTCAGTACTCGGCCCGGGTCAGGCTTTGGTCCTAAATTTCCTTAAGGGGACGGTGGACGTTGAATTTTTTTGTACTTATTTATTGACTTAGAAACGTGAAAATTTGTATAAATATTCCTCTTAACATTACTATATACAATACCATTTAATTTTTTTCAATTTTGTTATAATTTCATATATTTTTTTTAAATTTATTTTTTTTAGCGAAAAATTTGAAAATGTTCCTTGCGTGCCATTTGTTTACATTTTTGATTCATTTTACATTATGATCACTCAAAAACACATTATAAACAAATTTGGATATTCATATTTAAATCCCTTAGAAAGTTAATTTTTTAAAAATATTTTTCTGCATTAAAACTTAATTTTCATCATTTAATTAGGTTCTTATTCACTTTTAATGACCTTAATAAAGTCCAATTATAAAATGCATACCCACCCTAACAGCATTTCTTTTCACAGTGACGTAAGATTTACAAGTGACGTACATTTACAAGTGACGTAAGATTTCACAGGGACGTAAGATTACACTATGACTTTGGGACGTCACAGGACGTCACAGTACGTCTCGGCAATGTCATATTGACATCACAGCAAAGTCATTTTAGTCATTTTCATGGTTATTTGTGACGTCGCATATTGACTTGGTTGTGACGTCACATTGTAATTGCCATTGTAATGTCGTCACATTGTTACGTGTTAATTAAATTGTGGAAACGTCACAGAATATAGTCACAATGAAATTACAAAGTTAGCAATACGTAATGTCGCATAGAAGTCACAACTATGAAGTCACATTGTGACCCAGGTGTCACGTGACTACAACGTCACTGTCACACATGTGACGATCTTTGCTGTGAGGGCAGTTTCATTAAAAAGTATGAGAGGTGTCCTCTTGCCACATTTCATGCATCTGAGACAAAAATTAAGACGCATGGAGCATTTTAAAAATGTAAAATCTTTCAAAATTCCGTTTCGAAGAAAATGCATTCAACCTTTTTCTTACGGGTGGGACAGCATCCATCCTAAACGAAACATTGCACCTGCTGCAGCAGGTGCAATGTTCCTGCCGGCGATTTCCATGGACGCCAATGCCTGCAAAGGGGGTCGAACTGTTTGGTATAGGGTATGTCAAATACCTGTCGTTTTGGGAGGTTCTTCGTTTGAGATGGACGCTGTCCCACCCGTAAGCAAATGTTAAATATGTAAAATAATGTCATATAATAAAACTTTTTTTAGCCGATTTTTGCTCATTTCAACGTCCACCGTCCCCTTAATTTCTTTAATTAAAATTTCTTCCTGCTTGAGTGCTATTATTGCCAGACCGCGATGAGTGAAAGTCGGAATTTTCGGCCCTTGCAGACCTTTAGTATGACGATTTCAGAACTATTTCAAGAATTTTCCCATAGCACCTACGGGATAGTAGCCTTAGGTAGCTAGTGAATAAATGCATAAATACACTATTTAGAATCAAACGGTTATACCTAGATGAGGAACTTGAGAAGGAATACGACGAGAAAGAGTAGCTGCTGTCCTCGAACCACTGGTCCCCTCCTTCGAGGTCAAGGAAGGTGTGAAGGTGTTTGATGAGGTGATTGTCTTTGTAGTCGAATGGACATATCAAGAAGTAATCTGGGTGGTGGCCAAGATTGTGGCCACGGTCGTGGCGATCACCGTGTCGGCGGTAATCGGACTCATAACGGTTCAAGTAGTAGTTTTCAGACACCACCATGGATCGGCAAATGTTTTCCACACTGTCAGCGCCTGGTGAGACGGAATTACTTATTACTGATAGGAATAATTAAACCTAATTATACAACAAAATTATATCGCTTTAAATGTGTCACAATTTACGGATGTCCTGATTATCCAATTGCAATCCATTACTTCTAATATTATTATTTACGTAAAAGAGTTTTCGCCAGCGTCAAACTCGACAGACATATTACAGAGATTAGCTTTGTAATAGTTCTTTATCTCAATCATTTTCATGGCTGACAATTTTTTAAAAGCTCAACATGACCTCTTTCTTTTTACAAGTTTGTTTTATTATCAGATATCAGTTCTTTTTGTATATTTTAAATACTACGTTTTCGAGTTTTTGAACAGTCATTAAAGTTCCTTAGAATTTGAAAATTTTGAATTTTATAATTTTTCCTATATTGATTACTACAGAACGCTCACCGTACCGAATTTGAATTGTGTATCTCAAAAAAGATTTTCTATAGAATCATGATATAATTATCCTTGCAGTTGAATCTGTTTTAAGCGGAATTTCAGAAGACCGGAAAATTTTTCCGTCTTGAAAAGGTTTTCGTTTCATGCACGTTATTTCAGGCAAAGTGAAGTTTACAGTTTAGCTGAAAATACAGATAGTCCGTATGTAATTGCTTACATATGTATCAGACTATAAAATTTCTGAAAAGTGTATTTATATGAACTTGATAAATACTACATTATACCATTACAGCTAATTTAATTATTCTAGATTCGTATATACGTACATTTTTCGGATACTGCGATCACAGAAGTATATGTAAATAAAAAAATACCATGCCGCATGTCTTAATTATTAAATTATTATCATACTTTAGATGAATTGATTTACAAGACAAAATATTACTGCTTACTATGAGACAAAAAAATAAAAGTACTACATGTTTATTGAGATCAACTTTTAAAGTAATATAACATGGTTTTTGGACATATGCCTTTTTAATGATGCGATTTTCAGTTAAAAATCGTGCATTGTCAAATATTTCTAGCATTTCAGAATCTCCCTGATTAACTGTCTCCCTGATTAAAGTCTTGAAGATCTGAAACAGCTTTTAAAAACCGCCATATTATTTTTTATTAACACTTTACAACATAGTTGAGAGTGTTTATGACTTTGTTCATTCTGTCTGTCTGTCTGTCTGTCTGTCTGTCTGTCCGTTAGCACGATACCTGCCGTAAAAATGGCTTTATCAAAATTAAATTTTAGTATGTTTTTCAGACGGTCTGTGGGACCTATGGGAATATAAATAAATAATATCATCCAATTAGTTTTTTATTGAACCCGGATTGAAAAAATGAAATACATTGAATCCTATGGGACCTAATGTTTCAAACATTTTTAAGCGAATTTAAAATTCACTAATTGCTTCGAAAATGTTAGGAAAGATTCAAATTATCCCATAAAATATATAAAAAAAATTTCAGTAAAATATGTTAGGTAGTTTTTTAAATAAATATTATTTAATATAGGAAGAAAAATAAATTCAATTAAATTCTGACTCTTGTTATATCCTCCAGAAAGAAAACAGAGATATATTATATAATAAATATCTTTCCAAGAGTTTAATTATTTCATATATGAGAAAGGTTTCACATTTTAAAATAAATATGGTAGATAACAATTTTTCAAACTTTTAAATAAAATAAATTATTATAGTATTGTGATGAATTAAGCGATTGGAAAAATGATTATAAATGTAATGCTGCTTTTATAGAAAGGCGATTTATATTTCGATGACGTCATTTGAATAAAGTTCATTTGTTTTCGATGAAATTTTCAAATATAATAAATTATTGTAGTGTTATGATAATTTTAAAAATATTATCGAGGAATGTATCGCATTTTAGAGATGTTTAAACCAGTCAATTTATATTTCAATGCCGTTATTTGAATGAAGTTCATTTTCTTCAATGAAGTTTTCAAATATAATAAATTAATGTAGTATTTTGATAATTTTAAAAATAATACCGAAGAATGTATCGCATTTGAGAGATGTTTGTATAAAATGGCATTGAAGTTGGAAAGTGTTCCATAATCAATGCTTTATGCATGATTGATCTTTCTCGTTAATAAATGATGGGAAGAATGATTCGCTTGGAAATAAATGGTTGAAATGATTAGATGATTTTTTTTTCGTTCTTTGTTCGTTACAACAGTTGATTTATCAACAAAATATTTTAAATTAGCCGTCCGCTTCCGCGTTGTGCAGATTCCGTTTCACACAGGGGAAGTAACAGTTTTTTTTATTTTTTTGCACGGGGCTAACATTATTTTCTGCTTATACGCTGTTTTCTATAGGTTTAGTTTCAAACAAGTTTGCCTGTAAAAGATTTGAGAGATTTCGAATAGTCATTACAATGATTAATAATTTGATAAGTGATAAATTTCTATGTTTTTCCTCAAGAGTAGCAGTTGAATACTCAACATGACGAATACTAAACTTCTAACTTTATTAATCAGCTTTAAAGTTTAGGTGCAAAAGTGGAAGTTTCATAGAAAAATAAAATGTACTATATTTGACGCATTGATAAATTAAATGCATTATACCGGGAAAGTTATGTGCTGCTCACATCATATTTTTAGTTTCCTAACATTAAAACTCGCATAAACATTTGATTCCCTGAATAATAATGTCTTAACTCAGATATTGTTTCGAAATTAAATGTTTCCAAAAACTTACCTATGAGGGTCATCGTTCTGTCGAATTCTTTTCTGAGAATTTGGAGAACTCTCTGAACTCCATTTTTACCCTGGAAGAAAAATGTATAAGATATATTAAGTAATGTAGATTTATACAGAAGTACACTACCTGACACAGAAAATGCAGCACCATGAAAGAGCGAATACAATGTAATGTTAAAGGACACACAGACAGAGATGGCATTATAAATAAGTTATGTTAATTTCAGAAAGATAGTGCAGTACATTAATGGTATAGACAGAGTAATCACTAGGCAGTAGGATCACCTCTTGTGGCGATACAAGCAGCAACCCATCGAGGCACAGATTCAAGGAGCATGCGGATATTTCCTGGGGGATGGATGACCATATGCCTTCAAACATCCTCCACAGATTTTCCTCTGTGGAAGATGGTTGAAGACATGAAGTCCCATACATGTTCGATGCGGGAGATATCTGGAGACAGCGGAGGCCAAAGAAGCACCTGGATAATTTGAAAGGTTGCTGTGTGCGGTCGCACGTTATCTTGTTGGTAAACATATTTTGCAAATACTGAAGGTAGGGCAGTGCAACCGGCCGCAGCACTTCATCTACATATCGTCGTGCCGTCATTATGCCTCTAATACGAACCAGAGGTGGCCGGCTATCGAAGCCAACGGCACCCCAAACCATGATGCTGCGTTATAAAAAAAAAGTATATCGTTCAATAGTCACAGCAGGATTGGATCTGTTTCCCCGTCACCTTCTGACTCTCACACGACGACGAACAAAACCGAGGCTCATCGCTGAACACTGTCCCATTCAGTCGCACAAGAGGTTCGGGCCTGACACTTACAATCTCTCACGTCGGTGTCTTGTCGTCAATGGTAGCCTCCGTAAAAGACAGTTTGATGCAAGCCATTTTCGGTTGACAAAAGTCGCGCTCATATCTCGTCAACTCCCAACTGAACTCCAACGGAGTGATGAGTCCTTTTTATAGTCTCTATAGAAACTTCTGAAAATCTCTCTGTAGAAATTTCCAGACTTTTCTAATATCTCCCAGACTAATCGTTATTTCGTGAAGTGTCTGGAATATTCCGGAAGTCGCCAGATATCGTATCGCCAAATCTGGCAACCGTTCTTCCTACTTGAAATTCTAGCAACCATAGAGTGACATCAGGGAAAGAATGCTCGTACCCCTGTCTTCTGGAGAAAACACTCCGATGCCACCGTTTGGTCTGCGATGAAAAGTAAAGACAAGACGAGGGACGCCAATGAGAGAATATTACATATTCGCAGCAATATAAACATCTAGAACTAACGAAATAAAGCAATTCAAAGGAAATGAGTGAGACATATATCTGGAACATAAGCTTAGTTGAAAATCACTGGAATCAACAATGTCCTTAAACAATTTTGTATATTAATTGCTCACAAATACAATACTTTAAAAACTTAAAAATATCTTAAACCACAATAATCCGCTAAAAATCCGATAGAAAATTACCAATGGCTTTTGTTTAACTTATATTCTCATGTAACGTGATTTTTAAAGGGAAATCAGATTTATTCTTTCTAAAATTCCCAAATACACAAACGGGTGCTTCGCCATATTATTGTTGTGACTAAATCTACTTCACTGGCTACATAAATTTAATGGTCGTCATTATTAGTGGGTTTCTTCGTCTTGATATCGTTTGAATTTAGGTGAATGTCATGATATTCGTGAAAAAATGCCTCATATATTTTAGTATTACATATGACTTTTTTCTGCAAAGATTAATTAATAGAACCATGTTTGACACAAAATGGCGGATTCCTTAGCCTTGCCCACTAAATTTTCATTCATGGAACGTCACGTCCCATATCCAATCACTGTCTTAAGTTACGATTTTTATAAAGAGTTGAAAATGGGAGATACAATAACCACACCTTCCTGAAAGCTAGCTTACAGTTCTAGTTTATCAGTCAGGGCGGAATTTAACAGTTGGCCGGTCCTAATACCATGCCTCTTTCAATGTGCCGTAACATCTAGATGATTTCAGCTTCTAAATATACGTTTTAATGGGAAAAATACTTTGAAAGGTCTCATTTTAAATAAGTAGAGTGTAGCAATTTTCTAAAAGAAAACATATATATTTTCAAAGTTATTTTAAAAAATATAATAAGCAAGAAAGATCAATCATGCATAAAGCATTGATTATGAAACACTTTCCAACTTCAATGCAATTTTATACAAACATCTCTCAAATGTGATACATTCCTCGGTAATATTTTTAAAATTATCACAATACAACATTAATTTATTATATCTGAAAACTTGATCGAAGAAAATGAACTTCATTCAAATAACGGCAGTGAAATATAAATTGCCTGGTTTAAACATTTCTAAAATGCGATACATTTCTCGGTAATATTTTTAAAATTATCATAACACTACAATAATTTATTATATTTGAAAACTTCATCGAAAACAAATGAACTTTATTCAAATGACGTCATCGAAATATAAATCGCCTCTATATAAAAGCAGCATTTCATTCATAATCATTTTTCTAATCGTTTAATTCATCACAACACTATAATAATTTATTTTATTTGAAAATTTGAAAAATTGTTATATACCGTATTTAATTTAAAATGTGAAATCTTTCTCATATATAAAATAATTAAACTCTTGGAAAGATATTTATTATATAATATATCTCTTTTTGCTTTCTGGAGGATATAACGAGAGTCAGAATTTAATTGAATTTGTTTTTCTCCCTATATTAAATAATTTTTATTTAAAAAACTACCTATAATATTTTACTGAAATTTTTTTTATATATTTTATGGAATAATTTGAATATTTCCTAAAATTTTCGAAGCAATTTATGAATTTTAAATTCGCTTAAAAAATGTTTGAAACATTAGGTCCCATAGGATTCAATGTATTTCATTTTTTTAATCCGGGTTCAATAAAAAACTAATTGGGTGATATTATTCATTTATATTCCTCTTTAACAGGCCCCCTTTCTCTTTAACAGGCCCTTTCCTCTAACAGGTCCCTTCTCTCTAATGCCGCCGATTTCATTATAGAAAGCATTCTTTAGTACGGTTTTTGTATAATTTGAATCTTTTACATCCCAAAGGTGTCTGTAATTTGGTAAAAGCTCTATCATTTTTCTATATCCAAGCTTCAGCAATTCCTCCCGGCAATGATACTTTAGGCCCCCGCCTATCTAATGCAACCGATTTCATTCCAAGAAGCATCTAACATTTTTTTAGTATAATTTGGATCTTTTATATTCCACATATGCCTGTAATTTGGTAAAAAAGTTCTATTGTTATTTTTCCATCTCCAGACTTCATCATGTCCTACCGGCAATGATACTTTAGGCTCCTCCTTTCTAACAGGCCCTTTCTCTCTAATGCCGCCGATTTCAGAAAGAATTCTTTAGTTGTTTTTTCGTATAATTTAGATCTTTTATATCCCACAGGTGTCTGTAATTTGGTAGAAGTTCTATTATATTTTTCCATCTGCAAATTCTAACGTAGTTGAGCTGCTTCGATGTTCTTGCATTGCAGTCACCATCGCCATCTTGAATGCAAATGATGAGAGAAAAGGCGGAGCGGAGTGACGTCCAATCTTATTGTCCTCTGATTGGTTCGCTGCTCAGAAATTAGGCAAATTTTATTATCGAGTGCGAAAAGATTGCGCCAATTCCGAAGCAATATTTATTCCCATTGAAATGGATGGTGTTGCTGAAAAATAGCTGAATGGAATTGCTCCGTGTAATAACACCATTAATGTCCCAAAACACAGTAGCATAATTACCAATGCTTTCATGTAAAATACATTCAGGAATGTGGGAATCATCGTGTCTTTTCTATAATCAAGACGTCCCTGGTGGGTGCATAACTTTATATATATTCCATTAAAAATTGCATCATGCAAATTCTATGCATGTTCACTATACTTGCAGCGATGAGTTTACCCTCTATAGCAGTGCTTTCTAACCTTTGTGAGATCGCGGCCCAGAAAAATCTTATTTTATAAAACGAGGTCCCAGTCAGTCCCAGCAAAGAGCAGTTAGAGAAATCCAATTAAAAGCCAGCTGCTAGCTAGCCAGTAGTTGGTACCGTGTAAACTAGACCTTAAAACTACAGGGCATTGCTCCAAGCTGCCACTGAGCCAACCAACAAGCTTATGTCCCGCCCCCTTCCCCTAATTAAGTCTTTTAACTAAATTCAAAGACATTTACGACACATAGGAACCCTAATTTTGTTAAAATAGGTAGTATGTTAGAATATTTTTACTAGATTCATTAGGAAGTGCCTGTATTTTGGTATCGTACATGACATCAAGTTCATTACAGAGTTTAAAGATGCATACTCACGCTCTGCAGAAGTCCCCATGCAACGGGTCTTCCGACGAAAACTCCATCTGCTCCAATGGCAATGGCTTTGAAGATATCTGTTCCCAGTCGTACGCCACCGTCCAAGAATATTTGAATATGGTCGAATGCATGGTCATGCAGCGCTTCCACAACCTCTGACAGAGCTTCAATCTGCAAAGAGCATACAATCCGAAATCATTATAATAAAGAAATAAACCTACATAAACGTTCTTTTCATAAAATTTGTGGTATAAGTACTGAAAAATTTTCAGTGCCAACAGGACCTAATTAAAGCACTGGCCTCCGGGTTCCCGGACCCCAAATTTTAAGGGAGGGGGGCCCTAAATTTTGTATGTGATAAAAAATGTAAACAAAAATAATTTTTTAATTAATTTACACCTGGTAATATTAGTTATTATTTTAATTTATAAAATATGTTGCAATTTTAAATATTTAAATATTATACATCCTTTAAAGTCATGTATTACTTTGAACTAAAATGTTTGGGAGTTTTCTACATGTACAAAATTTGGGATTGTGATCTTCCAAATTTGTTATGTGTTGATGTTTTGCATGTGGGAACCAACGGCTCTACAGTGCTGAAAACACCGGTTCCCGTTAGATTACCAAAGTTAAGAAGCATCGGGCGCGGATAGTACTTGGGTGGGTAACCACCTGGAAACACCGTGTGCTGTTGGGCGACGCATTTAAGCTGGTGCAATGTTTCTGTCGGCGATTTCCATAGACACCAATGCCTGCAAAGAGGGATCGAACTGTTTGGGTAGGGTATGTCAAATACCTGTCTTTTGGGGAGGTTTTTCGTTTGGAATGGACGCTGTCTCACGCGTAAGCAAAAGATTGAATGCATTTCTTTTCGAAACGGAATTTCCAAAGGTTTTACATTCTTAAAATGCTCCATGCGTCTTAATTTTTGTCTGAGATGCATGAAATTTGGCAAGAAGACACCTTTCATACCTTTTAAGGAAACTGGGTATGCATTTTATAATTGGACTTTATTGAGATAATTAAAAGTGAATAAGAACCTGATTAAATGATGAAAAATTAAGTTTTAATGCAGAAAAATAATTTTTAAAAATTAACTTTCTAAGGGATTTAAAAATGAATATCCAAATTTGTTCATAATGTGTTTTGGAGTGATCATAATGTAAACTTAATAAAAAATGTGAGCAAATGGCACGCAAGGAGCATTTTCAAATTTTCGTTAAAGAAAATCAAATTTAAAAAAAAAAAAATATATATATATATATATATATATATATATATATATATATATATATATATATATATATATATATATATAACAAAATTGAAAAAAAAGTTAATGGTATTTTATAATATTTATACAAATTTTCATGCTTCTACATCAATAAATAAATAAAAAAAAAAAATTCAACGTCCACCGTCCCCTTAAAAGACTTAACGATTGACATCATACTTGACAGTAGCTCCACGGGGATAACTCCACCCCCTCCAGTGGAGGCTAATGACGGCACACACACAAACATTGTATCTAGGCTATTTTTCACAACAGTAATTGAAACTATTAAAGCTCGTGGTCATTGAACCATAAATAAAGTCTTTTATGCATAATTATGTCAAAATTTGTCCTATGCTGCCATGTTAAAAAATATGTAATTTCGAATAAAATTCAAAGTTTTCGCTATATTATTGAAAATTGGATGAAAATTCGCTGAGATAGCAATATTCTTTTGAATTTTACTTTAAGCGATAAAGGAACTTTTTTTATTTTTTCCAACAAGCATTTTCATTGTGTAGTTCAGCCAACGCAGAGCTTATTTAGAACGTATTAAAGGAGCTTATTTAGAGCGTATGAAATCCACGTTGTACAATTCGCATGATTTCGCATGGGAAAACAAAGCGTGGGAATAATTTTACGTCAAACAGACGGTTTGGAATATGAGTGGTGTTATCTGTATGTGTATTATTTAGGTCTCGAGAACTTATTTTGAGCCAGGACAACGCCAACCAATGCGTTCTAGTAAGCAATAACTCACAGAATGAAAAAGTTAGGAAATTTAGGCACGTAATTACACGCTCAAAACGTACTTTAAGTTTAACTGCACGATCAGAAGGGCATTATTATCAAGAAGTATTTTATTTTTATTTTCTTTTGATGACTGTACATTTTTACTTATGAAAGTTAATTCTATAAACACATTTGTTTTTTAGGATGATGTAAAGGCTTGTCATTCTGGAAATCTTTTGTAACAGATGAAACTAATTAGAACTTACGGTGGCTGGTGTCTCGTCCAATCGTTTTCCTCCGCTGTTGGACACGATGACTCCGTTAGCACCGTTTCTGACAGCTTCTCTTGCATCGCATCCTGAAAGAAGAATTGTGCTGTTAAAATCAAGCTTTCAGGAATCATTTAAAAATTCGCATTAATCTAAATTCTTCTTATGCCATTTTATAGCACGATGAACAATATTTACAGGTTCAAATAACAATCTGATTTCAGAGAAAGTTTGACTTCTTAACGCTAAAAAAATTCGGACAAAATTTTCATCAAAATCTTTATCCGTATATCTTTGTTATAGCATACCTATCCATGAATATGCAAAATATTATACTATCATTTACATACCTATCCATAGACATGCAAGCTATTACAAAGATTGCATTTACATGCCTGTCCATGGACATTCAAACAATTATACAGCTTTCATTTACATACCTATTCATAGTCATGCAAACAATTATAAAGCTTTCATTTACATACCTAGATACATCATTTACATCCATAGATATTCAAACTATTATAAAACTTTCATTTTCATACTTGACCATAGACATTCAAACTATTATTAAGCTTTCATTTACATATCTGACCATAGACATACAAACATTTATTAAGCTTTCATTTACATACTTCTCCGTAGACATGTAAAATATTATAAAGATCTCATTTGCATACCTATCCACAAACATTCAAAATATTATAAAGCTTTCATTTACATACCTATCCATAGACATTCAACTATTATTAAGCTTTCACTTACATACCCGTCCATAGACATTCAAACTACTATTAAGCTTTCATTTACATTCTTTTCCGTAGACATGTAAGACATTATAAAGCTTTCATTTACATACCTATCCACAAACATTCAAAATATTATAAAGCTTTCATTTACATACCTATCCATAGGAATTCAAACAATTATAAAACTTTCATTTACATACCTGTCCATAGACATTCAAACTATTATTAAGCTTTCATTTACATATTTATCCGCAGACATGTAAAACATTATAAAGCTTTCATTTACATACCTATCCATAGAAATTCAAACTATTATAAACCTTCATTTACATACCTGTCCATAGACATTCAAACTATTATTAAGCTTTCATTTACATACCTATCCACAAACATTCAAAATATTATAAAGTTTTCATTTACATACCTATCCATAGAAATTCAAACTATTATAAAACTCTCATTTACATACCTGTCCATAGACATTCAAACAATTATTAAGCTTTCATTTACATACTTATCCGTAGATATGTAAAATATTAAAAAGGTTTCATTTACATACCTATCCATAGACATTCAAACTATTATTAAGCTTTCACTTACATACCCGTCCATAGACATTCAAACTACTATTAAGCTTTCATTTACATTCATTTCCGTAGACATGTAAAACATTATAAAACTCTCATTTACATATCTATCCACAAACATTCAAAATATTATAAGGTTTTCATTTACATACTTATCCGTAGACATGTAAAACATTATAAAGCTTTCATTTACATACCTATCCACAACAATTGAAAATTTTATAAAGCTTTCGTTTACATACCTATACATAGACATTCAAACTCTTATTAAACGTTCATTTACATACCTGTCCATAGACATTCAAACTAATATTAAGCTTTCATTTACATACTTATCCATAGACATGTTCAACATTATAAAGTTTAATTTACATACCTATCAACAGACATTCAAAATAAAGCTTTCATTTCCATACCTGTCCATAGAAATTCAAACTATTATAAACCTTCATTTACATACCTGTCCATAGACATTAAAACTATTATTAACTTTCATTTACATACTTCTCCGTAGATATGTAAAATATTATAAACCTCTCATTTGCATACCTATCCACAAACATTCAAAATATTATAGAACTTTCATTTACACACCTACTCATAGACATTCAAACTATTATAAAACTTTCATTCACATACCTGTCCATAGACATTCAAACTATTATTAAACTTTCATTTACATACTTGTCCATAGACATTCAAGCTCTTATTAAGCTTTCATTTACATACTTTTCCATAGACATCTAAAACATTACAAAGCTTTTATTTACATACCTATCCACAAACATTCAAAATATTATTAAGCTTTCATTTACATACCTATCCATAGACATTCAAACTAATATAAAACATTCATTTACATACTTATCCACAGACATGTAAATCATTACAAAGCTTTCATTTACATACCTATCCACAAACATTCAAAATAAAGCTTTCATTTACATACCAATCCGTAGACATTCAAACTATTATAAAGCTTTCATTTACATACTTGTCCATAGACATTCACACTATTATTAAATTTTCATTTACATACTTATCCACAAACATGTAAAACATTATAAAGCTTTCATTTACATACCTATCCACAAAAATTTAAATATTATAAAGCTTTCATTTACATACCTATCCATAGACATTCAAACTATTATAAAATTTTCATTTACATACCTGTCCATAGACATTCAAACTATTATTATGCTTTCATTTTCATACTCATCCATAGACATGTAAAACATTATAAAGATTTCTTTTACATACCTATCCACAAACATTCAAAATATTATAAAGCTTTCATTTACATACCTATCCATAGACATTCAAACTATTATAAAACTTTCATTTACATACCTGTCCATAGACATTCAAACTATTATTAAGCTTTCATTTACATACTTATCCATACACATGTAAAACATAATAAAGCTTTCATTTACATAGCTATCCACAAAGATTCAAAATATTATAAAGCTTTCATTTACATACCTATCCATAAACATTCAAACTATTATTAAGCTTTCATTTACATACCTGTTCATAGACATTCAAACTATTATGAAACTTTCATTTACATACTTATCTTTAGACATGTAAAACATTATAAAGCTTTCTTTTACATACCTATCCACAACAATTCAAAACTTTATAAAGCTTTCATTTACATACCAATCCATAGACATTCAAACTATTATTAAACTTTCATTTACATACCTGTCCATAGATATTCAAACTATTATTAAGCTTTCATTTGCATTCTTATCCGTAGACATGTAAAACATTATAAAGCTTTCATTTACATACCTATCCACAAACATTCAAAACATTATAAAGCTTCCATTTACATACCTGTCCATAGACACTCAAACTCTTATTAAGCTTTTACATATATACTTCTCCGTTGATATGTAAAATATTATAAAGCTCTCATTTGCATACCTATCCACAAACATTCAAAATATTATAAAGCTTTCATTTACACACCTATCCATAGACATTCAAACTAATATAAAACTTTCATTTACATACTTGTCCATAGACATTCAAGCTCTTATTAAGCTTTCATTTACATACTTTTACTTAGACATGTAAAACATTTTAAAGATTTCATTTACATACCCATCCACAAACATTCAAAATATTATAATGCTTTCATTTACATACCTATCCATAGACATTCAAACTATTATAAAACTTTCATTTACATGCCAGTCCATAGACATTCAAACTATTATTAAGCTTTCATTTACATACTTATCCATGCACATGTAAAACATTTTAAAGCTTTCATTTACATACCAATCCACAAACATTCAAAATATTATAAAGCTTTCATTTACATACATATCCATAGACATTCAAACTATTATTAAGCTTTCATTTACTTACCTGTTCAGAGACATTTAAACTATTATGAAACTTTCATTTAAATACTTATCCGTAGACATGTAAAACAATATAAAGTTTTCATTTGCATACCTATCCACAAACATTCAAAATATTATAAAGCTTTCATTTACATACCTATCCATAGACATTCAAACTATCATTAAGCTTTCACTTACATAACCCGTCCATAGATTTTCAAACTACTATTAAGCCTTCATTTACATTCTTTTCCGTAGACATGTAAAACATTATAAAGCACTCATTTACATATCTATCCACATACATTCAAAATATTATAAGGCTTTCACTTACATAGCTATCCATAGAAATTCAAACTATTATAAAACTTTCTTTTACATACCTGTCCATAGACATTCAAACTATTATTAAACTTTCATTTACATACTTATCCGCAGACATGTAAAACATTATAAAGCTTTCATTTACATACGTAGCCATAGAAATTCAGACTATTATAAACCTTCATTTACATACCTGTCCATAGACATTCAAACTATTATTAAGCTTTAATTTACATACTTATCCGTAGACATGTAAAATATTATAAAGCTTTCATTTACATACCTACCCACAAACATTCAAAATATTATAAAGTTTTCATTTACATACCTATCCATAGAAATTCAAACTATTATAAAACTCTCATTTACATACCTGTCCATAGACATTCAAACTATTATTAAGCTTTCATTTACATACTTATCCGTAGATATGTAAAACATTAAAAAGGTTTCATTTACATACCTATCCATAGACATTCAAACTATTATTAAGCTTTCACTTACATACCCCTCCATAGACATTCAAACTACTATTAAGCTTTCATTTACATTCTTTTCCGTAGACATGTAAAACATTATAAAGCTCTCATTTACATATCTATCAACAAGCATTCAAAATATTATAAGGCTTTCATTTACATACTTATCCGCAGACATGTAAAACATTATAAAACTTTCATTTACATATCTATCCATAGAAATTCAAACTATTATAAACCTTCATTTACATACCTGTCCATAGGCATTCAAACTATTATTAAGCTTTCATTTACATACTTATTCGTAGACATGTAAAGCATTATAAAGCTTTCATTTACATACCTATCCATAACAATTGAAAACTTTATAAAGCTTTCGTTTACATACCTATACATAGATATTCAAACTCTTATTAAACGTTCATTTACATACCTGTCCATAGACATTCAAACTATTATTAAGCTTTCATTTACATACTTATCCATAGACATGTTCAACATTATAAAGCTTTCATTTACATACCTATCAACAAACATTCAAAATATTATAATGCTTTCATTTACATACCTGTCCATAGAAATTCAAACTATTATAAACCTTCATTTACATACCTGTCCATAGACATTAAAACTATTATTAACTTTCATTTACATACGTCTCCGTAGATATGTAAAATATTATAAAGCTCTAATTTTCATACCTATCCACAAACATTCAAAATATTATAAAACTTTCATTTACACACCTATCCATAGACATTCAAACTATTATAAAACTTTCATTTACATACCTGTCCATAGACATTCAAACTATTATTAAACTTTCATTTACATACCTGTCCATAGACATTCAAACTATTATAAAACTTTCATTTACATACTTATCCACAGGCATGTAAATCATTATAAAGCTTTCATTTACATGCCTATCCACAAACATTCAAAATAAAGCTTTCATTTACATACCAATCCGTAGACGTTCAAACTATTATAAAGCTTTCATTTGCATACCTGTCCATAGACATTCACATTATTATTAAGTTTTCATTTACATACTTATCCACAAACATGTTAAACATTGTAAAGCTTTCATTTACATACCTATTCACAAACATTTAAATATTATAAAGCTTTCAGTTACATACCTATCCATAGACATTCAAACTATTATAAAACTTTCATTTACATACCTGTCCATAGACATTCAAACTATTATTAAGCTTTCATTTACATACTCATCCATAGACATGTAAAACATTATAAAGATTTCATTTACATACCTATCCACAAACATTCAAAATATTATTAAGCTTTCATTTACATACCTATCCATGGACATTCTAACTATTATAAAACTTTCATTTACATACCTGTCCATAGACATTCAAACTATTATTAAGCTTTCATTTACATACTTATCCATACACATGTAAAATATTATAAAGCTTTCATTTACATACCTAACCACAAACATTCAAAATAATATAAAGCTTTCATTTACATACCTATCCATAACCATTCAAACTATTTTTAAGCTTTCATTTACATACCCGTCCATAGACCATCAAACTATTATTAAGCTTTCATTTACATACTTATCCGTAGACATGTAAAACATTATAAAGCTTTCATTTCCATACTTATCCATAGACATGTAAAACATTATAAAGCTTTCATTTACATACTTATCTACAGACATGCATGAATTCAATAAAATGGGAAGACATTCGATCGTAAATGGATTTAATAATTCCCGTAAAGAGATACGAATTTTTAAATTCCTGAATGAAAAAGTAAAATGTTTATACATTATAGAAGAGGTGAATGCAGTAATATTGTTTTTTACCACAGTTGGCGATAAGTGAGCCAAGCTTGGTGCCTTGCATTGAATGTCAGCAAGGAAAATGTCGGTGGTTCTCAATCATTGTCACCAAGGCGGCCTCACTCCTTTAAATTACATGGCGACCTGTGTGGATCGCTATGCTTCAGAATTTATTTGGATTGAGAGTTGGTACTAGAATCTAAAATACTATCAGAGTTTTCAAGAATTTCCTTTTAGAAAACGTGCTGGTAATTTTAAGTAGTTTATATAACTTATCTAGTGAATCCAATGAGCTTATATAAGGTGTATCAAAAGAGCATATTTAAAGGGTATAACGCCCACATATAATGGAAAAAAGAATATTTGAGGCGAATCAAAGGAGCTTATTTAGGGCGTTTGAAAAGAACGTATTTGGTGTGTATCAAAAGAGCTTATTTAAGGTGTATTTAAATAGCTTATACATCCGTATAAAGGTCAAAAGACGTATTTAGGGCATAATAAGCAATCATATTAGGGCGTGGCTGATAAGCCAAGCGTATTATATACCCGACCAAGGCGTATTGTGTACCCGAGCAGTGGTCTAAAGGTGTGATTAGTGGCTTCTTTAACACGAGCATGTATTCTTGTGCGTTTTGGATTTGTATTTGTATACCCAGATCGGGGCACTCACGCAGAAAGGACTAAACCCTATATAAGCTATATCATGTGTATCTTGAATTTAAATACGCTTGCGCAGCGGACAACTAAGCCTTTCGAAAACTTAATGAATTCAATAATTCCCTTCTGTAAATCCTGGCCAGCGCCGGGAAGAGTTTCTAGTCTATATTAATGAAAAGAGATGTATGTCTGTCTGTTTGTCTATCCGTCGGTCTGTATCGTTTGCAGAGAAAAATATAAGCGTCTTACAGTCATGAAATTTGGTACAGAGGTATTTTAAGGTCCGGAAAAATACACCTCGGTGAGATTTCTTCTAAATTCGAATTAAGTTTTTAGTTATTTTATATCTTACAAGGGGAGGCTTTGCAATAGTTTTCTCAGCTTGCAATCTTTCATGTCCTATCTTGTAAAGGACCATGATTAATGATAAAACGCCACGGCTTTCATCTGCTAAGTGATAGGGGGTGCCACAATAACAATCTGAAGTTGTCATGCAAACGTGCTCTACTGGCGTGTATTATTAACATTTTAGTGTGAAAATATTATCCTTTTCAATTATTATTATTATTAAATAATACCTGAAAAAACCACAAAATATGCACAGCCGTTAGACTGTTACTTCTTCAATCCTTATAAGGCATTTGTAAAACGTATCGAAGACTACATAAAAGTTCGAGCTGCATGCATTGAAGGGGTCCAAATTGAAGACATCGATTTTTGAACCAACATCGATGAAGAGGCCAACAGAAAGTTAAATGACAGATTATTTATTTTAAAAATGCATTCATTTGTATACAATTAACTTGGCGCTGATATATTTCAAGATATGGTAATATATTCTTGGAAAAAAGCTGGATATTCTGTTGAAAACACATTACAAAATTTAACAAGGTAATGGCAACTGTATTTAATATTGGTTCAGCAACTTGTTTCATTGTAAATTGCAATGATTATGCATTTGTTAAATGTGCACATTGTAACGTTTTCATTTGTATTGATCATACATTTAAACATTCCCATTCATAATTTCAAACTTACAAAGAATTTAAATCATTTATTATTTTACAAATTTTATTTGCTTTGACTTTCATTGTAATACAGTCAATAATTTTGTTGATTAGTTCAGTTTTGGTTTCTGAAAATTTCAGCCTTTGTCTTTGTTCTATTTGATCAACCTTTACGGCCATGTCTTGGCAGTTGTTTAGCTAATTAATAAGATATAAATTATACTAGTAATAAATTTATCGTTTACTACTTACCATTATTGTCCATTTTATTTCAAAATAATAATAATAATTGAAAATGATAATATTTTCACACTAAAATGTTAATAATACACGTCAGTAGAGCACTTTTGCATGACAACTTCAGATTGTTATTGTGGGGCCCCCTATCACTTAACAGATGAAAGCCGTGACGTTTTATCATTATTCATGATCCTTTACAAGATAGGACATGAAAGATTGCAATCCGAGAGAACTATTGCAAGGAATTCCCTTGTTAGCATGATTTTGAGCGACTTTCACACAAATTTGCTCCTTAACGATCGAAAATGTTATCGTAATGTTTATACGAGTATTTTAATACCATCGGAAAAGATAGGAAATTTTCTTTCAAATAAACCTTAAATCCATACTACTAATAGAAAAATGTGTGGGATTTTTTTAAAAGTATATGCTTTTCGTGCGTTGAAGACGTAGCCCATGTATAATAATAGCCCCTTCCTCCTAAGATATTTTTGCCATTTTAACACCATTGACTCAGCTGGTTTTGTTTGTGCAATTGTATGAATATGTGAGTGTGTATGATTGTTCTTATAAGCGGACGTAGTGTTGAAACGCTCTTTACTTTTCGAGAATTCGCTGCAAGTTGTGATTTTAATCACTGGTTCGCATCTTAAATCCCATGCAACATCGGGCACCTTTTCTAGTAATAAGTTATAACTTACCAGTTAATATTCCTTTAGCAACCACAGGTAAATCCGTCAGGTCCCTGATGTGCTTAAAATCCTTCCAAGTAGCGTCTGCATCCACCACTGAATCAAAATACTCTTCAAACCGGTAAGAACCTATGCAAAAAGAGAACTTTATCCTGTCGCCCAATAAGTTTCCTTTCACGATTCCAAGGTGATCTCTGTGTCCGAATCCAAACTCGTAAGAACCAGGCCACCTGTCGAAGACGTCATAGTTTCGTCCGTCCCAGAAATCTTCTGAAACAACCTCCACTTCATCTCCATCAATAACTGTGTCCACATCGACATCAATGTCGAGGCCAGCATCTATGTCTAGATTAAGATTGCCGATGCCACCAGAGGCACTGCCACTAATACTGAGATCAATATCGGCACTGCCACTAATACTGAGATCTACTGATGAGCCAAAATCTATTCCACGTTTCCTGTTGGGGTGAAGAAAACATTAACAATCAGATTGGCACATAAATTGAAAGTATCTGTCATAGAAAATATTGGCATTCGATGGAAAAGTTTTGCGTAAATAGCAGTTTTCTTTTTGGGTGGTTTGTCTTCTTTGAGCATATTCAAAACAGTTCAAAATATTAAAATATTGAAATAAAAACTACCTTTCCTAAATAGTTCAAAATATTAAAACATCGACATTACGTATAACCACTCTATTTTGAAAACTAAGAACCTGATCCGAAATCCAATTGTTTGAACCATGATCAAATTTTTGACCATGATCGAAATGTTGGAACAATGATCAAAGAAGTCATAAATGTGGTTTTAAAACAAAACCTAAGAAGCAGAAACTGAGAACGTGATCCAAAATCCAATTGCTCGAACTATGATCAAATGTTCAAACATGATCGAAATGTTTGAACTATGATCAAAAAAGTCATAAATGTGGTTTTAAAACAAAATCTAAGAACCAGAAACTGAGAACCTGTTCCGAAATCCAATTGTTCGAACTATGATCAAATGTTCGAACATGATCAAAATGTTGGAACTATGATCAAAGAAGTCATGAATGTGATTTTAAAACAAAATCTAAAACCCAAAACCGAGAATCTGATCCGAAATCCAATTGTTCGAACTATGATCAAACGTTCGAACTATGATCAAAGAAGACATAAATGTGGTTTTAAAACAAAACCTAAGAACCAGAAACTGAGAACCTGATCCGAAATCCAATTGTTCGAACTATAATCAAATATTCAAACATGATCGAAATGTTTGAACTATGATCAAAGAAGTCTTAAAATGTGGTTTTAAAGCGAAATATAAGAACCGAAAACAGAGAATCTGAAGCAGGAGTCAGAGTTTCTGTAAAAAACATTTATGTCCATTTGTCTTTCATGAATAGGGAGATATTCTAATTCAATCTAGGACTGAAATAAAACTTTAATAGTTTATAATGAACTATTTAAGAAATCCCATTTACAGGTCAACATATTTAGGTCATGCTTATTTTAGGTCATGCATGAACCTACTATTTCCATATTACTACACAGTTTTCTCAGATTTAAGTATTGCAATACTTACAGTGAAGCAACTTCTACCCTATAACAAAGCGTTGCAAAAAAACAAGAAAATGCTCAAATGATCATTCTTCTTTTGCGTTCCCACTGCAGATAACAGCATCCAGGGACCGGTTTCGTTCTTATTATGCAAGACTCTTATCCGAATCCCGTCAGCATGAAATGGCTTAATATCTGCAATGGCAGTAAGAAATTTATTAAAGCACCAATTTTTTAAGCTTATATAGGAACTGACAAAATCAGTCCTTCCACGTAGTCGGCCTTAAAATGCATTTGCTGGCTTCAAATTTTACTGTTACCTGCAATGGAAACGTATGCCAAATATTCGGGAACGCCTCATACAGGGCGATTCTGTAAATCCATCACCACCCGTAGACCATGTTTCCGCGGTCATTGCCGCTCATTAGCACAATGTAGGCGATGAGGTGATCAGTGAGCAGAAAATTCTTTAAAGCAAATATTTTAGAATTTTTCTGGTAGAAGTATTGTAACTTCGAATCCAGCAACGAACTCGCTGATCATCTATCTCATCGCTTACACAGGGAAAAAGGCGCTTCACTGTATCCCTGGGAGCTTGGACTTTTTTTACTGGCGGACGGAGCTAAAAACGCCCTCTACCGTTACTGGATTCGAAGTTACAATTCTCCGACCAGAAAAAAAATCTAGAATCCTTGCTTTAATAGGATATTCTACCTCCAGCCGCTTGTTTCATTCTTGCTGTGTTGTCAACCTATGGTTCATAGTCCCTATAGTCTAGCTAGTTAAGCTTTAAGGATATTTTTCCGCTGTTTTTTTTTCAAGCATAGATGCTAATATGAGAAAGGTCTGTGAATGTTTTAATGTTTTTTAGATACGGTAAAGTAATTAGAAGAATTTTTAATATGTATCGAAAAGTAATTCATTCATATTACAAAAGAATTAGAAATACTTACAATTGTTTTGTTTTTTTTTGTTTTTTTTTTTGTTTTTTTTTTTAGCACAAACGTTCTTATTCCTGGAACAAGACAAAAACTGTGCGAACTAGAGATTGGGAACAGTTTCCCATAGGTCAACATGGGGAAAATAAAACAAGCGTCTGGAGGGAAAATATCCTCTTAAGAAATTTCTCTACTTGCCTGTGCATCGTGCTGACGAGAAGTAATGACCGCAAAACCATGGTCCAAAGGGAATGATGGATAATCGGTTCAACATTTTATTGCTTTAATTGCAATACTTATTGGTTTTTAATTTTTACTTTCTCGTACTACCGAAAAATTAAGATTACTAACGAAAAATTAAGAATTTGAGAAGTACTGAGGAAATATAAAGTATTGAGCAAACACAAATCTGCAATTTTTGCAGTGTAAAAAACGGCCTTTTTATGATTTGATTTTTTTCCAATTTCACTAATGAGGTTCAGCAGATATAATTTTTACTTTCTCATATTATATAGTACAGAGAAAGTGCCACTTTAAAAAAAAAAATTCGATTTCGAGATTTTGATGCCAATTATATGTTTTGAGACCTCCTGAACACGTTTCGACTATAGAGTAATATCAATCTGTTTATCGGGTTGTGATCGAAATATCTAGAACTTGATAAACATTTTTGAAGCTCGAGCAAAAACTTCAAAATTGATTTTAAATTCTACATTTTTTTAACATGGCAGCATAAAACAAAATCTGACTCAATTAGGGATAAAAGGGGGTTATTTATGGCTTAATGATCAAGAAACAAGTTTCAATCAATGAAATGAAAAATAGCCGCAATATAAATTTTACGGGAGGACAAGTAACCCCCCTCCTCACACACACACACACACACACACCACCACCACCACCACCACCAAGAGGTAAAACTTGATATCAATCGCATTGTCAAACTTGGTATCAATAAAAGAAATTCTCTTTAAAATGAAAGATAGCATGCTATAATTATAAACATTAGACCAATGATAAAAAAAATTTCAAATTTTTTCCTTGCAAAATTTGTAAAAAAAATAAAATAAGAGCACAAGCTACTCAGAAATGGATTCTGGTACGAGACAGTTGAGTTGAGACACACTCTCGTTGTTGGGGCCAACGGCCGTACCGTGCTGAAAACACCGGTTCTCGTTAGATCACCGAAGTCAAGCAGCATCGGGCGCGGTTAGTACTTGGTGGGTGACCACCTCGGAACACCGCGTGCTGTTGGCCATCTCGGGTGCGGTATCCCCGTGGTTTGCGCGCTAAATTTGTACGCTGCCACAAATGCCGCCGTGTTCATGCGGAGTACGATCACGTTAAACATGTGGGTCCGTAAGTCCTTCCGAGAGGTTGGTGGTAGGGGAAGGAGGGTACGGTCCCTGTGGATGCCTCCCCCACTGGGTTCCGGTCTAAATTGGGTGGCACTTCCCGGCCGTCCATACAGTTACCTTACACCTTTCTGGTAGGTCGGACGGTCTGGGTCTCAACAACAACAACACTCTAGTTGTTTCTAGTTGTTTCTAGTTGGAATATTTATTTTAAAAAAATTCTTTCCCTTAACAATGATGAATATTACTTACAGGCCTTCGCGGATGATCTCGCAGTGGTTACCTATTGAAACTCCATCATTACTCTTGGTCGCAAGACCAATTCTATATTAAATTCTATTGCAAACTCCCTTTCCTCTCTTAAACTTGAGGTCTCCGCGGAAAAGTCCAATCATTTTTAATAAAACTAGATCAAAAAGGAAAATTAATCCCTCTATCAAAATCCAAAACTCTCCCATTAAACTTAGTAGAAGCCTTAAATTCCTTGGTCTTATCATCGATGATAATTTAAAATGGAGCGCCCATATATTTTACCTAAAAGAGAAATGCTTTAGGCTTGCTTCTACTTTTGGGAAACTTTCGGGGGGCAACAAATCTTTTCTTGAAATCTGGTACATGTCTGTTATTGAAAAGATTATTACTTTCGGGTCAGGCATCTAGAGGGGGGGGGGGATCTCTCACTGGGGCTCAAATCAATAACCTTATTTCTTTACAACGGATATTTCTTCTTAAAATCTCTGCCGGATTTAGAACAACCTCGAGCATTTCTCTTTTCTCCATTACCGGTATTTCCCCTGTTCACATTTTAATTGATATTCTTCACAAAAAATTACTTTTTTGGAAACTTCGTATCAATTCGTTCTCTGATCCTTCCCTCCCCCTCTTCTTTCGACTTTAATCGTCCTCTCTCTAATTCTTCCCCCTCGTTTTGTCCTCCTTAAACCCCTTAATCCTTCCTCTTTCTCCCATCTAAATTTTTATACCGATGGCTCCAAACTTGATGATAATGTTGGCTTTTCTGCTTGTTTATTTAATCATGATAAATTAGAAGAAGTTTTTAAATTCAAACTTGACAATGAGAACACAGTTTTTCAGGCAGAAATCGCAGCCATTAACTTTGCCATTGACTGGGCAACTGATAACTTCTCCAAAATAAATATTTTTTCGGATAGCCTTTCATCAATCCTGGTCTTTAAATCAATTAAAAACAAATCTAACTACATTAACTCTATCAAAAACTCTGCTTCTCGCTCTATACACCTTTTTAATCTTATTTGGGTCAAGGCCCATGCTGACATTCTGGGAAATGAAGTCGCGGACTTCCACGCTAAAGAAGCCTCCTCCTCCGGTTTCCCTTTTTCAGTTCCTCTCCCCTATTCTCGTTTAACTAATTTTTGCAAAAATCTCTTACTTCAAAACTGGCAAAAGTATCTTAATGAATATATCTCCCCTAGGACTCATGACCCAGCCAGAATTCTAAATTATCTCCCCAAAGTTAACGTAAATACCCAAATTCATAATAAACACTTAATCTATTTTTTAACTGGTCATGGTCCTTTTCTTGATTTTTATACTATTTTAAACATAAAAAATCCTCGAACTTCTTATGCAACTCTTTTGGCGACGTAGATCACTTTGTTTTCTTTTGCCCCTTAACCAAGAAATTTCATCTTTCTAAACCTGCTCCTGGAAATCAAGCGGCTTGGTTTTCCAGTGTCAGCCGCAACAGTCAATCCATTTTTTATCTTAAGAACTGTGTCCTCATTGCAAGAGATATTTCCAATAAAGTAAATTGACAAGTTCGTCGGGCTTTACTGCTTTATATTTCCTGATCAATGAAGATTCCTCTGCTGTTCCCCTTTTCCTGCTTTTGTTTGTACAAACTTGTATATATTAAATTGTAAATATACTCATCATATTGTCAACTGATAACACTATTGTTAAATTGAAAACACTTTCATCTTTTATTATCAACCTCCCATGTCATTTTGTATTTACTTCATCATCTATATCATGTTGTGCAATGTCTCATAATTATTATCCTTGATGTTTTTCTGAATGTTTCGTGTCCATATTTGTGTCTGTTTACAGTACCTGTCTTCGTTATGTCCGTATTTCTTGTCTGTAAAACTATCTGTCTTACGAATTTATTCTTAAATTTTAAAAAACTGGATTTTTAATAAACCTCCAGAGCGGTCGCTGTCCTTGGAAGTCGGCACCTGCTAGCTTCCTTTCCCGGTCGTCCAACCAGCTACTCAAATCCTCGGATGAGTCGGACGGCCTGGGTCTTCTACATTCCACACTCTAGTTGTTGAACCAACGACCCTACCGTGCTGAAAACACCAGTTCTCGTTATATCACCGAAGTCAAGCAGCATCGGGCGCGATTAGTACTTGGGTGGGTGACCACCTGGGAACACCACGTGCTGTTGGCACATTTCGGACGCGGTAGCCCGGTGGTTTGCGCGCTGGATTTGCAAGCTGCCACAACTGCCGCCGTGTCCATGCGGAGTACGATCACGTTAAACATGTGGGTCCGTAAGTCCTTCCGAGAGGTTGGTAGTAGGGGAAGGAGGGTACGGTACCTGTGGATGCCTACCCCACTGGGTTCCGGTCTAAATTGGGTGGCACTTCCCGGCCGTCCAAACGGTTACCTTACACCTTTCTGTTAGGTCTGACGGTCTGGGTCTCAACAACAACAACAACACTCTAGTTGTTAGTTTAATACTTTATGAACGCAAAGACCAAACATAAGATTACCTAAGAGATAAAATTGCAATGCTAATATTTAAGTTATTGCCGGCACTTGGAGGTTTGTCAAAGGAAGGTTTCAAACTACACAAACAGGCCCTATTAGCAAGATGTAGCAGGGGGTGAGGGAGATATACTGGTGTTCTTCTTCCGGAAAATTTCGGAAAATTCGAGTACCAAATATGCTATTATGACTACTTTAGTAATTTACAAAATATCCCAAATGTTGCATCCTCGATGGGAGGAGGGATAACGCCCTTCCTTATATAACTAGGCCATAAAATTTAACCTCTAATGCAGAATTATCAGTCTGATGGTCCTCGAACAAGGATAATGCTTAGATAACATATTTAAAATTAACTGAAGTATTGATAAACTCAACAATCTCATATCAGAATCCATTCTTTAATAGCTTGATTGTTTGTTTGTTTGTTTCATGAAATTTTACAAGAAAATTTCATGGATCCAAATGATTACAATTATAACGTGTTACCCTTCACTTCAAATTGCTTGAAAGAAATTTTTGAATTGATACCGTATTTGACAATGTATCCCCGAGATGTAACTTTCCCGCCCCTCGCCCCCCGAGGGGACTAATGACGTCACGAACAAAACAAAATTGTATCACGGCTAGTTTACATAACAATGATTGAAACCGTTTTATAAATGATTAAATTGTGTTCTATGCTGCCATGTTACAAGAAATATAATTTCGAATACATTTCGAAGTTTTCGCTCAAATATTAAAAAAAACGTCTATCTAGTTTTAGAATTTTGGATAACAAAGCTGGATATAAAATTTCATGAAAATCTATTAATATTTCTTGTCGCTATTGAGTACACAAGAAATCGACCACAGACATACAGACAGACAGACGGACATCACTCAAATAGTCAAAACGTGTTCATGAAATCTTAAAACATATATTAGCATGAAAATATCGAATTCGGAATTTTTGTGAAAGTGACAATTTCTCTATACTATGTTCTATAATATGAGAAAGTAAACATTATATCTGCTAAACTCCATTAGTGAAATTCGAAAAAAATTAATAAAAAGATCGTTTTGTGACATTGTAAAAATTGCAAATTTGTACTGAAAAAGTTCTTTTCATACTGCACAAATTGTGCACTAATGCACAATAAAAAACACCCTGCTACCCCTATGATTAATTTTTAACCTAACAAAAAAGATTTCCATATATTTTCACCTTCTCATCTCTACATTTTCTCTTTAACAGTATCAGAAAATAGATATAGCAAAACCGATTCCCCTTTGACAAATTATTTCTGCAACTTCAGTAATGGGAATGCAAAATTCTTACTTTCTTTTCTGTAAGGAACCTGACTCCTCTGCCTCAAGTTCTAATTCTAGTTCCTCTTCTTCTTCTTCTTCTTCTTCTTCATCATCATCGAATTCATCACTAGCCCTGCAAAAAGTCATAGCATTAAAAAATGAGATTTGGTCAACACACAGCTTTCCCAACGGTTTAACAAATTCCGATAATATAGAAAAGCAATGAAACAAGTTAGATTTATTATAACTAGGCTTACCAGAGGTCCCGATTTGACTAGGATTGTCCCGGTTTAAAGGTGGGTGCATCCTGACGTTCTGACCGGATTGTCATTTTGTCCCGGTTTGAAATTTATTTTTTGGAATAAATATTTGGTAGGACAGAACAATTCTTGTGTCTAAGTGATGGTGATATTACATTGATTGCAATTGAAACAGCTGCAGAAGAATTTGATGAAGCACTTGAAAATTCAGTTATGAACGTAAATGAATTGTTTGATGAAGTGGTGATTGATAAAAAGAAATTCTGGTCTTCGAACTGCCACACACGGGGAAAGTAATGAAAATAAGCATAGTATGACTATTTTAGTCATTTTCAAAATATCCAAAATTTTGGATTTTTTAAAGAAGGATAACGCCATGTCTCATTTAGCAAGGCCATATAATTTAACATCTAATGCAGAATTATCAATCCAGCGGCCCTCAAACAAAAGTAATGCTTAGCTAACTTATTTAAAATTAACTGGAATGTAACTCAACTCAACTTTTTCATACCAGAAACCACTTTTTAATTGCTTGGTGTTTTGTTTTTGTTTTTTGTTTTTCCAAATATTAGGAGAAATTTTTTGAAAAATCCTTATTGTGAGTCAAATGATTACAGCTATAACGTGTTGCCCTTCACTTTAAAAGGCTTGAAAATATATTGTGATCGATACCTTACTTGGCAGTGTACCCCGGCCCAGGGGAGGTAACGTGACCCCCGTGGAGACTAATGACGTCACGTACAAAGAAATTTGTAACGCGTCTATTTTTCACAACAATGATTGAAACAATGAAGTCTCGACATCATTGAGAGATAAAGAAACCCTTTTATGCATGATTATATCAAAATTTGTCCTATGCTGCCTTGTTTAAAAAATATATAATTTCAAATAAATTTCGAAGCTTTCGCTTGAATTTAAAAAAAAAATGCAATCTAGTTCTAGATTTTTTTATAATAAAGCCAGATATAAAAGTTTGTGGAAATCCATTAATATTTGTGGCCGCTATCGTCTACACAATAAATGGACCACAGACATAGAGACATCACTCCAGAAATAATCAAAACGTGCTCGGGTCTTAAAACATATATTGCATCAAAATTTCGAAATCGAAAATTTTTGTGAAAACAATACTTTCTCAATGCTAAGTACTATGAGAAAGTAAAAACTAAATTTCTAAATTTTTATTTTCTCATACTATGGAATGTAAATATTGTTTTTACGAAAATATTCGATTACGAGACATTAGTGCCAATATATGTTTTAAGACCTCGTGAACACGTTTTAACTGTTTTTAGAGTGATGTCTGACTGCCTGTTCTCCATTCCTTGTGTACACTATAGATGAAAGAAATATTAGTGAATTTGCATGAAATTTTTTATCCGGTTTTGTTAAAGACATATCTAGAACTAACGTAATCCTAATTTCTGCTCAGCCTTCAGAAGTGAATTGATAGCAATAGATCTGGGACTCGAGACTATTCTCGCAGAGAAGGATTATGGCGACTTATGGATTTTATCTGATAACCGCAACTCCCTCCACCACCTTATTAATTGGATACTTGTAAGTGACAGTGTCTCTATCCTGCTTAGGCTAAAACTGATTTCGTTAAATCGCGTTGTTTCGTAGTTGATGAAGCACCTAGCATTACTGCCTTTATCATCGGTCATGAGGGATTGCAGGTGTTGTGGCTTTGACATTACTTGTACGAATCCAAATATGTCGTTGAGTATTGCCTCCAAGTGAGCATGGCGTGGTCGAATGAGCTGGCTCCAGTGCGAAGAAGCACGTCGAAGAGTCCATCTGCTTGCAGGTGATGTGGGAAGTAACCATAGAAGACACTTCTCTGCTAGCCGGCCAAAAACTAATTTAAGAAACTAATTTTGGGGGGTTTGCGATTTGCTGATTTTTGCTAACAGCTAAAAGATGTGGATTCCCTCTCATGTAGACATTCATGGTAATGAAGTGGCGGATAGACTTGCTTAAGGAGGGTTGCAGTCTCTCCACCCCTTCTTCTTCCGCATTGACTTTTCTGGAATTATATTCTTGAGAAGGGTCAAAAATTTTGGTGGACTGGAGAGAGTCCCCCATCCATCACTGGTAGAGGGGTAAAAAGCTTAGAGGAGAGATACGAAGTAGAGTTTCTATAACCCTTGATTTGGTGCTCCATTTGAACGACGTGATTACCAGCAAGAACTTCTTTTTCCTCCTGTCATTTCAGTGTTATTTCAAGGGGCGCGTGTCAAGTTATCTATTTCAAAGACATTAAAATGGTTTCGTCATGCTGCTGTTACAATTGTACAGAAATGCAAGTAAAAGGGGGATCCATAACGTTTCGTTGTTATGTATAACTATTCATTAATTTTTTGTTATTGTGCAGTTTTTGGTATTAAGTTCACTATTGAACAAACAGCCTGGCTGATCTAAATTTGTGATTTGCATTGTAGCAAGCTATATAATATTGTTTTGATAAATTCTTATATTTTGATGTACTATTTGCATTTTTTGCACTTTTTCAGTCAAATTCGTTTAAATGATTTGCATACATGCAAAATTATTCAAACGGTTCGTTTTGGCGACCGAATTATTCGCCAAATGGCTCTGTAAGAATAAAAGCTAAACATATTTCTGCTATGTTTTCTTACAAAGTGCTAAATAAGTTTAATGTTGTTTGTGTTTAAGTATATCATATATATTTTTTAGTATTGATAATACGGTAGTTGCTAGTTTAAATCAACTAAATTATTTTGTTTAACAAATTTTAATAATTTATTTGACTATAATATATTAAAATTTGGTTTAAATGCCTGTTGAAAAATACAACTGTACTTTTTTAGTCAAATTCGTTTAAATGATTTGCATACATGCGAAATTATTCAAACGGCTCGTTTTGGCGACCGAATTATTCGCCAAATGGCTCTGTAAAATTAAAGTTAAACATGTTTCTGCTATGTTTACTTACAAAGTGCTAAATAAGTTTAATGTTGTTTGTGTTTAAGTATATCATAAATATTTTTTAATATTGATAATACGGTAGTTGATAGTTTAAATCAACTAAATTATTTTGTTTAACAGATTTTAATAATTTATTTGACTATAATATATTAAAATTTGGTTTAAATGCCTGTTTAAAAATATCTGATGCCGTTTTAAATGCTTCATATTTATATTTATAGAAGGGAACTGTATTTCTTCCTTCATGGTAAGTTTCTTTTATATAACTTGGTCGGGTGTTTGTCAGTGTGATTTATATTATTAATGCTTTAACTAATCAGGTTCCATTAACCACAGTAACATCAAAATCGTTGCCTTTTATAGTACATTGTAATTCTTTGGATTTTGAACCTTCGGGATAACCCGACAACCGACATGGGCCCGCAATAGGAATGTGTACTTTTTTGGGAATAATTTGAAAACCGGAGCAGCTAGAAATTCCAAATTCAGATTAGATCGGCCTTTTGTTGTATATTTTAATTCTTTACATTTTAAACCATTTCAGAATAGCCCGTCTTGGGTCCGTAAAGAGGGGAAGCCTGGAAAAGTTCCCGGGAGCCCGTAATGCTTGAGCGACATTGGGTCTGAATTTATGTAGAACATTTCCCATCTGCATGCAGTTTTTCTGTCATGAGACCCGGAATTATTGTTTTCTCGGGGTCCGGGCCCACTCGGGGTGGCCCTGCTCGCAATAGAAATATATTCATTTTTGAGGAATAATTCAAGAACTGGTTAACTAGAAAATCTAAATTTGGAATGTCGTTTTCTTCTGCGATATATATTGTGTCCCTTAGTCTATGATTTTCTAGTAGCTCTTGCTCTAATATGTTATTTTTCAGTATATTCAAATCGTTTAAATTTGAAATTGTGTTTGTTATAAGATTTTTCATTATATATTCCTTTTTCAAATATTGCTCAAACCGAAAAGATTTTTCGGCTTCTTCCCACATATGAACAGTATCAGAATAGGCAATTCTTAGTGATCCCAACTTTTTAACACTTTACAACAAAGTTGAAAAGTGTTTATGACTTTGTTCATTCTGTCTGTCTGTCTTTCTGTCCGTTAGCACGATAACTGCCGTAAAAATGACTTAATCAAAATGAAATTTTAGTATGTTGTTCAGACGGTCTGTAGAACCTATGGGAATATAAACGAATAATATCACCCAATTAGTTTTGTATTGAACCCGGGTCGAAAAAATGAAATACATTGAGCCCTATGGGACCTAATTTTTCAAACATTTTTAAGCGGATTTAAAATTCACAAATTGCTTCGAAAATTTTAGGTAATATTCAAATTGTTCCATAAAATGTATAAAAAAAAATTCAGCGAAATATATTCAGTAGTTTTTTAAATAAAAATTAAAATAATAATTACACCTCTTATATGAAACGATCACGTGACCATGATATGAAACGATCACATGACCCACTTCAAAATGATATATGGCATCCATCTTGTTTCAAAATCGTGATTTTTTTAAGTTCGTTTTAATTCATATTGCGTGTTGTATCCGTCCTAAAACTACTTTATTTTTGCTTAAATTCTGTGCATCTACATACTGAAACAACGCAAATGACAATATATTTGAGTTTAAATGCTCATCTAAATTTGATTAGCCTATTTTTCAACTAAGCCTATTTTTCACCTATGTAAAATGTAAACAGCAAAATATATAGAATGAGTTGTATTAGAATTCCTGTATTTTTTTAACACAAAATAATTTAGTCCATGGAGTCTGCATGGCTGATATGAATGAAATATTAATTGATTTCATAAAGAGAAAGACGATTTTTTTCGATGAAGTTTCAAGCATAGAGTTTAATTTTTTGTAGCTCCATGGTCTTAAACAAAATGTTTAAATAAAATAAATTATTATAGTATTTTGATGAATGACATGAATGGGAGAAAGTTATGAATGAAATCCTGTTTTTATAGAAAGATCCAGGCGTGTTATTTTTTCTATGACGTCATTTGAAATAATTTCAGTTCTTTTCGATGAAATTTTCAAATATAATAAATTATCGTAGTATTATAATAATTCTAAAAATATTACCGAGGAATGTATAACATTTTAGAGATGTTTAAACCAGGCAATTTATATTTCAATGCCGTCATTTGAATGAAGTTCATTTTTTTCGATGAAGGTTTAAGTTTTCAAATATAATAAATTAATGCAGTATTGTGATAAGTTTTAAAATATTACCGAGGAATGTATTGCATTTTAGACTTGTTTAAATAAAATTGCATTGAAGTTGGAAAGTGTTTCATAATCAATGCTTTAAGCATGATTGATCTTTCTTGTTTATTTTTAAAAGCGATACATTTGTCACCTCATTTTTTAAAACGCTTAGTCACTCTTCACAGTGTATCTTTTCATTTTCTACAAAAAATTTAAAATGCATTTTCTTTCACATGATCAAGTTTATAATTACATTCTGCTAAAGAGCTCAACTGTGTTATTTTATCTTCAGTTCTCAAAAATATTTTTGTAATAAATGTTAGTTCACGTATCTAATTCACTATATTAAAGACTTTTTTAAAAACCAGAAAATTTTGATTTATTTTTATCGTTACGCTCCATGCATGTTCACAAATGCCCCTCCAATGGGGCACATGTGCACGGTTGAAGTTATTTTTTAAATCAATCATAAAGTAAAGAATTCTTTAATTAAAATATCATGTAGAAATTCCTCCAAATAAGAAAAATGTTTAATTTGCGGACATTTATGGTAGAAATAATGATCACACTTTTGGGAAAAATGAAGAAAGAAAAGAATATAATCACATGTGCCACCTCTGCCATAGATTAAAGGAAATATCCAGATTAAAGGAAATATTATTTAAAACATTTTTACCTTTTTAAATAAAAAGTTTAATAGAAAGCTAATTTTCTATTCCAAACAGACCCAAAACTAAACGAGGAAGTACAAAATCCTTTCCTATTCTAATACCATCAAGTACTATATTTTTTGTTTTCGCAGGATTCGTAAAATACACACCGAAAATATGTTTTCGTTAAATTAAAGAACAAGTACTAAGCAAGCTTTTCTTGTTATTTTAGAGATGCCAATCGCCAAACGCACCGAGTAATAGATAGATCCGCCAAATGTGGCAGCTCTTCTGCCTGTAGTCACGTGATTAACTGCGGAACAAGTTTTTGAGGAAAATCCAATGGGCTAAATCACTCTACTTCTTATTCCTGCTCTAAGGTAAAAAGCCAGGATTGACTCTAGACCTCCCGTGTGGCAGAGGCTCCCAGACTGTACTTTCTAGACTAGCTAGTGGTCACATCTAGTGCCTCTCTTTTAATGAGGGCAGTAAGGTCTTCGCCGCCTGCACTAAGTGCACGACCATCAAGCTTCTGCAGAGCTATAATGGATTGCATGGGAATCACATACAGATAGATATCCTCCAAGGAAGATATCTATCGCGATCCACTTCTTGTGTTCAACTTTCTGAGAGTCAACGGATTTATGGATCTCGTCTGACTTCGTCAGACACTGAAGAATAAGCAACAACAACAACAGAACTAACTAGAATTATTTGAAATTCAATCAGAAACTTCAAACTTTATTTGAAATTTTATATTTCCTGAACATGACAGCATAGGGCAAAATTTGACATAGTTTTACATTAATTTGACAAAGTGCATAAAAGGGGATATTTATAGCTCAAGCTCACGAAAGTTAATAGTTTCAATCATTGTTGTGAAAAATAACTAATATAATTTTTGCGAGAAGACAAATACCGCTCCCCCCAAGGGGAAAAACTTAATATCAATCCCATTGTCCAAATTAGTATCAATCAAAATATTTTTTCAAGCTCTTTAAAATGAAGGGTAGCATGCTATAATCATGAACATTAAACCGATGATATAGATTTTCCATGCTTTATTGCAAAATTTGTAAAAAATATCCTAAATTTTGCATCTCCGATGGGATTACAGATAATGCCCTTCCTTATATAACTAGACCATAAAATTTAACCTCTAATGCATAATTATCCGTCTGATGGCCCTTGAACAAGGTTAATGCTTAGATAACATATTTAAAATTAACTGAAATATTGCTAAACTCGACAATCTCATATCAGATTCTATCCTTTAATAGCTAGTTTGTTTGTTTATTTTTTTAAATTTTACAAGAAAAATTTCATGGATCCTAATGATTACAATTATAGCGTGGTACCCTTCACTTCAAATTGCATGAAACAAATATTTTAATTGGTGCCATACTTGATAATGTACCCCTAGGATGTAACTTGCAACCCCCACCCCCCCGAGGGGTCTAATGACATCACGAACCAAATAAAATTGTATCACTGCTATTTCTCATAACAATGATTGAAACTATAAATTCTATTGATCATTGAGCCATAAAATAAAATTTTGTCTCATGCTGCCATATTACAAAAACATATAATTTCGAATAAATTTCGAAGTTTCGGCTCGAATGTGAAAAAAAAATTCTATCTAGTTCTAGATTTTTTGATAGCAAACCAGGATATAAAGTTTTGTGAAAACCCATTAATATTTGTTGCCGCTATCGTGTACACAAAAATTGACCACAGACATACAGACAGACAGTCGGACATCATTCCAAAAATAGTCAAAACGTGTTAAGGAGGTTTTTAAAACGTCAAAATCTCGAATTCGAAAATTTTTATGAAACTGACTCTTTTTCTCTATACTATTTTCTATAACATAAATGAAAAAATTAGATCTGTTAAACCCCATTAGTGAAATTGAAAAATAATTAATAAATAGGCGATTTTTGCACACTGCAAAAATTGCAGATTCGTACTGCACAAGTTATTTTCATACTGCACAAATTGTGCGCTACTATACAATAAAACAAGAAAGATCAATCATGCATAAAGCATTGATTATGAAACACTTTCCAACTTCAATGCAATTTTATTTAAACATCTCTAAAATGCGATACATTTCTCGGTAATATTTTTAAAATTGCCACAATACTACATTAATTTATTATATTTGAAAACTTAAAACTTAATCGAAAAAATGAACTTCATTCAAATAACGGCATTGAAATATAAATTGCCTGGTTTAAACATCTCCAAAATGCGATACATTCCTCTGTAATATTTTCAAAATTATTATAATAGTGCAATAATTTATTATATTTAAAAACTTCATCGAAAACAAATGAAATTTATTCACATGACGTCATCGAAATATAACACGACTGGCTCTCTCTATAAAAGCAGCATTTCATTCATAAACATTTTTCCATTCATTTCATTCATCACAATACTATAATAATTTATTTTATTTAAAAACTAAAGACCATGGAGGTACAAGTAATTAAACTGTATGCTTAAAATTTCATCGAAAAAATCGTCCTTCTCTCTGTGTAAAATTAATGAATATTTCATTCATATCAGCTATATTGCAGATTCCATGAGCTAAATAGTTTTGCGTTAAAGAAATGAAGCAATTCTTACACAACTCATTCTACATATTTTGGTGTTTACATTTTCTATAAGTGAAAATTAGGCTTCGTAGTAGAAATAATCAAAGTTGGATGATCATTTAAATTCAAATATATTGTAACTCCGTTGTTTCAGTATGTGGATGCACAAAATTTAAGCAAAAATAAAGCGGTTTTAGGATAGATACAACACTAAATATGAATTAAAAAGAACGTTAAATATCGCGATTTTGACACAAGATGGATGCCATAATTTATTCTGAAGTGGATCACGTGACCTCTTCATATAATGGTCACGTGATCGCTTCATATTGTAAAATGCGTAATTATTATTTTTATTTTTATTTAAAAACTACCGAACATATTTTGCTGAAATTTTTTTTTATATATTTTATGAGATAATTTGAATATCTCCTAAAACTTTCGAAGTAATTTTTAAATTTTAAATCCGCTTAAAAATATTTGAAAAATTAGGTTCTATAGGGTTCAATGTATTTCATTATTTTAACCTGGGTTCAATCCAAAATTAATCGGGTGATATTATTCATTTATATTCCCATACGTCCCACAGACTGTCTGAACAACATACTGAAATTTCATTTTGATAAAGTCATTTTTACGACAGTTGTGCTAACGGACAGACAGACAGACAGACAGAATGAATGAACAATGCCATAAACACTTTTCAAATTTGTTGTAAAGTGTTAAAAAAACCTGATATCCCTATGCTTAATTTTTAGCCTAATAAAAAGAACAGTATAAGAAAATAGATATAGCAAGACCGATTCCCCTTTGATAAATTATTTCTGCAAGTTCAGTAATGGGGATTCAAAATTCTTACCCAGTGGAACTGATGGAAACTGAGCTCGAACCTGACTCCTCTTCTTCAAGTTCTAATTCTAGTTCCTCTTCTTCTTCATCGTCGGAATCAGAGCTGCAAAAGTTCGCACATTAAAAACTCGGATTTGGTCGACACACAGCAAAAGCAGTTTAACAAATTCCGATACTTTAGAAAAGCAATGAAACAAATTAGAGACTCATTATGACTAGGCTCACCAAAGGTTCCGATTTCACTTTTATATATATATATATATATATATATAATAAAATTGATAAAGCACTATAAGATTAAAAGGTTCGAGATAAAAATCATATAAATGGAATGCGCAATGCAGCATTTTCCTCATTATACGAAATATAATAAAATTAGATAGAGATAGGATACAAAAGGAATAAAAAATGGATGGTAAGGCTAACGGGCAATATGCTAAAAAAAGCCTAAGAAGGGATTGTGACCCCTTAAATCCCCGGTTACAGAATGCTGCTAGGCAGCGGCACACTCCCGGTATGGCCACAATTCCCGTAGCACTTCTCCAATGCATGTACCTCGAATGAATAGACCTTGATTTTCAAAGTCTATTCATTCTAGGTCTATTCAATGAATAGACCTTGAAAATAAAGGTCTATTCATTCGAGGTACATGCATTGGAGAAGTGCTACGGAAATTGTGGCCATACCGGGAGTGTGTCGCAGCCTAGCAGCATGCTGTAACCGGGGATTTAAGGGGTCACAATCCCCCTTAGGCTTTATTTAGCATATTGTCCGTTAGCCTTCCCATCCATTTTTTATTCCATTTGTATCCTATTTCTATCTTATTATATATATATATATATATATATATATATATATATATATATATATATATATATATATATATATATATATATATATATATATATATATATATATATATATATATATATATTCCTAATTTTAGAGGAAGTTTTTTGAAAAGTCAGTATTGTAGGTCTCAAATGATTATAACTATAACGTGTTACCCTTCCCTTTAAAGGGTTTAAAATTATGTTTGGACTGATACCATTCTTGACAGTATACCCCCGCCGAGGGAGATAACGTGCCCCCCCCCCCCCCCCCCTGAAGGCTAATGACGTCACGAATAAAAACATTTGCATCGCGGCTATTTTTGGCAACAGTGATAGAAACAATAAAGTCTTGTGCTCATTGAGACATAAATAAAGCCTTTTATGCATGATTATGTCAAATTTTGACTTATGCTGCCTTGTAAGAAAAAAATATAAAATTTCAAATAAATTTCGAAGCTTTCGCTCAAATTTAAAAAAGAAATTATATTCTAAATTTTTGATAACAAAGCCAGATATAAAGTTTCGTGAAAATCTATTAATGTTTGTATCCGCTATCCTGTACACAAGAAATCGAGCACAGACATACAGACATCACTCCAAAAATAATCAAAACGTGTTCGGGTCTTAAAACATATATTGCATCAAAATCTCGAAATCGAAAATTTTTGTAAAAACAATACTTTCTCAATACTACGCATGAGAAAGTAAAAACTAAATTACTAAATTTTTACTTTATCATACTGTGGAATGTAAATATTGTTTCTACGAAAATCTTCGATTATGAGACGTTAGTGACAATATACGTATCAAGACCTCGTGAACACGTTTTGACTATTTTTAGAGTGATGTCTGACTGTCTGTGGTGGACTTCTTTTGTACACTCTAGCTGCAGAAACATTAGTAAATTTGCACGAAATTTTGTATCCGGCTTTGTTAATAAAATATCTAGAACTAGATAGAATCATTTGAAATTTGATCAGTAACTTCGAATTTCATTTGAAATTTGATCAGTAACTTCGAATTTCATTTGAAATTTTATATTTCCTGAACATGACAGAATAGGGCAAAATTTGACATAATTATGCGTAAAAGGGGTTATTTGTGGCTTAGTCATCATGAAACTTAGTAGTTTCGATCACTGAAGTGAAAAATAGCCGTAAAATATAATTTTGGGGAGAAGACAACCTCCCCTTCTCCCCAAGGCGTAAAACTTGATATCAATCCCATTGTCCAACTTAGTATCAATCAAAATATTTTTCAAGCTCTTTAAAACGAAGGGTAGCATGCTATAATTATGAACATTAGACCAATGATAAAGATTTTTCATATGTTTTCTTGCAAAATTTACAAAAATATCCTAAATTTTGCATCACCGAAGGGAGGACGGATAACGCCCTTCCTTATATAACAGGGCCATAAAATTTAACCTCTAATGTAGAATTATCAGTCTGATGGCCCTCTAACAAGGATAATGCTTAGATAACATATTTAAAAAAATCTGATGTGGGCAACACATGACTTTCCTTATATAATGTAATGAATTTACTACTTTTACAGTAAAAAAAATAGGTTTTTCTTATAGTAGATACTAATATTCTTTCCAATATTGAATTTTCGACAATGAGTCGTCATTTTCATTGATTTAGCGTCATTTTTATCCATTTGGCGAGATTTTCGTTAATTTGGCAACATTTTAAAAAGTCGCCAAGTTGGCGATATTCCGCCTAATTCGACGCCAAAATCTCGCCAAGCGTTATGGACGAAGAAATAAGTTATTCTTACAGCAGATAAATGACTATTGGCGTTCAAATACAAAAGCATTACTGAAAGTATCTTTTTTCATGAATGGAACGAGCTAGATCCACGAGAATGATGTCACCCAATTTATCGCATGGTATTACATATGAAAAGTGAACATGTTTCCCAATAAGAAATATTTTTTTTTATTTTATATGACTTTTTGCTAATTTTTTTGAAAAATGTACAATATCTCGAGAACGGTTCATGTTAGCGTTCTAAAATTTATGTCAATCGTTTACTAATGAAAAATTACAAAAGAAATGTCTAATTGCGTAACTTTATTAGCGGTTTTGATTTTTTTACGATTTTTTCAAATTTTCATTCGAAAATTTAGGGAGGCTCTGAACATTCGATTGCGTATGAAAACAATAGGCTTCCAGTGTTTACGGATTGTGATTTTTGTACCAAATTTTGTTCGAATCGGTCCATTCGTTCGTCAGTTATCGTCTCCACAGACTCACTGACACACACACACAAACACATATACTTTCACACACACACACACACACACACACACATACACACAGATATCACTTCAAAAATATTAGATTCCTGATCAGGGATGCTTGAAACGTGCTCTCCCATCGAAAACTCAAATTCGAATTTTCGACCCCGTCACAATACTTTCCTTATACATTATACTATATATAAGAAGTAATAGGATGCATATGTATTACTGGAATTAATTTTAACGACAAGAACAATATATTTTGATACAACATTTTACTCTTTATTTTATATAGATTAAACATCGTTGCATAGAGCGTAAAATATTAGAATAAGAAAATTTTCAAATTCAGTCGAAACTACCTTAAACGTGACTCAGGGGACCGGGAGAATGTGCCCTCTTTAAAAGGTTTCCGTTTATACAGGTCGTATCAGGTAAAGCTAAGTTTAAAAAGCATAGCTGGAAATACTGCTCACCTATGTATCAGACGTTAAAAATTGTGAAAAGTGTATTTAGATAAATCCGATTAACCTTTTGCTTACGGATGGGACAGCGTTCATCCCAAACGAAGAACTCTCAAAAAGACAGGTATTTGACATACCCTATCCCAAACAGTTCGATCGCTCTTTGCAGGCATCCGCGTCCGGACGTTGATGCCTGCAAAGGGGGATCGAACTGTTTGGGATAGGGTATGTCAAATACCTGCCTTTTTGAGAGGTTCTTCGTTTGGGATGGACGCTGTCCCACTCGTAAGCAAAAGGTTATTACTGCATTATACCATAATAGCTAATTTAATAATTTTAAATATGTATATATGTACATTTTTGCATACTGTGATCACATGGGTATATGTAAATAAAAATATAATGTACCCCATGTTCTTAACTGTTAGCATATTACCCTACCTTAAAACTTAAATGAATTGACTTACAAGCAAAATATTACTGCTTACGATAAAACGAAAAAATACATTAAAAAAAATGTGAGACGAACTTTCAAAATAATCCGTCATGGTTTCTTGGGCATATGCCTTACTAATGATATAATTTTCAGTTTGAAATCCTACATTGCTTAATATTTCTAGCATTTCAGAGTCTCCCTGATTAACGGGAAATTCTTGAAGTTCTGAAATGGCTTTCAGAAAATCGTGATATAATTTAATAAAACGTTCTGTGAAAAATGATTCTCATGGAAATATATGGCTAAAATTGTTGGAGATTTTTTTCCATTCTTTGTTCGTAACAGTAGGTTCTTTAATAACAAAATATTTTAAATTGACCATCCGTTTCCGCGTTGTGCAGATTCCGTTCCACACTGGGGGAAATACCATGAATTTCCTATATTTTTGGACGAGCTAAAAATATTTTCGGCTTATTACAGTATTCCGTTTCCTACAGGTTCCGTTTCAAACAGGTTAACTGTATATGTGTTTATATCGCTGCTTTCTATTCTTTATAGAGATCGATCATTGATTCATGCACTTAAACCTACCGTGCATTTTTCAGTAAATAAAAGGGCTTTTCTAACAAGAAAAGTTTTTACCACAACCCTACTATTTCGATAAAACATTTACGGTCATTAAAATAAATGAGTTGAATTTTTGTTAGTGAATTTTATGATAGTGAATTTTTATGTTAGTGAATTTTTATTTTATATATTTTTATGTTAGTGAATTTTTATATTAGTGAATTTTTATTTTATGAATTTTTATGTTAGTGAATTTTTATGTTAGTGAATTTTTATTTTATGAATGTTTATGTTAGTGAATTTTTATGTTAGTGAATTTTTATTTTATGAATGTTTATGTTAGTGAATTTTTATGTTAATGAATTTTTATGTTAGTGAATTTTCATGTTAGTGAATTTTTATGTTATGAATTTTAATGTTAGTGAATTTTTATGTTAGTGAATTCTTATGTTATTAAAGTTTTATGTTAGTGAATTTTTATTTTATGAATTTTTATGTTAGTGAATTTTTATGTTAGTGAATTTTTGTGTTAGTAAATTTTTATGTTAGTGAATTTTTCTTTTATGAATTTTTATGTTAGTGAATTTTTATGTTAGTGAATTTTTATGTAAGTGAATTTTTATTTTATGAATTTTTATTTTATGAATTTTTATGTTAGTGAATTTTTATGTTAGTGAATTTTCATGTTAGTGAATTTTTATGTTATGAATTTTAATGTTAGTGAATTTTTATGTTATGAATTTTAATGTTAGTGAATTTTTATGTTAGTGAATTTTTATTTTAGTAAATTTTTATGTTAGTGAATTTTTATTTTATAAATTTTTATGTTAGTGAATTTATATGTTAGTGAATTTTTATTTTATGAATTTTAATGTTAGTGAATTTTTATGTTAGTGAATTCTTATGTTAGTAAAGTTTTATGTTAGTGAATTTTTATTTTATGAATTTTTATGTTAGTGAATTTTTATGTTAGTGAATTTTTGTGTTAGTAAATTTTTATGTTAGTGAATTTTTCTTTTATGAATTTTTATGTTAGTGAATTTTTATGTTAGTGAATTTTTATTTTATGAATTTTTAGTTAGCTCCACTCGACTTGCTCAGACATTCATAGGCCATATAGAGCCATATATATATTGCTCATATATTCATAGGTCATATAGTTTCAGTTCACTAATATCAAATAAAAACTAAATGAAAATTAAGCAAGAAAATTTTTGAAAAATCTGTATCGTTGGTCCAAATGTCGTTGAGAAAAGTTACAGCATGTTACCAGTCATTTTAAAGAGTTTCAAAAGAATCTTTAGATTGATATCAAGTATGACAATGTAACTCCTCGGGGGGAGGGGGGTTAGTCCCCCTTCCCGATAGGGTGGCTATTTGTCACTAAAATAATTGAAACTATTAGTTTCGTGATCATTTAACCATACATAACGTCTTTTATATATAATTATGTCAAATTTTATCCTGTTCTACTATCTGAAGAATTTCGAATTTCGAAGTTTTTTCTCGAATTTCAAACAATTCTCTTTAGTTCTAGATACCTCATTAGTAAAGATATAAAGTTTCTTTAAAATCCATTATTATTAGTGCCAGCTATCGTATACACAAGAAATCAACCACAGACCGACGACAGATGGACAGTTAGACATGACGCTAAAAATAGTCAAAACGTGTTCATTTCAACATTTTATAGTATTTGAAAGTAAAAATTACATCCTCAAAAACACCATTAGTGAAAATGGCAAAAAACATAAAAAGCCGTTTTTTCACACTGCACGGATTGCAGATTCGTACTGCACAAGTTCTTTTCATACTGCACAAATTGTGCGCCACTACACACTAAAAAATCTGATGTGGGCAACACATGACTTTCCTTTTATAATATAATGAATTTACTACTTTTGCAGTAAAAAAAAATAAGTTTTTCTTATAGTAGATACTAATATTCCTTCCAAGATTTTGGATTTTCGACAATTAGTCATCATTTTCATTGATTTAGCGTCATTTTTATCCATTTGGCGAGATTTTCATTAATTTGGCAACATTTCAAAAAGTCGCCATGTTGGCGACATTCCGTCAAATTCGTTGCCAAAATCTCGCCAAGCGTTATGTACTACGAAATAATTTATTCTTACAGCAGATAAATGACTATTGGCATTCAAATGCAAAAGTATTACTAAAAGTATCTTTTTTTATGAATGGAACGAACTAGATCTACGAGAATGATGCCACCCAATTTATCGCATGGTATTACATATGAAAGGTGAACATGTTTCTCAATAGGAAATATTTTTTATTTTTATTTTATTTGACTTTTTGATAATTTTTTTGAAAAATGTACAATATCTCGAGAACAGTTCGTGTTAGCGTTCTAAAATTTATGTCAATCGTTTTCTAATGAAAAGTTACATAAGAAATGTCTATTCGCTTAACTTTATTAGTGGTTTTGATTTTTTGACGATTTTTTCAAAATTTCATTCGAAAATTTAAGGGAGTTCTGAACATTCGATTGCGTATAAAAACAATAGGCTTCCAGTGTTTGCGGATTGTGATTTTTGTACCAAATTTGGTTCGAATCGGTCCATTCTTTCGTCAGTTATCGTCTCCACAGACTCACTGACACACACACACACACACTTTCACACACACACACACACACACACACACACACACACACACACACAGACATCGCTTCAAAAATGTTTGATTCGTGATCAGGGATGCTTGAAACGTGCTCTCCCGTCGAAAACTCAAATTCGAATTTTCGACCCCGTCGCAATACTTTCCTTACACATATAAGGAAAGTAAAAAACCCTGCTACCCTTATACCTAATTTTTAACCTAATAAAATCATCCACATATTATCACCTTCTCATCTACTTTTTCTCTTCAACAATATGAGAAAGAAGATTTCGCAAAACTGAATCACCATTGTCTGAAAAATTATTTCTGCAACTTCAATAACGGGAATGCAAAATTCTTACTTGGTTCCCAGACCAGTGCTGAAGGCAAAGCTCACATCTGACCCCTCTTCCTCAATTTCTAATTCTAGTTCCTCTTCTTCTTCATCTTCATCGCCAGCATCATCGAATCCCCCATCACCACTGAAAAAATTCGAACATTAAAATATCGGATTTGATCAGCACATAGCGTTCTCAACAGTTTAGCATATTCCGATACTGTAGAAAAGCAATGAAACAAATTAGAGATTCATCATGACTGGGCTTGTTCAGCGTCCCGATTTGACTGGGATTGTCCCGGTTTAAAGGTGCGTCGCGAAATCATTTGTTCTGCTTTGAAATTCATCTTTTGGAATAAAGTTTTGGTAAGAAAGAACAATTCATGTGACTAAGTGATGGTGATATTACATTAAATGAAATTGAAACAGTTGCAGAAGAAATGAATGAAGCATTTGAAAATTCTGTTATAAACGTAAATGAATTGTTTGATGAAGTGGTGATTGATAAGATATTGTAGTCTTCGAACTACGACGCACGTGGGAAGTAATGAAAATAAGCTGTGAAAATATAAGGTAAGTGTACCACTAGTGGACCATTTAAGGGCATTCAATTAATTATCATTGAAACTTTAGGGAATTATAGCATGAATATATCTTTTTATCATTGGTTAAACTCTTATCTATAATTATTATCACATCAAATTGCAAGCAGAATATTATTTTTTTTTAAATTGAAAACTTTAACTTCCTTTATGTTCCAGTAGTGGGCCTATTAAATTTCTGATGTACCTATAATGGACCCACCAAAAGTGGGCCACTCAAATAATGTATAAGATTTGTTGAAAGTTATATTTCGCTATATATTATCATTAACATAATTTCTAAAATATATGTATAGAAAAGGTACCTAATTAAGAGCGAATGTAGTTTAAATCTTACTTTACAATTTTTCTTTTATTGTCAATTTTTTACAAAAAGTGAAGAAGAAGAAGTGGAAGTTTTTCTCTTTTTCTTCTGATCTGCAATCATTCTTCTCTTTTCTTCCATTTCAATTTTTTTCTTTCTTTTTCAGTTTTCTTTCTCTCTTTTTATACGGCTCTAGCAATTTTAATATCTTCTTTCTTCTTATAATATTGAAGCATTTAAGGAGAAGTCATAACTGTAGGAAGCTTTCCTCGTCTTCTTTTTTTTTTTATCTTGTGCCCTCCCCTTCTGGCCAGAAAAGAACTCTCTTGAAGGGAGATGGTACATTTTTGGATGGACCTGCAATAGGATGGACAGTATTTAATGACATTGAATGCATTGCATCCACAATAAGCTCAATTGAACCTTCTTGAATATAAAGATCCCTCTTAGCAGATTCAACGGTACTTTCATCATGCTCCAGTTGAACAGGCTCTTCACTGCAAGTCGCCTCAACAGAGTTGACTGGTGCACCCTGAAAAAATGGTTCTATGTTCGAAGTTTCCTTTGTCTCCAACCATAAATAGCAAAGGTCTTTTTGCTCCACAGGGCCTTTCCTTTCTCCTTTATTTTCTAAGAATGTTTCTAACTTCACTTTTCCAATTTTTTCTTCCAAAATGTTTAAAAAAAACATTTCTCTGTTCTTTATCGGTGATACTGCCACTTTCTTGGCTTTTAGTTCAGTTGCAACAATCACTTTCTAACCACTACTAACGCCTAGGCCCACTACTGAAACAATTTAAAAAGTAATGCCCAAAAGTGGGCCTCCCCTCAAAATTAATAATCTGTTCATTTTATGTCTTTTAAGCATAATTTACAAAATATTAAGTATACAATGAAATAGAAATATGACATTTTAAAACCAAATTAAATATGCTTTTAGAGAAAAAAAAATTAAATGAATACTTGCCTCTTGAGGAAAGCAATAAGAATGAGCTAGGAAAATCCCTTTGTGTGATCACTTCAGAAAAGCATCCTTCCACCTCAAAGACTAGCAGGTTACTGAGATTGTGCCTTTGTCAGATAACTGATAAGGGTTACAAGTATGATCTTAAAACCTGTTTTTCCGCTTTGAAAACTGGTGGCCTACTATTGGTACATGGCCCACTACTGGTACACTTACCTTAACTGTAAATATTCAAATTTTTAAGAATTTCGGGGACCAAAGTATTTTAATACCGAATTTCAGATGAGTTATGGAGCATATTTTTATCTATCAGACACTTTCTTTCCTGTTGAAATAGTGTTTGTTCTTCATCATGAACAATGTTCAATCTGAAGAATGGGGTAGAATTGTTGAATCAACTAGGTCTAATGCAGGTGAAATGTTAAATCTAATGCTCTGTGGAATAAACATAAATCTGGAATGTTCTATGGAAAAATTTAGGCGTATAAAAAGTTCAAGCATGCGATAAATAATAAGAAGGACTTATCTGCATGCAAATTGTAAAAATAAGAACATTATAAATAACTTGAAATGTATTTCTCTTTTACTTACGTTAAAGAATATTTATAACTTGCTTTTAAATATTTGAATTTACAACACATTACAAAGCATTCTGTTGCATCTAAATTATCTCTGCAACTAACGTTCTGGGCATTGAAATAGCCCACGCAAATCTTGGAAGCTTATCCACAACAATTTTTTATGTTATCCTCTCTCTTTTTAAATCAATTTCGGTTTTGCCGGATTCACCAGACGTATTATCAGAAACTATAAGATTAATGGCATTATCGGTCTCTTGTACATCAGTTTCAGCAAAAACGTCGATTGCACCATAATCAACAAAAGTAAAAATCTCCTGGCAAAGCCCCCTCTTCTCCATAATCTATTCCAAATTGAACTATCTTCATACACCAGACGGAAAACGAAGGATTGTTGGACTTCAACTACACTGCAAAACATGGGCCAACGGCCGTACCGTGCTGAAAACACCGGTTCTCGTTAGATCACCGAAGTCAAGCAGCATCGGGCGCGGTTAGTACTTGGTGGGTGACCACCTCGGAACACCGCGTGCTGTTGGCCATCTCGGGTGCGGTATCCCCGTGGTTTGCGCGCTAGATTTGCACGCTACCACAAATGCCGCCGTGTTCATGCGGAGTACGATCACGTTAAACATGTGGGTCCGTAAGTCCTTCCGAGAGGTTGGTGGTAGGGGAAGGAGGGTACTGTCCCTGTGGATGCCTCCCCCACTGGGTTCCGGTCTAAATTGGGTGGCACTTCCCGGCCGTCCATACAGTTACCTTACACCTTTCTAGTAGGTCGGACGGTCTGGGTCTCAACACCTCAACACTGCAAAACATTTTGCAACCTTTGCTCATTTTTTTCAGCTACTTTGTTGATAATTTTGGCAAACTGGTAAGAAAAACCGCAATTACAGGCGGTAATAAAAATTTCGACTTCATTTCTGAAATATTCGGCTAATTACCGTCTACCGAAGCGTTATCTTTGTATTTATATATACAGGGGATTCAAAAAAGATGGCCCAAACTTTACCAGGTGGCAAAGTTTGGCCACACCAAACCAAACATTTTTTGTCATAGTTTACCGAGTCGGAAATGAAACATAAAGGCCTTACAGGAAGCTTACTCGTTGGGAAGCGGCCGCTCTGAAAACTTAAAAGCGTCATTCTGGTTGTTATTTTCTGATTGAAGAAGAAAACCACGCACGCAAATTTCATCTGGGGAAGAACAAGAACCCTTATGCAAATTTTTATAACACCGAATGTACGGCCTTATCAATTTGTAGCAGTTATTCCCAGCTCCAACTTTTGAGACGATGGAGGAATTTGCAAATAGGGAAAAAGCCGATATGCATTGCATCTATGGAGCTGCAAATGGGAATGGCAGAGAGGCACAACGGTACGGGGAACGTTTCCTCCATAGGCGGTTTCCCAATCGTAAAACATTCGGCAGCTTTGGCGATCGGCAGATTGGAAGAGATGGTCCCATAGCTTGGCCTCCACAATCTCCCAATCTGTAGTGTCTTGACTTCTTTTTCTGGAGATATCTCAAGAGTCTCGTCGATGACACTCCCCTTGCATCTGAAGAGGAACTCATTCCTAGAAGTTCGGCCGCTGCTGCCGAAGTGCGCGACATGCCTGGTCCGTTCGAGAAAGTTTTCCAATCCCTCCATCACCGCTTTGAGGCATGCATTCAGGTTGGCAGTCACTCTTTTGAGCCATTACTGTAATTATTGTTTCTTAAATATCAGTTTATAACTTCGAAGTCATTCTTGTAATTTCGCCTCGCCTCATCGGTTTTACCATTAAGCGCCCACTGGCACCTTTACGTTTTATTTCCGATCCAATAAACTATGACGAAAAGTGCTTGGTTTGGTATGGACTACCACCTCATAAAGTTTGGCCCATCTTTTTTTTTAATCACCCTGTATATATATATATATATATATTATCATAATTATCAGGAACTTTACTTCCCATTGCAAATAGGTAATTCGCCTGAAACTTTCAGTAACATGCTTGTAAATCTTTCGCAGTATAAATTTCTGGCGCGGTAGCCCGGCGGTTTGCGCGCTGGATTTGCACGCTGCCACAACTGCCGCCGTGTTCATGCGGAGTACGATCACGTTAAACATGTGGGTCCGTAAATCCTTCCGAGAGGTTGGTGGTAGGGGAAAGAGGGTACGGTCCCTGTGGATGCCTCCCCCACTGGGTTCCGGTCTAAATTGGGTGGCACTTCCCGGCCGTCCAAACAGTTACCTTACACCTTTCTGATAGGTCAGACGATCTGGGTCTCAAAAACAACAACAGTATAAATCCCACCTTTCTGGTAGGTCGGACGGTCTGGGTCTCAACAACAACAACAGTATAAATCCCAGAATATTTTCAGCAGTTTTTTCTCTACTTACGGGTGAACATCCCGCCAGGCATCATCTAAAAATTCGCATGTAATCTTCATGTGTTAAGGTTGTCTCAACGTATCTAGGAATGTATTTAGGAAAGCGTTTAGGCTTGCAACGTATCTGGACATGAATTTTTGCTACCAAACTAATTGCTTCCTGGGATTTTTCTTTTACACCAAGAAATTCTGCTAAAGTATGTTTATATAATTTACCTCTCGCTAAAAACTTCGCAATATCCATTATACAAGTATCGAATTGATCTCTGCAAGTGATAGATTTAACTTTATGAATGTATTGCAGATTCAGGGTGACAGTAAAAAAATCTTAACAATTGATAGCTACATCCGAACTCGCTATAAGTAGGCTCCAATATAATACAAGTAATTTTTGTGATCATGCCAACATTCATAAAGTTACATTGTTTTTGTTTTATTAAAAATTACAAAAAAATTGAACTTATAAACTTACAAAGCCGCTGTCTCTTTATTTGTTATCTTCTTACCGCTCTTTCGCGTTGTAACAGTGGTCTCAAATTCGACTTCTTCGGGTTCATCTGCAAATTCAAACCCTGGAAGTTCTATGATAACATCGTGATCCTCTATATTAGGTATCCTAATAAAATAAAAACAAATTAATAATCGCACATTCCATACTATATGGAGAAGAAAGTGGTAAATAGGATAGGGTTGTAATATAAGCCGCCATTACGAATTTATGATGTATTTTGTATATAACTGCACCCTCTATCGGGATTTATGAGTGTACATATGATTTTAAATAGATTAGTTTAGATTCTAATCTTCCACGAGGCAGTCGTAAAAACTGCCACTCCAAAATATTTCCAAAATACCCACTCGCTGTTCACACATATGACAGTGTCGCGAAATTGGTTGACCGTGGTGCATCATTGGATTCAAGAAGACGCCAGCATGAAAGGAAATCGGAACACTTCTCCTTTCCGCATAAAAAAACAATCTTCCATGTGTCGAACGTTAAAAGTGAATCTAATTATGACAAAGATGACAACTATGATTCTCAGTTTCATGACAAAGATGACAACTACGATTCTCAGTTTCATGGCAAAAATGACAACTATAATTCTCAGTTTCATGACAAAGATGACAACTATGATTCTCAGTTTCATGACAAAGGTGAAAACAACCACTTCGTTCAAATGGACACAAGGCGAAATGCATGCAAAAATTTAATTTCAAAATGGATTCCCTGAAAACTTCCATTGTTGGCGATGTAGAAACTGTGCCCACATTTCTCCCCAATGCTCTTTACCTTCACCAAACCCAAAAGAGAAACAGCAACTTGTGAAAACATCCATAGCTTCTGGAACTTATCCACAGTCAAATTCAACCAATTATTCTAGATCAACTTCTCCAGAAAACAGCGCTGCAAAATACTTTAATTCAACTAAAGAAAAATCTAAATGACAATCTTCTGTAAATTTCATTAATTCTGTGTCTTATGAAATGCCAATTATTGCCGCCATCATCAATGGAAATATCACTGCCAACACTCTTTGTGATCTCAGCTCTTGTATAACCCTCATAAAAAGCTATTATACCCCTGCTGATACATCTGTATATCCTTGTCAAGATGAACCGCTCGGTGTTACTGACGGTTACGTAACACCATCTGAATGGATAACACTACGTATCGGAATAGGAGAAATCGACTACACCATGCCAAAAGTTGGTGCATGTAATCAACTCCTGGTTGCCCTCATAATCGGAATAGATTGTAAAATATCAATTCATGCACGTTATATTTTCACACAACATAATTCATTGTACATTGCAAGACTTACATCGCTTCAGCATTTTAAAATGCGTGTCTGCATAACCTTCAGTGAATTGCGTCGCTCATTGCAAAATAATTTATCACAAACGCTAACATTTCCAAATAGATTAGCAGAAAAATCTGCAGAACTTTCAGAAGATATAGAAACTCCCAATACAAACATTCCAAAGTTAACGAAATCTCCTGCTGAGCAAACCCAAGCTCAACTCTATCCCCTTGAACAGTCCAAATTAAAGAACATTCTTTCTGAATTTGACGACGTTTCTGCTTCTTCGAAATCTTCAATCGGTGAATTCCTAAACATCGAATTAAAAATTTAACTACAGTATGATCGCCCTACATCGCCCTATTCGATGCAACTCAAATAGTCTTCCAGAAGCTCACATTTCTAAATGGAAAAATAGAACGTCTGCTAAGGTTCAAATCCCCAGTACACTGCTCCTGCTTTTGTAGTAGAACAAGTTTTTTACAACACCCCTTTGAACTGTAGTTTACTATGCAAGAGCAATTAATTCCATTACTATCAAAGACCCTCAATCAATAGACAAAATAGATTGTATTATTTATCGCATTGCTGGAAAAAAATATATGTCGAAAGTAGGTACCAAATCAGCATTTCTGCATATCAAAATAGTACATGCCGATGATATTCACAAAACAGGCTTTGACTATTACGAATTCCTGACAATACCATTTGAACTTTCTAAGGGTTCTGCCACTTTATTTAAAACAATAAAGCAAGCTCAACTACTGGATAGAGGACTCGCTCCATATTTTGATGATTTGAGTATAGCGCACAACAATTTTGATGATCACCTCGAACGTTTACGTCTTCTCTTTCTACTCAAACATAAGCATAGCTTCACACTTTCTCGTTCGAAGTCTATCTTTACTTCACAAATTCCTTTATTGGAACGGATACTCTCGCAAAATTAAATATTCGCAGATCCTAGCCGTACGTCTGAAGTAAACCGTTACACTTCTTTATGTACATGAAATACAAAATTTCTTAGGTTTCGCCAATGCCTTACGTAAACACATCAAATATTTTGCAACAATAGCCAAGCGCTTAACAGAACTTCTAAAATCTTCGCTTCGGCATCAAATTCCAAAAATTAAGCAATTGTTCTGAACTCTGAACAGTTAGCGTTCGAAAAGCTTTGAAAATTAGTCACTACTCCACCTGCATTGGCATTTTTGACTCCTGGCCTACAAACAACTCTGTTTTCAAACAAGTCTATCAATCATTCAAGAAAGAAGTCTAGAATGTTTTAATTTTCTCGAAATTCCAAGAAAAAAAACGAGAAAGTGACCCTCTTTTCGCCATTTGCAGCCATCGCTTCAACTGGCAATCTAGATGGCAGCTGTTGCGCCCGCCTGTATATATTCAGGAGCCTTAACCTGCTGCTTACGGGTGGGACGGCGTCCATCCCAAACAAAGACCCTCTCAAAAAGACAGGTAGTTGACATACTCTATCCCGAACAGTTCGATCTCCCTTTGCAGGCATTGCCGCCCATTGAAACGCTGAAATCTGTTAAGACTTGTACCTGAGATAATCGGGCAAGATGACTCCGCCACCTCTGTTCAAGAAGGCATCGGAATACACAGGAGAGTCGACTGTGACGACAATGGCTTGATATCCGGACACGTCGGCTCTGTTCACAATATTGTCAGTGATCCTGCGGTCCTTGAAGATGTACGTCTCCATCCACAGTTTAGCATGTGGAGCGCTGAAACGGATTTCTTCCAAGTACGTGTTGGAAAAGGCGCTCACGATCATGGGCAGTATGAAAGCCTCGGCAGCTGTAGAATAAAAAAAAAAGTAGTGAGTAACTATATTATTTCTTATTCCGCGAAGGAGGGGGGGGGGGATCATGTTTACGTCAAAGTAAACAAAATTATTTTTTTTGTTTTTGTCTTAGCCTCGATGCGTCCAATTTTTTTATACCCCATTTGAATTTTTCTTTTAATTGTCGCACCCCTTCCCATTTCATAGTATCTCCCCTCTTTTACTAATTAGCTTGAAGCATCCCCGTTATTTTTCCTGTGTTTGGATTTTGATGATATATCTCCGAAAACAATTTCCAGGTTTGTTTTTTTCGTTCATACTTTTATAAAATCAAGAAAAGGTGAAAACTTTGTTTTTAACACTTTACAACAAAGTTGAAAAGTGTTTATGACTTTGTTCATTCTGTCTGTCTGTCTGTCTGTTAGCACGATAACTGCCGTAAAAATGACTTAATCAAAATGAAATTTTAGTATGTTGTTCAGACGGTCTGTAGAACCTATGGGAATATAAATGAATAATATCACCCAATTAGTTTTGGATTGAACCCGGGTTGAAAAAATGAAATACATTGAGCCCTATGGGACCTAATTTTTCAAACATTTTTTAAGCAAATTTAAAATTCACAAACTGCTTCGAAAATATTAGGTAATATTCAAATTGTTCCATAAAATATATAAAAAAAATTCAGCGAAATATATTCAGTAGTTTTTTAAATAAAAATTAAAATAATAATTACACCTCTTATATGAAACGATCACGTGACCATGATATGAAACGATCACATGACCCACTTCAAAATGATATATGGCATCCATCTTGTCACAAAATCGTGATTTTTTAAGTTCTTTTTAATTCATATTGAGTGTTGTATCCGTCCTAAAACTACTTTATTTTTGCTTAAATTCTGTGGATCTACATACTGAAACAACGCAAATACAATATATTTGAGTTTAAATGATCATACAAATTTGATTATTTCTACAACGAAGCCTATTTTTCACTTATGTAAAATGTAAACAGCAAAATATGTAGAATGAGTTGTATTAGAATTGCTACATTTCTTTAACGCAAAATTATTTAGCTCATGTAGTCTGCATAGCTGATATGAATGAAATATTCATTGATTTTACAAAGAGAAGGGCGATTTTTTTCTATGAAGTTTTAAGCATAGAGTTTAATTACTTGTAGCTCCATGGAACTAATTTTTAAATAAAATAAATTATTATAGTATTGTGATGAATGAAATGAATGGGAAATTGTTTATGAATGAAATGCTGCTTTTATAAAGAGAGCCAGGCGTGTTATTTTTTTTCTATGACGTCATTTGAATGAATTTCAGTTGTTTTCGATGAAGTTTTCAAATATAATAAATTATCGTAGTATTATGATAATTCTAAAATTATTACCGAGGAATGTATCGCATTTTAGAGATGTTTAAACCAGACAATTTATATTTCAATGCCGTCATTTGAATGAAGTTCATTTTTTTGATGAATGTTTAAGATTTCAAATATAATAAATTAATGTAGTATTGTGATAAGTTTTAAAATATTACCGAGGAATGTATTGCATTTTAGACATGTTTAAATAAAATTGCATTGAAGTTAGAAAGTGTTTCATAATCAATGCTTTAAGCATGATTGATCTTTCTTGTTTTTAATTTCTCACCTCCTCCACATTTTATAACAGCTGAGTTAAAATGGTGTAACTTTGATAACTTTTGAATTTTTTTTTTCGTGCAATTTTTTTTCTCACAACTGAAAAAAAATAAAAATTAGATATTTTTCGATTTTCCTCTTTCCTTCCTTGACCGCAAAAATGAAAAACTTGATAACTTTCTTTTCACCCGATTTTTTTATACCCCACACACATACGTTTCTTGTATTTTAATTTTTATCCCCTCACCCCTCACATTCAATGTCCCCCCTTTTTTTCTCTTTTCAACTTGGAGCATCCATGTTATTTTTTATGTATTTAGGGTATAAATTATGTATGTCTGATATTTTTTAATTTATTGTTCATAACTTTTTCCACAATAAAGAACAAGAAAGATCAATCATGCATAAAGGATTTATTATGAAACACTTTCCAACTGCAATGCAATTTTATTTAAACATCTCTAAAATGCGATACATTCCGCAGTAATATTTTCAAAATTATCACAATACTACAATAATTTATTATGTTTGAAAACTTCAAACTTTATCGAAGAAAAATGAAATTTATTCAAATGACGTCATTGAAACGCAAATCGCCTGACTCTCTATGTAAAAGCAGTAAATATTTCATTCCTTCCATTCATCACAATACTGCAATAATTTATTTTATTTGAAAACTTAAAACCATGGAGGTAAAAATAATTTAACTCTACGCTTAAAACTTCATAGAAAAAGTCTGCAATAAAATCGTCTGCTTCTCTATGTAAAATCAATGAATGTTTCATTCATATCAGTTATATTGCAGACTCCAGAGCTAAATAATTTTGCGTTAAAGAAATTTAGCAATACAACTCATTTTACACCTCGATATGTTTACATTCTGCATAAGAGAAAATTAGGCTCCGTTATAGGAATAATCAAAGTTTGATGATCATCTAAACTCAAATATATTGTAATTGCGTTGTTTCAGAATATAGATGCACAGAAATTAAGCAAAAATAAAGCGGTTTTAGGACGGATACAGCGCTAAATATAAATTAAAAAGAACTTTAAAAATCACGATTTTGACATGAGATGGATGCCGCATTTTATTTTGAAGTGGATCACGTGATCTCTTCATATAATATGGGTTTAATTATTACTTTAATTTTTATTTTAAAAACTACCGAAAATATTTTGCAGAAATTTTTTTCGTATTTGTTATGAGATAATTGGAATATTTCCTAAAACTTTGGAAACAATTTGTGAATTTTAAATTCGCTTAAAAAATGTTTGAAAAATTAGGTCCCATAGCGATCAATGTATTTAATTTTTTCAACTCGGGTTCAATTGAAAACTAATTCAATGATATTATTCATTTATATTCCCATAGGTTCCACAGACCGGCTGAACAACATACTAAAATATCATTTTGATTAAGTCATTTTTACGGCAGTTGTGCTGACAGACAGACAGAATGAACAAAGTCATAAACACTTTTCAACAATGTTGTAAAGTGTTAAAAATGAAAACTTACTATTTTTTACTACCCGCTGTCCCTCCAGTGACTACAAAATTGAAAACTTTGGTATTTTACTTTTAGCCCCGTAAGCTCGATTATTTTAATTCACCTTTCAAACATTTGTATTGTATTTTCATTTTTACACCACCGCTTTATAGCACACGCATTTTTTTCTGTTTACAATTTAAGTGTCCCAATTATTATTCCCAGTTATTTTTCACTTATGAAAATGCCCCCCCCCCCCAAAAAAAAACCATTTTCTTAAATGCTTTTAATTTGAGAAGCAAAAACTAAACCTTTTTTTTTGGGGGGGGGGGGGAGCCCAACATTTTGTGGGGTTTCAAAATTTAGGCCCCAAAAATAAAAACATTTTCTTAAAGGCTGTAATTTTGGAGGGGGGGACTAAATTTTGAGGGGGGGCCGTTTTACATACATTACTTAAGGGATTGAACTTCTCAGTTACGCCACTACAACAAAACCATGGTCCACGGGAGGGGAAAAATGATTCGTTGGGCACATTCTTGCCATTATGCAACGCTCTGTTATAGGGCAGAAGTCGCTTCACTATAAAGGAATTAAGGCTCACCTTTCGCAGCTCCTATCTCACCATCGGGATGCGCCCACTCCAGGAAGGGCACAGGGGCGATACCAAAAGGGGCGGAAGCAAAGTGACCCAGAAACTTGACTCCAATTTGAGGATTTCCAGCCTTTTGTTCAACTCGAGGTCGAAGTTTGTACCTAGATTAAAAATTCGTTATACATAATTTCATTTAAAGAAGCGCAAAATTCATATAAAGAAGCGTAATATTTTACAGCATAACGTCCCGGTTTGACCGGGATTATCCCGGTTTAAAGAACGCGTCCCGGACGGTTTCTCGCTTTGTCTCAGTTAGAAAGAAAACATTAAGGCCACGTTAATTTGTATTCTAAACCAACGGTAAATGATCGTGAAAAAAAGTTCCATCCTTCAGGGTTACATTTTTTTTTAATTTTATTTTATAAAATAAATTTTTTTTTAGCTGAAACTTTTGTCCATTGTTAACCGACGAAAGCGTTTTCAAGCGCTTATTTGGGACGTATTATATACACGTAGCGAAACAGCAGGGGTGAGCGACGGCACGTGTGTCCACGGAACAGGCAAGTACACCTTTTGAAACATTGAATAAATTCCTGCTTTAAATCCCGGAAAATGCTAGGTACATTATCTAATCTCAGTCGAATTGGGTATTTCATAGCACAGAAGACTTCGAACTTGAAGAACCTGTTGATCGCTCCACTGCATAAAAGTGTCTCAGTTCGAAAAAACTAATTATGATAAGCCTATTCTTACACCAATAAACGGGAAATATTACTATTAGAAGACTACTCCTATGATAACAGCTGCCTTGTCCCAAATCCTGACGCCACCAGTGCAGGCGCGAAACAAAATGATGGACAAAATAATGAACTTAAATTTGTTTACTATATGATATTTTAATAACAATCTTCTTGATTTTAAATGCTGTTATTACATTTTATTTTGTTCCATTACAGTCAACATCGGCAGTATCACTAATTTTGTATCTTAAAATAGAGTGAATATTTTTTCAACAAATCCCTATTTCATTTTTTACACGGATGTATGACAAATCAAAATATTTTTAATTATCATTCATCTGTGTAGGTTCTATTAGCCTAAAATAATCGATATAAAAAAATCAAATGAAAAAGATTACTATACAAAATATTAATTCTGCAGGTGTAAAAATAGAAGTCAGATTCGGAAGCAAGCTATGAAATACGTTATCTACAATGCATTCTATTGGCTGTCGTAATGCCGTTAATCGTGTGGTACGCGCGGTTTAATTTCGAATTCAGGTTTACGACCCACGTTCACCACTGGAGAGAACGTCTCCCTTTTTTTATCGTATGGCGCATGCGTGAACTCAAATTTCAACCGTCTACAGTTGCTTTGCCGTAAGTGGGAAGGTACCTTAACACTTTTCACTTACTATTGCATATACCTATGTATGTACCTAACAGTGGCGGCTCATGCTTAGAGGGCGCAAGGCGCGCGACTTCCTCATTAAAGGCCCTACTCTATTATTTTCATTCATATAAGTGTATTAAAAATTTTGTAAAAAAAATTTTTGCATATTTGCAAAATGCTCGTCCACAAAAGAGTAGTGATACAATCTTGTAACGTATTCAGCAACTAAAATCGACAGTTTTGTTGCTAAAAGCGTTATAAGATGGCAGCACTACAAGATTCGTCTAAAATGGTTTCGTCGTAGGCCCGCGAATTCAGAGCTACCCAGATAGAACGAAGATACATAGTTTCAAATACTGTGTTGTGAGTTTGAATGAACGAATATGAACATTAGCTAATTTCAAAGCATTGTGTGCCGCGTATTGTTAAGCGCCCGTCACCAGAAAATGAGCCAGTAATAGTCGTTCTTCTGGAATTGGCATTATTTCGCTATTGTGGTTGCGAATATAAATTTGAGTGTTTCTGTTGTTTTCAAATATAATTTTTGTGTTTTCAAATAAATTCTTGAATAAAATTACCGTTTATACAAGTATAATTTAGTTTATTTTTAAAATTATACAATTCTATTTTAAATTTTTCAACAGTTATATTTTTAAAATATAAAAGTTGATAAGTCCGATAAGAAATATGTTGCATTCTCTACATTTATGTATATAAAGGGAAAGTGTGACGGGTTGAATTGTTAAATTTGTCTTTTTGACATATTTAAATATTGAAAACATCCTTCAACTCGAATTTAACATGATCTACATGTGTGAATAGATGTTTATGCACGTAAGAGTCTATAAACACGACATCCAAATAAGGAATGGAGCGATTTGAACAGAATTTTGAACGATTATACTATCTATGTAGTATGAAATGCTATTTACTTTTAGCAAATACAAACATACAGAACGCATCCATATTTACGTTTTTTTTTTAATATAAAAGAAATAAATGGCAGTCAATCATGTAAAACATTTTAATAATCAAAATACATGATCATTTATTTCATGAAAACTGTGTTTTAATATAAAACGTTTTTTCTATATAAAATAAGGAACTGGAAGTCAATCATATAAAATCTTTTGATAATCGATATACATGATCATTTTATAAATGGTATTTTATAATCATCAGAAATCAAATTATACAGTAATTTTATTGTCAGTAAGGAACAAATAATACCGATTTTAAAACCATGGCACGCCCCGATTTTGAGATCTTGGTAGTTAATTCATGAAACGACTTACACTCGTATAATAAACTTTTCATGCAAAAATTGCGAAATAAATCGCTCTCCCTTAATAATCTCCCTTATTAATCTCCCTTTCGCATGCAGCATTTTCGCATTACAGTACATTTGGAAACAATGTTGAATAGCCACGTTATCAATGTAGCCAAAAATGCCAAACACCAATCAAAATAATACGAAGTCAATATAACCTTTTTATACATATATGTGTTGTACGTGCATATAAATGAATTAATTTTATTAAGGCGTTGATAACAAAAGAACCACATTTCATTATATATGCGATTGATTCAACGTGAATAACATTGTTCAAAGCTTTTTACACGTGATTATTAGATTGTTACAGAAATTAGCCTACCTCTGAATGAAATAAATTTATATGCAGTCCACATCATATGTTTTTGACTCTTGAGTGTAAAAAAATGACGAAGAACTGTAAACATTTCATATATGCCTATAAATCTAATATTGTCCAAGATTTAGATATTTTTCTAATTAATATATATATATATATATATATATATATATATATATATATATATATATCAAGTGGCCCGGCACTAGACTTTCATCATTCTCCTATACATCGGCCAGAAACGTGAACCATTTAGCAGTCCTAGGACATTGCCCCAGGTGCACCAGAGGGGGCGGAACACACTGCGCCCAACAACACAACATCCATGCCTTACGTGGGACTCGAACCCACAACGCGGTGGTCGAACGATCGCTTGGAAACGCTCGCCTTGACCGTTCGACCACCGCGTCGGCTTTATGATGAAATATTATCTCAGGCATCCTAAAGATGGTCATTTTCTCTTAACGACATTCCATACACGTCAATGTTTACAACTGGGGATCATCCCATGTCAGAAGAAACACTTTTCACATTCTTTACCTGTCAAAAGCGCGATCATTCTCTTTCTCGGTTGTCCTGTTTTCGTAGTCATCCAGGAAAAAATATCTCCTGTCTTCGTCCACTTCTCTCTCGACGTAATGGCGGAAATCTTCTATCCACACAAAATCTTGGTATCGTCTGTAGAGGAACCTGAAAATATTTAGAATGAAAAAGTTTAGAGTAATAAATTTCGATCCATTACACATCTCAATAGCAGCTTCCCGATCGTCCAAACAGTTACCTTACACCTTTCTGGTAGGTCGGACGGTCTGGGTTTCAACATCAACATCTCAATAGCAACTCTAAATAAATGAAATTTGTAGTTTTAAACCCAACGCGAAATATTCAGATTTTATACTTTAACGTTCATTTTACGTTTGTTCTACGTTGTGTCACAATAACTATCAATATGAAAACAACTTGAAGTGTGAATCTCAACTCGGCTTTCTCATACATTCATATATATTACTGTTTAGGTTCTTTTTATATCATAATCAACATTAGAATACAAAAGTTCTGTTTGTTGGAGACAGGACGGACTTGCCGATAAATTGCAAATTGGCTGAGCTATGTTTAAATTTATTACCGTTTAAATTTATATTTAGTGTTGCATCCGTCATAGCATGAATAAAACATTCACTGATTTTACACAGAAAACCAGACGTTTTTTTCGATGAAGTTTTAAGCTTAAATTACTTGTACCTCCATGGTTTGAAGTTTTTAAATAAAATAAATTATTAAAGTATTGTAATGAATGAAAGGAATGGAAAAACGTTTATGAATGAAATACTGCTTTTATAGAGAGAGACAGGCGATTTATATTTCGATGACGTCATTTGAATAAAGTTCATTTGTTTTCGATGAAGTTTTCAAATATAATAAATTATTGTAGTATTATGATAATTTCAAAAATATTACCGAGGAATGTATCACATTTTAGAGATGCTTAAACCAGGCAATTTATATTTCGATGCCGTCATTTGAATGAAGTTCATTTTTACGATAAAGTTTTAAATTTTCAAATATAATAAATTAATGTAGTATTGTGATAATTTTAAAACTACTACCGAGGAATGTATCGAATTTTAGAGATGTTTATATGAAATTGTATTGAAGTTGCAAAGTGTTTCATAATCATTGTTTTATGCATGATTGATCCTGCTTGTTATTTATATTTTATTTAACACAAACATGCCAAAAACTTGTAGTACAATTAGTAGAACATCTCAAAACATTACGAAATTACACGTTCAATTTTATTGCTCTCCTAGGCAATTAATTTGAATAATTTATTTGTTGCTGGTCCCTTGCAAACGAATGAAAATTAACTAATAACAATAATTGGAAGATCCTACCAAATGTTTCATCAAAAGATACCGGTTAAATTTCTTTTGTCCTAATTAAGAGCAGCAAAAATTTTATTAATTGATATTTTTTATTAGGGGCTGTATAAACTCATTTTGGGGGAATTATGAATTCCGATTATTTTCATATTACTTTCTTTATATACAATAATGTATAAGGAAAGTATTGTGACGGGGTCAAAAATTCGAATTCGAGTTTTCGACGGGAGAGCACGTTTCAAGCATCCCTGATCACGAATCGAACATTTTTGAAGTGATGTCTGTGTGTGTGTGTCAGTAAGTCTGTGGAGACGATAACTGACGAACGAATGGACCGATTCGAACCAAATTTGGTACAAAAATCACAATTCACAAACACTGGAAGCCTATTGTTTTTATACGCAATCGAATGTTCAGAACTCCCCTAAATTTTCGAATGAAATTTTGAAAAAATCGCCAAAAAATCAAAACCACTAATAAAGTTACACAACTAGACATTTCTTATGTAATTTTTCATTAGAAAATGATTGACAGAAATTTTAGAACGCTAACATAAACCATTCTCGAGATATGGCACATTTTTCAAAAAAATTATCAGGAATTCATTTAAAATAAAAAAATATATATTTTCTATTGAGAAACATGATCGCTTTTCATATGTAATACCATGCGATAAATTGGGTGACATCATTCTCGTGGATCTATCTCGTTCCATTCATGAAAAAAGATACTTTGAGTAATACTTTTGTATTTGAACGCCAATAGTCATTTGTCTGCTATAAGAATAACTTATTTCTTCGACCATAACGCTTGGCGATATTTTGGCGACGAATTTGGCGACTTTTTGAAATGTTGCCAAATTAACGAAAATCTAGCCAAATGGATAAAAATGACGCTAAATCAATGAAAATGACGACTAATTGTCGAAAATTCAATATCTTGGAAAGAATATAAGTATCTACTATAAGAAAAATCTATTTTTTTTACTGTAGAAGTAGTAAATTCATTGCATTATATAAGGAAAGTCATGTGTTGCACGCATCAGATTTTTTTTTATTATTAGAGGCCGTATAAACTCATTTTGAGGAAATTATGAATTCCGATTATTTTCATTTTTCATTTTATGGTCAACCGTTGATTATACATTTCTTTCAAACACTCTTCGTGGAACACCAGATATGACTTAGCTGAAGTTAACAGTTTTTTCTAAACCTCCTTCGTGTCAAGTTAGATTTGCCGTAAGTATAGACATAAATTAATTGCATAGTCGTTATTATTATCTATGTTTCTAAAACGTAACAAGACATTATAGCATTCGAGAAACAAATGTTCTATAAACACTTACTGCGTAAACTCAGGATCCTCTATATGAATCCTTAGACGTTCTTTCGGTGGCTTTGGTGGTTCAATAACTTCAACGTCTACTTCTTCGATTGTTTCTTCTTCCTCCTCCTCTTCCTCCTCATATTCTAGTTCAGCTTCAGTTTCCAGTTCTTCCTGAGACTCTCTGTAATTCGACTCCCTGTCCGTTTCCCCTTGAATTTCAAGTTCTAGTTCTTCCTCCAGTTCTGATTCAGTTTCTTCATCATCTTCCTCATCTAATTCAAAGTCTTCGCTTGAGGAAGTTTCTAATTCTGCTTCTTCCTCAAGTTCAAGCTCTGCCTCTAATTCGGCATCATCATCAGTAGTTACCTCAATATCTTCCCCTGCTTCTTCATCAAGTTCAAGTTCAGCCTCCAACTCAGCTTCACTATCACTGCCATCAGTTACTTCAAGCTCAGCTTCAGCTTCAGCTTCAGCTTCTTCTTCAATTTCTTCCTCTAGTTCCGCTTCAGATTCCGTCTCCTCTTCAGCATCACCTGTTACGTCAAGTTCGACTTCCCCTTCAGCGTCAGCTTCTTCTTCTTCTTCAATTTCTAATTCGACTTCAGCTTCGGCTTCAGATTCAGTTTCACCTATCTCTACAAGCTCCTCTATAAGTTCAAGTTCAGACTCGGACTCAGAGACCTTAAAATGAAATACAAATTGCATTACAAAAGAAAATTAACTATATTTGAAATTGAACTTATAAAGTAAAATGGAGAAACATAAATGTACATTTAATAAAAATATCTGCAGTTAACTCCACTCGACCTTTATTTATCCAGATTATTTTTCCAGTTGGCAACAGTTCAGAGACATCGATGAATGTGCGGCAGCAAAGACATCTGATCAAAGATGCTTGGAACCTGTACCCGAATTATAAGAACGGAGGAGAATCTAGCTTTTGCTCAGTGATTATAATGTCGTTCTACGAAGCAAAGGGTCCCTGGTTCGGGGCCTGGCGACACCCAATCGCCACAGTGGTGACCCTGGACATACGAGCACGAGAAACCTTCCTCTCCAACGATTTCACCTCTCAACACGAGATGGCAGCACCACACGGAGTCAGAGGTCTTGCCACTCCCTTCCTGGTTAACCACGACAGACGTCATGCCCGAGTCAACACGCCTCCCGGCCTTTATCCCCTCAACTGCATTTCGGAGGGACACGCGGGAGTTTTCTCAGCGGCCCCCCTCTTCGCCGAAATTAGATAGGGGCCTTCATCAGGTGAGGGAGTGTGCGGCAGCAAAGATATCTGATCAAAGATGCTTGGAACCTGTACCCGAATTATAAGAACGGAGGAGAAGCTAGCTTTTGCTCAGTTATTATAATGTCGGTCTACGAAGCAAAGGGTCCCTGGTTCGGGGCATGGCGACACCCAATCGCCACAAATGCCATATTTGGATCATTTGTGTTAACCTACAGATAGAAAGACGAATATGTTCCCAGACATATTCTAATTATAGGTCTTGAAACATCATTTTCCGTCAAAACATCTCAGTCGAAAATTTGCCAGAAAACATTTTTTTTTTTTTTTATACTATGGAATATAGTATAAGGAAAGTATTGCTTTCATGAAAATTTTCGATTTCGAGATTTCGAAGCCAATAGATTGTTTAGAACATGACTATTATCAGAGTGAGGTCTGACTGTCTGTCTGTGTAAACGATAGCTGCCAAAAATACTAGTGAATTTGGACGAAATTTTTTTATATCCGACTTTATTAACAACATATGTAGAACCAGATAATATTTTTTGAAATTCGACAGAAAACTTTCGAAATTTTATATTTTTACTTTCCTTATATACATAATGTATAAGGACAGTATTGTGAAGGGGTCGAAAATTCGAATTCGAGTTTTCGACAGGAGAGCACGTTTCAAGCATCCCTGATCACGAATCAAACATTTTTGAGGTGATGTATGTGTGTGTGTGTATGTCAGTGAGCCTGTAGAGACGATATCTCACGAACAAATAGAGCTATTCGAATGAAATTTGGTACAAAAATCACATTCCGTGAATACTGGAAGCCTACTGTTTTTAAATGTATTCGAATGTTCAGAACCTCCCTAAATTTTCGAATGAAATTTTGAAAAAATCATCAAAAAATCAAAACCTTTAATAAAGTTACGCAAATAGCCATGTCTTATGTAATTTTTCTCTAGAAAACGATTGGAATAAACTTTAGAACGCTGGCATGAACCGTTCTCGAGATATTGCACATGCTTTAAAATAAATTTATCAAAAAATCCCATAAATTAAAAATGTATATTAACTGTTGAGAAACATGTTCACTTTTCATATGTAATATCATGCGATCAGTTTGGTGACATCATTCTCGTGGATCTAGCTCGTTCCATTCATAAGAAAAGATATTTTGAATAATACATTTGTATTTTAACGCCAATAGTTATTTATCTGTTATAAGAATAACTTATTTCTCCATCCATAACGCTTGGTAAGATTTTGGCGCCGAATTTAGACGAATGCCGCCAACTTGGCGATTTTTTTAAATGTTGCCAAATTAACGAAAATCTCGCCAAATGGATAAAAATGACGCTAAATCAAAGAAAATGACGACTAATTGTAGGAACTTCAATATCTTGGAAAGAATATTAGTATCTACTATAAGAAAAACCTATTTTCTTTACTGTAAAAGTAGTAAATTCATTATATAAGGAAAGTCATGTGTTGCCCACATCATATTTTTTTAACATGTCAGCATAGAACAAAACTTGATATAATCATGCATAAAAGGAGTTATTTATGGTTCAATGATCACGAAACTTCACAGTTTCAATCATTGCAGTGAAAAATAGCAACAAAACAATTTTTCTGTTTATGACGTCATTCTCCCCCCTCAAAAGGGGGGCAAGTCACCCTCCCGAAGGAATATATTGTCAAACTTGGCATCAATCGAAATATGTTTTCAAGCTTTTTAAAATGGTGGTGAATAAAATGCTGTACTTGGCTCATCTGGACCAACTTACAGATTATTCAATCGTTTTTCTTGCAAAATTTTCAACAACAAAAATTACAATCTACTTAAAAATGAATTCCAGTAAAAGAAAATCGAATAGAAAATCGAGCCACAATTCAGTTAATTTATCTATACAATAGTCTGACGGCAGACATAAATTTCTATTGTTGCGGAGCATCCTCTCAAATCGTGTGTGTACTTTCAGGATACAAAAGTAAGTCCAAATTTCTGGATAATTAACGCTTTTATTTAAAATCAGTAATAATCGTAAACAGGAATAATTTACAGCTAATAACACTGTTTTAGCATGATTGCCGTTGAAACAAATCTAAATAAAGAAAACTATGCTTCTTTAAAAGTGGGCTGTATTTAATGGGCTACTTATGCAATAACAAATTAATACATACGTCCGTTGTGGACTTTTCAAATTACAATTTGCGGTTGCTCTCGGCGAAAATCAAACGAACACACTTGCGTTGCCACACCGAACTAGAGAAACATAGAAATGCATGCACATCTGTTTTCGGATTACAACAAATTTATGGTTATACAATATAACACATGGACATTATAATTAACAGAGTAAAAACTTTGGTGTGTAAGCCACAACAAACACTATAGTCTTCTTACAAGTTCACTACATAACTATCAGGCACAATAAAACAGCAATTGAATGCTCAGAAACCCAGCAATTGAAATAGCAGAATATGTATCTGACGTATCTCACAATTCAATTTAGATCGTATTATGTCGACTCTACTGAAACATTCAACAGCATTGGGTTACTGAAACATTCAAGAGAATCAGCTGTCCGTTATAAGGAGTAAGGTTTCTGATAGTTATGATAATATATATATTATAAAAATGCAAGAATAACTCTTCGGCAGACGATAATTAGCTGAATATTTCAGAAATGAAGCTGGAATTTTCATGAACGCCTGTAATTGTGGCTTTTCTTATAGTTTGTCAATATTATCAGCTAAATAGCTAAAAATAAATGAATAAAGGTTTCAAAATGTTTTACAGTGTATTTAATAAAGGAAGATGTCTAGGTATGTGTCTGTCTTTGTCGTCTGTACCGGGAAAATCTAAAAGGCATACGGACATGAAATTTTGTACACAGGTACTTCACGACCCGGGACGATACGCCTCGGCAATATTTTTTTTTAATTCGAATCAGTTTTTTTAGTTATTTTATGTTTTAGCACGATTTTCACACAAATGAATTTCTTAGGGATCAAAAATATTATCGCAGAGTTTTCGTCCTAACACCATCGGAAAGATCGAGAAATTTCCATTCAAACAGACTTTGAGCTGAATCCTTACGATTAATATACGAATTTTAGCGAATTTTTAAATATACTCTTCGCGTGTTTAAAACGGCTCCGATTTTTATATTGCGATATAAAAAAATTGACTAACAATCTTATTTTTATAATGAACCAGATGTTTCTTTGAATATCATACACTGCTCCAATCGAAAAATTATGTTTCTGTTACATTCCGTTCATTAATTATGCAATTTAGATAAAACCTCATACGTTTTCAAAAGAATTCTAACAGCACACGAGATGAATGATAAAACAGGTTTTACCCTAACCTTGACCGTACCTTAGAACAGAGACATGAAGATAAAGGGGATAAAACTCTACTTCATGAAAGAGGTTCGATGCGACGTCAGCAGCGCGAAACTGACGTCATCCTTTTAGGAATTTATTTGGATTGCTAGTTGGTACTAGAATTGAAAATATTGTTAGAGTTTGCAAAACTTTTCATTTAGGAAACGTGCCTTTCATTTTAATCGAAGGAACTTATGTAGCTTACTCAGTGAAGCAAAGGGACTTATTTAGGGTGTAACAAATGAGTACATTGAAAGCGTGTTACGCCCACGCAGAGGGTGAAAGGCGTATTTGGGGTGAATCAAAGCAGCTTACTTATGACGTATCAAAAGAGCTTATTTAAGGCGTATCGAAAGAACTTATTATGGACGTATCGAAAGAACTCATTATGGACGTATCGAAAGAACTTATGTAGGGTGTTTTGAAAGAGCTTATTTAACGTGTATCATAAGAACTTATTTAAGGCGTATTAAAAGAGCTTATTTAGGGCGTATCAAAAAGCTCATTTAGGGTGTATCAAATGAGTTTATTTAGGGCGTATGAAAATAACTTTTTTCATGAGTATCATATGAGCTTATTTAGGGTGTTTTAAAAGGTATTATTTAGTGTGCATCAAAAGAACTTAACTAGGGCGTATTAAAAGAGCTTATACACCCGCGCAGAAGGCAAGAGGCGTATTTAGGCGTATATACGCAGTCGTGTTAGGGCGCACATTCGATATACCCAGCCTCGAGACCAAAGCGTATTACATACTAAAGCAGCGGTCTAAAGTGTGAGTGGGTGATTATTTAGGGCGATTATTAGAACGTTTCAAAAGTCTTGATACATTTGAAAAACTAAGTTCTCATGAGGTCTCTATGCTTACGAGCCCGCACATTAAGCTTTTAAAGCTTCCAAGTAAATCCTCCTCTAAGAAAGCTTTCTAAGTCTTTTTGCCTTCGGATTAGCAGTTTGAGTGCATTTCGAATTTTCACTTACTTCCTCTGATGCGTGCTTGGCCTCCACGGGTATGAGAAGAAGCAGCAGAAAGGGTATCCCCAGGCACAAAACCCATATCCTTCGTGGCAACATCCTTGTGTGAAGTTGGTTATCTAAAGGAAAAATGAAAAGAACTCATTATGCAATAGTGAACAGTATTGGAATTGCGCACAGTATGTAATCGGGAGCACCAATATTACAATACTATTCAGTAAATTCTATATTCGGATTACTGATGCTTTTTTCGCGATTGGTCATGGAGCCTATGGAGGTTCTTTTATTATAGCTGCATGGTCTTTTCAACACTCTCCAAGATAGTTGTAATGTGCTTATGACTTTGTTCATTCTGTCTGTCTGTCTGTTCGCACGATAACTGCCGTAAAAATGACGTTATCAAAATGAAAATATTAGTATGTTGTTGAGACTGTCTGTGGGGCATATGGGAATGAAAATAAATAATATCACCCAATTAGTTTTGGATTAAACCGGGGTTAGAAAATGAAATGCATTGAACTCTATAGGACCTAATTTTTTCAAACATTTTTTAAGCGAATTCACAAATTGCTTCGAAAATTTTAGGAAATATTCAGATTTATCCTATAAAAATATATAAAAAAGTTTCAGCAAAAATATGTTCAGTAGTTTTTTAAATAAAAATTAAAATAATAATTGTACCCATATTATATGAAGAAATGACGTGCCCACTTCAAAATAAAATATGCCATCCATCTAGTCTCAAAATCGTGATTTTTAAAGTTCTTGGAGGATTGAACCCGGATTGAAAAAATGAAATACATTGAACCCTATGGGGAATAATTTTTCCAGCATTTTTTAAGCGGAGTTAAAATTCACGAATTGCTTCGAAAATTTGGGAAATATTCAAATTATCAAGTAAAATGGATAAAAGAAATTTCAGCAAAATATGTTAGGAAGTTCTTTTTAAGTAAAAATTGAAATAATAATGACACCCATATTATATGAAGAGATCACGTGACTCATTTCAAAATGAAATATGGTGTGGCGATTGAGCGTCGCCTGTCCCGAGCCAGAACCGAACTCGGGACCATGTGCTTACAAGACCGACATTATAATCATAGAGCAAAAGCTAGCTTCTGCTCCGTTCTTATAATTCGGGTACAGATTCCAAGCATCTTTGATCAGATGTCTTTGCTGCCGCACACCCGGGCTCCTCATGAGGTGGGGGAGTATGCGGCAGCAAAGACATCTGATCAAAGATGCTTGGAACCTGTACCCGAATTATAAGAACGGAGCTAAAGCTAGCTTTTGCTCTATGATTATAATATCGGTCTTGTAAGCACATGGTTCCGAGCACATGGTCCTGCCTTAAAATCATTATTTTTAAAGATTGTTTAAATTTATATTTAGTGTTGCATCCGTTATAAAACCGCTGTAGTTTTGCATATTATCTATCTATCTAAATGCTATGTCAACGCAATTACAATCTATTTTATTTTAAATGATTACTAAACATTAATTATTCTTACAACGAAGCCTAATTTCTATAGTATGCAGAATGTAAACAAATAAAGCGATTGTAAGATGAGTTGTACAAGAATTACAGAATTTTTTTCACGCGAAATTATTTAGCTCTCGAGTCTAGAATATAATTGATATGAATGAAATACTCGTTGATTTTACATAGAGAAGCATACTATTCTTATCATTGGCTTTTTTGATAAAGTTTCCAAGTACAATAAATTATTGTAGTACTGTGATAATTTTTAAATAACAGCTCTGAATGTATCGCAGTTCAGTAATGCTGAATGTATAGAAATGTTTATCGCTGAATCTATCGCATGTGTATGGTAATGTACAGGGAAAGTATTAGAATCATGTCGAAAATCGCAACTGGAGATGTTTAAATAAAATTGCATTTCAGTTTGAAAGTGTGTTCATAAGCAATGCTTTATGCATGATTGATCTTTCTTGTTTTTTCTAAGTATGGAAAACACATAAATATTTTAAAATACTTAAAATAAACTACAAAGACCATAAATACATTGTAAACTGTATTTAAAATCACCATTACAAACGTACACCAAAATTTTACTTATCAGATTGGCCAGAGCGCTTTCGGACGTCATAACGTCCATCATCAGTAGCAATGTTAATAAAATAACAGATATGAGCCCTTATATACAGCCCGAAATCGAGTTATCCAACTTTCCATATGAAAATTTTATATTCGCGATTTCGGGCTGTATATAAGAACCGATGTAACACGATTTCGGACTGTATATAAGGGCTCGTGTAACGCGATTTCGGACTGTACTGTACATAAAGATTCGTGCAACGCGATTCCGGGCTGTATATGAGGGCTCATGTAACACGATGTCGGGTTGTGTATAAGGACTCGTGTAACGCGATTTCTGGCTGTATATAAAGACTCGTGTAACGCGATTTCGGACTGTACTGTACATAAGGATTCGTGCAACGCGATTCCGGGCTGTATATGAGGGCTCATGTAACGCGATGTCGGGTTGTGTATATGATGACTCGTGTAACGCGATTTCTGACTGTATATAAAGACTCGTGTAACGCGATTTCGGGCTGTATATAGACTCGTGTAACGCGATTTCGGGCTGTATATAAAGACTCGTGTAACGCGGTTTCGGGCTGTATATAAAGACTCGTATAACGCGATTTCGGACTGTATCTAAAGACTCGTGTAATGCGATTTCTAGCTGTATATAAAGACTCGTGTAACGCGATTTCGGGCTGTATGTAGACTCGTGTAACACGATTTCGGGCTGTATATAAAGACTCGTGTAACACGATTTCGGGCTGTATATAAAGACTCGTGTAACGCGATTTCGGACTATATCTAAAAACTCGTGTAATGCGATTTCGGGCTGTATATGATGACTCGTGTAACGCGATTTTAGGCTGTATATGATGACTCGTGTAACGCGATTTTAGGCTGAATAAAAACTCGTATAACGCGATTTCGGGCTGTGTATAAGGACTCATATCTGTCATTTCATTAACATTGCCACTGATGTTGGACGTTATGACGTCTGAAAGCTCTCTGAGCACTCTATTATGTAAAATTTTGAGGTACGTCTGTAATGGTGATTTTAAATACACTTTACAATGTATTTGAGGTCTTTGTTAGAAAATATTCTACATGATCTGTTCAAAAAAAGGTACAATTACTGTCAAAGACAATAACGTGATTTCTTAGCTTTTTTTGTATCTTTAGGTTAAAACATCTGATGTAGGCAGCACATGACTTTCCCTGCAGGCCCATATTCACGTTCATGTTCTTTCTTCAATAATTAATTAAATTGGCTTTAAGTGCGCGAAATAACACCCATAATTATTTTAAATTACACTGAATTTGCATTTTTACTTCACTTTTCGTTTCCATTTGGTAACTGGACTTATTTTCAAAGGTTACATAGCAGAAATGCGAGAAAACTAAAATATCTCGACAAAGACTGGGCCTAGAGTAATAAGGTTGGCTTTATTCTTCTCATCGTCAAAAATTAAGTATATAAAATGCATATTTAATTGATATACTTGAACATGCGTAATCTTTTATTTCAGATTTTGACGAATTTTGCGGGACATTTCCGAAAAATAGGCAGGTTACCTTTTCTGAATTGTACCAAAATCTAATCAACACCAGAATAATTCACAAGTAGCTTATTCACCAAATTTTGATAAAATTGGTCTATTAGTTTTTTAGCCACAGTGGATACAGACTTTTTTGCGAGCCATTTCGCAAGGAAAGACAGGTTCTTTTACCCCGAATTGTACCAAAATTTAATCAGCACCAGGGCATCCCACAAGTAACTTACCTATAAAATTTTATGAAATTCGATCAATTAGTTTTTGAGTTAGAGTGGATACAATAGCTACACACACACACACACACACACACACACACACACACACACACACACACACACACACACACGCACATACATACAAACATCACTTCAAAACCGTTCGATTTGTGATCAGGGATGCTTGAAACTTGCTCTCCCGTCGACAATATGAATTCGAATTTTCGACCTCGTCACAATACTTTCCTTATGCATTATACTACATATATAAGGATAGTAATAATTATGCGTGTTATTTTGTACAATAAAACTCAATTTAATGAATTATTAAAAAAGTAAAGAGAAAAATCTGATGTGGGCAGCACATGACTTTCCCTGCAGACTTATATACACATTCTCTTTATTTTAATTAAATTTAATTCACTATTAATTCAATTTTCGTTCTCATTTGGTAACTGGACTCATTTTCAAAGGTGGCGTAGAGAAAATACGAAATTATCTCGAGAACGGCACGTCCTAGAGTAATGAGGTTAATCTTATTATTTTCATCGTTAAAAATTACGTATAAAACAAGCATTTAATGGATATATTTGAGCATACGTAGTTTTTTTTATTTTAGATTTTGTCGATTTTTGCAGGCCATTTTACAAAAAAAGACAGATTATTTTTTTCCGAATCATACCAAAATCTAATCAGCACCAGGGTGACCCACAAGCGACTTATCTACTAAATGTTGTGAAATTCGGTCCATTAGATTTTTAGCTAGAGTGCATACAAGCTTTTGCGGGCCATTTCGCAAAAAAAGGCGGATTATTTTATTCCGAATCGTACCCAAAACTAAACAGCAACAGATTCGCCCACAAGTGACTTACCTACCAAATTTTATGAAATTTGGTCCATTAGTTTTTAGTTAGAGTGGATACAAAATCTTCACAGACAGACACACACACAGACGTCACGGTAAAAATAGTTTTTTCGTATTCTAGAGGTCTCAAAACGTGTAGATCCGTCGAAAACTCGAGTTGCGATTTTCGCCACGATTCCAATACTTTCCCTATACATTACCATGTATTGCAGGGAAAGTAAAAATGAATTTAGGTCTGGAGAGAAAGTCATGTGCTGCCCACGTCAGATTTTTTTACTTTCCTTATATAGTAAAATATATAGGAAAACTATTGTGACGGAGCTATGAATTCGAAATCGACGGCGAAACACGCTGTAAGCATCCCTGAACTCGAACCGAATGTTTTTGAAGTTATGTCTGTGTGTATGCGTGTATACGTGTATGGGTATACTGCAGAATCTACTTCGACAATAAGAGTTTGTGATTCCTCCCCAGCAGCTCAGCGGAAGAGCGTTGTATGACCAGTACGGAGTTCCGTGGTTCGACTACCAGCTGGGGCAGCAAGATTCTTTACAATGTATGTGTGAATGTGTGAGTCTACGGATGCGATATCTCACGAACGAATGGAGGGTCTAAATATAATTTAATACGATTATTACGATCGGTGAAAGCTAGAATCATATTCATTTAAACGGCATTGAATATCCGAAAGACCCCCCCCCCCCTCCTTAATATTTGAATGAATTTTTCAAAAAATGATTTAAAAATCAAGATCTTCAATAATGTTAAATAAATAATCATTCTACTTAATTTTTTATTAGAAAGCGAATGGCATGCACTTTAGAACACTAGCATGAACCGTTTTCAAGATATTTCACGTTTTTTTTTTTTTAAATAAATATATCAAAAAATTACATAAAATAGGAAAAGTAGTAACTATTGGACAAAATGTTCACTTTCATAAATAATATTATGAGACAGATTTGTTAAAATCATCATTCCCGTGGATCTAATACGTTCCATTCACGAGAGAAGATAAATTTTGAAATAGTTTTGTATCTTGAAGCCAGAGGAAGGTGCCAATAGTTTTTTTTTTTTTTTTTTTTTTTTTTTTTTTTTTTTTTTTTTTTTTTTTTTTTTCCACGGGATATTAGTTAAATGGGAATTGCATTTTGATAAGAATGTTGCATCATTAATAAAGTGTCAAAGCTCCCAAATTCAATTTACATTGTTCTAATGTAAATTTCACCAATTTAAATTTAATAATGTAATTTTCACTAATTTTTTTTTAATGTAATTTCCAATTTCATCAATTTTATTTTTTTTCATGTAATTTTAAATATTTTTAATGTAATTTTCAATTTCTGTTTAATGTTCAATAATTTTCAATTTCTTTTTATTTTCAATGCTTTAAATATTCACTTATTTTTTCATTTCAATTATTTTTTTCAATGTAATTTTCAATTTTATCAATTTTAATTACTTTCCTTATGTACATAACGTATAAGCAAAGTATTGTGACGGGGTCGAAAATTCGAATTCGAGTTTTCGACGGGAAAGCACGTTTCAAGCATCCCTGATCACGAATCAAACATTTTTGAGGTGATATCTGTGTGTGTGTGTGTGTGTGTGTGTGTGTTTCAGTGAGTCTGTGGAGACGATATCTCACGAACGAATGGAGCGATTCAAATAAAATTTGGTACAAAAATCACAATCCGTGAATACTGGAAGCTCATTGTTTTTAAATGCAATCGAATATTCAGAATCACCCTAAATTTTCGAGTGACATTTTGAAAAAACATCAAAAAATCAAAACGTGTAATAAAGTTACGCAAATAGATATTTCTTATGTAATTTTTCCTTAGAAAACGATTGGCATAAACTTTAGAACACTAACATGAACCGTTCTCGAGATATTGCACATTTTTTAAATAAATTTATAAAAAAATCCCATAAATTTAAAAAAATATATTTACTGTTAAGAAACATGTTCACTTTTTTTACTTTCCCTGCAATACGTGGTAATGTATGGGGAAAGTATTGGAATCATGTCGAAAATCGCAATTCGAGTTTTCGACGGATCTACACGTTTCAAGACCTCTAGAATACGAAAAAACCATTTTTAGCGTGATGCCTGTGTGTGTGTCTGTGTGTCTGTCTGGCTGTGTGTCTGTCTGTCTGTCTGTCTGGCTGTGCAGATATTGTATCCACTCTAACTAAAAAACAAATAGACCAAACTTCACAAAATTTGGTAGGTAAGTAAGTCACTTGGGAGCGAATCTAGTGCTGATTAGTTTTGGGTATAATTCGGGATAAAAGAACCCGCCTTTTTTTGCGAAATGGCCCGCAAAAGCTTGTATCCATTCTAGCTGAAAAACTAAGGAACCGAATTTCACAAAATTCGGTAAATAAAATCGGTCACTTTTGGGTCATTATGGTGCTGATTAAATTTGGTATGATTCGGAAAAGAACAACCTGCCTTTTTCTAGAAAATGGCCCGCAAAAATTTCATGTATCCACACTAGCTAAAATACTAATTGACCCAATTTCACAAAAATTGGTAGATAAGTTACTTGTGTGATACTCTGGTGCTGATTAAATTTTGGTACAATTCGGAGAAGAACAACCTGCCGTTTTTTACGAAATGACCCGCAAAAATCGTAAAAATCGAAAAAAAAAAGGGCTATACATGCTCAAATATATCAAATGAATTTTTGTTTTATACGCATTTTTTGACGTGGAAAAGAATATAACACACTCCATTATACTTTAGGACTAACCGTTCTCAAGATATTCGAGATTTCTTGCATTTTTGTTACGCGGATGTCGGGAAAATGTCCAATTACCAAATAAAAACAAAAATTGAACTAAAAATGCAAATTTAGTGTTATTTGGTGCAATTAAACTCAATCTAACGAATTATTAAAGAAATAAAGAAAATATGAATTTGAGTCTGCAGGGAAAGTTATGTGCTGCCCACATCAGATTTTTTTTACTGTAAAAGAAGTAAATTCATTGCATTATATAAGGAAAATCATGTGCTGCCCACATCAGATTTTCTCTTAATGTAATCTTCACCAATTTCAATCACCCAATTTCAAATTTTTTTTTAATGTAATGTTCACCAATTTCAATCAATCAATTTCAATTTACATTGATTTCGATTTACATTATTTTCCCAATTTTATTTTATTTCAGTGCTGAAATCATTGTGATGTCAATCTTGTAGACTAACTGGTATTTCGCTGTTAAAATTTTGGAAAAGTCTTGTACTGCTCACATATGATTATTTTTTTTATAAACTATTGCAAGATAAGGTAAACAACATTCGATGACCATCGTATAAATGTCGGAAAATGACATAAAATAAGTAAAATATAATTTTCTTCTCATATTTGCTTAGTCCACAATAGTATTTTAAAAGACAAGCAGTAACGAAAATATTTGTTTAGACCATTATTATTAAGACCATTTGTTTTACGATTGTAAACTGCGTATTGAACAAGCTGAGGCAATCTTCTGAGCAAGCAGCAGAGTATGGAATTAGTATTTGTTCAGTTTCAAATTGCGTCTTCGAACTTCTTCGATCATAATATGGCACTTTTCGTGTTTTCTCAATAAACAAAATATAAAGTCGTATTAAGCAAGTTTTGCCATTTATTGCTTGCTCTCCCAAGTTAAATAAATACAGCAATTCCTCGATTAGTTCGATTAAAGGTTTGCGTGAAAACGCCGCTCTAATCGAATTTAATAATCAATATAAAATATCCTAATGCTTCTTAAGAAATTGAAAACACCAATTAATTATACTTTCCTTGCAATACATGGTAATGTATAGGAAAAGTATTGGAAGCATAACGAAAAGCGCAACTCGAGTTTTTGACGGATCTACACGTTTCGGGACTTCTAGAATATGATAAAACCATTTTTAGCATGACGTCTGTGTGTGCGCGCCTGTGTGTCTGTATGTATGTCTGTCTGTCTGTCTGTCTGTCTGTCTGTCTGTCTGTGCAGATTTTGTATCCACTCTAACTAAATGCTAATTGACCGAATTTCATAAAATTTGGTAGGTAAGTCCCTTATGGGCGAATCTGATGCTGATAAATTTTAGGTACGATTCGGGATAAAAGAACTCGCTTTTTTTTTTGCGAAATGGCCGGCAAAAATAGTCAAAATCTAAAATTAAAATCTACGTATACTCAAATATATCCATTAAATATCTTTTATACGTAATTTTTAACGGTGAAAAGAATAAAACCAACCCCATTACACTAGGACTAGCCGTTCTCGAGATATTTTAGTTTTTTCGTATTTTCTCTACGTATTTCTCTAAATAAGTTCAGCTACCAAATGAAAACGAAAATTTTATTAAAAGTGAATTAAATTTAATGAAATAAAGAGAACGTGAAAAGTCTGCGGGGAAAGTCATGTGCTGCCCATATCAGATTTTTTACTTTTTCATACGTAGTATTGAAAAAGTGTTGTTTTCACGAAAATTTTCGATTTCGAGATTTTGATGCCAATATATGTTTTAAGACTTCCTGAACACGTTGTGTCTATTTTTGGAGTGATGTCTGTCTGTTTGCATGTCTGTGGTCGATTTGTGCGCACGATAGCGGCCACAAACATTAATGGATTTTCATGGAACTTTAGATCCGACTTTGTTTTCAAAAGAATCTGGAATTAGATAAAAAATAAATTTAAATTTGTGAGAAAACTTCGACATTTACTTGAAATTTAATTTAAAGAAATTCGACATAATCATGTATAAAAAGGTTCATTTATAGCACAATAATCACGAGAATTAATAGCTTCAATTATTAAGTTATTAGTTTCAATTATTATGAAAAATAGTCGCCATACAATGTTTTTCTTCTTGACGCCGTTAGACTCCCTTTAGGGGGGGGGGAATTACCTCTCCCCCGAGTATACATCGTCAAGTATGCATCGTCTCCATAAGCTCCCGGAAGCTCAAGCGAGCACACACACACACCTACTCACACAGACCCACATACTTCAGCTCGCACACAGACACACCCACACACACACACACACACACACACACACACACACATACTTCAGCACACATACACACATACACACACATATACTTACATACACACATACTTACAGACACACACACATATTTACGCATGTACACACACACATACACACATGCATACACACATACATACACATACATACACACACATACACACACACATACTTGCATACACACACACATACACACACACATACTTACACACATACTTCAGCACATACACAGACACATACACATGCACACACATACTTACAGACACGCACACACATATTTACGCGCGCATACACACACATAAATACATACTTACACACACATACACACACATACTTACATACACACACACACATACACACACATACTTACATACACACACATACTTACACACGCACACACATACATACACACATACACACACATACTTACATACACACACATACTTACACACACACACATATTTACGCATGTACACACACATACACACATGCACACACATATACATACACATACATACACACACACATCCACACACACATACTTACATACACACACATACTTACATACACACACACATACACATACACATACATACACACACACACATACTTACATACACACACACATACACATACACATACTTACACACTCACACACATACTTCAGCACATACACAGACACATACACATGCACACACATACTTACATACACACACATACTTACAGACACACACACATATTTACGCACGCATACACACACATACACACACATACTTACATATACACACACACACATACTTACACACACACACACACATACACACATATTTACTCAGACACAGACATCCTCAAAAACGTTCAGTTCGTGTTCAGGGATGATTGAAAGAAACGTTCACTCCCGTCGAAAACTCGAATTCGAATTTTCAACACAATACTTCTTTATACATTAATACTATGTATTTAACAAAAATAAAATATGCCAAGTGGACGATATTTCTCCAAATTAATTATTAAATATTTAATGATACTTACTACTGTTCATTTCTATGTAATTATCTTATTTATATACAGAGTATAATGTATAGGGAAAGTATTGCGACGGGGTTGAAAATTCGAATTTGAGTTTTCGACCACGTTTCAAGCATCTCTGAACTCGAGTCGAATTTTCTTGAAGTGATACCTGTGTGTGTATGTGTGTGTGTGTGTATGTGTCTGTAAAGCCGATATGTCACGAACAAATGGAGATTTTCGAATGAAAACTGGTACAAAAATTATAATCAGTGAATACTGGGAGCCTATTGATTTCAAACGCAATCGAATCTTCACAACACCCCCAAATTTTCGAACAAAATTTTGAAAAATTCATGAAAAAATCAAAGTTTTCAATAATGCTACGCTTATTTCACTAATGCTTTTCAATAATGTACATAATCGTTTTTTATGTAATTTTTCAGTATAAAATGATTGACTCACATTTTAGAAAGCTAGCAGGAACCGTTCTCGAGATATTACATTTTTTCCAATTAAATTTTTCAAAAAGGTCACATAAATAATGGTATATCCACTTGGATTGATATATCATAACAATATTGATAATTGTCAATTTAGAATTAAACATATAAGTTAAATGGGTTCTTCGAAATAGTGTTATGTGTTATCATTTGAAAATGCGCCAAATTTACAAATACAGTGGAACCCCGATTTCGGGTTTCTCTGCAGAAACGATTCAAAAAAGCTATATACGGGAAAACACAACACACGGGAAACTACATTTTTCTACCACAGTCGAACCTGCTTAAACGGAATTTCATCGGACCGGAAGAATTGTCCGTCTTGAGAAGGTCTCCGTTTCAGGCAGATAATTTCAGGGAAAGCGAAGTTTAAGGTTTAGTTGAAAATGCAGATGGTCCTTTGCTTACCTACATACATCAGACATTAAAAATTCTGAAAAGTATATTTAGATAAATCCGATTAATACGATGTTATACTATAAAAGCTAATTCAATTATTTTAAATATATGCACATTACGTGCATTTTTACTTTCCCTGCAATACATCGTATTGTATAGGGAAAGTATTGGAATCATGTCTAAAATCTCAACTCGAGTTTTCGACGGATCTACACGTTTCGAGACCTCTAGAATACGAAAAACCTATTTTTAGCGTGACGTCTGTGTGTATGTCTGTCTATGTGTCTGTGCAATGTATGTATCGCCTCTAACTCAAAAACTAATGCACCGAATTTCATAAAATTTGGTAGGTAAGTAAGTCACTTGGATGTGACCCTGGTTGAGATTAGTTTTTGGTACGTTTCGTAAACACAGCACCCGCTTTTTTTGCGAAATGGCCCTTAAAAATTTCATTTATCCGCTCTAGCTAAAATACTAATTGACCAAATTTCACAAAATTTGGTAGATAAGTTACTTGTGGGATACGCTGGTGCTGATTAGATTTTGGCATGATTCGAAAAAGAAGAACCCGCCTTTTTTTACATAATGGCCAGCAAAAATTTCATGTATCCACTCTAGCTAAAATACTAATTGACCAAATTTCACAAAATTTGGTAGATAAGTTACTTGTGGGATATTCTGGTGCTGGTTAGATTTTGGTACAATTCGGAAAAGAACAACCTGCCTTTTCTTATGAAATAGCCCGCCAAAATCTAAAAAAAACAGACTAAGTAGTGTATGCTCAAATGTATCAATTAAATTCTTGTTTTATACGCGATTTTTGAAGAGGAAAATAACATAACACACTCCATTATACTTTAGGACTAACCGTTCTCAAGATATTCGAGATTTCTTGCATTTTTGTTACGCCGATTTCGAAAAAATTTCCAATTGCCAAATAAAAACAAAAATTGAATTAAAAATGCAAATTTAGTGTTATTTGGTTCAATTAAACTCAATTAATTGTATTATTAAAGAAATAAAGAAAATATGAATTTGAATCTGCAGGGAAAGTCATGTGCTGCCCACATCAGATCTTTACTTTCCCTGCAATGCATGGTAATGTATAGGGAAAGTATTGGAATCATGTCGAAAATCGCAACTCGAGTTTTTGACGGAACTACACGTTTCGAGACCTCTATAATACGAAAAAACTATTTTTAGCATGACGTCTGTGTGTGTATCTGTTTGTGTGTCTGTCTGTGTGTCTGTGCAATGTATGTATCCACCCTAACTCGAAAACTAATGAACCGAATTTCATAAAATTTGGTACGTAAGCCACTTAAATGCGACCCTGGTGCTGATTAGTTTTTGGTACGATACGTAGAAACAGAACCCGTCTTTTTTTGCGAAATGGCCAGAAAGATAAAAATCTGATTTATCCGCTCTAGCTAAGTTGAACTTATCTACTAAATTTCACAAAATTTGGTAGATAAGTTACTTGTTAGATACTTTGGTGCTAATTAGAATTTGGTACGATTCGGAAAAGAAGAACCTGCCTTTTTTTACGAAATGGCCCGCAAAAATTTCATGTATGTATCCTCCCTAAGGTAAAATACTAATTGACCAAATTTCACAATATTTGTTAGATGAGTTACTTGTGGGACACTGTGGTGCTGATTCGATTTTAGTACAATTCGGAAAATAATAACCTGCCTTTTTTTACAAAATGGCCCGCAAAACTTGTCAAAATCTAAGAAAAGAAAGACTACGTCTGCTAAAATGTATCAATTAAATTCTTGTTTTATACGCAATTTTTGACGCGAAAAAGAATATAGCACACTCCATTTTACTTTAGGACTAACCGTTCTCAAGATATTTGAGATTTCTTGCATTTTTGTTACGCCGCTATCGGGAAAATGTCCAATTACCAAATAAAAACAAAAATTGAATTAAAAATGCAAATTTAGTGTTATTTGGTGCAATTAAACTCAATCTAATGAATTATTAAAGAAATAAAGAAAATATGAATTTTAATCTGCAGGGAAAGTCATGTGCTTCCCACATCAGATATTTGCATATTGCGATGAAGGGAATATATGTAAATAAAAATATAGTGTACTTCATGTACTGTACTGTTAGCTTATTACGATACCTTAAAACCTAGATGATTTGAAGTACCGGCAAAATATTACTGGTTACCATGAAATAAGAAAAAAATAAAAACACAGTATTTTTATTGAGACGAACTTTTAAAATAATCCATCATAATTTCTTGGACGTGTGTCTTCCTAATGATGCAACTTTTAGTTTAAAATCATGTATTATTTAACATTTCTAGTATTTCCAGAATCTTCTTAGATTAACTGGAAATTCTGAAAAACTGAGTTCTAAAACAGCCTTCAGAAAATTGTCATATGATTTAATAGAAAATTCTGTAAAAAATGGTTTTCATGGGAAATAAATGGTTGAAACAACTAGATGATTTTCACCGTTCTTCGTTCATTACAACAGGTGCATAAAAGCACCTAACAAAATATTTTAAATTGACTTCCGTTTCCGCGTTGTGCAGGTTCCGTTTTACACAGAAAAACAATATTAATTTCTTATATTTTTGTACGGAGCTAAAAACATTGTCCACTTATTACAGTATTCCGTTTCCTGCAGGTTCCATTTCAAAAAGATATGAATGTATATAACAAGTAAAAGCAAAAAAAAAAAAAAAAAATCTGATGTGGACAGCACATGACTTTCCCTGCAGACTTATATCCACGTTCTCTTTATTTTAATTAAATTTAATTCACTTTTAATTCAATTTTCGTTCTCATTTGGTAACTGAACTTAATTTTCAAAGGTGGAGTAGAGAAAATACGAAAAAACTAAAATATCTCGAGAACGGTAATTTAGCTGAATTTGTGATTATACTAATGATCAATTTATTTACATATTTAATTTAAAAATTATGACAATAATATTTAGGATACTTTTGTAGTGGGGTGCACTGTTACACATTATAGAGTCAGGAGCCAACGGCCGTACCGTGCTGAAAACACCGGTTCTCGTTAGATCACCGAAGTCAAGCAGCATCGGGCGCGGTTAGTACTTGGGTGGGTGACCACCTGGGAACACCGCGTGCTGTTGGCACATTTCGGGCGCGGTAGCCCGGTGGTTTGCGCGCTGGATTTGCACGCTGCCACAACTGCCGCCGTGTTCATGCGGAGTACGATCACGTTAAACATTTTGGTCCGTAAGTCCTTCCGAGAGGTTGGTGGTAGGGGAAGGAGGGTACGGTCCCTGTGGATGCCTCCCCCACTGGATTCCGATGTAAATTGGGTGGCACTTCCTGTCCGTCTAAACAGGTACCTTACACTTTCGAGTAGGTCGGATGGTCTGGATCGAAGAAGAAGAAATACTTCACTAAGTACAATGCACTTTGACAAAAGCTAAGAAAAAGTTGAGTAACGTATAAGAGCACAAATAACACAATAATGCAACTGTATGGTGCTATTTGTGCTTTTATACGTTGATCCACTTTTTCTAAAGTACTTTACTTCTTTCTATGCGAAATAATGATAAAAAAGATCCAAGGCACTAAAACACTAATAAAGTTTTCAGCGTTGAAAAGTACAGGAACATTGGACGTTTTTCTTGATTGCAACTTGTAAAATCATTTTACCAAATTAGTACATTAGTAAATTAGCACATTAGTAAATGTAAGTACTAAATTAACATATATTTCGCGCAAATATAACTCGACATACTTTAAAAATATGGACAACCAAAAAAATTGGCCACAATTGAAATTCTTTTATTAAAATCTCCTTTTAACGACGCACAAAAATCAGACGGCCATAGCGTTTTCGGGCATTACTATGCCCTTCATCAGTGGCGAAGTGAAAATAAGGGGAGAACATGTGTTTAAATATAGGCCATAACCGCGAGACAAAATTTACATATTAATTTTACATGTTTACATTTTTAAATAGGAGCTTAAATATAGGCCAAAACTGCGAGACAAAATTTGCATATTAATTTTACATGTTCACATTTTTAAATACGAGCTTAAATATAGGTCATAACTGCAAGACAAAATTTACATATTAATTTTACATGTTTACATTTTTAAATACGAACTTAAATATATGCCAAAATCGCGAGACAAAATTTGCATATTAATTTCACATGTTTACATTTTTAAATATGAGCTTAATGTAGGCCAAAAGCGCGAGACAAAATTTACATATTAATTTTGCATGTTCACATTTTTAAATACGAGCTTAAATATAGGCCATAACCGCGAGACAAAATTTACATATTAATTTTACATGTTTACATTTTTAAATACGAACTTAAATATAAGCCATAACCGCGAGACAAAGTTTACATATTAATTTTACATTTTTACATTTCTAAATACGAATATGGCCGTGTGATTTTTGTACGTCATAAAAAGGTTATTTTAATGAAAGACTTTAAATTGTGGCCAATTTTTTTTTGTTGTTGTTGTCTTTATTTTTAAAGTATTAATTATTTTGACGTGTTTCCATACTATTTTATTATAACTTGACAATTGAAATAATGCCCGCATCTAAGGAATATACTCCATTATATTAATATATGTAAATTACAATTTCGTCAAGTGTCATTTTCTTAACTTTAGCGTCATTTTTGCAGGGCCATAGCCAGGCAAGTCTAAGCCCCCCCCCCCCCTCCCCTTAAGAGTATACTCGGCCCCCTGATAAACATACATTTTTAGTAGTGATATGAAATTTCATCAAATATGTCATCCAAATTTTGCATAAAAATTGCTTTATGAGATTATATTTTTCATTAATTACTTTGTTTTAAAGATTTTTTTAATTCAGCTAAATATGTGGTTATATAGATGATCTATTTATTTACATATTTAATTTAAAAAGGTTTAAATGTTATAATACATAATTAAGTTAATAGTATTTAGGATAATTTTGTATTATTGCGGCGTTTACTGTTATACATTATTAGAGTCAAAATCAACTGATAAGTAGTTAAGAGTTAATATCAAGTGTTAATAACTTGTATTTACTATCTGAAATTTTCTTCAATTAACAGCTTTGCTACTAGTTAATGTTTATATTAAAATCAATTGTAATTATTATATATTAATATGAACGTGTAGTATCTATATGGATTTTCTTAATCAACTCTTATCTGACAAATATAAATATGTAATTCATTATTTGTTAATAATTTATATGGATTGAAATATATAATAATAACTATTATGGTTTAGAAATGCTAACGAGTAACAGTGTTTTTGGTGAGCCCCTCCTTCAAGACTGTTGAACCCCCCCCCCCCCCCTTGAATTTCGTTTCTGGCTGAAGCCCTGCATTTTTGCCAGTTTGGCGATATTTTCGTCAATTTGGCCACACATTAAAAAGTCGTGAAGTTGGCGATATTTCGCCAAATTAGTCGCAAATGTCGCCAAACTTTTCGCCAAGTGTTACATATTTGATGATACTACTGTTCATTTCTAGGTATTTTTTAAATACATTTATTTGAAAAACATGCAATATTTCGAGAATGGTTCAAGCTAGAAATCTAAACTCTGTATAAGTCGTCTTTGAATAAAAAAAATTCGTGCGAAATGATTATCTATTTAACATTATTAGATGTCTTGAGTTTCTGTTTATCTTTAACCTTTTGCTTACGGATAGGACAGCGTTAGAGCTCCTCTACTACAGGCTGACTTATCAAGCATATTGAAGCCCACCATAGCTGGAAGAGCAATCCATTAGCATTAGCTCTATTCGCATTTTCACTTTATTATATATTATTGAAATAATTATGGGTGGTTGTTCTGCACCGAACTGCTCTAGTCATTCTAGAAAGGGATTTGGGCTATTTCACTTTCATAGAAACGAAAAAAGAAGAAAACAATGGCTAATAAATAGTCGGCGCGATAATTGGATACCCGGTACTGGAGCATACTCGTGCGAGGTAAGTTCTACAATATTCTAATTGAAACTTCTTTTTTTATATAAAGTATTTATTTTAAACACTTATTTTATAATTTCTGTAACTGTAATATGGATTATTAATGATTTTTAGTTGTTATAGTCTTATCTGAGGACACTTGGTTTGTAATGTAAACATCACCTTGAATGCATTATACTGTCTTCCAAACCTAGAAGAAAATGGCTTCAAATTTTACATATATAAAGATTTATTCCTGTTACATCAATATCTTTCAAGTTTTATACACTTTGTTGTATTTTTAGATTATAATGAATCACAAAATTGGTGAATTCTACTATCAACAAACTGTCGCCAAGTGGAAAACTTGCCATGTTATAGTAATTATGCAAACATAAGCTAAAATGGTAAATAAATCGAAATACGTTTATCAGAAAAGGTTTTTTTAATAGCATGTATGAATGTTTGTCTCACATATTTGAAAGTTTGTTAACTACTTTGTATTTAAAGAGGAAAATACTAATAATAACCCTTCTGAGCTCGGCTTTTTTTCATCAAAGATTTTCAAACAATAGTTGTTCATAAGTAGCTATTATGATAAACGTATTTCGATTTATTTACCATTTTAGCTTATGTTTGCATAATTACTATAACATGGCAAGTTTCCTACTTGGCGACAGTTTGTTGATAGTAGGATTCACCAATTCTGTGATTCATTATGATCTAAAAATACAACAAAGTGTATAAAACTTGAAAGATATTGGTGTAACAGCAATAAATCTTTAATATATATATATATAGCTTCAAATTATATATATATATATATAATTTGAAGCTATTTTCTTCTAGGTTTGGAAGACAGTATAATGCATTCAAGGTGATGTTTACATTACAAACCAAGTGTCCTCAGATAAGACTATAACAACTAAATATTATTAATAACTCATATTACAGTTACAGAAATTATAAAATAAGTTTTTAAAATAAATAATTTATATAAAAAGAGAAGTTTCAATTAGAATATTGTAGAACTTACCTCGCATAAGTATGCTCCAGTATCGGGTATCCAATTATCGCCCCGATTATTTATTAGCCATTGTTTTCTTCTTCGTTTCTAGAAAAACGAAATAGCCTAAAATCATTTCTAGAATGATTAGAGCAGTTCGGTGCAAAATAACCATCCATAATTATTTCAATAATACTTCCTAAAGTGGAAATACGAATATAGCTAATGCTAACGGATTGCGTTTCCAGCTACGGTGGGCTTCAATATGCTTGATGAGTCAGCTCGTATATAGAGGAGCCTTAGACAGCGTCCATCCCAAACGAAGAACTTCTCAAAAAGACAGGTATTTGATATACCCTATCCCAAACAGTTCGATACCCCCTTTGCAGGCGTTGGCGGCCAATGCCTGCAAAGGGGGATCGAACTGTTTGGAATAGGGTATGTCAAATACCTGTCGTTTTGGGAGGTTCTTCGTTTGGGATGGACGCTGTCCCACCAGTAAGCAAAAGGTTAATTCGTTCAAAAAATTTGGGGCTCTCCGGAACGTTTAGTCGCGTTTAAAATCAATAAGATTCCAGATTCACAGATCATAACAATCGTACCAAATCGTCTTCAAAACGCTCCATTCATTGGGGGAATATCCCATTCGCAGACACACACACATACACATAAGCATCTATGTCCTGGAGTTCATCAGGGATGCTTAAAACGCGCTCTTCAGTGGAAAACTAGAATTTGAATTATACTATGTATGTAGGGAAATTAGTATGTAGGCTATTTTCCTATACATTACACTATGTGTGTAATAGACTTTAAATAAAAATTGAAACATTAATTATACCCATATCATGTAAAGAGATCACGTGACTCATTACAAAATAAAATATGGCATCCATTTTTTTTTTTTTTTTTCGCTGTTTGAAAATCGTAATTTTTAAGGTTTTGAACGTTTATATTTATATTTAGTGATGCATCCGTCCTGTAACCGCTTTATTTTTGCATATTATTTGTGTATCTAAATTCTGTTCCTACACAATTACAATACTTTTTATTTTAAATTATCACTGAACTCTGATTATTTTTACAACGAAGCCTAATTTTAACGTATAGAGAATGTAAACAAATCAAGCGATTGTAAGATGAGTTGTATAAGAATCGCTGAATTTTTATAACGCAAAATTATTTAGCTTTGAAGTCTGGAATATAAGTGATATGAATGAAATATTCGTGGATTTTACATAGAGAAGCAGGCGATTTTATAGCATTGTTTTTTTTTTATGCAATTATAAGTTTCTAAGTTTAATAAATTATTATAGTACGGTGATAATTTAAAAAATACGAGTACTAAATGTATCGCATTTTGGAGATACTTAAATAAAATTGCATTTAAGTTGAAAAGTGTTTCATAATCAATGCTTTGTGCATGATTGATCTGTCATGTTGTCTAATTCATTGGATAGTAGTAGTTTCAATGTGTAAATTTTACGATAATGATACTCATACATAAATAAAAATTCCATAACATAAACCTTTATATATATTTACTGTGATTTTTAAGCCAAACTTACCTTGTTTTCAGTCGGCTATTGTTAAGATTGGTCTTCTATGAAACTTTAAGTGGACTTTTTGCCTTGGAGCCCTTGGACCAACTTCTTCAGATTGTGCAACGGCGGCCACTTTGGACGTGACACCACGCCTACGAGTTTCAGCTCTAAATGTGTGACGTAAGAAACAAAAAACACGCCCTCTTGTCCGCCCATGAAGTTTGTGGGAGGAGTCAATATTCAAGGCGTAACTGTAACTTTTCAGAAGGAAAGGAAAACTTTGAAGGACACTGATGAAATCAATGTTTACTCAGGAATATTAGTTTGGATAGTGATACTCGAATTGTTTCTTTTTTATGCTCAGCTATAACACGTTAGGGGAGAAGTGTAAAAATTGAAAATGCTTGCCCAAAGGTACGTAAGTAAGATCAGTGGCGTGCACGGGAAATTTCTTCAAAGGAATGTTTTAAATGAGGCATAGCCCGATTTTAACAAAGGCAAAGTAGGCATATTATAGTCAAAATAGCATATTTTTGGCAGGACCGTAGCCAGACAGGGGGGCTAAGCCCCCCAAGAGGTATACTCAGCCCCCCTGATAAAAATATTAAATTATTAGTAGAGATATGAAATTTCATCTAAAATATCATCAAAATTTTGCATAAAAATTTTCTTTATGAAATAGTTTTATAAATTACTTTGTTTTAAAGATTTTTAAATGTAGCTGAATTTATGGTTATACTGATGATCAAGATATTTACATATTTAATTTAAAAAATTTTAAAATTATGACAATGGTATTTAGGATACTAACTTATACGTATTACTGCAGAGTTCACTATAATACATTAGTCAAAATCAACGGATAAGTAGTTAAGATTTAATATTGAGCAGTAACTTGTATTAATTTTCAAAAATTGTCTTCGATTAATTAACAGCTTTACTACTAGTTAATGCTTGGATTAAAATCAATTGTAATTATTAATAATATTGATGTATAGATATATATTGATTGATGTATAAATATATATTGATGCTACATGGATATTAATAATCAACTCTCTCAATTAATACATCAATATTAATAATAATTACAATCAATATATATCTATACATCAATATTATAGTAGCTACATGGATATTAATAATCAACTCTTAGCTTACAAATATAATTATGCAATTACTTGTTAATAATCTAGATGGATTGGAATATATGTAATAGTAAATATTATGGTTTATAAATGCTAATGATTAATTGTGTTTTTGGTGAGCCCCTCCTTCAAGAGCCCCACTTGAATTTCTCTCCAGCCCCTCTTCAATTTCGTCTGTGACTACGGCTCTGAATTTGGGAGCCCACGAATCTCTAGGGTGGGGGCATTTTCCGTGCTCAATGCCGATATCTCTTCTTTTACAATAAAACTTTTACGGAGGGGGGGGGGGCGGTCATTAGAATTTAGTTTTGCCTGAGGACAACGGCAAGGATGAAGGCGGCTTTGAATGAGACACAAGCAAGGATGTGTCTAGATAACTTTGTTTTATAATACTTAATTTCCTTACATATATGGTATAATGTATAGGGAAAGTATTGTGACGAAAATGAAAATTCGAATTCAAGCTTCCGACGGAAGAGCACGATCCAAGCATGCCTCAAATGGACTCGAACGTTTTTAATGTGTGGGGGGGGGGGCGTGAGACTATGGAGACTTTGGACGCTATACCTCACGAACAAATGAAGCGTTTCAAAAATATATATTTGGTGTAAATCTTACAATCGGTGCATACTGGAACTCTATTGGTATTAAACGCGATCGAACGTTTAAAATACTCCTCGATTTTCGAATATTTTTTTTTAAATGATGACATTCAATAATGATAAATAAATGATCATTTCAAATGTAATTTTTTATTAGTAAAAGAGTGATACAAACATTAGAACGCTAGCACAAACCGTTCTAGAGATATTGCACAAAATACGAATGGATTTTTGAGAAAATGATTAAAAGACTAGAATCTTCAATACATTTAAATAAATAATCAATCATACGTCATTTTTCATTTAAAACCGAATGACATAAATTTTAGAAAGCTAGCCTGAACTGTTCTCGATATATTACAAGTTTTTCACATAAATTTACGAAACAAATGAAATAAAATTTTAAAAAGAAGTATAGATATCACCCCCATAGCTTCACTTTCCCCACGCGATATTACACGGTAAAACATTTGCAAGCATGTTACTGAAAGTTTCAGGGGAATCAGCTGTCCATAAGGGGGAGTAAGGTTCCGAATAGTTATGATAATATATATATATATATATATATGGGTGTGTGTGTGTGTGTGTGTACATTGAATCCTATGGGACCTAATTTTTCAAACATTTTTTAAGCGAAGTTAAAATTCACAAATGGCTTCGAAAATAATAGAAAATATTCAAATTTTCCCATAAAATATATAAAAAAAAATTCAGCAAAATAGGTTCAGTAGTTTTTTAAATAAAAATTAAAATAATAATGACACCCATATAATACGAAGAGGTCACGTGGTCCACTTCAAAATAAAATATGGCATCCATTTTCCCAGAGTAGAAATCATGATTTTTAAAGTTCTTTTAAATTTATACTTAGTGTTGCATCCGTTCTAAAACCGCTTTATTACGTTTTTTTCTGTACATCTATATTCTGCGACAACACAGTTACAATATTTTTTAATTTAAATGATCATCAAACTTTGATTATTTCTACAACGAAGCCTAACGTTAATGAATGTCAAATGTAAACAAATGATTGAAAAGATGAGTTGTACGAGCATAAGAAGTGCTGAATTTTTTTCAAGCAAAATTATTTAACTCTGGAGTCCGGAATAAAAGTGTATGAATGAAATATTCACTGTTTTTACATAGAGAGCCAGACGATTTATATTTCGATGACGTCATTTGAATAAAGTTTGAATGAAGTTTTAAGCATGGAGTTAGAAAGTACTTTTATCTCCATGGTTTTAATTTTCCAAGTAAAATAAATTATTGTAGTTCTGTGATAATTAAAAAATATTGCCGCTGAATGTATAGTATTTTAGAGATGTTTAAATAAAATTACAGTTAGAAAGTGTTTTATAATCAATGGTTTATGCATTATTGATCATTTTCGTATTTATATTTAGCATTGCATCCGTCTTGCATTGCAACCGCTTCTGTTTTGCATATTATTTGTGTGTCTAAATTCTGTGTCTACGCAATTACAATATTTTTTATTTTAAATTATCACTAAATTTTGATTATTTCTACAACGAAACCTAATTTTAACGTATGCAAAATATAAACAAAAAAAGCGATTGTAAGATCAGTTGTATAAGACTTGCTGAATTTTTTAAAGCAAAATTATTTAACTCTGAGGACTGGAATATAAGTGATATGAGTGGTATATTCATTGATTTTACTTAGATCGAGAACAAGCGATTTTATAACATTGCCTTTTTTGATGACGTTTTAAGTTTCCAAGTAAAAAAATTATTATACTATGATAATTTTCAAAATATCCGCACTGAATGTATCGCATTTTAGAGATGTTTAAGTAAAATTGCATTTCAGATGGAAAGTGTTTCATTACCATGTTTTATGCCTGATTAATCTTTCTTGATACTTTTTTATTATTATTTTACTTTTACATATGCTCGTCACATCATTCTCAATATATATATATATATATATATATATATATATATATATATATATATATATATATATATATAATAAATAAGATAAAATTAAAAATAAAAATAAAATAGTTATACTAATTTAAAACATGATAAGTGTCATACCCTGGTTCAAAAACAATACGGAGGAAAATTAATTAAATATGATATGATAGGAAATATCAGACAAAAGGAAAACAATGCTACCATAAAAGACAAAATGATCTTAATTTCAAATATGAATAATACACATGAATTTCTCAGCATTCAAGAGCGAAGGATACTAATCAAGTTCAAACAACAAAGGATTATCAAAATCTGGAGGCTCAAAATATTAAAATGACAAAGTAAGAGAAAGGATACAATCCGAAAATATGAAATAGGATAGAAGCTCTGTGAATCCAGCTTATCAAGGATCTTTGCATCCACAGAGGTTCCAAATGTGTTTCGCTCAACGATACAGCCACATATATATATATGTAATAAAATAAGATCGAAATAGGATAGAAATGGAATAAAAAATGGATGGGAAGTGTATTATATAGTATAATTATAGTGCTTTATCAATTTTTATTATATATATATATATATATATATATATATACATAATGATAATAGTTTGAAAATCCAATGATAGAATAGAGAGAAATTGTAACTCAAAAAATCCTAGCATTAAAAAATGCCTAACAAATAAAAAAGTAGGTGAACACATTAGGTGATAACACTAGGTGAACAACCGCAGACTGCATTGGGATTTCTTGAGAGCAGGTTGACGATCAGGAGCTTCGCCTCTCTATGTAACTATATCTTTTTCAAGTATCATATAATAAAGTAGATTTTTGGTAATCTGAAATGTTCTTCCCTGGACTATTGTAGCCTACATTACAGATATATATATATATATATAATTCATTATTTCATATTATTCATATTATTCATGCTATCATTGTAATTTTGTTCTAACCTTTCGGGATTCCGTTTTTTTCCCCTTGCTTACTGTTGATTGTTGTTTCGGGCGTGTAGTGGTTTCTGGGAGTGTTTCCTAGGATTAAAAGCATGCTTAAACCAGGAAAAGGGGTCACAATCCCCCTTGACATTTCTGCAACCCTGTAAACACAACTCTTCCTCTTTATTCAATTTTTTACTTTTATAATACATATATCAAGGCTTAGATAGAGCAGCAATTGCGCCTTACTATTCCTTAGATCTATGGTTTTCATTTGTGATTGTATTTATAGGATATCTGTTAGAATTTTTTATTAACAGCATTGCGCTAAAAAACTTTCTGATGTATTTCGATAGGGTATATTAACTCTTTATTTAGGCTTTGTTACTAGGGGACTTCTCGGACTGCTGGCTTGTGAACGGTGGTCTTCCGTGTGTTGGGTGAGAAATGGGACTCTGGATTTTTATAATCATATCTGTGTGTCTTTTTGACCCTCCGTGTATTTTACCTTCATACACTTTTTACTCATTTTCCGACAATTTACTTCTGTGATATGTAACTTTTTAATGTTTCTTATGTATTATATTTGGTTTTATATACTGATAATATTCTTTATATAAATTTTTATCCATATTGACATGTAACCTATTGTTTACTTGATAATTTTAATATTTTATGACTTTTCAGCCTGTTTTTAAAAATTATAAACACCCCCAAAAAATGTAATAGATATTTTGGAAAAACCCCACAAAAAGTAATAGATATTTTGAAAAACCTTCCCTTTCTTACATTGGACGGAAATAAATTACACGACTGCATTGGCCTGCAAATTATGTATCTAGATTTATATCGGCTATTTACTACATGGATATTTATTCTTTGGAGCTTCGTCGTATTGAAATTTTACCTTGAGTGACTTCTTTCGTATAAAGCGTTATCTATATGATACATCTTATTAGAACTTTTTGGAATTGTTTGAATATGGACGTGCTTCTACACACATTATTTAAAACATTATGGATTTACAAATTAATGTATATAGTGCCTGGCAAATATGGGAATATTTTTCACATATGCCCGTTCGTATGGCAATTTAAGGTAGCCATACTACCGAAATCCCGTGACCCTTTGCTCTTGCGCTTTGAATATCATATGAACTCTATTTTGCAATATTTTCAACCTATCCAACGAGGAGTGGGGGAAGAAAAACGAAACGTTCGTAATGTTTCTATGTCCCATCCTGATTTATATGGAAATTTTTCCATATCAAATTTGGAACCTTTTGCTTTTAACTACAAGGGAATAAACAGATTCAAGTATAATCGATGCAAATCTGGCCGCTGCAAATTATGCCCTGTTGCTAATATACTACACAAATCTGTAGTTATAATACCTAACATCATAAATTTTGCAAGGTATATGGATGTGTTTATTGCATATGTTGTAACATATGTGGATTAAAATATATAGGGCAGACACAAAATCGCTTACATTTAAGAATCAATCTCCATCGCAGCCAAGTAAATAAGATATGTGATTCTACAACTGAAGTCAGTTTAGAGTTGAGACATTTCTCCACCCACGGATTTAAAAAAAATCTGATGTGGGCAGCACATGACTTTCCCTGCAGACTTATATTCACGTTCTTTTTATTTTAATTACATTTAATTCACTTTTAAATCAATTTTCGTTCTCATTTGATAACTGGAATTATTTTCAAAGGTGGCGTAGAGAAAATACGAAAAAACTGAAATATCTCGAGAACGGCTAGTCCTAGTGTAATGGGGTTGGTCTTATTCTTTTGTTTTTTAAAAATTACGTATTAAACAAGCATTTAATGGATGTATTTGAGCATACGTAGTTTTTTATTTTATATTTTTGCGGGCCATTCTGGAAAAAAGGCAGGTTATTTTTTTCCGAATCATACCAAAATCTAATCAGCACCAGGGTGTCCCACAAGGGATTTACCTACCAAGTTTTGTGGAATTCGGTGGGATACAAGCTTTTGGGGGCCATTTCGCAAAAAAAAAGCGGGTTCTTTTATCCCGAATCGTACCCAAAACTAATCAGCACCAGATTCGCCTACAAGTGACTTACCTACCAAATTTTATGAAATTCGGTCAATTACTTCTTTAGTTAGAGTGGATACAAAATCTGCATAGACAGACACACAGACACACAGACTCACAGACACACACACAGATGTCACGCTAAAAATAGTTTTTTCGTATTCTAGAGATCTCGAAACGTGTAGATCCGTCGAAAACTTGAATTGCGATTTTTGACATGATTCCAATACTTTCCCTATACATTACCATGTATTGCAGGGAAAGTAATATATCCGTTACCATCCTCGACCTCGTACCTGGTTTAACGACTAGACTGCGGTGGGAGAACATGCACATTTTACAATGGAATACCATGTTTCCTCATGGACTTAACTCTTATCAACTTTGGAAAAACCTTTAATTTGGATTATTATCTACTTTATAAGAATCCACCTAATAGCAACTACTTTCGACATTCGCAAAAAAACTACACGAGGCAAACGCACAGGAAACAGAAAACGTGTTGGATTTGTTACTGACTTAGACAGAATAAATGGACACATCTCTGCAATACGCAGCTATACACAAATTCAATCTAAATGGATTAAAAATATTGTATATGGTATAAAGAAAAGATTCATTAGTCAATTGTGGAACGAATGGAAAAGGGAATCCCATATTACAGGAACAGGAATGTGTTAATGACATATGTAGTGCAAACCTTGCTACTTTTTATGATTTCTTTAAATTACGTGCTGAACAACATCACATACAATTGGAAAAACTCGATCATCAAGGGATCAAAGAATATTTTATCAGCACATTTAGCAATAAAACCTCTGATCATATCTACATCAAAGATATATTTCATAAATTTAATTACATGTAGCCCTCGACTTTCGCACAATTCGCTATTTCGCACATTTTTAAAAATTCAATTTTTAACATTTTACAACAAAGTTGAAAAGTGTTTATGACTTTGTTCATTCTGTCTGTCTGTCTGTCTGTCTGTCTGTCCGTTAGCACGATAACTGCCGTAAAAATGACTTAATCAAAATGAAATTTTAGTATGTTGTTCAGACGGTCTGTAGAACCTATGGGAATATAAATGAATAATATCACACAATTAGTTTTGGATTGAACCCGGGTCGAAAAAATGAAATAGATTGAGACCTATGGGACCTAATTTTTCAAACATTTTTTAAGCGGATTTAAAATTCACAAATTGCTTTGAAAATTTTAGGTAATATTCAAATTGTTCCATAAAATATATAAAAAAAAATTCAGCGAAATATATTCAGTAGTTTTTAAATAAAAATTAAAATAATAATTACACCTCTTATATGAAACGATCACGTGACCATGATATGAAACGATCACATGACCCACTTCAAAATGATATATGGCATCCGTCTTGTTTCAAAATCGTGATTTTTTTTTCTTTTTAATTCATATTGAGTGTTGTATCCGTCCTAAAACTACTTTATTTTTCCTTAAATTCTGTGCATCTACATACTGAAACAACGCAATGACAATATATTTGAGTTTAAATGCTCATCTAAATTTGATTATTTCTACAACTAAGCCTATTTTTCACCTATGTAAAATGTAAACAGCAAAATATATAGAATGAGTTGTATTAGAATACCTGTATTTTTTTAACACAAAATAATTCAGTCCATGGAGTCTTCATGGCTGATATGAATGAAATATTAATTGATTTCATAAAGAGAAGGACGATTTTTTTCGATGAAGTTTCAAGCATAAAGTTTAATTTTTTGTAGCTCCATGGTCTTAAACAAAATGTTTAAATAAAATAAATTATTATAGTATTGTGATGAATGAATTGTGATGAATGAATGAGAAAGTTATGAATGAAATCCTGTTTTTATAGAGAGATCCAGGCGTGTTATTTTTTCTATGACGTCATTTGAATTAATTTCAGTTGTTTTCGATGAAGTTTTCAAATATAATAAATTATCGTAGTATTATGATAATTCTAAAACTATTACCGAGGAATGTATAACATTTTAGAGATGTTTAAACCAGGCAATTTATATTTCAATGCCGTCATTTGAATGAAGTTCATTTTTTTCGATGAAGGTTTAAGTTTTCAAATATAATAAATTAATGCAGTATTGTGATAAGTTTCAAAATATTACCGAGGAATGTATTGTATTTTAGACTTGTTTAAATAAAATTGCATTGAAGTTGGAAAGTGTTTCATAATCAATGCTTTAAGCATGATTGATCTTTCTTGTTTAAGGGTTTTTGTCGATAATACAAAAATCGTTCACTTCCATGCAGTCACTCCCACGGAGCGCGGTAGCTCGTGTTCACTCACACATTGCCTCCTAGAGTAGCGGACTTTTCGGAATTGTTATGACGTCACTAGGGTTCCGAGCCGCCGTGGTAGGGGGCCAAATGTCTACAATGTATTAAACAGATTTAGCCTTGAGTTAGCAAGTGATAGCTACAGTGATAGCTACTTTTAAGCGATATTACATGAGGACAATAATGAATCAGGCCATCAAGGCAACTGACAGAGAAGGTGGGCCTACATTAAGAGACTTTTGGAAGAACTATAATTATATGGAACTCAATAAAAAATTTTGGAGACTCGTGGGCTGAAATAAAAGAGTCGACAATGAAAAGTTCCTGGAAACAATTATGCCCACAAATGATGGGTGATTTTATAAATTCTGAAGAAACAGAGGAAACTATCACCGATATGAAATAGTTAGCCTAATAAATGAACTAAACTTGGACGTCAACAACGAAAATGTTAATGAGTTGATTGAATCTCACTCAGTACCTCTGTCAAATGAATACTTAATTGAACAACAAGAGAGAGAGAGAGAGAGTTAAATGAAATACACAATAAAAGTGAGGAAGAAGAAGCTGATAAAATCGACTTTGACAATCAAAAATATGAATGAAGCCTTCATGCATCTTGACGAATTTTTGACTATCATGGAAGAATGTGATTCCAATAGAGAACGTATATCTCAAGTACGTGGGGTGATCCAGAAAAACACAGCATGTTATAAAACTCTTTATCAAGAAAAGAAATAAAGGGTGGTATTCAACTAACTCTTGACAAGTTTATAAAGAAAACACCTGAAAGCACTTTAACACGCCTCGTTAACTTAATTATGTATATTGATAAATAAATATTATTATTATTGATAAATAAATGTTTTAAAATACAATTTTTGATGGGGGGTTTTTTACATCCCTTTACTTTCGAACATTCAACATTCACACATATTTTCAGGAATCAATTATGTGCGAAAGTCGAGGACCGCCTGTATCTTTTACCGATCAAACACATTTGAATTTGTTTAACATATCGTTGTACAAAAACTAATGGACGAAAAATATACAACTACAATATGCTCAGTGGGAATCTTGCAAAATACAATAATCAAGATTGCCAATGTGAAGGTCATCAGTTTTGTAATCGAAATCATAAGCATATAGTTACTGGAGATATAAAGATTACAAATAATCTTGCACTATATAATTATTTGAAAAGGGGTACCAAGTTTAGACAACAAATCTTTAATAAAGTTGAAAATAACTTTAAAAAAGAAATAGATTAATTTGTTTACAAATTGGCGATCAAAAACAGTTACCCTGTGTCTGCATTTTATGAATGGATATATCACGTATTTAAGCCTTTAAGAGTAAGTACAATCTGCGCAAGCAATATATGGCAACAGACAAAATCAACAATGATGTCATAGAAGAATTTCAGAATAAATATGTGATATCCTATATGGACAATGTTAATAATAACTACGCATTTACATGCAAGCAATATTATGTTAAACAACTCAAAGCCTCTTATAAAGGCAACAATATGTACAAGCAAACTCAGAACAACTTTACATCTACTGTAAACAGAATTATTGCCCTTTATAAAAGAATTGGAATTAATATTACAATTGTAAAATTCCCATATTTGGTTCTGATTCCCAAGCTTCATAAAAAACCAGTCAAATTCCGGCCAGTAACGATTGGTTGTAATACATATTTAACTAGAACGAATGTCATTTTGCTGAAGCTTTTGACACCCATTATAAAGAAAATTCGTAAGGAAGGGACTATTATGGTGAATAATAGCTACGAGGTAGTTAACAAATTAAAAACATTCCCTGGTGATCGATTCTATTTTAGGAGCTATAATTTTAAAGATCTGTTTAACAACATAAATTTACAAGACTTATACGAGATTTTAATGGAGACATATTGAACTTCTGATTTACATTTATATTATGAAAATAATAAGTTAAAAAACCTTCTTAAAATAGTTATATTTGAAAACATCCTATATAATGGAATTGCATTTTGTAAACAAATCAAGGGCATCCCCATGGGGGGAGGATGCTCTTCTCTTCTTGCTGATTTTTATTTATATAATTATGAACATGGAACTCATCTAATTAACGAGATACCTTATTTTCGCTTCGTGGATGATGTATTGATTGGCATAGCAGATAGATCTACTGTATTTGACTTTGGATTTTATGCCCCTAATTTAGAACTAATAGAATCTGCACGAAATGATATGGAGGAGGTAGATTTCCTAGATATAACTATTTACTATGATCATAATGATAAACTATGTTACAGGAGTTTTGATAAACGACATTACTTTGATTGCAAAATCAATTACTTCACTCACTGGAATACCAATTTGAGTATAAGTATTCAACGTAATTTGATAATTAATCACTTTACCAGATACCGACAATTGAACTCTACCAGTGAACAGATTAATATATGCTTGCAACAATTAATCAATTGGTCTTTGAAACAATCATATCCAGCACGATTCATCAAACACTATTATGTTGCATATTGTAAAAAATACAGTGAAGAAAAATATGCTAATTTTGAAGAATTAGTACAAAAGAACTCCACTCACACTTTGGATACACTGTAACCACGATCCAATATAATACTGCATCTGGAAGCAGTTGGTTATCTATATATTGAAGATCAAACTAGGGATCTTTGACTTCGTATTCCACACAGATCGTATTTTTTACTCATACTCGCCTTATTGCAATTCACGTCTGGTATGGTTTGAATTTCATATTATTCATGATATCATTGTACTTTTGTTCTAACTTTTCGGGATTCCGTTTTTCCCCGTACATAGTGTTGATTGCTGTTTCGGCCGTGTGGTGGTTTCTGGGAGTGTTTCCTAGGATTAAAAGCATGCTTAAACCAGGAAAAGGGGTCACAATCCCCCCTTGACCTTTCTGCAACCCCGTAAATACAACTATTCCTCTTTATTCAATATTTTGACTTTTATAATACATATATCAAGGTTTAGATAGAGCAGCAATTGTGCCTTTCTATTCCTTGGATCTATAGTTTTCATTTGTGGTTGTATTTATAGGATATATATATATATATATATATATATAAGAGCTTCAATAATTCACCAATACAATTTACTTAACACAAATATTTAATTACTCATACCATAAAATTGAAATTAACAAAAAGGAAGAAGGAATAACGATAGATGGCAGCACTAGACTTATAACAACTAAAATAAGTATATTATTAGCCTAAAATAAGAATAATAGCAATCTTCTAATTATAACAAAATAATTTAACTATGTTAACAATTTAACAAATTTAATAAACAGTAAGAAGGAGGTCAATCTATAATACAGATAGTCCAACATTAAATGTATTAACATAGACAATAAAAATACTCGAAAAAAATAGAGAATGCGAGTAACAGAATTCTTTTATTAACATTGGACGAAAGTAGAATTAAAAATTAACAGCATAATCTATTACTAAATTTAGCGAAAATGCAGCATAAATTTGAATAGATTGCAAATAAAGGTTTCATAAATACCGAAGCATGCTAAAAGAATCAAGGATACTTTGCAAATATGAATAGTTAAAAAATACTAAAGATATTAAGTCAATAAATAATTTCAATAAATGTAAGAATAAAAATTACAAAACTTACCCTTCTGCTTCTATAATACTCAAATCGCGGGTTATAATAGCCATTTGCCTTTCTGTAAAATTTTTAATTGCATTTATCGACTATCGTGTAACATTTGCAATTTATCTTATATGCAAGACAAACTAGAAATCCCATTCATTTACGAATGAATGTTCACAGAGATCATGTCAAAAATTATATCCTTAATAATAATTTTCTTCCAACATGTAATAAAATACAATATAAACATTTTGCTGAACATGGTTTTGAAAATATTACTATACATATTTTGGATATCAAAACTAATACAACTGATAGAATTTTTTTCGAAAACTTCAACATTAAATCAAATTGACCTTGACCTTGATAAATATATTTATAAATTAGCTTAAATATGCTCTGTCTTTAGAGGCATTTAATATGTGGAAATTTACTTTTTCAAAATTTATTAAAAATACTATTTGTAGTATTAAATTGTCTAGATCTATATATAATACTAATAATTTAAAGCATTCCATTAATAATTTAAAGATCTATTATTATTACTTATGTTGATAAAGCCTCTAATAATTATGCTATTATCTGTAAAAAATTCTATATACAATTTCTGTTAGATTATTTAAAAAATAATAGTCTATTTAAACTTGATTCATACTCCATTAATAGTATAAAACTGAAAATTATCAATATGTATAGTGATTTAAATATGAATTATAAATTTCTTAAATTTCCATATATAGTGCTTATTCCTAAATTTCATAGAGATCCTATAAAATTTAGAACAGTAACTAGTGGTCATAATACTTACTCTACTACTGCGAGTAAATTATTTAAATATAATAAATGATAGTTTACGGTTTTCTAGCAATAACTACCTTAATCTAAATAATAGTAAATAATTAAAAAATAAATTAACATCACTAGATAAACTAATTGGATTTCAATCTTTTGATTTTGAAGATCTTTTTAATAATATTAAAATCTCTGATCTATATGTAGTAATTTTAGCTCTATATAATGCTTATATTACTAATCCTTCTACACATAATATATTTACCAATTTTCCTAAACTTCTTCACTTTGCTCTTTTCAATAATTATATATTTCAAGGTAATAAATTATACTTTCAAGTCTCAGGGGTTCCACAAGGTGGCTGTACTAGCAGTATATTAGCTAATTTATACTTTTATCATTATAAAAAAATTTATACTTCAACAGATTATAAAATTTACAGATATGTAGATGTTTTGACTTGTTTGGTCTTTGCAGACAACTGTGTCATATATAGATTTCTATCCGGATAATTTGGAATGAATTCCTAATGAAGCCACTATTAGTATTAACATTAATTTTTTGGACTTAAAACTTATTATTGAACCTACTAATAGGATAGTTACTAATTTATATGATAAAAAATACTATTTAACTTTAACATTAATAAAATATTACCTTTTAATTCCTGTAACTCGATTCAATTGTTTAGAAATATTATACTTAATCAGCTTTTTAAAATTTATTCATTATCAGATAAAAAAATTTCATGCTATACATATTAATAAGCTAAAAATTACCAGCAAATTATATAAATATCCAGCCTATTTAGTACATGGTATAGTTAAAAAGTTTGGAATGGTTGAATATACTTAAATTCTCTCCTTAGTATCTTATATTAGCAAAACATCCACTTTCTCTTGAATAAGCATTAGCATGTATTTACATCCCCTTTATTTTAGCCTCTGTGTTTTCTATTATCATCTGCCCCATTATTTTGTAGCTCTTAGTGTTGAATATCATCTTTTATTGTCTTTTCGCATTACTGTTATTTATTTCTCACGATTGGCAACAGCAGTCCTCAACTTTTTATTTTCTGCCATTGGCAACATTGGTCTCTTTATTCAACGCTCCAATGGATCAGACATATAAAGTAATTTTTCAGGTATTCTTGTTCCCTATTATTTTCAATCTTTGTGCATGTAGTCCAAGTTAATAGTGTTTATAGATATAATCTATCACTGGTATCAGAAATATGCATTTTGTGTTCATTTTGATCGAATACTTGGACTTGACGAAGAGTTTTATCGAAATGAACAATTCATTTGTTTAGGCCTAGGGTTTGTCCACGTGTAAAGCTTTAATGCTTGGTTTTTATTTGATTTTCTATTATCGATTCCTTTCCATTGATGTTTGTTGTTTGTCTTCAGCTTGATGACTAGAAGTTTGCATTTTATTTTTCACTTGATTGATGATTCTCTGTTTGATACCTTTTGTTTGATAGGCATTTTTTAATGTCGGGGGTTTTTTGAGTTGCAACTTCTCGCCATTCTATCATTGGATTTTCAAACTATTGTTCTATATATATATATATATATATATATATATATTATAAATACTGTAGCAAACTTAAAAAATTAAGGATACTTTGCAAGTATGCAAATGTAAAAATGAGTAAATATGAATGACAATGCAAAATTCATTTAATTTATTGAGCAAATGCAGCTAATAAATAAAATGATTTCAGTAATAAAAGGGTTTGAAGGTCCAATGAAAGGAAAATGAGAAGCTGTAACTCGAAAAACCTAACTTTCTAACAGGCTTACAAAATAAAAATATAAAACAGCAAATCTTCAAGCAAATGGAAAAAAATACAAATTTCGAATCATCATGTCTAAGAGAAGTATCAAAAAACAAAGGTATGGAATCGGTAAAAGAGAAATAGACGAAATCCAAGCACAAACGCTGTACACGTGGACAAGGCTCTAGGCCTAAATCAGAATTTGTTCACTTCTTCAAAACTCGTTTTCAAGTCCAAGTGTCTTGTAGAAGCAAACACAAAAATGTATGTTTCTGAAGAAATAGATAGATTGCATCTATGAACTATTTCTACTTGGACTACATACATAAAGAAGAAAAAATAAAAGGAAAAATGGATACCTGGAATCTAACTGAAAAAATACACGAACCTATCGAGCACGGGAACACAGAAAGAAGTGATAAGTGTTGCCATTCACAAAGGAATAAGATATGATCTACTGTTGCCATTCGTAAGAAATACATAACAGTAATGCGAAAAGACATGTACAAGAGATAATATACAATCAGGAGGGACAATAATAGAAAAGCTAATGTGTAAATGGATGTAAAAATAAAATATAATTAAAACAAGAGAAGGGAGATGTCAGGCTAATATATAAAACACCATAAAAAGAATTAATGAAAATCCAGCAAATCTAAATTTTTAACTATACCATTTACAAAATAAGAGGGATATTTATATAAATTGCTGGTAATTTTTAGATTATCAAGTTATTAGTTGCAGTTCCTGCAACTCGTTTCTATTGTTTAGAAATATTATTCTTAATCAGCTTTTTTAGAATATATAGATTATCTGATAAAAATTTCATGCTTTACATATTGATAATCTAAAAATTGCCAGCAATTTATATAAATATCCTTCTTATTTTGTAAATGGTATAGTTAAAAAATTTAGATTAGCTGGATGTTCGTGAATTCTTTTTATGGTGTTTTATATATTAGCCTGACATCTCCCTTCTCTTGTTTTAATTGTATTTTATTTTTACATCCACTTACACATAGCCTTTCTATTATTGCCCCCTTTGATTGTATATTATCTCTTGTACATGTCTTTTCGCATTACAGTTATTTATTTCTTACGAATGGCAACAGTAGATCATATCTTATTCCTTTGCGAATGGCAACACTTCTCATTTCTTTCTGTGTTCCAGTGCTCGATAGGTTCGTGTGCTTTTTCAGTTAGATCCCAGGTATCATTTTTCCCTTTTATTTTTTCTTCTTTATGTATGTAGTCTAAGTAGAAATAGTTTATAGATAATCTATCTATTTCTTCAGAAACATACATTTTTGTGTTTGCTTCTACAAGACACTTGAACTTGAAAAATTTTGAAGAAGTGAACAAATCCTGATTTAGGCCTAGAGCCTTGTCCACGTGTATAGCATTTGTGCTTGAATTTCGTCTGTTTTTCTTTTATCGATTCCATACTTTTGTTTTTTGATACTTTTCTTAGACTTGATGATTCGAAATTTGTATTTTTTTTTCCATTTTCTTGAAGATTTGCTGTTTTATATTTTTATTTTGTAAGCCTGTTAGAAAGTTGGGTTTTTCGAGTTACAGCTTCTCACTTTTCTTTCATTGGACCTTCAAACCTTTTTATTATATATATATATATTACGCTTCGGCAGACGATAAATAGCTAAATATTTCATAAATGAAGCTGGGATTTTCATGATTGCCTGTAATTGCGATTTTTCTGATAGTTTGCCGAAATTATCAACATAGTTGATGAAAAAATGAACAAAAGTTGTAGAATGTTTTACAGTAATGCAACAAATCTGTTCACACCATTCTCGTGGATCTAGTTCATCCATTCACAAGAGAAGATACTTTCTGTACGAATTTTATATTTTGAGCCAAAGGATTCGCCCATAGTCATTTATTTCACGGCATTTAAATTAAGTTTAAAATGCAGTTTGAGGAGAATTTTCACGAGGAATAAATCCTTAAATTGACGTAGTGTTAAATCAAAGCCAAAAGCACTGTTCTGTGGATCTTCACGATGTTAAATCAAAGCCAAAAACACTGTGCTGTGGATCTTCATTATGTTAAATCGAAGCCAAAAACACTGTGCTGTGGATCTTCACGATGTTAAACCAAAGCCAAAAACACTGTGCTGTGGATCTTCATGATGTTATAAATCAAAGCCAAAAACACTGTGCTGTGGATCTTCATTATGTTAAATCGAAGCCAAAAACACTGTGCTGTGGATCTTCACGATGTTAAACCAAAGCCAAAAACACTGTGCTGTGGATCTTCATGATGTTATAAATCAAAGCCAAAAACACTGTGCTGTAAATCTTCATGATATTAAATTAAAGCCAAAAACACTGTGCTGTGGATATTTACGATGTTAAATCAAAGCCAAAAACACTGTGCTGTGGATCTTCATGAAGTTATAAATCAAAGCCAAAAACACTGCGGTGTGAATCTTCATGATATTAAATCAAAGCCAAAAACACTGTGCTGTGGATATTCACGATGTTAAATCAAAGCCAAAAACACTGTGCTGTGGATCTTCATGATGTAATAAATCAAAGCCAAAAACACTGTGGTGTGAATCTTCATGATGTTAAATCAAAGTCAAAAACACTGTGATGTGGATCTTGAACATCATGTTTTTGCAAAGCAAAGTAACACGTCACTCAATAAGTCTCCGGTCTGACACATATATGGCAACACTGTTGATAGACCCATATGATTTCTGGATAGTACCAACCTTCAAATGACACGTGTTAAAATTTCATGACATTCTGACAATTAGTTTATAGATTACAGTGGTTTTAATGACCCGAATTTTGTAATTTTCAAAACAATGGACTAAAAAGAATTTCGTTTGTTGATTAAATATTGTTTTTTGATGGGGGAAAAATACTGTTGAAGCCAAGCAGTGGCTTGATAAGCATTATGGAAACTCTGCACCAGGGAAATCAACTATTATTGACTGGTATGCTGAATTTAAACACGGTCGTACAAACACCGATGATGCTGAACGCTCTGGTCGCCCAAAATCGGCAGTTGTTCCGGAAAACATAAAAAAAGTCCACAAAATAATTTTGAAAGACCGTAAAGTGAAGTTGCGTGAGATAGCTGACACCTTAAAGATATCAGAAGGTAGTGTGTTTACAATTTTACACGAAAATTTGAGCATGCGTAAGTTGCTTTCGACGTGGGTGCCGCGTTTACTCACACTGGACCAAAAACAACAACGCGTCGACTATTCAGAGTGCTGTTTGGAGCTGTTCAAGCGAGATAAGAAGGATTTCTTGCATCGGTATGTGACAATGGATGAAACATGGATTCATTACTACACACCTGAATCAAAAACATCGTCAGCTGAGTGGACAACAGCCGGTGAAAGTTGTCCAAAGCGACCAAAAACCCAAAAGTCAGCTGGCAAGGTCAGGCTCCCCCACATTCTATTTTGGGCCCAGGTACTAAGTCAAGCTGCGGGCCCTAGATAAAAATAAAGGGGAAGGGATACCACTTTTTTTATGTATTACTTTGGGGTAGAAATGAATTTAATAAAACATATCAAGTACAAGGTTTAACACAATATAACACAGAAAAATATGAAGTCTATGAAAGATCGTTCATATGACGGAAAGTGGTGTGTATATTTCATTTTAAACGAAATATTTTTGTACTCAGTTGCGAACTATATATTATTAATATAGTTCGCATAGTCATATGAATTATAGGAAAAATCGGAAGTGACATCTCCAGAACCAGAAATGCAAATCATTAGTGAAACCTACTCCCTGCAAAATTCGATGCTTAATCCATATCAGTCATTATCTAAGCTATTCCTATAGCCAATCCTGAGAAATGGGTATTCTAAAGAAAATTGTAATATTTTTAATCGGAAGTTACATCTGTAGAATCAGAAGTAGAAATCTTTAATGAATTCTCATAACCCCTAAGCTATTTTATACTGAATACATATCGGTCATCATTTAAGCACTATTCATGGCCGATTTTGAGAAATAAATGTTTGAAGGAAAATGAAATTTTTTTTATCCAGAATTGGGAAAAGAACTGGAAGTGAAAATCCTTAGTAAATCCCCCTCCCCCTACCATCCTTGAAATTCGATGCTGAATTCATATCAGTCATCATCTAAGCTCTATAGTCAATCAAAATGTACGTTTCAAGGAAATGTTCTGAACCGTAAGATGAAAAACTGCAAGTAGAAATTCTTAAAAAACTAACTTCCAGAGGGGCAGGAGCTTCCCTACTTCCTCTTGAATATGATGCTGAATCTATATCAGTCATCATCTAAGCCCATCCTTAAAAAATAGATGCTGCAAGGAAAATGCAAATTTTATAAATGGAAGTGACACCTCCACAACCCGAAGTTGAAATTCTTATTAATTTCCTCTATCCCCTTTGAAATTTGATACTGCATAAATCATTGTCTGAGCTCTATCTTTAGCCAATTCCAAGAAATAGATGACGCAAGGGAAATTTTTGAACCGGAAGTGGGAAGAAAATAGGAAATAAAAATTCTTCCTGAATCCAGAATTTGATGCTGAATCCATATCAGTTTTCACCAAAGTTCTATTTATAACCAATCTTAAAAATGGATGTTTTAAGGAAAAGAGGAAATTTTGAACTGAAAATGGAAACATAACTTGATATGGAAATCTTTAGTGAACTTCCCTACCACCTTCTCCAGAATTTAATGCAAGATCCATACCAGTCCTTATCTAAGTTCCATTTATGATACATTCTGAGAAATTGATGCTTCAAAACAATTTTTTGGAAAAAGGAGTGGCATTGCAACATTTTTGCCGCCAACATTCACTCAGAAAAAATAGTTATCAGTGTTACAGCTGAATTACCTCCAATCAGTGTGCTATGTAGCATATAAATAAAATAAAATATGTCCGAAATATCTCTGGATCTCATCAGACAATCTACTTTCATTTATTTCCTAACTTTTTAGAGGGAAATAGCACGTGCACATATACATGCGGTTTTCTGCATCAATCATGTTGACTCACTAAAAATCCCAAGAAACAAAGTTCTCTGCTTTTGAAAAAAAAAACGTTTTTTTAACAGTTAGCATCAAAAGTTTGTATCCTCCAAATACTCCACCTAAATTATTCTAAGAGGTTTGAATCTAGAAATTTTTTAAAACTTTACCGATTGAAATCGCTTTTGATTTAATACATTATATCAAACTGTTACAAAATAATATTTTCCAAATTACATTATTTTGAAGACCTTCATTGAATTTCATCTTTTATACGCTGCATTAGCCCTATTTAAATGCCAGTTCGCCAATTATTTTGCCACAGTTGAAAAAATGATGGTATGTTGAGAACAGTTTATACCAGCATAGCGGGAGCAGTAACATTTTATTTTCTTTTGTATCATTTGATTTTCATCAGAAATCAAATCGGTGTCTAACCAACATAGCTACCAAATTTTAAGGAAATTTAGTAAATGTCTTTTAAACTACGGTGAATACAAAGACTGCCCAGATATTCCCACAGTCGAACAATCCACCAATATAAAGTTGATAAAATGAAGTTCATTAAAAGCGTTTTTAACACTTTACAACATAGTTGAAAAGTGTTTATGACTTTGTTCATTCTGTCTGTCTGTCCGTTAGCACGATAACTGCCGTAAAAATGACTTTATCAAAATGAAATTTCAGTATGCTTTTCAGACGGTCTGTGGGACCTATGGGAATATAAATAAATCGTATCACCCAATTAATTTTTTATTGAACCCGGGTTGAAAAAATGAAATACATTGAACCCTATGGGACCTAATTTTTCAAATATTTTTTAAGTACATTTAAAATTCACAAATAGCTTCGAAATTTTTAGAAAATATTCACATTATCCCAGAAAATATATAAAAAAAATTTCAGCAAAATATGTTAGGCAGTTTTTTAATTAAAAATTATTTAATATAGGGAGAAAAACGAATTCAATTAAATTCTGACTTTTGCGATATCCTTCAGAAAGAAAAAATAGATATATTATATAATAAATATCTTTCCAAGAGTTTAATTAATTTGTATATGAGAGAGGCGTCACATTTTAAAATAAATTTGGTAGATAACAATTTTTCAATTTTTTTTTTTTTTAATTTTACATAACTTTTCATAATATACTTATTTGATGGCGTTTTTAATGCACTTTCCTACGTCCTAGAGAGTTAAAATTTGGTATACAGCTTAAATTTGTAGAACATTTTATTCTACAAAAATTTGGTGGATCTTTAAATATAGATCCTACATTCTTTTCGAAATGACCTGCAAATAATCCCTGTTCACTTCTATAAATCATTGATGTAATATTGTTAAAAATTCTGATGTGGACAGCACATATCTTTCCCTGCAGACTCATATTCACGTTCTCGTTTTACTTCTTCACGTTTATTTCTTCAGTAATAATTTGAGTTTATCTGCACAAAATAACATCCATAAGTATTTTAAATGACATTGAATTTGCACCTTAAACTTAAATTTGGTTCTCATTTCGTAGATGGACTTATTGTCAAAAGTGGTGTAGCGAAAATGCAAAAAAAACTAAAATATCTCAAGAACGGCTAGTCCTAGAGTAATGGGGTTAGTCTTTTTCTTTTTGTTGTCAAAAATCACGTATAAAATCGGAATTTAATTGATATAATTCAGCACACGTAGTCTTTTATTTTTATATTTAACGATTTTTGAAGGCTATTTCGCAAAAACAGCCCGTTCCTTTTTGGAAAACGTACTAGAATAACCTACAAGTGATTTATATAACAAATTTTGTTAAATTTGGTATATAAATCACTTGTAGGTTATTGAAATATTATACACCAAATTGTGTTAAATTTGGTCCATTAGTTTTTAGCTAGAGTGGATAAAGGCAATTTCTGCCGGCCATTTCGCAAAGAAGGCAGATTCTTTTGTTACGAATCGTACTATAATCTAATGAACATCAGTATTTCCCACAAAAAACATACCTACCAAATTTTATGAAATTCGGTCCATTAGTTTTTCAGTTACAGAGGATGCAATATCCTCACAGGAACACACACAGATACACCCTTACACACACGGACGTCTTCCTAAAAATAGTTTTTTCGTGTTCTGGAAGTCCCAAAACGTGTAGATCCTTCGAAAATTCGAGTTCCGATCTTCGGCACGATTCCAATACTTTGAATACATTACATACACACGCACACACATATATTATCTGTGTATCTGTGTATTATTTGTGTATCTAAATTCCGTGCCTACGCAATTACAATAGTTGTGATTTTAAATGATCCCTAAATTTTTATTATTTCTCCAACGAAGCCTAATTTTAACTTATGTGGAATGCAAATATCTCAAGCGATTGTAAGGTGAGTTACCTAAGAATTGCTGAATTTTTTTCGCACAAAATTATTTAGCTCTGGAGTCTGGAATACAAGTTATATGAATGAAATATTCATTGATTTTGCATAGAGAATCAGATGATTTATATTTCGATACAGTTTTAAATATTTAAGTATAATAAATTACTGTAGTAATTACTGTAGTACTGATAATGTAAAAGATATTACCACTGAATGTATCACATTTTAGAGATTTTTAAATGAAATTGCATTTCAATTGGAAAGTGTTTCATAATCAATGCTTATGCATGATTGATCTTTCTTGTTGTTTCATAACTACACATTTTATTTTAATTTATTTTTATAATTACATTATGAGAATGAAAACATGAAATTAATTCAATATTTTATTGTCAAGTGTTCATTATTCATTATGTCCATAAAATGTTTCTTCCAAAATGTATCAATTCTGATGTTTATGAAATAAAATGCCAAGTGCGAATCCAGAATTCTTTTTCGAGCGTGTGAGGCCACACAAGCTATAAGGCCAAGCAACACTGTTTGAATATACAAAAGATCCCATATAATAACAAAAACTTCTCTATTTTGGATTTCGGGGAAGGGGGCAACCCCCCAAATCTCCTTACTCCCCTTCCCTTGATATTCCTTAGCAAAATGTAATAAATGTATGATAGAGATGGTGTTCATTTTCCCTTTCACTGACTGAGCACAGTTCTTAGTAATTAACAAGTTCAACATAAAATCATACAATATAAAGTGAATGTTTAGAAACGCATTATAAACACAAAAGCATTAATTTCCCTTTTATAATGCAATATTTTCTCTGAAGTTTTGTACATATTTAATTATAGTTATTTTAAAGGATTAAATTTACAAAACAGCGTAGGAATTTGATAAAAATAAATTTTTATTCATTGTAAGATTAGCTTTGTTTCAAGATTAATATATCCGAAAATAATATTTGAAAAATATAAGAAAATTATTTTGAGCATACCTTAAAATTTTGATTTTGTATTAGGATTTGTTTCAGCGAATAAATTTTTTATAAAATTTAGTCACGTGTTGAGAGATGCACTACCAACTAGCACTGATAACACATATGAGATTACCATATAATTGCATGATAAATTAAAATAAACTTGCTGTAAAGAAATATCGTCTATCACTAAAACTGAAATCAACGTGAGAAGCAAGTTCATGCCAGGGAGAAAGGAATCAGAATTTTTCTTTCAACATCCCTGCATTCAGTCGAACACGACCATGGATACCCCGTCTCGTTAATTGGTCTACGACCTCGAAGAGCAGATCGCCTCCTTCCCAAACTGATAATTTCACAAAAGAAACCTGTAGAAGGGTCTTTCGTCTCAGTAATTAGCTGGATGTGATTGATATGAGCTGTAAACATGAATGAGCAAATTTTCCCACCAGGCTCATAAACGTATCCATTTAGGTGTAATTCTAGAAAATTTCTTCCTGTAGGGATCGGATTTTATTGCCTTCAGATTCTGAACATAATGACGCTGAAGCTATCTGTACCCAGGCGGCTTGTATTGAACTAAGCGGCCCTTCTGTGAGGTTTTTTGACTGTTTCGGAAAAGAAATATAGAATCCTAACAAACGCAACTTATCAGATGTTTACTAAATTTTTTGTACTTTTCTTTCATTCAAACTTATAGGTTGTGTTTAGGCTTTATATCTAATTTATATTTGTAATTTTATAATTACGCATAATATGTAAATTTCAAAGACTTTAAGCAATTTAGAAAAAAGAACTAAATATTCTTACACAAATGTATAAATATTTTATCCTCAACAATGTTCACGGACCCCTAAAAGTTGCCGGGCCTTAGTACCGTAGTACCAACTGACCCCTCCTTTCTGGGGGCCCTGCATGTCTCCACCATTCACTCAGAATCCAGATGTCTGTATTGACTCCCTCTTTGACACTAACTCAAGGCCTCCTCAATGGCTAGGAGTTCGGCCCGAAAAACTGAGCAGCAGTTGGGGTTTCTCCTGCATGTCCTAATGCCATTCCCCTGCTTGATGTAGACCCCGCTACCGGAGATAGTGCCACCACCCCTAATTCCATCAGTATAAATCTGCAACGCGTCACCGGGAATTTTAAACCTGACGGCACAAATAAAACCTGGCGGCACAAACAATCACCTGACGGCACAAATAAAACTTTTAATTTCTAACTATAAACAAGCCAAATGGAAGCAATACGTCGAATCTCTCTCCCCTACTGATCATTCACTTTGCGACTTCTTAAAACGTATTCGTAAAAAGCACAAAAATATTCCCTTACTCACTCACAATAATACAACTGCTTACACAGAACAAGACAAAGCTAATCTACTCGCTGATGTATATGAAAAACAATTCACACCACATGAAGATATTTTCTGCCCAAATTTCATGGAGGAAGCCGAGGATACCGTGAAGCAGTTCCTTAGTATTCCAAATACTTCCCCACATTTTCCCCACTGACATAGTTAACTACATCAATACTCTCAAAAACAGGAAAAGCCCCGGCCCTGACAATATTTCAAACAAAGCTCTTAAATCCTGCACTATTAATATAATCTTTTACATCACTGTTTTAATCAATTCCATTTTCGATCTCAATTACTTCCCCCGCGACTGGAAGCACGCCGCCATTGTTCCAATCCTTAAACCAAATGAAAATTTAAACTCCCCAAAAAGTTATCGTCCCATTAGTCTGATGTCCTCTCTTGGCAAACTGGCTGAACATTTCATCGCCATCCAAATCAACAATTTCCTTGCTAATAACAGCATTCTCATCCCTGAGCAATTTGGTTTTAGACAGCTTCACTCTACAACACACCAACTGCTCCGCGTGGTGGAGTACATCTCTGATGGACTCCAAAACCGGTCAGCAGTTGGAGGTATACTTATTGACGTCGCTAAGGCCTTCGATAGGGTGTGGTTCATCGGACTCATATACAAACTCATTCAGCTTCGTATGCCACACTCTCTTACCCATATTTTATACTCCTACCTCAGCGACAGAACCTTTCATGTCCGTCTGAACCAGACACACTCACACACCAAACATATCCTGTCTGGAGTACCTCAGGGCAGTAAACTTGGTCCCATTCTTTTTAACATTTACATAAACGACATCCCTAGAACCAACAACACTATACTTTGTTTGTATGCGAACGACACTGCCATTCCTGCCACACACCACAACACCAACTACTTACACCGATACTTGCAACATCACATGGACACTCTCGAACCCTGGTTAGAGAAATACCGCATCAAAATAAACCCTAATAAATGTCAAACTGTTTTTTTCTCACATCAACGTTTTCCGCCCCAACCAATCATAATTAACAATCAGCCAGTTTGCTTTGAGAGGACATGTAAATATCTCGGTGTCACTCTTGACAGCAGACTAACATGGAAACCCCACATTGCAAAACTCAAAGATAAAATAAACTTTGTAAAAGCAGAACTGAGCTCCCTTCTGTACTCGAATGATGTCAGCATTGAAAACAAAATCCTACTTTACAAATCAGTTATCCGCCCCATTATTCTCTATGCCTCCCCAATTTAGGGCTACGCTGCGAAATCTAATGTAAAAAAAAGTCCAAATCATTCAGAACAAAATCCTACGTTCTATCAGAAAAGCCCCAAGATACTTCGATTTCAAAATTAAAACTATTAAGCAAGAGATGCTAAAACTCTCTAGCAATTTCTATGATAACCTCGCTAGGATCCCCAACGAACTGATCTATAATATGACAGACTACGACTTCCGTGAATTTCCAAAAAGACCCAGAGCTATCCTAAATCCCGATTTAGACGTCCCATGCTGATTCCTGACTGAATCTCTTCTGCATCCCAGTTGGGGATATTCGCCTGTTTCCCCACCCTCCTTATCTTCAAAACTCTACAATAAGATCACTGTTTATAGCATTCTTTGTTTACTACTAACTTGTTTCTTCATCATTATTGGCCCCTATTGAAGGACTAGGTTCAGTGGAAGACTGTGACCCACATATATGTTACCTGACTAGGGATATGGAGCTCTGCTCCAGGCGCCCTGCTATCGACAAATTACTGGCTGGCTGGAGGGAATTTTATAAATAGTTTCCATAGTAAGCTGTTTAAGGTAATCTGGATGCTGCGTGCCTTTGTTAGTGTATGAGCAGTGTTCAGTCCTGAAAAAGACCCGATCACGAAACGACGCAGTAACCTCCATACAGCAGGCCAGAGAAACATATTCAACTTCGCTTTGCAGCCAATCCTCACTTTCAGCTCGGCTAGGCGAACTTTCTCTCGACGACGATTGTTGTTCCAGCCACACACATAACTAGAGGTTCTGTGCTGATCTCCATAATTGACTAGCTTTGCAGAATATTTGGCCAGGAGAAACCCACTTCGAAGCCTGAGGGGTTGGAGGTCAGCTTCATACTGTACATGTCCCTCGGACAGCTATTGCGGAGACCAGTTATAGCTCTGGCAGCAGAGAGCTGAACCCTTTCCAGTTTATCTAGGTTGGCTGACAGAGGCAACCTGATAGACCTGAACACCGTACTCCAAGATCGGTCGAATAAGAGCAATGTGTTCTGGATGTGTTTCTCAGGGTCCGCGCATCCGCACCCCAATTTCTACCAGATATATATTTCAAAATTCTGAGTCTCTGTTTACCTCTCAAAACCAAATTGTCTATATGAGCACAGCTAAGTATATCTTGGTCCAAAATGAACCCCAAATACTTGGGATGTTTTTCACAATTTAGTCTCCTACCCAGAAGAAAGATGTAAGGCTCCAGGTTATACAGATGTCTATTGGTGGTAAATACACAGGACACATACTTAGAGGGAATAAAAACGATCTTATGCTCTGCAGCGAAATTCTCGAAATCAAAGAGGGAAAAATTAATATCCTGGACAGGAGTGATACTTGATTTGCAGCTCCAAATAATTATATGATCAGCATAGAATCCCATACAGTGATTAAACTTCACTCTAATGAAGCCATTCCTTTAGTAGTTTAGTAGATCAAACAGCAATCACGGTCTCAGAAGCATTCTTTTCTAGTTGGATATCTCGATTCGGAGTACCTGAAGCCATCAGTATCGACCAAGGGCCATGGGCGTCGACTACGGATGGGGGGGGGGGATTCGAAAATTTTCGACAATGCACACCTTAAAACGAACATGAACCACACGAGTTCTCACGTTATACAGTGAGACCAAACTCAACACGACAATTTCCCCCAATTGTTCCCTTTTCTGTAGTAAATAAAACTGGTTAATAGTGTGGGTAATGTTAGAAGCTGCCACGAGGTACTCTTAATTATGATTGCACAGATTCATATTTGATTATTTTCGAGAGAGAAAAAATGTATTTTTTATTGATTTTGGCCAAAAAGGTTCCGGTGTGTTCTGGCAAAAGAAAAGCCCTGCTTTTAATAACGGTAACGCTAGGCGTAGGTTTTCAGTAGTTTGTTGACTTTATCAATAGCGACCAACAAATACCATATTATTAATAGAATAAATTAAAAATTTATTTCGATATCCGATAACTATTGCGTTTCACTTTCGATTTTTAAATTATTTGTAGTTTAGCTTACTTCTTCTCAAGCATCTTGCATATTGAATTATATCTGACAACGGGACAACACTGATTGAAGTCTGCATCTCACCTGGATTCCGATAGAGAAATTTGAGGCATTCTTTGTCAAAATATACCACCTTTCAGCAGAGACGGAAAATAATATGCAAAATCTTTAAATAATGCCGAAAAATATCATTGCCATACTCACAGAAGTAGCCTTGTCTCCTAACATCAAGTCGAGGATATGCGCTTTACAGAATACAAAAAAAAAAACTTTTGGATTTTCAATCAAAATTATCGTCTGTACACTTTTATTTTTGCCAATATATGTTTGTCCACTCCCGCTTCACAGAGCATCAATCCTGCTTAAGCCTACCTACAGATGATGACCCTGATGACATTCCCTCCATTAGAAAAAGTAATTCGAAATCAAAATTTTTGTTTCTGTGTTGAGGGGCACAAATTTTGTGGGTGCATGTCAAGAAAGAAGTAAATATTATTTCGTAAAGAATACACTATATTGCAAAAATATATACATCCATAAAAATTGAGCTACAGCCGCGAAACTAGGCATGCAAATGTCGTTTTAAGTGTTATGCAAATGAACAAACTTTCAGCGCCAATGCTGTTATAAGCGTATATGTGTTTTCATGAGCATTGCACAAAACGTGCATGAAAATGACGCATCGTGCAGCATTTAAAACTACCGGCAGTGTTTCTTTCAAGCATGGGACAGTAGTAAAGAAAGAGAGGTTTAACCCCAATCCGGTGCAGGGTGACGTCATTAAGGGATGACGTCCTGTGGGGTCATCCGCTATCGGCTTATCTGATATCTTATCAGGTGACGTCACTCGATAAGATTATCTTATCGGATGACGTCATCTGTTGACATAGTGAGTGGGATCCGATGACGGAGAAGACCTTGGAGCACATCTTGGAAGTCTGAATGGTCTCCCTCTATTGGCAGGATCAGATAAGCTATCGACTTATCTGATATCTTATCAGGTGACGTCATTCGATAAGATTATCTTATCGGATGACGTCATCTATTGACATAGTGAGTGGGGTCCGATGACGGAGAAGACCTTGGAGCACATCTTGGAAGTTTTGGTGGCTCCCTCTATTGGCAGGATGGAGAACTGTGGAAGATAAAAGGGAAGAATTGTTTCGGACCCAGCTGGAATTGAACCGATGGCCCCCCGCTTCATTGCCCAGCGTGCTATCCGCTCAGCCACAATTAGTTAGTGATGGTAGTGTGAATGAATGATATCTTTCCTGCGAAAGGAGCGGGAAAACTGGATATTTAAATTATTTTACAATCTTCTATGAATGGATTTAATGAGCACGAATGATTTAGGTTCAGATACTCATTATTTTTTTAATTAATGAATAAAATGGATTGTACTCGTGATTGAATTTTAATAAGGGAATTAACTTTTTAATGAAATGTGTTAGGTTTGGGAGTTCTTTTTTATGGAATACATTAGGTTTGGAAAATATGTGAAGACATCTGCGAAGTTTGGGGCGGTGGTGGCTCCCTCTATTGACACTTGAGCGCGTTAATGAAATAGATGTGTGTTAGTTAATTTTAATAGAATTACGTTCTGTGTTAATGAATATTTTAATTGGAAAGGGAGGTAGTCGAACGGGGACTTAACATTTGGGTTTCATAACTTTTTAGTAAAAAATTATTTCACGCTCATAAATGTTTTAAGTATTTGAACGAAGATAATTAATTTTTTCCTTTAAGATGACCGTTCATCAGAATTTTAATTGCAGGACGTATGTTGGGGAATGAGTGTGCCATTGAATTTTAATAACAATGAATTTTAATGAAGGGATGTATGTTAGGGAATGCGTATGTTATTGAATTTTATTGACATTTTAATGAAATCATTAATTTTTCTAGCAAGCCAGTGCTCATTGGATGGCTTTTAAAGCATCCGGTGATTTTTAGCACTCCATAGTGAAATAGCATATCGCATTTCTAACAAGAGATGTTAAAATTTTACCACTACTCGGGAACAGGATTTGACCCTTTTAGAAGAGGTGTTTGCGTATACCAGCCAAGATTTGACTGACATGTTTTAAATGCATGCAAGATTTTAGGGTTAAGTTATAATACTTACTGAACACGCCTCGACAATTTTTTTTAATTTTACTAGAAATGTTCATAGATTTTTTTAATGATATTCATAAAAATGTAATGAAACGCCTATAGTTAACGCGAAACTTTAACTGTTTTAAATCACACTGAATGTCTATAAAAAATACGTTTTAATTTTATTTTTATTGTGTTGTAAAATTTACTTTTCGCGTGTGGGTTCGAACCCGGGACTAAAAAGCGTCTATGGGTCAGCTGCCTGGCCCATAGAAGTTTGATGGCAATTCCCCATTTAACCTTCTCTATCACACTTAAATCAATAAGATGGTCAGGAGTGCCCTCTATTGGCAGAGACCTTTATTATTTATTCGATCTTTTTTTTTAATTTAGTGACATGAAGTGTGTGACTTTTTCGGATCACGTGTACATTGTATACATACTCAGCGATGAAGATCGCAAAGGATTCTGGTAGATTGATGCATATCGATTTAAAGACCGAATATTAAGATTTGAAAAATTATTTTCACGCGTTTATAAGAAGAATAAAACAGAGGAACGGCTCATTTCGAAAGATGGCTTCGCTTGAAGAGGTTATCGTTACGTATGTACATTTTTTCTTGCTGGCTGTGGTATACATTGTGTCGGAAGTCTCATTCGGAGTGACACTGCCGAGAGATATTATATTGCATTTAAATGACACTGTGAATATTTTCCTCGCGAACTGATGGATTTAACATATCAAGACCCCAGACACCCTTCCAGTTTTAGTGGGGTAGATGGGCTATATCGTGCTCTTCATGGAAAAGTAAGCTAGAAGAATATAAAGGCATTGTTGGAGAGTGTGGACGCCTACACATTGCACAAGCCTGTTCAACGAAAATTTTTAACGAATCGTGTGTTTGCACACGGCATAGACCCACAATAGCAAGCAGAGTTAGCCGACATGTCTTCCTAGAAAAATCTTGATGGTTTTCGATATATTTTGACTTGTATTGACATTTTATCTAAATATGCATGGGCGATACCTTTAACGCAAAAGCGCGGAGCAAATATTTTAGAGCTTTTCAAACCATATTCGCAGAACGTATTCCAAAATCATTACAGACGGACCAAGGTACTGAAGTTAAAAATAAAAAATTTCAGAGGTATTTGAGAGAGAATAAAGTGAGATTTTTTTCAACCTTTAACACAACGAAGACCTCGGTTGTTGAGAGCTTTAATCGAACCATAAAATCGAAAATGTGGAAATACTTTACCAGCCAAAGCACATATCGTTATTTAGATGTCTTAGACTCGCTCATGTACAGTTATAGCCACACTTTTCACTCTAGCATTAAGAAAGTCCCTGCTGAAGTGAATAAGAGTAATAAAGCACAAGTGTGAAATGCCCTTTATGGTAATTCTCCCACACGTGTCTTGAAATGTATTTTAAACGAGGGAGATGTCGAACGAGTATCCAAAGTAAAAATGACCTTTGAAAAGGGATACGAAACAAGCTGGTCTGAAGAACTTTTTAAAGTCACGGAATGTGTTAAAAGAGAACCAGCTGTTTACAGAATTAAAGATTTACTAGAAGAAACGATTCAGGGAACTTTTTACTTGCAAGAATTGCAGAAAGTGAGAATGAAAAAGGAATACCCGATCGAACACGTTCTAAAGAAAAGATATCGAAAAAAGCATTTGGAATATCTTGTGAAATATCGTGGATACCCCGCCAAGTTTAACCAGTGGATTTCTGCCTCTGATTTATTCACCTTATAAAAGAAGGGGACTTTACCTTTAAAAAATCATTCGCCAAGATGAGTTTCTACGTGACACTACCGAGCGACAGCTCGATGAGTTTTTTTTTCCAGAGAATAAGATTTCTCATTTTATAAATCGATTTCCTTTCCCTATAGAGTTAAAGGGGGCGTGGGAAATAGGGCTCGCCGAGTTTTTATACCCCCACACCTGGATGAATATCACACAGGAGAATAATTTTATAGGATTTGATTTGAATGATGGAAAAATGATTAGGCGGAGAATTCCACCTGGATTTTACGAAACCATTCCTGATGTTTTAAAGGCTATATTCATTAAAGAACACCAAATCAAGATATCCTTCCATTACAGTCCTATTACGAAACGAGTTCGCGTTAGAGTGAAGAATAGAGACATGGTGATTTTACAAGATGGCTTAGCCCAAGTGTTGGGTTTCGATCCCATGGTGATTTCTTCATAATCTGATCATGAAATGATGACCGAAGGAACCTATGTAGCAGACGTAAACGCACATTATCGTGTACTGTTTTTATATTCAGACATTGTGGAACCGCAAATTGTGAGAGACGTGCAGACGCCTCTTTCGAGTATCGTTAAAGTCACTGGAAATGATGGAGAATTGGTCTCCACGATATTCGATCGACCTCACTACTTACCTGTGAGTAGAAAATTGATCGGCACCCTGGAAATCGTTATAAGAACGCACACGGGAGCTCTGACGCCATTTGAACGCGGACGCTCCTTCGTGAAACTACACTTACGCCAAAAATACCTGTCATAATGTATGTTCCCTATGAATGCTGTAAAAAATCCTTCGAAGACTATTATGTGAACCAAACAGGCCAAGGTCTTAATTACTACCAAGGAAGCACTTTTTAGAAAGGATATGGCTTTGGAAGCCTTTTTTGGTAATTTTTAGAGCGGCTGTTCCACTTTTAAAGTCGGGGGCGAAAGCCGTCGGAAGACAAATGTGGCACAGTGGAGTGAATGTATTGAATGACGTAATTAGAGGAGATGATTTTAAAGTAGCTGCCCAACGCCATTTGAAAGAGGCAGGCCGTAATCTGACAGACAAGGCTGCCCGTAAAATGAAAACGTTGACTGGTTCTGGACATAAAAAAATTCCATAAAAAGAGGAGACTCTCCAAAAAACAAATCATTTCTCCCGCTGGTAAGAAGGTGAAAGCACGGGATATTTTCTCTTCAGAATGACTACCCTGATTCATAAAGATTCTACTCCCTGTACCAAGTCCGAACTGGATTTATTTGTGACCCCACCACAAACGGCCATAGAAAAAGGACACTTTATAGAATTTTACCCTCTGTCTAACATACGAGATGGAGGCCCCGTAGAGTTTAACATATCTGGAAGTGGAGACGCATATATGGATTTGGGTTTCTCGTTCTTGTATGTTAAAGCGAAAATTGTGAAATCGGACGGAACCCCTTTACCTGATAAAGAATCGGTAGCTACCGTTAACTTGTTTTTGCATTCCTTATTCTCACAAGTCGATGTCAGTTTGAACGAACGAGTGATTTCTTCAGCCACCAACACCTATCCCTACAGAGCCTACATAGAAACACTTTTAAATTATGGAGCAGATGCCAAGAAAAGTTTACTCACCTGTGAATGTTTCTTTAAAGATACGAATCTGGGTGATATCGGAGAACCCCAACGAAGGATTGAAAGAAAGATAGGAAATGAGTAAATTAAGCAGAACCGTGGACATGATTGCACAGATTCATTCCGACATATTTCAGCAGAATCGCCTCATATTAAATTTGGTGGATTTGAAAATAAAAATGACGCGAAGCAAATCTGAATTTTGTTTAGTGTCCAACGCACACAAACCCGACTACAAAGTTTTGTTTGAGCACGCTTCCATGTTTGTTCGAAAAGTTAAAGTAAGCCCCGGAGTATTATTAGGACATTTTCAAGCCTTGTAAAAGAATTTAGCAAAGTATCCTATAGACCGTGTAAAACATATATGTAAAACATATTGTGTAAAACATATTCAGTGTCGAAAGGGAGTTGGTCTTTTATGCAAGATTATGTCTTTTTAGGTGTTATGCCAAAAAGAATGGTTATTGCGCGCCTTAATAATGCCGGTATGAATGACCAATATGCATTAAATCCATTTTTCTAGACCACCAACACGTAAACTTTTTAAGTGTTTACGTGGACGGCAATCCAGTTCCAAGCAAACCCTTTGAACTGAATTTTGAAGACAACAACTACGTTCGTGCCTATCACAGTCTCTTCCCTGGATTTAACCAAGACAAGGGAATTCACCTGACCCCTGACCCGAGACGAATTTGCAAAGGGCCTTGTACGCTTTTGTACGCGCTATACCTTGTACGCTTTTGATTTGTCGCCCGACATGTGCGATGGGCCGCATATGGATTTACAGCAGCAAAGTAATTTACGTGTAGAAATGAAATTTTCTAAAGCTCTTCGAGAAACCATTTCTATCTTGGTGTATACGGAATTTGAAAACGTGATTGAAATTAGCAAGTCTCGCCACATTCTGTGTGATTTTGCCAATTAAAAATGGATACCAAACAACTGCACAAGGCATTGTCCAAGAACATTTTTACGAGCGATTCCTTTTTAGGTGTTCTTGCAAGCGACAATCTACCTGAAAAGATTGAGCGATATCTCACCTGTTTCGTAGCTAACGAAGACTCTTCGACAGAACCTGGAAGCCACTGGTTAGCCTTTTACTTGCCTTTCGAAATTGTTTGGAATTTTTCGATTCCTACGGACATTCACCGGACATCTTTGAAAGAGCTATATCAGACTATGTGGAAACCCCAGGCCGTCCGACTCAGCCAGAGGACTTGAGTAACAATTTGGACGACCGGGAAGCCTATATCGGACTATGTATCATCTTTTCAGCATATGGACTATAATTGTATGCCCCTGCAAAGCAATGTCACGGCCGTCTGTGGTCACTATTGTATTTATTATTCATATTCTAGATGTCGCGAAACTTCTTTGAAAAATTTTATGTTCTTTTTTATACCCAACGAACTATCTAATGATATAAAATTTATAATTTTGTAACCAAGCACTTTAAGATTGCTACACCTTTTTACCAATAAATATTGATGTAAACCAACTTGTGTCCTCATTTGCCATGGAGTTTCTAACTCTGCAACATCCTTTCACGTTATTCATTTCGGGCCCTACGGACTGCGGAAAAAGTTTCTTTGTTCGTGATTTATTAAAACACAAGCTGGAGATGTTTTCACCGCCCCTCGATAAAATTATGTGGTTTTATGAAGTCCACCAAGCTCTTTACGATGAAATCCCCGATATTACTTTTGTGGAAGGCCTGCCCGGGAATTATCGAGAGTATTTGGCAGTGGCTGTGCGTGCATAGGCATTGCGGCAATGCGAGAGCGACAGTGTTCTTTCTTCCTTGCAGCCTGGCGTGCAGCTTCCTACTTGCGCATGCGAAGAACAGTCAAACACCACGCCGCTGGAACTGTGAAGCGTGGTGTTTTAACTGTTGTGCGCATGCGCACATAGGAAGCTACACGCGAGGCTGCGAGGGGGAGAGAGCACTGTCGCTCCCGCAGTGCCTATGCACGCACCATCACTGGTATTTGGAATCCAACACTCATTTTATTATAGACGATTTGATGTCCAAGGTGGCAACGATAAACGCTTAACGCATTTGTTTACCAAGGAAAGTCACGATTTGAATTTGAGTGTCGTGTTTATCACGCAAAATTTTTTTCACAAAGGAAAAGAAATGCGCAAAATTACTTTAAACGTCCACTACCTCCTTCTTTGTAAAAATCGAAGCGATTTCAGCCAAATCAAGCATTTGGGAAAACAGTTGTATCCCAGGCAGACTCGATATTTTCAAGAAGTGTACGAAGATGCTACTAAAAACCCTATTCGTATCTGTTTTTAGATTGGCGCAGTGAAACACCCGAAGAAATGCGTTTGCGCACCAATATTTTACCGGGGCAGACGCAATATGTCTACCAAGTGAGACACGTTTTTACGTAAAAGAGTAGCATAAAAGCGTAGCATTAAATTTTTGCATAAAAACGCAAAGTGTTGGTGGCATTTCATCCCTTGTAAAGATGACGCTCACCCAAGAACAGCTAAGACAGTTGCAGTTGCTGCAGATTTGCCCCTCGAAATTACGAAAGAATCTACTGAAAAAAATTCCATCTTCATGTATAAAGGCTCTCTGCGAGTGCACTCTTAACACATTAAAAGGAAACATTCCTCTCACGAAGCAGCAAAGAGTGAAGCTCCGTAAACACAAAACTACCTTACGAGAATTGGCGTACAAGCGTAAACCTCTATACCAGAAACGAAAACTGCTAATTCAAAAAGGTCGGCACTGAGTGTGATAACACTTTTTAATGGAGCACACTAAAAAATATGCACTGATTCCCGAAGAGTCTCTCTCCAAGCATGTACCCACCGAGAAGCATATGACCACTTTCGACAGGGAAATGTCTCGCATTTTAAATAGTTCTCTCGGCGAAGACGATGAAGTGAAGTTGTATTACGAACTTTTGCAAAAGAAACTAAAGATGATTTTTAATACGCCCATTCAAGCATCAATTCACAAGGAAGATATGGACGAAGAAAACATTTTAATTAAAAAGGAAAAACCTGAAAAAAATCTGAATATCAAAGAGAGTATAAACAGCTACGATGGGATTCTATTAAACAGTGTGCCTGTAAAATTGGAAAGATATGCTGGTGAAATGATTTCACTCATAAAAATACATCCCAACATCTTGAATTGGAACGAAAGCGGGCAGATTCTACATCATCGAGACATTATCCCCAAATCCAACATTGTGGACTTGTTTAACCTGATATTCACCAACAGAAAAAGTGAGGTAGAAGCGTAAATAACCCTACGCTTGACAGTATCCCGCGCTATCGGGCGTGTAACCCCTGCGCGCGTAAGCGCCCCCGGTCGTTCCCTGCTCGATCGGTGCGAGATATCTTCTTCCGCCCTAAAAAGCGGATCCGTCCAGCATAGTCTTATGTGCTCTCCCTTTTGTTGCATACTTTTAACCGCTGTACTCCTCGCTTGCTTTTGGGAATTCGCGTACTGTTCCTTTTCCGCTACTAGGCATTACTCAAGCTCCAGGCCCTGCGCCCCTCTTCTTCCCCCCTTTTCTCTTCTGCTGGGAACCCGCTTGGGCCCCAGCTCTTTCCCTTTCTGAAGACTTGGGGAAGGGCATGACTTCGATCACTGCCCTCCCCCAAGCATCTCTTAGTTGTTTATATCTTTTAGTAATTCCTCTTCTGACTATTTTCCTTTTCGCCTGAAGTTTAAAGGGGGGGATTCTTTTTCCTCGCCTGGGCACTTCACTAACCCCCGTCCTTGAGGAAAGTGAGGTTGTGGCCAAAGAAGCTTTTCTGGCAGCTTTAGATGAAATGAACATTCCACGACACTATGTGAAAAATAAACATGTATATGCCCATCCCTACAAAAGTACTCCAGCAAAAAGACGAAAAACTACTGTGAATTGGTTGAAATTTAAATAATAATAAAAAAGAAATGAAATAACCCGTGTCTTTATCTCTAACACACATACACACACACACACACACACTTAAACAAGAAATATATATTTATCATCTTTGCAGACCTACTCCCTCGAATGTCCAACTCCAAATGAATTATTCGCCTTGTGTTATCAGTAAAACCTTATCTTGGTGTCATCGTTACGCGCATCGTTCGTGTTGCACTATCAGTAAAGCGTTATTGGTATCCCATGGCAGCGCAAATACTTGCGCGTGCGCACTAGCATCCCCTGCAAAGCAACCAATGGCGTGATAAATGAAAAATGATTCGTTATCTAATCACTGATAACGTGTGCAATGCTGAGGATATATAGAGTGGGTGCATAAAAATTCTTTCCATACTTTTCTCTGTCTTCAGACTTTGCTGTTGCTGCTTTACAGATTTTTGCTCTCTCTTTTGCTTTTAAATTAATTACAATGTTTCGTTCGTACGGAGATTTACCCGAGGCCGATTGGATGACGGATGCTTACAGTAGGCCCGAATCGCCGATAACTACACAAGTTACAGCCCACACCGTCCGGTCTACAATCCTTTCCAGCTTTGGGTTTATACCTAATTCAAGCAACCTAGACAATTCTACCTGTCCTAACAACTCGGACGGGCCTGCATGCCTCGTCAACTCAGTCAGCCCTGTCCCCACTGCTACCATCTCCACTGGCACCGCCACTGATGACGATCCAGTTATTGTGGATGTTATACCTGCCACTGCTGCCCCTACACCCTATGAACCGCACTATTCATTTTCTTTGGGGATGAGTCTGCATCTGCAAATTTTCATTTTCAGACAGAACTTGCGTGTTCACATACGAAAGTATGAAGAGGGACGAGCCACCAAACATGGAATCATCTTGAACACTGCAACGTGGTGTGAATTTTCAAGCAAAATATATGGGTTTAACAACATCTACACAAGTGCCAGTTTTATAGCCAACAATCAGCTGATTGTGCTCAATGCAGATGGCGAATGTCATTTTCAGCAGCTGTATAAATGTGGAGAGGGGCCGTTTCATCCCACTTTTACTAACACTTTTTTTTCTAATGTATAACATGCATGTATCATTTTTTTTAAAAGTAGAAAATCGAACATACCCTTTCTTTGTAGAAATGGATCGTACGATTTTCAAATACATTACAGGCTATTTTCTAAACTAGAAATGGCATACACTCATTTTTTTTAATGTATGACATGAATGTACTATTTCTACATAGAAATGGATCTTTCTATTTTCTAATACATAACATTTTAGATTACTCTTTAAAATAACCCAGTATACTATTAAAAATAATATGGATTCCATTCTTTGGACTTTTAGAAGACTTTGGTAAGAACATCCATGTCACACATTTGCTCCATACATATGTACGTCACATCTGTGCACATCGTAGTGGTTAGCTTGTGAGGTTTTCACTACCTTGCATTTTCCTATTTTAAAATATCTCCCAAGTATTCCATTCATTGATGATTCAGTGCACCTATTCATTTTAAATACTTCCTTAAATATAGCAAAGTCTTGAATTCTTCATTTCCCATATATTTGAAATCAATACAGACATTTTTCTTAGCTAAAAACAGTCGAAACGAATTCAGCAGGCTCTGAAACTTGGCATAAAAAAAATCGCGTGGCACACACAATCAATCTAAAAATAGACTCGAGCCGTATTCAGTGAGTATTATAACCTGCCATTAAAATCTCACATGGTATGTCAGTTGTGAAAATAGACATTGAGTATGATTTAAAACTGTTAAAGTTTCGCGTTAACTATAGGCGTTTCATAACATTTTTAGAATACCATCAAAAAAAGTCTAACAACATTCCCAGTAAAATTTAAAACAATTGTCGAAACGTGTTCAGTAAGTATTATAACCTATGGTTAAAATCTTGCATGCATTTAAAACATGTCAGTCAAATCTTGGCTGGTATACGCTCACACCTCTTCTAAAAGTGTCAAATTCTGTTCCCGCGTACTGGTAAAAATTTATAACATCTCTTGTTAAAAATGCGATATGCTATTTCACTATGGAGTGCAATTTACACGCTACCACAAACTGCCGCCGTGTTCATGCGAAGTACGATCACGTTAAACATGTGGATCCGTAAGTCCTTCCGAGAGGTTGGTGGTAAGGGAAGGAGGGTACGGTCCCTGTGGATGCCTCCCCCACTGGGTTTCGGTCAAAATTTGGTGGCACTTCCCGGCCGTCCAAACGGTTACCTTACATCTTTCTGGTAGGTCGGATGGTCTGGGTCTCAACAACTATGGAGTGCTAAAAATCACCCGATGCTTTAAAAGTCATCCAATAAACACTGGCTTACCACAGAAATAAATGATTTCACATTAAAATTCATTGATGAACAGCCATCTTAACGTAAAAAAATTATCTTCGTTCAAATACTTAAAACATTTATCAGCGTGAAATAATTCTTTACTCAAAAAAAAATATATATGAAACCCATCCACGAATATTAAGTCCCCGTTCGACTACCTCCTATTCTATTTAAAATAATCATTAACACAGAACCTAATTCTATTAAAATTCAATAACACACATCTATTTCATTAACGCGCTCAAGTGGCAATAGAGGAAGCCACCACCGTCCAAAACTTCGTAGATGTCTTCAAACACTTTCCAAAAATAATGCATTCCATACAAAATAATGACTCCCAAACTTAACACATTTCATTAAAACATTAATCCTCTTATTAAAATTCAATCATGAGTACAATCCATTTTTTCAAAATAAATTTTATTAATTCATTCAAAAAATAATGAGTATCTTAACCTAATTCATTCGCGCTCATTAAATCCATTCGTCGAAAATCGTAAAATAATCTAAGTACCCAACTCTTCAAAAAAAAATAAACTGGAAACACATGCCCCATTCACCTTCTACCTTCAAATCCCAGTTTGTATACTGGTTAGAGCGCTCTCCTACGATCTCTTTCCAGTCTCTATCCTGCCAATAGAGGGAGCCACCAAAACTTTCAAGATGTCCTCCAAGGTCTTCATCATCGGACCCCACTATCTATGTCAACAGATGACGTCATCCGATAAGATATCAGATAAGCCGATCAAACGATAAGTCGATAGCAGATGACCCCACAGGACGTCATCCCTTGATGACGTCACCCTGCGCCGGTGCACCGGATTGGGGTTAACCCCCCCCCCCCCCCCACCCCTTTCTTTACTACTTAGAACATTTTATATTAACTTAGTTTCCATTTATGTGACAGCATTTATATATATATTCATATAAGGCAAATAGAAAACTTGCCCCCCTTAAAGTTCCATTCACCCCCCACCCCACCCATAAAATTCTGAGAGTGCCTGACGGCATGTGTTCTCACTCACGAGCAATTGGAACTAAAGTTTCTGCTTTAATACTTAAAAGTTGTGTACAAAGATGCCTTTGAAACATACTTGACGGCGCTACGAAAAATTGTCGGATTTAGAGATAGGTCGAATCATAGGCTTAAGGGAAGCTGGTTGATCCAACAGATGTACCAGTCGCTTTCTTAGCGGAAGCGATATGGCAATTGCTCAGTGTTGGCAACAGTAGTTCAGAGAAGGCACATGTAATCTTCAAAGAAGCTCAAGACATCTCAGACTAACAACTGCTCACAGAGGATCGTGCAGTCAGGTGAAGAGCCACATCCACACCCATGGCGTCGATATTAGCCATTCGAAGGCATTTACCATCCTTCATGTAACAAAAGATACTATTCGGAGATGACTGACAGAAAGTGGTATTAAATGTCGACATCCATTAAGGCACCTACTACTGATCTAGACTGGCCAGCGTTCCGATCCCGCATTTGTTGTCAAAGGAGACACAGCCATCACACGTGGTGCGATAGTCTGGGAAGCCACCCTGTGGGACAGCCGATCTCCTCTAGTTATAGCTTACACTTTTGGATAGGTCGGACGGTCTGGATCGAAGAATATCGTCTAGTGCTGCAACTCAATCTGATGGCTCGTCGACGATATTCTGTACCCGACTGTTGCCTATGCCCAGGTTCCATTTACCAACAAAACAACGATCGACCACATACTGCACAACTTTCTCTAATTCTTTATCCCACTGCTTGTCACTGCCCTAATAGCATTTTTTTTCACAGTGACGTAAAATTTACGTCCCACTGTGACTTTGGGACGTCACAAGACGTCGCAGTACGTCTAGGCAATGTCATATTGAGGTCACAGCGAAGTCATTTTGGTCATTTTCATGGTCGTTTGTGACGTCACATTGTAATTGCCATTGTAATGTCGTCACATTGTTACATTTTAATTAAATTGTAGTCACAATGATGTTACTAATACGTAACGTCGCATAGACGTCACAAATATGTCACATTGTGATCCAGGTGTCACGTGACTACAACGTCACTGTCACACATGTGACGATCTTTGCTGTGAGGGTGGTGGACATCATTCAGAAATAGAGAAAACCTAATGAATTTTCATTAATGACCCAGTAGAATGAGATTTCAAAATCACCATTTCAACATTAAATTTTAATATATTATAGGGCAACATGCAATAAAAATAATCTCAGAGGTGGGGCTGCATGTGACCAGTAGGCCTCTGTTCGCCTACACCTGTTTTTGAAAAGTGTGAGCATTAGAAATGAAAAATGGACATTGTTCTCCATATACAAATTAATACTTAGTCATAATGTAGGAAAAGTAAAAAATTTATAAATAACAATAAATAAAGAGGACTTTTTTTTTTATCAAGTTTTATTTGTTATTATATCAACTATATGAAAACAAGTTCAAAATACATTAATAATGCATATGTGCTCTATAACATTCCAAATACAATAAAATACCATATATTAAGATTACTTACAACATAATCTAGATAAAATAAAAAAAAATTAAAACATAAAGTGTAAAACTTATTTTCATAAGTATATAAAGCAATGTGCTAATTAAAATATTATAAATAAAGTTTACATACACCACTCTTGAATATACATAAAAACAAAAAAACACACATAGCAAAGATATACAAGAGGGTGATTACTAACCTTCTTTTGCATTTCACTATATGTGATATGTGTCCACTACCTTGTAAAAATATACCAATTAGAAAGATGAAGCTCATTATAGTATATGAAACTCATTATACTATATTTTATGTGTATGCAGTCTAAATTTTTACCATCATTAATTGATAGTAGTGGGGGTAGAGCACTCGGAGATTTAAAACATATAATTCATAATATTGGTAGGACTAAAATTTATTAATGTTTCATTCTATTTGGATTATTCACAATAAAGTAAAATATTTTATCTTCCTTTGCAATTTTGTGGCATTATATGTATAGATATATAAATAAAATAGGAACTTGTATTTGTATACATGTTAATCCATTGCAAAAGTCAAGAAAATCCATAGCTACTATTTATGGGAGTATATGCTTTTTTTGTTCTTGTGCTTTTAGGGGGGAAATTTGGGAATAATGTTTTAAATATAAAATAAATAAATTCAAAAGTATTTCCAGAAACAATGACTTCAGACCTAGTAAAAAAAAAAAAAAAATGCTTAGACACATAAAAATTCATTATAAAATACACAAAAATATTCTGACGAAAAAGTTTCTTATTATGAAATAGGACGGATTGGATATTTTATAGAAACTTTGGGTTTCATATTCTTATGTTGTTTTAAGATAAGTCAAACAATCGATGTGAATGAATGCCTTAAATTTATTTTAATCTATTTCATACTATGTATTATAATGTAATATAAAGTATACTTAACACAAAAATAAACACTGAAATTTAAAACTAGGTATAGCTGTTAAAGTAGAATGTATATAAATAAAATTGAAAGTCTGTCTGTATGTATGTATGTTTGTTTGTCTCATAATCAAAGGCTGCACCAAATTTCATAAGAAATATTTGGGTAGCCTTGAAATAGCCCTATTTAAAATTTAGTCCATGTTTTGAGTTTCTAGGACCAAGGTTTGCAGATACACCAATAGAAAAAGCATAATTAAATCTTCCTTAAAAATATCATTATGCAGACGATATTTTTTCCGCAAATTTATTGAGAAAAAAATATTGTCATCTAGCAAAACAGACATTTTAAAGACAAAAATAACAACTTTCTGATATGCATAATACCCAAAAAGTACATTAAAAATAATGGTATTTTTTTTAATTCTAAAATTAACGATTTTTTAAGAAGACCACTAAATTTAGCGATTTTATATAAAAGTGCTAAAATTCTTAATACTTTTAAATGCTAAAATGGATGATTTTTTTTTTTTAGAATGCTGAATTTCGCGATTTTATTTAAGAATGCTAAAATTTACGACTTTATTAAAAATGCTAAAATTTGCAGTTTTGATTAATTAACATCATGATCCCAAAAATTGTATCACGGCTATTTTTTACTACATTGATTAAAACTGGTATGGTTCATGATCACTGAGCCATAAATAACGCCTTTTATGCAAAATTATGTCAAATTTTGTCCTATGCTGCCATGTTAAAAAAGACTAAAATTTCAAAGCTTTCACTCGAATTTAAAAAAATTCTATTTAGCTCGTATAAAGTTTCATGAAAAATCTTTAATATTTGTGGCAGCTATCATGTACACAAGAAGACAGACATCACTCTAAAAATAGTCAAAATGTGTTCAAGAGATCTTAAAACATATATTGGCATCAAAATCTCGAAATCAAAAATTTTTGTGAAAACAATACTTTCTCCCTATATAGTATGAGAAAGTAAATATATAAATGCATTAGCAATTAAAGGTACCAAATGATTAAAGTGTTTAAAAAAAGAGAATATTTAAAAAATAATTTAAAAAATAGTAATATTTTTAAAAAAATCAAAAATATTAATATTTAAAAAACCCAATCATACAAGATAAAAGGTGGGTTTATCTAAAACATACAATAAAATCCACCGGGATTTTGACAACTCTGAGACAGGTGGTTGCTTAATACAGGGGATTAATTTTGCAGGCTTGGATGTCCACAAATTTGCAAGGAAATACACATAAACTATCACAGGGATAAAAACTATCACAGGGATAAAAACTATCACAGGTATAAACAAACTATTATTTTAGTAAAAAATAAATAAATAAATATGGATAAACTTTACAAATAAAAATTAATGCATAGTTTATGAGAAGATCCTTTAGAGAAATGTTTTTCAAACTCATTTAATTGAGGAACCCTTTTGGAATTCAATTTGATGACGGGACCCCAAAATAGAAAAAGTACATTATGTTATTTACACCTTGCACATTCAAAGTTTATACATTAATTTACACAAACTTTGAAGAATGCTGTTTTAGAAATTCCACAATTCATAAATAAAGAAATTAAAAATATTGTTAAAGTATATATAACAGTAAAGGTAAAATAAGAATATTTATACATCACTATGTGAAAAACCTCAGACAAATATTTAACCCACATATAACTGCTCACACTATAAAAAAAATATGCATGCATAAAATTCAAGTATCATGACATTTGAAAATATTATGTTATAGAAAATCGACTGTTATTAAATGAATAATATTTGCTTCATGCACTAATTTTATTTCTAGTTTTGTTTCATATCATATTATTTTATTTTAGAAAACTGAATAGATTTAAAATGTACAACAATATTTTCATATATCCAGCATATTGCACTTACTTGGGTATTTTATGCTTTCATCCAATGAACATATCTTATACTTTAGTACCATGAATAATTTTCATCATAGTTCAATGTGTCCTTACAACGTTGAATGTGATGGTACCATTGTACTTCAAAATTTTTTTTACTGATTTGCAATTCATTACAAATGAGTACATAATAAGTATTTCAATACTGCATTTGGCAGTGACATATGCCTTTATCAGGGTTGGTCGATTTTTATTATTTTTTAAATCAAAATTGCCTGTGGCATGTGAAGTTGTATATTGGTATCAAATATTTATAAAAAATTTTGTTTGAAATTAAAATATATTTAGTACATAAAATGTGATGTTATTCCAATCAACAATTTTTGTTATAATACCCTCAAAAATGGGAATTTTAATTATATAGACCTTGTGCATATACTGGATTTGTAATTTTATAAGAATTTTCCAAACTCGTACCAAATTAATTCAAACACTAAAGCAAATCTATTTAAAAAATAGGAAATATGCTATTGAAATATCAATAAAGTAGAATAGAAATTGAATTTGGGGCTTTAATAAAAAATTAATTTAATACAAGATAGCTTAGTTTTTCTACTGCAAAAAATTTAATTTATTAATATGAAAATGTATAATTATACAGAACTATTACTTAGCAAACGCTAAACAATTTTTAGAATTACCACTGGATGTCAGAATTTACAGATACTATTGAAATTTTAGTTTATTAATTTAGTTTATTATTTAGTTTATTAGTTACCCTTAAAAATCAATTACCATGATTGGCAGTACTACTTGTCTGTGTCTGTCACTTAATCAAGTCTTATGTGGTTAGAAGTGTAAAATTGCTCAAGACTATATTACATTACTTAGCAAAAGCTAAAAAATTTTAAGAATTATCTCTGAAGGTTAGATTTGAAAAAGACATAGATATATAATACACACAAAAACTTATACGAAAAACATATATATAAATCACCAGAAATCAGTTGATTCAAATTCAAAGTGTAAAATATATGAATTTACCAAAATTCAATTTGACCTCATTAGAAGAGAGACAAATTCACAAAACATTTTTTTTTTTTTCAATACAACCTATAAAAAATAGTAAGTACTAAAAATAAGTAGTTTAATTCATTGTTGAAGCAAAAAAAAAAATTCATTGAACATTTAAAATATTTAAAAACTAGAATATCTTTAAATATATTTATCATAAAAAATCTTATCATGATTTGATCTTAGCATTTCAAACTCTTGTAGAAAATAATTATATGTATATTGTAACATAAATGATGTAAAAGTACAGAACTACAATTTTGGGTGGGTTTTCGAGTGATAAATTCAAAACATGACACTGTATATTTTGTTCTGTAAAATTACATTTAAAATTAGTTAAAGGTTGTATTTTCATAAGTTGTGTTGACTAGAAAAATAACTAAATCCAGTTGTTTTTTTTTCTTCACTGCATCCTTTCTTTCAAGCACAGTATTTCATGAAAAAGAGTTTAATACACATTTAAAAAAAAATTATATATATATATATATATATATATATATTATTTATTTTTTTTATTTTTACATAATTCTTATTATTACATTTCAAATATATATATATATATATATATATACACAGATATCTGTATATATACAGATACAGCATTATGTATATACAGATCTATAAAAGTACAGCAATATCAAAATGATTTGGTTTACCAGAAAATATTAATCATCTTACCAAATACTATTCATATAACAAAAATAATGTGTGCCTGCCACATAATTTTTTTCTGCAATGCAAAATATATCTACATTTTTCAAATAGTTTGAGAAAGCAATTTAAAACAAAACTTACTCATTTATTCATAATAGAAAAATGAACTCTCTTCACTTAAGAACTATACATAGTTCAACTAAGTAACAAATCAATGCAGTTATTTGATGACAGACATATTTTCATAACAAGATTAATCGAACACAAATTGTTTATAGAAATGTAACCCTTCAATATCCTTGTAGGGTTCCATTTTTATAAACAAAATTCATATCTGTATACTTTGTGTTTACCTTTCAATTAGGCAGTCATAATCAAGTTAGTTTTATCATGTTCTGAAGATGCTCTTAAATAGGAAGTTTAGCTATATTAACATTTAATTCATAATATATTTATTTCAGATATCCATCTATGAATACTGGAAAGAATATATTTTATTATTTTCATTTTTTTTATAAATCAAGAATAGTTTATAATTTTACAAATTTAAAAGACTAACTCAACTAACTCAATGATCACACATTATCAACCAACTCAATCTTATCACAACTTATCAACTAAATGATCACACATTATATGAAGCATTTCTCTTTCAGAATTTAATCATGCATTTAATATGCAATTTAATCATGCATTTGAATGTAGTTTCTCATAGTTACATATATAAAATTCTCAATGTAGCTTATAATAAAATTCGAAGCAAAACTTTAAACTCTAAACATAGCAAATTGCAGACAATAAAATGAATTTAAAATATCCATTTATTTGGAAATAAACATTTTAAATTTAAAATAAACTGCACAATTTGTTTGGACAAATGGCACAAAATAGTAAAATAAAAAATTCATAAAAATCTTAAGTATCTTTCATAAAAAAAGAAGATGTTTATGTGTGCGTCGTCTGTTGAGAGAAATCTAAACTTCGGACAACAACGAAATTTGGTGCAGAGATTCTTCAGGACCCAGAGTGATACCGGTCGGCAAGATTTCTTTTTAATTTGAATTAGTTTTTTAGTTATTTTATGTTGAAGCACACTTTTGAGTGATATTCACATAAATCGATTCCTTAGCAATCAAAAATATTATCACAGAGTTTCCATCTTGACATTACCAGGAAGATAGAAAACTGTTCTTTCTAATGATCGCTGAACCAAATCTGTACGATAATTCCTTCATATTTATTTGTTTATTTATTTTAAATACATCAAAATTTACACTTTTGTTTTGTTATCTGATTATTTTGTCTTTGATTATCTGTGATTACCATATTTGATTATCTATGAATTTTCAAGCAAATGCATAAAAATTGAAATGGTAAATTTCGTTTGAAGTGTGTTTCATTTTTTCTCCCCTTCCTGGTGGACGTTTGTGCACATGCGCATTAAATAATTGCATTTTGCACATGCCTTGGAACTCATAATGCAGTTTAAGCCATGCCTTCTCTTCTAGGGAAAGGATTCCATTTTGTTTCTTTTATTAGTTTTTGCTTTTCATGGCTATGGGGATTGGAACCATTTTCTTTCACTCGCAAGATCAGCCGTATGCTATTGGGAGAAGTTTTGTGTGCATAAAGGAGGAAATTATTTTACATTAAAACAGGCGATTTGGAAATTGAGTGGTGTTATCTGTAAATGTATTATTTAAGTAGCAAGTGCTTATTTAGAGTCTGGGTAATTTGCTCTAGTAATTAAAAAAGTAACATTCAAGTTGAACATATAAAGTATCTACTACAATTTGCACTTAATTCCATTACTTGGACAAGAATGTTTATTTATAATAATAAAGTAAGATGTCTATGTTGTCTGTAGCGGAAAATCTAAATATCATAAGGATATAAAATTTTGTACACAGGTACTTCAGGACCCGGGACGATACACCTTGGCAAGATTTTTTTTAATTTTGAATTAGTGTTCGATTTTTTAGCATGATTTTGAACAATGTTTCACACAAATTGGTTCCTTAGTGACCAAAAATATGATAAGAGTTTCCATTTTAACACCATCCGAAAGATCAAAAAATTCTCTTTCAAATAAACTTTGAATGGAATTTATACACTTAATGGACGAATTTGTTTGTGTTGTGTGTGTTTTGTAACTTATGCATGTGCTCGAGCAGGTGACTAAGCCTTCTGAAAAACTTAATGATTGAATTCAATTAATCCCTGCTTTAAATCCAGTTCAATGCTGGGTAGTTTCTAAGTGTAAAAATAAAACAACATAGTTACCATTTACCACTTAAATACAAACAGTAGATACATTAAATATAAATTAAAGAGCTAAATTAACAACTATGTTAATTATATCTAAGATAAATGCCTAAAATTATGTAATAAATAAACAAATATGAACTAATTGTTTTATCTACATTAGAATAAGCTTCAGCAGTTATCTAATGCACAATCGTAAAACAACAAATTAGCAAAAAAATTTACTGAAAATACAAACAAAAATAGATACAGTTGTCAAGAATGCTTCCCTATTCTACAATCCTAGGTTTAAAAACTAAATGGCAAGACATGTGTGAAATAAAAAATAATGTTATAATTGAATTTAAAAAAAATAATAATAATACACCAATAAGTCAGAGGGGAGTTACAACAGAAACTTTTAAATATGAGTAAGAAACAGATTACAGCTTTAGATTTTCAGATAAAAGATGCATTTCCAAAGTATTTTTTAATATATAATTTGCATACTATAAAATTTTGTATTAAATAAAAATGAATAATAATAAGTTTTGGTAAAGGAGTGTTTCTTGGTCTAGAAATGGGGCTTCAAGTCCACCAATAAAAGATTGGACAGAAAAAGGGTCAGTCCTGAGAAGTCCTGTAATAACTTAAAAATCGGGAGAAAGTACAAAGTGCAGGGGTGGTTACAAACGGAAATATTATGGAATATAAAAAGTTATCTGGTTATCAGAGGGTGCATATTTGGATGAAGGGAATTATCATAATTCTATGAGAATTTATACAATTAGCAATCCCATATCCTCATTAAACAACCCAAAAACAGGTGACTGCCCTAGGAACAAAAAATCTATTGTTTTATTTATTTATTTATTTTTTTGTAATATTATTGAAATCTTAATGCTTTCAAATTTCTACTTATGAGCATTCTTTTTTTTAGATTTCATCATTAAAGATCCTATTAGAGGTAGTACTACAATATCCACTTCAGATCATCTTTAATTACCATGAATTATTCCCAATTGATTTCCTCCTTTATAAAACAAATACTAAACTAATTTTATTTCACATCCAGGAACAGACATTATGTGAAAAAGAAAAAACAGAGAAGTTTAGCAACATTTTAAAACCTTACTAAGATATGCTATACTGTTATTTTTCTCGAACTCATTTTCTTACATAGATTAAGAGAAAAATATATTACCATACAAAATCAATACATTAAACTTAGATAGAAACAGATACCGAACAGCACATTAATAGGATGCGACTAGCAGCAAATTCACAAATACAATTTTAATAAAAAAATAAAACCTTATAAAAAAGGAAGGAAAGAGCATGTATTAAGAATATATATTAATATTTGGTCACATTTTATTTTAATATCAGCCTGCAAATTAAAATTTGCAGACCTGTTGGGGAAATAAAATATAACACTGACATAAAATGATACATGCTTGAGACATAAAATGTATACTGGCTTTAAAAAGCAGAAAAAATCTCACTAATCTCACAATTATATATCATTCAAGTTACATTTTTAAATCTCAAAATTACATTCAGGGCAAGTAATTGCAGTACATTTCTGCCTCTACTTTTTTTATTACAGTCGAATATAGAAACCCAATACCAGTCTTCTTGAAATCACATAACTTGATTCTACCTCTCAAAATATGCTTAACCCTTTTGAATGCCATATACTCCCTACAGCAGTGTTCTTCAACCTTTGTCATCCCGCGGAACCCTTTTTTGAGATATTTTTTTTATGGAACCCTTCTTTCAGTAGCACACCCAGATTTGAGTTTAGAGGGGAGATGTGTCATATTACGTATTACATGTTATGAACAAGGTGCGTCCCTGCCTTTGTTATAAAAACTTTATATAAGATATAAATTTGCATTAATTCAAACAAGAAGATAAATATTCCATATAAATTATTTGTATTATACATACATATGTCATATGAAATTGAAAACAAAGAAAAACAAAACAAAAACAACGAATTGCAGTATCGACTCGCGGAACCCCTAAAGTGTTTGAGTGGAACCCTAGGGTTCCGCGGAACACAGGTTGAAGAACACTGCCCTACAGTATACCCACTTTCAATGCCATTTAAAAACTCACATTTACTTTACATTACATTCACTGAAACACATTAGTCTAAAATTATGATCCATTTTGAATAAGAAAAACAATTCCTCTCAGAATTAAAATTAATTTTCTATACTTATATTTTAATATTATTATTTGTTAAATTAAGTTTTGATAAATCTTTCACAGCTTGAAAACTTCATGTGCATAAGAGCAATCAATGCCTAGCTTTTTGATAGTAATAAAGTATCCACATTTAAATTGGATAAAACTGGAACATGTCTATTATCAAGAAGATAAATATTTAAAAAAACAAACTTTAAGATGCTGAAGTTACTACTTTACATTTCAATCATTTTGAAAAACAGCATATTTACATATGCTCCATTATAATACTTATATTAATAGAATAAGAAATATCTTAAAATGAACAATAATTAATTTTACGAATGCAAGTATAAATTATTTGCTGAATTCATATTTTAAATTGGCTAACAGTGTCCTAATTAGCAGTTCTAGTGACACTGGCACAATAGCATGAAAGTCAAACTACGTTCCAAGAAACTGGAACATCTAGACATTTTAGATAAATACATATTAAAGCATCTAACAATTTTAGTTATTTCAATGCCCCAACATGCATTTCAATTTCGCCAATTTGGAAGTTAAATTTTCATTGCTTATTATACATAAAACATTTGATTTTTACAGTCTTCCATATTATTGATAGCATCACGAACAAAGTCGGGCAGATCAACGGATGAACCACTAGAAGTAGAGTTCTCTTCTCTTAGTTTTCTTAGGTGGAAATCTGCATACTTTTTGGCACGGTAAGCAGCAAGATCTGCATATTTCACTGGTGCTGGTATAGACACACTCCTCGTGCACCTGACAAACATGTGGCACATATGATATGATAGTTCATGTAATTCATCAGGACTAAATTTATTGTCATCATGCAAAACTGTGTACCTTGCAGGTTTACTTGTTCCACGAATACCTTCATGGCTACAGAGAAACCAGTCAAAAGTATTTGGGTAGGTAATTTCTCTATCAACATAGGTTCCAGGAGGTGTATTTTGGGCCCGTCCCACTCCCTGTCTTGGATCTTTTGGACGTATTCTAGTCTGGTGCCTTTTTTGAACAATTATGAAAGTAATAGGGATATGACGCCCAATCTCAGCTTTTGAGGCTCTCTGTATAGCAGTTACTTCATGATTACAAACAGCTTCAAACTGCCCCTCACTTACTCCATCACGAAAAAATACAATTTTTTCAGGATATTTGCCCCTTGTACTGTTATAAAATTGTTTCAGGATTCTTTTTACCATACCTTCCATGTCTAAAATCAATTCTTGAGATTGCTTTCCACGCTTCTGATTGTCTTGAACTCTGCAAGACACGTGATATTTTGATGGAAATCTATCTAAACTGCCAACAACGGATGCAATTGAAGGACAGTACGTTGAGTGAACAACATCTGCTCCAAATATAATAACAGGTTTGTAAAAAAATCTCGGAGCATCTGCAAGCTTGTGGTTTACTCCTCCCAGTTTAGCATTAATCTTTAAGCAAATATTTGTAGCAATCTGATTGGTGAATCTATCAATCCTTTCATCTAAAATACATTGATTAACTAATCCTAAATTATAATCCGCAATAAATTTAATTTCATCGTAATTATGATAAGAATCATATTTTGAAAGAACAATAATAGCCAAAGATGCCTGCTTCACTTCTTTATTTTCGAATGCCCTCTGAGTTGTAACATGTCTTCCAAATATACAAATGTCTAGCAATTCACCAAAGTGCAGCCCATATGAATGAGCAACAGACTGTAATTTTGAAGCAAATTGCTTCAAACTACTTCGCGGGTACTTGTTTTCATCTGCAAAACTCAATACTATCCATGAATCAATCCTCAAAGATTCTATAAATTTACCTTTCATTCCCCATGTTCCAGTATCAGTGGGTGTTATGCTAGGACTGTCTAAATACTGCAAAGCTGGGGGATTTATTACTAGACCTTTGACCTCCTTCTGTTTCATACTCAAAAACAAACCAAAATCTTTCATTTTCTTGCCACTTTCATTTGCTGCCTCATGCACATATTCATTTATCTTTTTAAATCTCTGTAAAGGTGGAACTGCAGTTTCATTTATCATTTTAGCTGCTACTCGTGGACTTAATTCCTCATTTTTTCCAAATTTGGGTTGGCCCTCCATAATTTCACAGTGTTCAAATGGAATATAAGTTTTATCATTACTAGTTCTCATATGTAAAGAAGGTAGATGAGGATATTTCAAGGCACCATATTTCATTTCAAAATACTCAGCAACAGTTATTCTTTTGTCATCAATTGAAATTTTGAATTCTTTGGCTGGTAGTTTAGAAATACCTTTGATATAATATTTACGCTGATATCGTAGATGTGTCACAAACACACGAACACCTCTAAGAGCTTTCTCAATTTTAATAATTTCAAAATTTTTAAGGGATTGAAGCTCAGTTCTCACATCACGTCCACGTCCTAACACCTCATTCACATAATTTATTATGGGTCCAGCTTTGTGAAACACTTTTGCAGACAGATTAAGTACAACAGCGGGTCCCTTCTCAGTCAAATGCACACTTTGATTGTATCCTCGCCAAATCTCAAGGCCTTCTCCAGCAGATATTTTATCAATCTGAGAAATAGAGAAAAATGATCTACCTACACGAACTTGTGAGCTACCCGGATCTCTGTGATTCATAATGGCATTCAATGCCAACATAACTTCATTTGTAACATCCATCAAATTGCAATTTTTTATAGCTTGCAAGTTAATAACATTACTTCCATTACCTTTATTTACAGGTTGTATAACAACTATATATGTTTTCTTCCTATCATTAACTTCCACATCAATAGAAAAAGTAGTTTTTTTCTGAACAGGTAAAGGAGAAACTGAAAAAAGATTACTTCCACCATCATAAATAGGTTTAAATTTTTCTAGTTGTTCAATTTTTAACAGTTGTTCAAATACTTCTTGGCACTTTTTTCTACCAACACTAGCATGCTGCTGCTGTTCAATATGTGATTTATTGCTGGTTTTTCTTTGGTTAGTATAATTTCTACTTTTGTCTGCTGCATTAATTTCAACATTATAATGATACACTTCTGAAATATTGCACTTCAAATCGTAATAATTAACAATTAAATCAATTGGACGACCAGCAGTTCCATACCCTGGAAATGGAGCAAACTTAAACCTTTTTCCTGAAGCAGTCTGTGTTGTGTCAAAGGAAAGTACATCCACACTTGCCTCTATTTCTTCAAGATCTTTTTCAGCAACTGGTCTAATGCTTTTTTTCTCAGAATAAGAAGCAGCCATTTCTTGACCTTGATCATATTTCTTGACATTGACATCATCATCTCTGTAATATTTTTTACCCCTACCTAGAAAAAAAAAGGTTTTTTTTAAGAAAATATAATGCCACTGACATGATCTTAGAGCAGAATCATCTTAAATCAAAAATATTAATATTTAGACAATTCAAGCTAATCTTAGGCAGTGGCGCACCCACGGGGGGGGCCGAGGGGGCCCTGGCCCCCCCCTTGGGCTGACAAAGAAAAACGCGAAGGGCGCTGTCAGCACAAGGGAGAACTAGGTCTGCCTTCGAGAAAGTATAAAAAAAAACATTTACAACCATTATTGTAATAAATAATTTTAATCATTGTGAAGAAAACAATTCCAGCATATCCCAACACTTACACTGAATGTAATTATACATATAAAGCTCTTTATCGTACTGTACAAATTATAAATTAATTCGCACTAAAGGCGCCAATTCTGGAAACCCGTTCTTCTTAAGACGTTCTACCTGTGATTGAATTTAACTAATGGACTCGTCCAAAATCACGTGACCCAAATGCCTTCTCGCTGGAGTCGTACTATACCAGTGCTGTGTAGAGTGACGTCACAGGCGCCTCCGTGGCCCTATATAAAGAGTGAACGGCGGGGAAGCGGCTGTTCGCTCGAAAACTCGAGGATTTCGTTTACCCAGTGAGAAAATTGTGGAAGTGAATAAATAGATCGTGCCAACGCTTCGCGAATTAAGTGTTGCTGTGAGTTGAAATAAAGTGCGACGTTATGACACAAGGTGATAACAGTGAATTGGTAGTTTCGGAACGAGGGCCTGCGTGGTGAATAGCTGAATTTAATAATGGTCCTGAACTTTCAACTGATCTTACAGTGAAATGCATCTTTAACGATCAGTGTGTGTGTTTATGTGCGTATTTCGGCTATATAGCAAATTTTGTTCTTGAATAACTGAGGAGCAAGGTAAAAAAAAAAGACAATGAGTGAAAAACGAAAAGGGCTAGGCCAACAGACACTGGGAAATTATTTTAAAAAAAAAAAGTAAGATTGAAAATAGTGACGTTCCCAACGACGTTTCCCTGAGCTCTTGTTACATTGATGAGGCTGCAGTCGAAGCAAGCAACAGCCGTGACCCTGGGCTGTCTTCAAACGCTTGTGAGGAGGTAAAGGTAGGACAAAACACAATACCAAACACAGTTGAAATAGAAATTCTGGCTGCAGATATTTCTAATTATGTCAAGAAATCTAACCTCACAGATGAAGATAGGATAACAGCGCTAAAAAATCTTTGGGAACCATATGCAAATTACAGTTTTCCTGCTACTGTCACTAGTGCTGTATCAAGTCAAGGAAAACCTCACCACACTCGGAAGTTCTGCTCATCTTGGCTGAGTAAGCATAACTGGCTAGCTTACTCAAAGGCAGAGGACAGTGCCTATTGCAAATTTTGTGTTCTCTTTGCACCCCATGAAGTCGGTTTAAGATCCACACAAGCTACAGGTCAACTTGTTTCAAAAGGATTTAATAATTGGAAGAAGGCCTTGGAGAAGTTCAGTCAACATGAAAATTTTTTCTATCATAAGGATTCAGTTCTCAAAGCCGATGAGTTCTTAAGGGTCACGGAAGGAAAAACGGTTCCTGTGGATCAAGTAATGGACAGAGGAAAGCAAAAACAAGTTTTGCAGAATAGGGCTATTCTTAAACCTATTATCAAAACAGTGATTTTTTGTGGAAGGCAAGGGCTGGCCATGAGAGGGCATAGAGACTGTGGGGATTTGGACGTATTGTCAGAACCATGCCAAGGCGAAGGAAATTTTAGAGCCCTTTTGCGACTCCGAGTTGATGCAGGAGAAGAAATACTGAAAACTCATCTACAAGGTTGTGCAAAAAATGCAACTTACATAAGTTGGAATATACAAAATGAGATTATTTCAGCATGCAATGATTCCACTGTGAAGCACATAGCAACTGAGGTGAATGAGGCCAAATGTTTTGCGGTTTTATGTGACGAAACCACAGATATTGCAACGGTAGAGCAAATGACACTTTGCGTTCGTTATTTGAAACGGTTTGAAACAAATGATAAGTATAAAATTGAATTTAAGATAGTGGAGAACTTCCTTAAGTTTGTGCCCCTGACTGAAACTACAGGTCGAGCAATTGCAGATGCTATTCTTAAAGGCCTTGCAGACTGCAACATTGATACGTCTTTCCTCCGTGGACAAGGGTTCGATGGAGCTTCTGCAATGAGTGGAGAGTACAATGGCGCCCAAGCAATTATATATGAGCAACACCCCAAAGCCCCCTACGTTCATTGTGCATCACACTGTTTGAACTTAGCCATAACTTATTCATCTAGAGTTCCGGATATCCGAAACAGCTTTGGAATAATAGGGAAAATCTCTAGTTTTTTCAACACACCAAAACGAAACCTTGTTCTCACCAGCAAAATTAATGCAGCTAATCAGGGAGAGACAGAAATCAGTGCCAAAAAACTGAAGAAATTATGCCCTACTCGTTGGGTGGAGAGACATGATGCCGTCACAGTTATGGTTTCATTATTTGATCAAGTAATCGAGGCTCTGGAGGAGATTACTACCTGGAATGACAAGGAGACATCAACAGAGGCTCATACCTTGTTATGTTCAATGTTAACATCACAGTTTGTCATAGCACTTGTTTCAGCTGACAGATTACTCAGCTACAGTGTTCGTCTGAGTGAAAAGCTGCAGGAAGTTAACCTTGATCTGGCAACTGCTGTGAGTGACGTAGAAGACGTTTTGAAAGCTATATCTATAATTCGAGAGAACGCAGAGAACGAGTTTCACCATCTGTTTGAACAAGCTGTTAAGAAGCTGGAACAGCATGGAGAAAACATTACTCTACCACGCCGTGCCACCACACAAATTTATAGATCAAATTTCAACGTACAGACTCCTGAAGAATACTACAGACTTTCTATTTTCATTCCATGGATTGATAATTTCATCACTCACCTCCATGAAAAATTTCTCAAACATAAGGAATTTCTACAAAGTTTTGCATCTGTCATTCCGAATGGAAGGCAGCCGACACTGGAAGAAAACGAGAGATTTGTTGCCTTATCAAGGAAATTTGCAGATGATTTAGGACCCAGATCAGATAATACTCTAAAAGCTGAACTACATCTGTGGTACATGAAGGTCTTTGCATTGAACAAGAAAACTAAAAGCCCAATCGAACTGCTTAACTTTTGTGACCAAAGGACTTTTCCAACTGTGTTTGAACTTTTAAAAGTGTATGCCACCCTCCCAGTATCAACAAGCAGTGCTGAGAGGTCATTCTCTACAATGAAGAGGTTGAAAACTTACTTGAGAAACAGTATGAGTGAAACCAGACTGAATGGACTTGCGTCAGTGAACATTCACCGTGAAGTGGAAATTGATCCAGACCAGATAATTAATGCTCTGGCTACAAAGAAAAACAGGAGGCTGGACTTCGTTTTATGAATATGTATAGATCATAATTGAATAATATAACAATATGTAATCATGAGAGAGTGGTTGAAAACAAGTATACAGTATAAGCAGACCAGAACAAATAATTTTATCTTCATCTATTTCTTAATTTGTGTTGTTTTGTATAAATATCTACTACTACTTCTTCTAATCATTCAATTCTCTTGCACTGCACTAAAGAATTGTTAGTAATTTGATAAAAATAAATGTACAAAAAAAGACAACCGCCTTGTTAATTGATATGGCCTCTGATCATTTTTTCTCGGAAAATTTATCGAGGAGTCATCCTCCTTCATAAAAATTTTGTGCACCAATGGCCCCCCCCTTAGGAATATTCTGGGTGCGCCACTGATCTTAGGCTACATGTCTACAGGTCAAAACAAATCCACAATCAAACAAAAGTTTGACAAAAAATATACATGCATTTTAAATTAAATGGTGTCTGTGCACAGAGCAAAACAATGTAAAACATTTGTCAACAAAGACCTTCGTGCAAATGTTCAATACAAGTGTTTAGAAGAATAAGTCAATCTGTGTATGTACTATTTTCCCTCTTCCCTTGCAAAAGGTCAAGATGATTCAATCAGCTGCAGTATTTTAGTATGTTTACACTGATTATTACATAAAGTATTTGTCATTTGTATCTTTAAAGGCAATCAGATAAGCTAATCAGCAATCAAAGTGTCAGAAAAAGCTGAAGTGGATACAAAAATTGTTGATTCATTAAGTACAGCAGTAACCTTTTCTGTACGATATTTCCTATAAAGTGTGACAACAGACATATTAGTGCAACTATGTGGGATGAAATGGGAAAAGTACTGAAAATACAAGGTGCATCCTTTTATCATCATAGAAAATTAGTAAAATAAAAAATCTAAATTTATAAAATACTAACAGAAATACCTTACGTTGCCTGGGATTCATGCAGTTTGGATGGGTGCATCCAAAGCCCATGTTTTTTTTTTCTACACCATTCTTCAAGTAAAAAAAGTCAGAGGGTCAATATTTTATTTGGGGAATATTTTATATCAAGAAAAAACTTGTTACTTTCTTCCCTACATACATCGTACAGGGTGTTTCAAACAAATTGCACAACTAAATATCTCTTGAACGATTGGTCGTAGATCCATAGTTCCAGTTAAAAAATCTGATGTGGGCAGCACATGCCTTTCCTTATATAATGCAATGGATTTACTAGTTTTACAATAAAAAAATAATGCATAAGAACCACGCCGCTATGTTTTTATCATCGAATTGTACATTGGGCAATTTTCAGGATGACAACATGTAAAACTATTTCAAAATATTCAATTAACATATACTTTGCGCAACTCTAAACAATAATCAATATTGATAGCATCCTCAATAAGCGATATAGTCCATATATTAAAATACTTTAATAATTACTTTATCATCTAGTCATCATTTTCATTCATTTAGCGTCATTGTAATCAATTTGGCGACATTTAAAAAAGTAACCAAGTTGGTGACATTCCGCCAAAACCTCGCCAAGCATTATGGACGGAGAAATAAGTTATTCTTGCAACAGATAACTGACTATTGGCGTCCAAATACAAAAGTATTACCTGAAGTATATTTTCTCATGAATGGAACTAGCTAGATCCACGAGAATGATGTCACCCAATTTATCACATGATATTACTTATGAAAAGTGAACATATTTCACAATAGGCAATATATTTTTTTAATTTTACATGATTTTTTAATAATTTTTTTGAAAAATGTACAATATCTGAAGAACGAGTTCATGCTAATGTTCTAAAATTTGATTTAATCATTTTCTAAAGAAAAATTGCATAAGAAATGACTATTTAAGTAACTTTATTAAAGGTTTTAATGATTTTTCAAAATTTCACTCGAAAATTTAGGGGGGTTCTGAACATTCGATTGCGTATAAAATCAATAGGTTTCCAGTATTCATGGACTGTAATTTTTGTACCAAATTTTGTTCAAATCGGTCCATTCGTTTGTCAATTATTAACTCCATAGACTCACTGACACACACACACACATACACAGACATCATCTCAAAAATGTCTGATTCGTGTTCAGGAAAGCTTGAAACGTGCTTTCCCGTCAAAAACTCGAATTCGAATTTTCGACCCCGTCACAATACTTTCCTTATACATTATACGTATATAGGGTGTCCCAAATAGATTGAAACCTGCTTTAATTCTTTACCTGTTGGAGATAAGTGGGCAATATAAATTGCAAAAATATTTAAAGTAAGGTAGGGAATAAGACTACGTTAATGAAATAGTCCTCCCATTAATTTTCAAAAGTTACACTTTTTTAATTTTTATACGACCCCCTTAGACAAATATGGTCAATCAGAAAAGTTTAATTTTTAATACAACAAAATCATTAAAAAAACCACATATCTGTATCTTTAAAATCAACTGAATTATGATAAAGGAAAAAATCTGACTTATGCCACTTTTCCGTACCATGTGAAAGACCTGTTTCATCAGTGAAAATAGGGATCATAAACAAACTGATGATGGAAATTGTTTAAATAAAAAAATACTTAAAAGTACTTAATTATTGAAAAAGTACTTAAGAATCCGTGATTGCATCGTGAGCCTATGCGGAATTTGAAAAAATGTCTCCTATGTATTATCATCCAGTTTTATCTTTTTTGTGATATGTGACAAATTTACATTTCTAATTTGATATATGGTCCCCATTCACAATGTTCAATTTTCAATTAAATATAACTCGCTCAATTTTAAAGATACAGATATATGGGTTTTTTTAATGATCTTGTTGCATTAAAAATAAAAAATTTCTGATTGACCAAATTTGTCTAAAGGGATCGTATAAAAATTTAAAAAGTGCAACTTTTTGAAAAGGAGGACTATTTCATTAATGTAGTTTCATTTCCTACCTTACTTTCAACATTTTTGCAATTTACATTGCCTCCTTATCTCTAACAGGTAAAGAATTAAAGCGTGTTTCAATATTTTTGGAACACCTTGTATACCTGCATAAGGAAAGTAAAAATGTTCAAATGAGATAGACTTTCAGGCCTTGGTCACACAAAAAATACAAAATTTATCTTTCTATACAGGCCTTCTACACTGGAAGTTCAAATTAGCAAATTATTTCTTATTCATTTTTTAAAAAATAATTTATTGGGGGGGACAGTTTCTAATATGCAAAATTGTCTACAAAACAATTGTCAAAAGTTATAAGACTTAAACCACTTTTACCCAAACAGTACAAAACTGAAACTTTGTGAGATAGAATTTTAATTCGAAAACTTAAAATGCATATCTCTCTTTAGAAAAAGTTTGATACAGTATGCAATTATTTATTGAAAATTTAATTAACGATATTTCAGGTCAATTTGATAGTATGGCAATAGAACTTTTTGTGTTTGACTAATTAGGCTGTGAAAAATATTTTGATAAATACAAAACATGTCTAGGAAGCCGTTATAAAAAGCTACATTTTCTACATTTTTACTAAAAGGTGTCACATGATCAAAATTTGCATATGATAATCTACATTAATTAAAGCAATTCTTAAATTGGAACCATATGTCAATGGCCAATTGTTAAAAGTGCTGCAATCTTCTTGAAACAGTCTGTATAATGTATAGGAAAATTGTGACAGGATCAAATATTCAAATTTCAGTTTTTTACAGAAGAGCATATTTTAAACATCTCTGAACTTAAATCAAACAATTTAAATTGATGTTTGTATATATATGTGTATGTACCCAGGTAGCACAAATGCGTAATTCTTACGTATCAAGCAATACGTAATCTTTATGTGTCAGCCCATACATAATTATTACGCAAAAATGGTACGTTAGAATACAGTATACCAACCGTTATAAAAAGGGTTATTATTAAATATCCTTATACATTATTATTACATATTCTTATACGTTAATATTACGTATATTCACATATGTTATTATTATGTAGCCATATACATGTTTATTACGTATCCACATACGTTATTATTACGTATATCCACATACATTATTACGTATCCACATACATTATTACGTATATCCACATACGTTATTATTAAGTATCCAGATACATGTATATTATGTATCACATACATGTATATTACGTATATCCACATATGTATATATTACATATATCCACATATGTATATATTACATATATCCACATACATTGTTATTACATATCCAGATACATGTTTATTACGTATCACATACGTGTATATTATGTATATCCACATACATGTTTATAGCGTGTTCCCATACGTATTTATAATGTTTCCCATATATATTTTGTTCCTACACGTATTTATTACGTGTTTATATTGTGTTTCTACACGTATTTATTATGTGTTTATATTATGTTTCTACACGTATTTATTACGTGTTTATATACATATTTATCACATATTGGACAACTCTACAGTATAAGTGCATGTTGCAGACATGACATTTACAAAGTTTTATGCATCTTTGTAAACAAAATATTGAGCTACGAGAATATATTTTTACAATTAATTTAAAATACATTCATCTAAATCATTTTCTTTACAAAGATACGATACATCAAATGTGTCATGTATGCAAAATTCACAATACTATAGAATCACTCTGTCCATATGTAATATAATTTTTATTTTAATTTATATTATATTGTTAATACAATAATTATAAAAGATCATATAATTTCAGGAGTATTAATTTAAAATTCATAAATTATTCTTAATCTAAAAATGTTCTTTTCCTTTATTTTCAGTTTTTATTTAAATATATTTTTAATTCTAATTATTTCTAAAAATTGCAAAAATTATAATCTACTACATTATGAAATATAATTTTAAATCTAAAAGATAAGCAATTTTAAATTGAAAATAACTCAAAAATACAGAATAAAATTTTGGGACATTTTTTTAAAAGTAAACTTCAATACAAAAAATATATCAAAAACAATATTAAAATATTGTAATTAAGTCGATAGGCTATTTTAAATTATATTTATGCATGCTAAAACTACACATCTCTGATCAATGGTGGTATGCGACTGTAATGATTTTTAAGAGTGAACACAGTGCGTAAGGGCACAAAGCCCAAGTAGAACATGTTTCTAGATGCACAGAACACAAACTGCTATAAAATGAATTAGCATTTTTTTGACTAATTATATTTCTTTTAAGAATATTTTTAATTCTAATTATTTCTAAAAATTGCAAAAATTATAATCTACTACGTTATGACATATAATTTTGTGTGTAGTGCTTTTAAAAACATTCTCAGAATTATGTGTGTTCTTATTTCTTTTAAGTATCATGTTTATTTTCTTTTAAGTATAAAGGTGCCTTCCCACTCACCGCATCACAACGGTAGACGGTTCACGGCAACACCCGAAGTTAACGCAACTCTTTGTGGCGTGGTAAACCCCCTTCACACTCTCCGTCGACGGTGAAGAAATTTAGCCAATCAGATGAAAGCGCAGAAATTTCTCCTAGTTCAGCGGCCATGTTTAAAAACCATCTCTTCCAAGGTGATTTTATATACATTAAATATTATATAATAAAAATTAAGACATTATTACTAATATAATCTCTTTGGGGTCTCTTCTGATTCAAATTTGTATTTACCAGTGGCTCGCTAGTTTACAGTATTGACACGTTTTAGAAAATTCGCCTTCTGTGAATTTAAATAAGAGCATACGCGAGTTTGTTGTGGCGATACATACATATTTTATCAGTTTTCTGAAATAAGTTAACTAAAGTGATTCCATCACAAAACACAAAGAATCCCAATTTAAATTGTTTTAGAATATTTACTACACTATGGTGGTTGATTCTTAGAATAGACCCCCATTCATTTTTTAAAGTATGATCCAGCACAAGTTGGAGCGATTCTTCGGGTTACAATTTTATTCCATATACTTCGCCAATCTGGTAGCCCATGACTTCTGGTGACCAACGGACATCCAATCAGCGCGAATCTGTTCGGGACTTTTTGGAAATCTGCATTTTAATAGACAGGAAGTATTTCAATAGTTCTCAGTGTATTTCATCAGACCTTTTTCGATCAAACTCTTGTTTTTACAGATCTTTTTTGATCGTTTTCGCAAAGATTTGTTTCTACAACCTCTTTGGAATGAATATGCAAAACATTCCTCATAATTCATATACATTAACATTTTACGCAAATTTTCAATAGATATGCAGATTTTTATAGATTTAATTGGATCGGTTGTTCCGGTGTTGAATGTATGAGTATATTCAAGAAAACGTGTTCCGGTGTAGATGTAATTAAAAATATGGATATATCAGTCAATATTTTTGGATTGCAATGTGAAACGTGTTCTGTTATATAAAGGTTAGTTCTTTTATTTATTCGTCCCGTGTTTTGAAATTGTCTTTTATATTTTCCTATGTTTTTAAAATGGTTCTCCTAAGTATTGATTTTTCAAGTTCTATTTTTTCAAGTTCTGTTTTTGCTTTCTTATTTTAGTTAAAGTACGATCTTTTTTCTAAGTATCGCCTTTTCTTAAATTTAGTTAAAGTACCGCTTTTTCTTAAATTTAGTTAATCTTTTTTCTAAGTATCATTTTTTCTTAAAATTTGTTAAAGTACAATCTTTTTTCTAAGTACCGTTTTTTTCTTAAATTTAGTTAAAGTACAATATTTTTTCTTAAATTATCGTAATTACTTAAGTATCATTTTTTCCTAAATTTTGTTAATTAAGTATTATTGTCTTTTTTTTTAATTTTCGATTTATAAGTTTTTGATATTGATTTAAATTCAAAAAATATTTTAAGTATCGAGTGTTTCAATGTGGTTTCTAAAATTTTATTATTCTGCCATTAAGTAATATTTTAAAAATGCACAAAAATCGTATTTTGCAATCTTTTTATGAGTATTATTCACTTTTATTTATATTCAATTGCAATATCATTTAACAAAATTCCAGTTCATAAAACTGTAGAATACGACGTCACTTTTGTAGGAGAAGCCTATTTTAAAACACAGGAATATACGTCACTTCAGCTGGGAGGAGTCAATTTCAAAACACGGAGAAATGCGCCAACTTGGCGCAATTTTGTACTTAATCCTTTCGGTGGGGGGGGGGGGGGGGCGGACATCCATCAGAATTTAGAAAATTAATTTTGATGTATGTTTTCTAGACTTATAATCTGTTTACTCTTTAAAATAATACTCTGAAATAAATGTTTTACATGATATAATTTACAAATGTGAAGCTTGGGCTTGGGCGGTTGAGAATCAACTCTGCAAATGAGTGGGCTCTGGTTCGATTCCAAGTTCATCTTAAATTTTACAAGTGCTGCCATCTACTGCTAAAATATTCAAGTAAAATTGTTTTTCAATAATCTGCAGAATTTTTTGTTTTAAATTATTTCAAGTTCTATATACAAAATAATCTTATATCAGTAAATTATTTTAAGTTTAAATGTTTATAAAAATTTATTTCGAAGTTACTTTTAAAAATATCTTGAAGTATACTTTATACCAGCTATAGATGGAATATACATTTTAAGATATTCTTCTTAATTGAAAAAGTTTTTGTAGAAATAGTAAATATAAAATGTGGATATAAAATTAGACAGAAATCATCGAACATCCTTATAGTAGTTATCTTTCGATATGTCATTTTGAACATTTTAGATTAGAATAAAAACAAAGCCAAACTACTTTGAAATTTTAAAAAGATTGCATTTTAATAATTTGGCGCTAATATTTGATGAATTTTTTATTATTTTAAATGTGCATAGACAATTAGAAATTTACAATACATTTGAAAATCACTTATTTTTAATAAAAAAAATAAGTTTACATGTAAATATAAATATAGATAAAATAATTTTTAAATTTGTGTTTTTTGAATTTTTGAATTTGTGTAAAAACTCATCACCAAATTCAAGACCATACAAATCATGGTAAAAAAAATGACCATTTTCGTAAGAATTAACATGATACTTTAAATTTTCTCCTGTTTTTAAATCTGCACAAAACTTTTATCGCAAAAGGTAATTTATAACCAAAACGTAAAAGCTTTAAATTTGCTTTAAAATAAAAAAAATCTTAAATAACAAGAAATAGTATAAACTAAAGAGTTAATATATGTTAATATAATGACGTGCATGTTGTTCAGAATCATATAAGCAGAAACTATATTCTGCAAATAACATTAAATTAATTATAAAAAATTTATACTTTAAATGAATAAAATAATTTTAATATTTAACACTGTCTAAGCAGAGAATAAATGAAAACGTAGTCATATTGCATTTGTTATGCATGCATGCTTATTTCAAAACATGAATTATTCTTTTACATGTTTTTATATATTTATTTTTAGACAGGTACAATTACACTAAATAAAAGTTGCTTCATTTAATATTACATGGATTAAAATTATTTTAGTCCTGAACTTCCAAGTTATCCCTACGCAGAATATATTCTAAGAAAGTATGATCCTGAACAACATGCTCTTTGTCCGCCTTTAATATCTAATCCTAAAAGTAATATATACATACAATAACACTAGCAAGATATATAAAATAAAATAAAAGTTAAAGCTAAATATAATTCAATGTAAAATAAAATAAATGAATCAAACAGCATTTTGATACAAATTTGTTTTAAATTTCATTAAATTTGCAAAAATAAAAATTGGCAGAAAATGCCTCTTTATAAGTTAAAGATGCATTTTATAAACATTGGATACCATAACAGAATTGGTGTAAAAAACAATCACCAAATTTGAGATCATACTAATTATGGAAAAAAAATGCCCATTTTCGTGAATTAAAAAGTTTCTAAAAGGCGATAAACTTAAAAAAGTAAAAGCTTTAAACTTATGTTTTAAAATAAAAAAAAATCTTAAATAACAAGAAATATTATAAACTGAAAAGAGTTTGTTAAGGTAATGAAGTGCATGTTATTCAGTATCGTGTTTTTATAGCATTCTGCACATGCATTAGCAGAAAAATACTATGAAAAGATTGTAGAATCATTGAGTGAACAAAATCGTATAAGCACAAACAGTACTCTGTAAATAATATCAAATTAATTATAGAGAAAAATTATACTTTAAATAAATAAAATAATTTTAATATTTAACACTGTCTAAGAGGAGAATAAATGAAAACGTGAACAGAGATTGCATTTGTTGTTATGCATGCATGTTTATTGCAAGTCCTGTAAAATCAAATTATTCTGTAACATGTTCTTTTTATATATTTTAGTTTTAGATAGGTATAAAATTACACTAAATGAAAGTTGCTTCATTTACTATAGATTAAAATTATTTTGCAGGTGAGTTATAAATGAAGCAATTTTCATTTAGTGTAATTATACCTGTCTAAACTCTAAATATATAAAAACATGTAAAAGAATAATTTATGATTTTACAAGATTTGAAATAAGCATGCATATATGATAACAAATGTAATCTCTGACCACGTTTTCATTTAATCTCCACTTAGACAGTATTAAATATTAAAATTATTTAATCATTTTACTGGTTCTACATCTTTTCATAGTAATTTTTCCGAGCATACCACGATGCAAAAAACATGCACTTTTCCCGTTTGCTTTTAAAGCAATATTTAACGCTAAAAGTAATATATGCATACAATAATGAAGATATATAAAATAAAAAAATCTGATGTGGGCAACACATGACTTTCCTTATATAATGTAATATGAATTTACTACTTTTACAGTAAAGTAAATAGGTTTTTCTTATAGTAGATACTAATATTCTTTCCAAGATATTGAATTTTCGACAATTAGTCATCATTTTCATTGATTTAGCGTCATTTTTATCTATTTGACGAGATTTACGTTAATTTGGCAACGTTTCAAAAAGTCGCCAAGTTGGCGAAATTCCGCCAAATTCATCGCCAAAATCTCGCCAAGCGTTATGGACGAAGAAATAAGTTATTCTTACAGCAGATAAATGACTATTGTCGTTCAAATACAAAAGTATTACTCAAAGTATCTTTTTCATGAATGGAACGAGCTAGATCCACGAGAATTATGTCATCCAATTTATCGCATGGTATTACATATAAAAAGTGAACATGTTTCTCAATAGGAAATATTTTTATTTTTATTTTATATGACTTTTTGATAATTTTTATGAAAAATGTGCAGTATCTCGAGAACAGTTCATGTTAGCGTTCTGAAATTTACGTCAATCGTTTTCTAATGAAAAATTACATAAGAAATGTCTATTTGCGTAACTTTATTAGTGGTTTTGATTTTTTGACGATTTTTTTAAAATTTCATTCGAAAATTTAGGGAGGTTCCGAATATTCGATTGCGTATAAAAACAATAGGCTTCCAGTGTTTACGGATTGTGATTTTTGTACCAAATTTGGTTCGAATCGGTCCATTCGTTCGTCAGTTATAGTCTCCACAGACCCACTGACACACACACACACATACTTTCACACACACACAGAGACATCACTCCAAAAATGTTTGATTTGTGATCAGGGATGCTTGAAACGTGCTCTCCCGTCGAAAACTCGAATTCGAATTTTCGACCCCGTCACAATACTTTTCTTATACATTATGTATATAAGGAAAGTAATAAAAGTTACAGCTAAATATAATTAAATAAGTTAAAATATGTAAATTAAGCAAAGTGTGAAACACAGGAAGATACAAACCGAACCGGGTTGGCGGGAAAGGAAAGAATGATTCTGTGGAATGAATAACTCAGAGTTTCCCCCAGGATTAAAAAAGGGCAGGGTGCTGTTGCCAAAAAAAGGGCACTTCTTAGAAAAAAGGGCACCTATTTTTTATGTTTGAATAACATTTATGCTTGGGATTTTTATGACGAAAATCAGAGCATTGCAAAAAAATGTAAACATTTAGTCGCGTATACCTCTAAGTCTAATAGACAAAAATGTAAATATATTTTCTTGTTTTGTAGGAAATAGGGTCAAGATTGTGAATATATAAAATTAATTTCAATTTTTTAATATTTTAAACTTGTTTTTTGAAAAACTTAAAAAAGTATCTGTCCGAGCAAGTGTTTTTTTTTTTTTTTCATTTTGCTTAATTTCACTCGAAATATCTTCGAAACCATAAAAGACAGATATAAATAGTAAGGGACAAAAATATGTATTAGAAAATTTAGTTGTTGAATCTATATTTATGTTTTAAAAATGTGCTTATAGTTTTTAAGTAATCGTTTTGTTGAGTTGAAGAGTGAAAATTTGCCCTTTTTCAAGTTTGTAATGCTATCTATCTCAAAAACTAAACCTGTAAACAATTATGCAAAAATATAGCTCTTTGAAATCCCTACAAGTGTATATAATTGGATTTTGGATGAACTCTTTGTTTACAAAGTATAGTGGTTATAATTTCGATATTTTAGTATTTTAAACTGGGTTTTCCAATGTGTGGGAAAGCTTAAATTTACTTAAAATGTTACTATTGTTTCAGCGAATCTGTTACTTACTCCTTAGTGAAATATTTGTGCATAAGTATGAGATAATCTTATTTTGTTTGAAAAATCAGGGCATTAAATGAACTTGGAGATTCTAAAAATGTGTAATGATTTGTTAGGTTTGAACAATAGAAATGAAAATATACATATTCAAGTACATATTTATGTGCCGCCAAGCAAGTTTATAGATTATAGGCCAGGTTGATTTCAGGTCAGATAAGTTTAATTTATAAACAATATAAATAAATCTGAAAAAATCGAACAGCTTTACTAAACTTTAAAGTTTTATTTTACAAAATGTTATTCATTCAAAACCATTTTGGCTTCATTGGACTGGAGCCACCACCACTAAGGTATGAAAATGTTTCTTTTGTTGAGAACAAATTTATCATTGAATAAATGTTATTTTTACATCAAATGCAATTATAGTCTTGAGCAATTGGGTTTATTAACACAATTACAGTTATTGAATTTATATAAATTAAGAGTTTATTAAATTTTAAAAAGATAATATTAAATTTTGATTTTTAGTATTTTCTCATTAGTCAATGAGATTTGATGATTTTAATGGATGAGATATATTTAAATGTTGAAAATATTTGTTTATTGTTTGTTGTTATATATTGATTACAAAAAAGAAAAAAAAAAAACCCTGATTTAAATAACTAAATAAAATTCCAGAAAGCTCCATAAAATCACTGTATAAAGTTTTGAACTATGGATTAGCAAATGTTCAGCTGCTAAGTTAATCAATATTCCATGGAACAGACTTATTAATAGTGTGAGCAACGTATATTCATGCGTCTGCGCAGCATCTGTATCTTTAGCCGTAAACTCGCGTAACGGGCGAGTACGCGAACGCAACTACTGCATACGTCCCTAAAGCGGGCGTATCGCTATTAAATGAGCTTGATTATTATTATTATTATTGCATGTGTCCGCGGAGCGGGTCAAAGACGAGTCTGCTAATATGAGGGGGGTTATTTTGTCTTTCAAATCTGCTATGAGGATGTCGTGCAAAGGGGCTAATCTGGTAATCCATAAGCCAGCATAGTGAGCATATTCATAACACAATGTCCGATTTGCACGCGTCTGCACAAGGTATATATCGTTATTGCATGCATTGTACGCGGATTACATACAATCATTAAAAGAAGGCGCTTAATTTTGTAAATATATGTCCGCGCAGTCCGTGTATCATTATTGCATCGGGCAGAGTTTTCATTATATTGTATGTAACGCGTAGTGGTCAGATCAGGGCCGCCCATAAAAATGCCTGGGTTCCCCTTTATATTTCATTTTCCTCTTTTGTGCATTTTTCATGCCTTCACCTCCTTCAAGCATTGTTAAGGCCGTATCACATTCAACAACTTTTCCGGCAATTTTTTGGACAACCAACTTTCGAACAATTTTTACGTAGAGTTAGGGGAAAACTCGTGTGAAATGAGGTCAAAAAATTGGGACAAGTTTATCTGACCGATATAGAAAAAGTTGTTCATTTGGGACAATTTTTCACCAACCAGCCAATCACAGATGAGTAGCGGAGGAATCACGTGTGTAGAAAGGTTGGCGCAGATTTTACTACATTCTGATTAGGCGTGAAATCGTCGCGCAAGTTTGAATCTGTGGAGCGCAAACAGATAGAATATAATAACAGATAGAATATATTGATATAATAACCTTGCAGCGCGAAGTATTATTTTAGTTTAGATTTAGAATTTTGTTAAGTATTTATAATATTTCCGTGTCATAAAGATGGAAGTCAATGGAAGTCGTCTTGAAGTTGAAAAATAGTGGTCATACGAGATGGAAATGGAGTTAATTGAATCAATATGTGAAAAATCATTTTTGTGGAATCTAAAAGACCCACTGTATTTAAAAAAAATTTAAAGAAACATGCGTACAAGGAAATATCATCTTTACAAACCATCTCTTCCAAAGCGATTTTATATACATGAAATATTATATAATAAGAATTATGACATTATTACTAATATAATCTCTCTGGTCTTTTTTGATTCAAATTTATATTTACTAGCGGCTCGCTAGTTTACAGTATTCACGCGTTTCAGAAAATCCATCTTTCTGTGAATTTAAACAAGAGCGTACGAGAGTTTGCTTTGGCGATATATATATATTTCATCAGTTTTCTAAAATAAACTAAAGTGATTCCATCACAAAACACAAAGGATCCTAATTTAAATTGCTTTAGAATATTTACTACACTATGGCAATTTCCTCGTTTTAACAAATGCAATTATGTTCTCTTACTCGAATCGTTAAAAAAAACATCAGACAGAATTTAGAAAATGAATTTTTATGTATGTTCTCCATAGACTTTTTTTTATCTTTCTATTGCAATACTAAAACAACTTGAAAACATATTCTGCTTACTCTTAAAATAATATTCTAAAATAGCACTAAATGCATTGCATGATATAATTAGTTAGTACATTTCAAAAGTTTTGGCTTAGGTAGTAAAGAATCAGCTCAGTAAACGACTGGGCTTCGGTTCGAATCCAAGCGAATCTTAAATTTTACAAGTGCTGCCATCTGTTGCTAAAAATTCAAATACAGTTTTTCTTTAATAATCTGCAGAATTTTTTTGTTTTAAATTATTTTAAGTTCTATATACAAAATAACCTTATATCAGTAAATTATTTTTAAATTTGAATGCTTATAAAAATGTTACTTTGAAAAAGTTACTTTGAAAAATATCTATTTTGAAACATAATTACTCAATAAATATAAATGTAGATAAAATAATTTTTAAAAGTTTACTTTAATGAGAAATATTTTAAACGTTACAAATGAGCAAAGAACATATTCGGATATTTAATATAGATACGTATTTGAAAACCTTACGTATTTAAAATCAAGTATAAAATGGTAATGAACTTAAATTTGTTTAAGACATGATATTTTAATGACGGCATTCTTGAATTAAAATACCTTTTACGTTTTCTTTTTCTGTTTCATTTCAGTCAATATCGGAAATATCGCTTTTTAAACTAATTTTGTATCTTAAAATAGAGTGAATATTTTTCAACAAATATTTATTTGCTTTTTTATACGGATGTGTGAGATAGACACGATCAAAATTTACAGTAATGAACGCAGAGAAAGGGCTCTGGGACTTATCTGAGGTAATACAAGAACTGGTTGATTTTCGTTTGAGGACAAACATTGCTCTCTTAACAAAAGGCTATGCAGGGGATCTGATCTGTTAACAAAAGGGCCGGGAGGGCGCTCTTCTCGTACAAAGGGTAAGGAGGGTGCTGTTCTGGTAAAAAAAAGGCAGGCAGGGCGCTGCGCCCTTCCAAAAGTGCCTGGGGGAAACTCTGATAGCTCACAGACTACTCAGTGTTGCCAGATACGCATAACATATGCGGTAGAAATTGATTCTTGCTGGAAGCTTCCAGAACAGTGTGACGTTACGGACGATCACCGAAATCAAGTAGCATCGGACGGGGTTAGTACTCGGGAGGGTCAAGATAAACATGAAGGGAGATCCCTGACCACCTGTGTTCAAGGACAAAGCTGATAAGGGATTAACAAGAAGCCCCAGGGGAAGGGAGGAGAAATGGTTATTTTTACATATGAAAAATGGTAATTTTAATGTAATATAAACGGTATTTATAACGTATGATAAACTGTATTTATTGTATGACTAGCAGCATACCCGTTCTTCGTACGGAGTATATAATATAAAGACACTTATAATTCAGAATCATATACAAATTATGTTAAAATATTAAATTTATTGCTCCTAAAGAGAAGTTTATTAATATCTGTTCTCATCATGCAAAATTATCTTCACGGGCAGATCTGAAGAATAAAACATCCTGGCCCCTTTCGAAAGCAAATATACAAAAAATATGAAATTGAATCAATATATTCAAAATAACAGTGCTAAAATTGTATGGGACCCGTAGTATTTATATACTCGAATATTAGAAGATATAACCTGTATTAGTAGATTACATGTATAAATTTAAAATATCAATAAACCCGTAATTGATTCCAATATATGCCAGAATGAGAGCACTAAAATTATATGGGAATATATATATATATATATATATATATCCCCGTACTACTTATATTGTCGCTGATTAGAAAATATGCCTGTATGTTAGTAGAAGATTACCCTTATCACAATATGAGTCTAAAAAATATTTGCCGAAATAAAACAGATGACATAATAAATTGAAAATTTCAATTATCCCCATAATTTTTATACCAGAATGTCGTAATTGATTCCAATATATGCCAATATATATCAAAATATATGCCTATATACCTGTACTACTTATATTCTCGTAGATTAGAAGATAACCCGTGCATTTATAGAAGATTACTCGCACAACGTGCAATACGTGAGTTTCAACAATTGTTGTCATAATAAAACAATGACATAGAATTAATATGAAAATATCAATAATCCCTGAATCAACAGTCCACGAAAATACCAATAATAATAATGTTTCAACCTGAGGACCATAATTGATATTATCCAGTCAACAATGCAATGTCAATGAAATTTAATTTATATATATCTTTGTTATTCAAATCGGAAAAGATTTAATAAAAATCGTATGCCGCATAAATACATTGGACTTACATCCGTTGCTGAACTACATGACATCATTTGTTTCAAATGAATTGATGGGAATCTTATCGTTTGAATAATTCTATCTCCATGGAAGGTTTGGCGACATTTTCGTCAATTTAGCGACAATTTGCAACATCGCCAAATTTATCACCAAGTGGGACTGTAGAACTGACAGTCCCATTTTGCGACACATTGACGAATAATCATCACAATACTATGCCCTAACAAAACATAATTAATTGCATTATTGCATTTATTAAGCGCAATTTTATCAATTTTATTATATTTTTATGGATTTGCAAACATTTTATCAATTTGGTGACATTTTAAAAATTAGCTGAATGTGTTACTAAGTAGGATGGATGGACTGGCCGACAAATGCTTCCTAAACATCATTTTGGGTAATCTCTTCTCAGAACAAATTTAATTGAATTGATTTGCGTCGTTTTTATCAATTTATCGACATTTCCGTCAATTTGGCAATGTTTAAGAAAAGTTGCCAAGTTAGCGATATTCCTCGAAATTCATAGCTCTGAATTTGCAGATCTGAAGAATAAAACATCCGATCCCGTTTGCATATACTAAATGGAAACACTAAAATTGCATTAGAAAATATACCCGTTCTACTCTTTTTCTGTTTCAACAATCGGCTAAATAAATTTATTGGCTAAACACAATATATGAGTTTATTAGCTAAACACAATATATAAGCTTGAAAACTCCTTGCCAAAATAAATGAAAGTGATGTACACAGTCCGTAATTAATAGAATTAAAAGAAAAATCAAACCGTTCATTTACAAAATATATTTTTACATCTATTTATTTATTATTCAAATAGAAAAAATAATAACAAATATTAACAAACACATTTAATTTAATTGCGTTGCTGAGCAACATAATATAAGAAAGAATCATAAACTGCGAAATTAAATAACCATTTTGATCTCTTCCCCATAAAATGCAAAAATAATAACCATTTTGATTTCTTTATACTTTCCATTGTTTAGTAAATGCTTGACCATGGAGTTAGATTTTCCATTAAAATTCATGTTTCAAACAATTCATGCTTTCAGATAGTGACTAATTAATGCAAAAATCCTGCACTAAGCTCAGAAATGAAGTTTTAATTCACGTTGACGTTTTAAACAAACGATTTTCATCCTTTCCGTTTGGATAAACCACGGAGTTGGAGAGTAGATCTCCTAGGATAAAGTTCCGTTTTTCATCAATATCTCGACAACCCCTAGTATTAGAAACTCGAAACTTGGGCAAAATTTATGGGGGGCTATTTTAAGGCTACTCACAAAATTTCATTAAATTCGATTCAGCCGTTCTCTCGTGATAATGAGACAAACGAAATATTCGTTTTTCACTAATATCTCGAGAACCACTGGTTGTGTAAACCCCAAACATGGACTAAATTTTAAGTGGGGCTATTTCTGGGCTACCTACAAAATTTCATCAAATTCGGTTCAGCCGTTCTCCCGTGATGATGGGACAAACAGACAGACAGACAGACAGACAGATTTTCAATTTTATTTATATAGATAAACAGTAATCCATGAAAATGCCTTCGGGAATAGGGTTCGAGAACAAAGCTGAAAGAGGATTTGAGCAGGGGAGTTAAAAGAAGGGAGTGATAATGGTTATTTTTGCATATGATAAATTGGTATTTTTAACGTAATAAAAACGGTTATTTTAACGTATAATAAACAGTAATACATACGTATTTAAAACAGTATTTCTATATACAGTATGTTCATACACGGTAATTCATACGTATGATATACAGTATTTTTATATACCGTTTACTCATAACGGTATTATAACCAATGTATTACCGTTTATCGTATAACACATACGAAAATATAACGTATAAACGGTTTAACAACGTTATAATACCGTATGTGTGTTACTTGGGTATGTATGTTAGTGTGTAAATGTGTCTATGAGTCACTGGACAGGATACTCATGAAAAAATGAAGCTTTCAGAAAATAATTTAGTATGATTATTACAATCATTGAGTTCTGGAACCTTATTGATTTTAAATGCAATCAAATGTTGGGAAAAGACCCAAATTTTTGAAAAAATCAGGACCTTCAATAATGTTAAATAAATAATCATTTCATAGGTAATTTATCTTAGAAGACGAATTACACAAACTTTAGAACACTAGCATGAACTGTTAAGATACAGAACACTTTCAAATAAATTTATCGAAAAAGTGGTATAAAATAAAAAGCTTAAATATTGTCAAATGTGTTCGCTTTCCATGCAATATTATATGACAAAATTACTAAAAACATTGTCATGGATCTAATTTGTTCCATTTACAAGAGAAAACACTTTTATTTTGCAATAGTTTTGTTTCTCACAGTTCAGTCTGGCCTGGCCCGTTTTAAAAATAGTGAAACCTGATTATTGTGAATAAAGTTGAATGGGTTTAGCTTTTAGTATTTATTCAGTGCTATACAGCACTCACTGTCACTTTTCAGTTTTAAAATTATAACACAAAGATTGTTACACATACACATCAGTGTAATTGTGTCCCCCCCCCCCTCCACTAAAACTTAATATAGTTGTATAAAAAATAAAAATAATTAGCAATAAGAAAAGAATGTAAATTGAGTAAATGTTCACAAATGAAACAATTTAATTTATGGTGCACATGGTATTAAATGATGTTCAAGCTCTTCTAGAAATCATATTGATTCTGAAATAATAAATGCATAAATCTGAATAGAATGAAAAATATAATCAGAAAAAATATATATATAAATATAGAGAACAAAGTGTAAAAAAATTTTACTAAACAAATTCAGAAGTTTGTAGTCAGAACAAAGAAGGAAAATATTGGGAAATTTTGACTTTTTAGATGGGATATGAGACAGCACTTTTAAAATTTTGCAGCTAAATCAAGAAGGTAACAACTCTGGCTCATATAGTAAACACATAACAAATGTACAGGGTGTTTCAAAATGATTGACCCGATTTCAAATGACTTTAATTTTGAAACTTACCTACATTGAAAAGTTATACGTGAAATTAAAGAGAAAATGTATAAGTTTTATCTAGAAGTGTGTGATCTTTTTCAGTTGCACGAACAACGTCAAGGCGATAATCAAATTCTTGCCAAACTTGATCCAGCGTATCCTGTGTTACCATCGCCACAGTTGCAGTAATGTGGTTTTTGAGATCATGCAGGTTTGTGGGTGAAGGTTGTACGAACACTGTATCCTTTATGTATTCTCCCCCCCCCCCTCCCCCCCCCAAAAAATTAAAATCACTTGGCGTCAGATCCAGGGATCTGGAAGGCTAATTTATTAATGCCAAATCTGTAGATCCACCATGCTCAATCCAACGATGAGGAAAAATTTTGTTAAGGTGACGACAAACGTTCAAATTCTAGTGAGGCGGTGCGTCATCTTGTTGGAAAATCTAATCAGTGGAATCTTCGTTCAATTACGGAAATAACCAGATCTGTAGCATATCCAGGTAGGTGCCTCCAGTTACTATGCTTTCGGAAAAAAAAAAGGCCTATAAATCTTTGATCGAGACATGGCACAGAAAATGTTAACATTGGGTGAATTGAGCATATGTTCAATTACTGTATGCGGGTTTTCAGTGCTCCGTATTCTAAGATTGTGATGGTTTACTTTGCCACTTACATGAAAAGTCATTTCGTCGCTAAGATCAATCGAGCAAAAATGTCCTCATCCTTCTTAATCTCTTGAATGAAATAGTTTAGTTTTTTTAGCTTATCGTCTGGCGTTATAGCTTGTAAGGAACTGGGACTTGTATGGCTTCATAAACAATTTTTGCCTCAAAGTACGTCAAATTGTCGCCACAGAAATTCCTATTTCTAGACTGGCACGCCTTATTTACTTCGTTGGGCTACTTATAAAAAATTCTCTGATCTTTTTCACATTTTCTTCAGATAGACGTGGACGTCCTGTGCTGTAGCCTTTGCACACACTTCCTGTTTGTTCGAATTGCTGATACTATTTACGCATGCTCTTAACACATGGCGGTTCAATCATGTAACGTCTACGGAACTGACGTTGAACAGAAATTACTAATTTATATTTCGAAAACTGCAACATGCAAAAAACTTTCTGTTGCACAGTCGACATTTTCGAAAACAACTGTTTACTGTCTATTGCGAAGCCATAAACGTACCAGAACATGACATTATAAAACTTGGAAATTTCTTCTTTCAAGTGATATATATTAATTTAATACACGATTAATTGTTACAAAATTACAGCCATTTGAAATCGGGTCAACCATTTCAAAACACCCTGTATAATAAACTAAAAATAAAATACTCTTCTTAGGTGATAAACAAGCTGTCGCAGTGAATTAGATTCACTGGACATATTTGTGCATTTTATGAATTTATTTTATGGCAAAAATGTGACATAAAATATTTGTGAAAAGTGGAATTAAAATTCTTATTTTTCATGCCTTTACTCAAAAGTGAGCCAAACCCTTAGCAACAAGGTAATACATTACCTTGTAACAGACAGGGAAATGTTCTCACAAAACGAGATCACCATGAAGTAGCCCCGAAGTTGCACTTAAAAATAAGCAGCAGAAAAACACATTGGAAAAATCTGTTTAACTGCTAATGTGATATTTTGACAAAGAAAGATCAGTAATCGATTCCTAACGACTTTGGCATATAAAGAGCAACATCCTAAAGCAATATAACTGACAATTAAAACATATTAGGATAGAAGAATAATTGGCTAATGGGTCCTGCAAAGTATTTTATTATTTGTTTTGTTACCTTTTTATTTGTTTAATTATTGTTACCATGCCAGATGCCAAAATTGGTCACATGATTAGCAAGCACGAAGAGGTGGAAGGTTACAGCCGGCCAAGTTGAGGCCTGGTCACACAGATTTTATTTACTATGCTGAATGTTCTACGGTCAAGGGCAAGAACTTGATCTTGAAAATCAGATGACAACATTTTCTTCGGGTAGCGAGGTGGTCTGCTCGCTATCCCAAATTTGCTGAAGTTTAAAACCTTTTTCTTTTACATTCTGATCGTGACTGCCATGAAGGCAGGAGCGATTTATCAGGCTTGTAATACAACTTCAATTTTTCGCCTTTTGTATTGATGCATTTCTGATCTTAACTGCCATGAATTAAGGAAGCATTTAAAAAATCTTCGACATCACGTTTTTCTGAATGTGTTAAGCAAGCCTCGATTTTTTTAAATAAAGGATAATTGTTGCAGACCCTAGAATGGACGTGTTAGACCTTAATCTCCAAAGCATGGAACTTATCGACTCAAAATGTATACCTGCATTGAAGTAATCATTACTAATGAAGTACGCAGCAATAATGACAAGTATTGAGAAAATGCAACTATTGGAAGGCAGTATGGACGCTGAAATATATTGACGATCTATCAAGACTGAGAATGAAAGATGTCCTCCTGATGATTGTTGATGAAATCAACTCTTCTGAATTTGGAAGGTGAAATTTACAAAGAGAATAATTGAAATTTAATCTCTCATTTATGGATTTTTGGAATCACTGAAGAATAGAGTGAAGGTTCACTTTTATCAGAAAAGCTAAAGGAAAATTGTCCAACAATAGATAGAATCCTAAAATTATGTGAATACCTAAACTTTACTACAGATGGAGTAACAGACTTATATGCTGAACTGATCTTTCCGATAGACAATCCATAACGATAGTGCAAATTAAGATAAAGAACTTAGTGTTATGAACTTTGGTGTAAATTCTCATCAGTGCCTTCAGAAAACACTTAAGTGTGTGTGAACGTTTGTGAATAAATTCATATCAGTGACATCCTAAAGACATCTGCCAAAGAGTATTGGTGAGCCATGAAAAATTATCTAAATTCATTATCTATGATATTAAGAACGATTTAAATATATTGAAGTTAAACATGTCAAGAAGAATTCATCGAAATCTGACAAGCTTGAACACCAAAAGATGTGGATGGCGATTGATTATAGGCTGTTAAATTCATATCTTGTGAAATTTAAATTCTCAGTCGACCAAATTAATGACATTTTACAAGAGATATCAGGCAGAAAACTTTACTGTGTCCTAGACCTGAAGGCTGCATTTTCTCAGATAAAACTGAGACCTATTGACAAAAGTAAGCTTGAATTCATTACTCAGTTTGGCTCATTTCAACCTACTAGGGTACTGTTTGGTACAGCTAATAGTACCAGTTATTTCGAAAAGTTAATCGACAAATGTCTTGGCGATATAAGAAAGAAAGGAGTCAGGTACTTTTTAGATCATTGCAGGCGACTCTTTCAGTGAAGTTTTAAGCACATTACAACTGGTATTTGACAGATTAAGAAATTTCAATTTAACACTGGATGCTAAAAAGGTGCAATTACTTAAGAAGGAAATTGAATATTTGGGTTTTAAAATTAATGAAAATGGATATTCACCATCAGATAAGAATATGCAAAAAATACAAGAATTTCCTGTACCGAGAAATGCATAGCAAGTTAAAACTTTACTTGGTGTGACTAATTATTTCAGAACCTTAATAAAAGATTATGCTAGTATTGTACAGCCATTAATAAATTTAACAAAGATGTTAAACCAATTTAACTGGACTGTAGAATGCCAACATGCACTGGAACAATTATAGGACATTATACTGAATGAACCAATTGTTAAAAATGCTGATTTTAACAAACCTTTTTGCCTTATATGTGACGCTTCAAATATAACTCTTTCTGAGATTTTATTTCAACGGTACAATGGCAACATGCACCCTACCAAATTTTATTCAAGGAAACTGAAGGAATCAGAATCACGCTACACTAACATTAAGAGAGAACTTTTGGCAATTTACAAAGAAGTGAAGCATTTTCAAGATTATTTAATTGGTGCTGAATGTGAAATCAAAAGTGATGATAAAGCACTATCCTACCATCTTTCTTTAGAAAAGGCAAGTGATATTGAGAGCAGATGGCTACTCTTTTTACAATAATTCAAATTTAAGATAAATTATATTGAAGGACAACCAGAATCCAAGTGACTACATGAGTAGAGAGATCTTTCCTAATAACAAAATAAAAGAATTGGTAAATAATATATTTGAAACAGAAACTAGATTAAGCAATGAAAATATTTTAAAGGAACAATTAGCTGATGATAAATTAATGATAATCAAAAATCTTATAAATGAAGAAAGAAGGAATGAAAAAGTAAAATGTTACAGAATTGATAAAAATGATAATTTGTTGAAATTTAAACTGAACCCTAAGAAGTATATTAAGAATCAGGAATTGATGAGAATAGTAATTCCTAAAAAGTTACAAAGGATAGCAATTCAAGCTGCTCATATAGCACACTTCAGTACAAAACACACAATAAGTTAAAAAGATTGTATTTTTGGAATGGCATGTTTGCAGATGTAAAGAATTTTTGCTTAAATTGTGAAAAGTGTTTAAAATTTAAAAACAAAGTTATTAAAAAGCAACCTATTCAATTACAACCTAAGAAATTCAAAGTTGGTGAAACTGTAGCAATTGATATTGTTGGTAAATTAGTGAGATCTACAGGACAGTACAGTTACATCGTAACTATCATTGATCATGTTAGCAGATAGCTAGAAGCAATACCAGTAAGAAATATATCAGCAGAGTGTATTGTTAGTGTACTATCTGACTATTATATAGTGTCGCAATCTATGAAAGTGCTTATTTCCTATTTTAAATGTGTTTATTTGAGCCATGTAAGTGTAAATTCTTGCTCGAATTCGCTGGCTGATGAAACCGCCGCATGTACATGTTTTTCGCATTTCCGCCTTGCAAAGAATCCGTTGAGTTCTGCTAATTTTGTCTTGTTGATTATTGCTCTGCTTTTTTGCGCGCTTGTATATGCGAATGCTTGATGTATATGTGTGCGACGTCAGAACTTTTGAGTAGCTGTAGAAGACTCTACATTTGGTTCGAGGGAGTTGAACAAAGAAATTGAAACTGTCTGTCGCATTTTTTTATGGCTCTCCTTAAAATTTCAACAATGGTTAAAGTAAAAATTAAATTTAAAATTAAACTACTCTCCTGGTTTACTTGACCGACAAATTTCTATAAGTCTCTCCAGTATTTTGTAAGTATAATTGGTTTGTGGGAGAAATTAAGGGATTTAAGAATCCCAAGTTCTTGGCCTAAAAGTAACTTCATAATGAAATGATTAAAGTATTGCAGCCAAGTTATAAGTTTTAGTTCTCCCTTAATATAAAAATTTCTGTGAAATAATTCAGTAAGGATATACATTGTTTTAAGAATTTACATATTTTCCTAAAATGGTTGAAATCATATAAATAGAATTTAAAGTGAAAATTCTAATTTCTAGTATTATGTGGAGATTCATGATAATGTATATTAGTGACAATACTGGAATTTAACTTGAATTTGATTATTGATATAGAATTATATTGTGATGAAATATGATGCCAATTGAACGTATATATGTGTGTGAAAATTCTATAATACCGATTAAAGAAACTACTCAATTCCAATGATTTATGATTTTTCTTATTTGGAACTCTTGTTTGCCATTCTATTTAATTAATGTCGTTCTGGTCAGTATTGAGTAGATTCGCTCAATACCGGGGATGAGAACCTGTGGTAAGTACTTACACTATACTTGAAATCTATTCAACAAGCTTCACGTGATACGGCATTTCTAGGAGTCCAAGTTTTAATGCATCTTTCATCTCCCAACATTTCCCCGGTGGACTGTGTGGTCTTCTACATCCAGGGTTAAGTGAACGGCGGGTGATCCACTTTCACAATTACAGCAGATATGGTTTTTCAAACGTGGTGTACTCAGACAATGGTACACAATTTACTTCTAGTATTTTCACCGAATTTTTGAGAAAACTGAATATTAATCACCACAAAACAAGCCTGCATAGACCAGAGGAAAATGGATTATTGGAAAAAGTGCACACAATTCTCAAATCATCTTTGGCATGCCTAGCCAATAAATCATTTGACTGGCACAGGAAAATTTTGATATTCAAAAATGAATACAATAATTCAAAACACATAGTTACTGGATTTACTCCTGCACAAATATTTTTCAATAGAGAACTAAGAACAACATTCGACCTGAATAAGGATGTACAACTCACCAGTTTGACATTTAAACAAATGATAGAGAAAACTGAGAAAGCACACAGGGAAATTCTACCCACTGGGTTCCAGTCTAAATTGGGTGGCACTTCCCGGCCGTCCAAACAGTTACCTTACACCTTTCTGGTAGATCAGACGGTCTGGGTCTCAACAACAACAGGGAAATTCTACAACAGGTTTATGCAAATCAAACCAAATCTAATGAGGATAGAGAGAAATATTTAACTCAACCGAGAAATCATGAATTCAAGGTAGGAGATAAAGTATATCTCAAGAATTTTATACCTGCGGCTTCTTTAAAGCCTAAATTTTCTGGTCCGTATGAAATTAAAAGAATACTTAGAAATAATAATGCATTAATTCAACATCAAGGAGAAAACATAAAAGTGCATTTCGACAAATTATTCATAGTTCCTGAGTTAAGACCTCACTTGCAACAGTAAAGGAATTAATAATGCAACGTGTAAATGAGACAAATTGTTTGTTTTTCTTCCCAAACCTGCAGTAATGGGCCCAAAACAAAACTGTAGTAAAGAGAGAATACATAATGTATTTATTAACGCTGGCATAAATAAGCATCTATTCAAAATTTGAATTTTAAAATTTGCCAAAACACAAAAATGTTGTCAAATCAAAATTTTCGAACTTAGCGGTGAACTTATATCTAAACGTGAGTAATTTAGCAGGAGTAAAATTTAATAATAAGTTGTAAAATAATGAATTCATAATAATTACTAAAATTTAAATTTTTTTTAATGCATTTAAGATTTAATGTAAAGGATATTAGGAGTACTGGTTTTTTTTTTTTTGTGTGTATGGTGGTTAGGTACTGTTTTTAAAATCTTGACCTAGTTAAGGGTGACATGGTGATGTTTGTTTACATTTTGGAATACACTTAAAATTCTGCTGGATTTGTCAGGAAAAGCTAACTAAGTAAAGTAATTTCGCTAAAATAACTTGTGGTAAATGATGGTAATTTTATGAAATAATTTAATTAACATGGAATAGTAAAAAAAAATGTGTGAAACAATTTGATATAATAGTAATATTGATTCAAACTTAAAATAGAATGGTGAAATTTTTTCTTGAAACTTGCAAATAGAAACAATATTTAAAATTCAAAAGTCATTGATATGGTACATGAATAAAAAAAAATGATCGATTACATAATTAAATTTGAAAAGACAATCGAAAGTGCATAAAAGATAATATGATAAAGTGTATATGTATATAATATGTATAAAGGTACAGTAAATGAAAAGTAATAAGCAATTGATATTTTGTAAAATAATGGATAATGTACATTGAATATAATGTGTGATTAATCGATGGTGTATATAAGGATTTGATGACATGCGTAAATATGAATTTGATGAAATTTGACAATGAATTGATATTTGAAAATTTGAGGAAAATTCGAAAACTTGATTGAGTTAATAAAATGAATTGGGATAATTTTAAAAATGAGAATTTGATAAAATAGCTTGGTAAACATATAAGATAAATTCAAAACATTACAAATTTACTAATATTAATAACTAAGAAATTTTATAAGAATTGATCTTGGAATTTGGTTATTGTGTAATATTAATTATTGTAAAAAAAAATTTTTTGATTTACATTGCAAACCAGTATTTTGATCTCGAATTGACTCCAAAATGATAAACGTTTGAATATCAATAGCATAGAAGTGGTAAACTTATATGGGTATGAAACCTTAATTCAATATTAGAGATATGCGTAATGAAATAAAGGAAATTACAATAAAAAAAAAATTGAAAATTTTTGCAAAAATTTAAAATTTGATAACACTGAAAATGAGAGAAATTTTGAACAAAAATTGAAATTTTGAAATTGAAAAAAATTGAAATTTTGAATGAAATGAAATGTGAAGTATGAGAACATGTGTACACAAAATTGAGGATGAATAAGATATTGAAATGGATTAACGAATACTTGTAAAAAAAATATTTTATCGAGAATATTGTGATTGATATTTGTGAATTTTTGTAAATTTATGGATTGAATTTTGAAAGTGAATTTGGTACTTGAAATTGATAGTTAATATGTTATTGAATATGGTTATTGAACTTGTTAAATAATTGATGAATTAAAATGAAATGTGACTATGATTATGAAAATTGAACATATGTAAAAATAATGAATATTTTGAAATTTGAAAATTATTTATGAAATTGGTTTTGAAATTGATATTGAATAATGGTATGACTATGAAAATGAATATTATGATATTAATGCATACAATTATTGTTTCTTGAGAGTAGATTACCTACCAAACTTTATGCAAAAAGTAAGGGATCATGTGTGATCATGGTGGAATGATACAATGAGATGAGTTGCATCACTGAGTTTTCTTTTCTCTTTTTCTGTGGACCAGGGGTATTATGTCGCAGTGAATTAGATTCACTGGACATATTTGTGTATTTTATGAATTTATTTTATGGCAAAAATGCGATATAAAATAAATAAATAAATTGGCATCACATCTGATTTCAATTAGCAGAAACAACAAGCACACAACTATATTAGAAGGACTTTATTTCACTTCTTATAAGACGTACAAAATTTAAAAAGGCCAAAGCACTTTCGAGCGTAAATACGCTCTTCATCAGTGGCTACATGAAAATAGAAATGATCGTTCATATATAGACCAGAAAAGGTGACAAATTTGCATAAATACAATTATCAATAAATATACGTTTAGCTAAGGAGAATCCAAAAATACAAAACATTTTGCACAAATTCAAAAAATTGAGCATAAATCACGAAAAGTACAGTAAAAATTCTTACAATTTTATTACAGAAATTTCAAATTCAAAAAAAAAATTTTTTTTAAATATAGGGGACAGTCAGGCCCAATCCCCGAGAGGATGACGTCAAAGATAACTATGAAGAAACTTGAATTGCATGGAGTCGAGAATGAGTTGCCAAACATAACTTAAAATCTGAACGGGGTCAAAATTACAAATCGACTCGTGGTAAATATAAATAAAGAGGGATTCAAAAAGGAGAATATTACGAGGGTTATTACAACGCATAAGAAGGAAAGTTCTTTCAAAAATGGGCCTGAAATTTTCTTTAACAACAAAATGAGCATGGGTCGTAGAAAGTTTACCACCTTTGACATCCCTAGCATGTTCTGCCAAACGGATACCAATAGTACGTTTAGTACTGCCAATATAAAATTTAAAGTTACCATCAATGGACAACAGGGGAACCACATACACCCCAGCAAAGTTTTTAAAGTCATCCTTATCACCCAGCTTATCAGACCGAATCCGGTTAAATAAAGAAGAAACATTAGAGTGAGCAGACCTAAAACCAAACTCAGAGCAAAACTGAATAAAGGGGCGGAAAATCCTAGGATGGTACGGGAAACTAGATTTACGATTCAAACGATCTTTTAAAGAAATAAGTTGAGTGTCAATGAGAGAAAATTTACGGCGAACATGGGAAAAAAACTTATGTATAAATTCAAAGGAATACGCAGCCTCATGGCCAAGATTGAAAATAAAATCAATTTTGTCACTAAAAGAAGAAACAGAAGAACAAATGTTAAAATTGCAATTAAAATAAGCGTTAAAAGAAGTTTTTTAGAGGAAATAGGATGGTAAGAATTAGCAGGAATACAGGAATTAGTAAAAGATGGTTTACGGTAAACAGAAGTGTGAAAACCAACAGCAGAACGGGTAACCAGAACATCAAGAAAAGGCAAGGAACAATTATTTTCGTGCTCAACGGTAAAATTAATCGAAGGGTAAAAATCATTAACCTTGGACAAAAAAAGAAGGAGATCATTTAAATCCCTATCCCAAATAATAAAAACATCATCAATAAACCGGCACCAAAGAGATGGATGGATGGGCAAAAAAGCAAAATTTTATTCTCGAACTCCTGCAAAACCGCCTCTGCCAAAATACCACATAATGGGCTACCCATAGGGGCACCACAAGCTTGTAAATAAATATTATCACAAAATCCAAAATAATTGGTCTCTGCAACAATGTTCAAAGCAGAAGTCCTTCTAATATAGTTGTGTCCTTCTAATAAAGTCCTTCTAATATAGTTGTGTGCTTGTTGTTTCTGCTAAATAAAGTCCTTCTAATATAGTTGTGTGCTTGTTGTTTCTGCTGATTGAAATCAGACATGATGCCAATTTATTTATTTGCTCTTTATACTAGTACCCATCGCCCTTCTGGTTTGTTTATATAGTGACCATCGACAATTTGTTTGTTTGAAATTTTCTGCTACCCAGCTATCCAGACATAAATACTTAGTGCCAAGTATATTTTGATTTCGTATGAAGATACGTTTTCGTCTGAATGAAAGTTTTTGCCGGAATCACGTTTTCCTGAGTTGCTGGTTTTCGAAAGTGCCCTGGCATTTACGTTCCGGGTATTAAGGCTTTTTGCTGCATGTTTAATAAACTGTGCTACATACAATTGGACAGGTATGTTGGTACACTGATGCTATTATCTTTCGTACTTTGATATTTTTTGGCGGTTCTACATGAGCGTGTTTTGGATTTGTACCCACTAAAATTTCTGCGTACAGCATACGACGTGGTGTATATTTTTATTTTTCGACCTTCTTCAAGTACTGTGCCACATTTTGACTGAACAGTTTTACGTGCATGTAACTTATGTTTTTTTAATCTTCTGACTTGCCTTGACTATGCTGCTCTGAGTGGTGGGATGCATATGTCTTCCTGTAGAATTTTCTGATGTACTTTAGATGTGATGTCCTGCGAGACTTGTATATTTTTATCCAGCAAGGCATACTTCATGATTGGATCCTTTCGGTGTTTTAAAGTGATGGCTTTCTTTTTGACCTGGAGTCTTACTCTTTATCCCTTGACAAAAGTTTTTCCGTAAGTGAATCTTTTATTATCTTTTTGATTGGAATGTAAATAACATTCCTGTTTTGACATCTTGCTTTGCACCTATTGTCATGTGTTGAAATCAACATTTTATTGATACATGTATTTTACTTGCAAGGATTGGCCTTATATCTTATAACGAGTTGTATTTTTGGCCGGTTTTTATAATTGATTTTTTATGACTTTCTTTGATTTTAAACTGTGTTTTTAATCCACTTTAATCTTTGTATCGTTTTTAAATGGTTTGGTTTTATAGTGCTATCGGATTTTGATCGTTCGCTTGGAGCTTTTTCTGTTTGACCCAGACCTGCCAACCTCTCAGAGCCAAAAAGCGTAACGACGCACGCGATAATGTACGTGCGGTATATTTCAGCTATGTAAATTCTTTATAATCAGGCTGTAGGGATTTTTTTCCCTACATCAAAATTCTATTGAGAAACCAATTAAATTATTACAATCCACAGCAAACATTTTTATGTTGTTAATTTTTAAATTAAACATTTAAAATTAAATAAAAATATTAATTCTTTAGTAAAATGCATCAATATAAAACAATTAGAAAACTATAATGCACATCATGAATTTTTGATTTCTATTAAAAAGAAAGGTAAAGACACAATTTTTGCACATTACAACAGCATTAATAAATCTAACTTTTATTTAAACCAACATATGTGGCTGACTTTGCCTTTTTTAAAAACCCAGAAGAATATTTTTGCTGGAAACAAGGTCCAGACATACAGGATTTTGCAATCAAAAGTGATTCAAGTGTTGAAGTGCTCAAAGAGCCTCTTACATCAGTTTTATTTCTCTTTACTAAACTAAAAACTCTTTCACAAGAGGCATTGCTATGAGGCAAGGTTAAAATGCCTAACATGACTTTAGAAAGTTTGCTACAAATAAATTTGCCATCAGAGTTCTTTTCTTTTGATAATAAATGCCATTGTTCACTAATACTTTTACTATTTAAAATGTTATCTGATAAAGTTGCAATTTGAAAATTTAGAAATTCACTTTCTACAACATCAACAGCTTCAGAAAATGTTTCATTCTCACATCTTACAAGGAGACATGGGAACATATCTACTAAATACTGAATTGATGAAAAATTAAACTGCTCTCTTCTAGAAATATCAGCAACTTGGACATGATTTAAAATTTCCAGATTCCATGGAAATTTAGAAACTATATAGTCACAGCCAGTAATAAAATAATTTCTAACTTTAGAAAAAAATTCTTTCTGCTCCTCAGTGCTAACTGTTTTAACCAATTTTCTGGTTTCAAAACCAATTGATAACTCTTCATTTTCTTTCTGGTTTTCTATTTCATTATATTTAACATAAAATGTTGATTTTGCTTGCTTAATAGCAATTACCTTTACAAATTTAATTGAGAGTTCATTAAAAAGACATTCGATATCGGATTTGATTGTATGCACACGAGGTTCCTCCTGCTGAAACATTATATTGTATTTTTCAAAAACTTTTGTAACATGACAAACAAATAATGCATAAGCATGATTCACAGTAGAACTTAATGTAAAGAAAATTCTCTCTTGCTTATTTAAAGCATCTCTTGAGAAACTTTTTTCAGACTGTTCTTGTTGCTTCTTTTTAATTAGATGTGCTGAAGATTTTTAATCATGTTCAGTGTTAACTGCATTCATTTTAAATTTCTTATTAACAAAAGTCAAATTCACAATTTTCCTCTTTAACGTTTCGTTGGGTTTACAACTTTCTGATTTTGAATTATCAAGTTTTGGGATGGTATACAAAGAAATTCTTGGGGAGAAACCAATTTTATTTTCATTTACATTAGAACACTCTTCTTTAAAAAATAAAGTTAAGCAATGCCACTGCTGTAATAATCTCTCAAGGCATCTACCAAGAGAAAGCCACAGAGTGCAGCCATGTCTTAAAATCTTTTGTGTTTCAACATCACACAACTCTTGAATTTCTTTTAAAGCCTGTTTCCTTTTAAAACTTTTTTCTAGATAATAATAAATGTCAATTAAAAGTTCATGAATTAGTATAGGTAAGCTTTCAGCAGATTTTGTGCTGCTAAATTAATCAAATGGCATAAACATCCAAACGCAAATAAATTTGGTTGTTACTTTTTAAAAATGCTGAAACTCCTTTTTTCTTGCCAATCATAACAGGTGCGTTATCACATGATAGAGCAAGGCAGTTTTCCCACGGAATTTCGTAGCGTTGAAATTCCTCATTTATTAATTTGGCAATGTTTTCCCCAGTAGGGGATTCCATAATTTTGGCAAAGACAAGAGCTCAGTTTTTACTCCATTTGATGATTCTTTAAAATACGTTAAAACGATTGGATACAATTAATCATCGCCACAATGACTCCCATCAGTAGACACCGTAAATGGATTTTTAGTAGCTGCAATTATTTGTTTTTGATTTTCACTGGCTAGTTTTTTAATAATAAAAGCTGTTTTTGTTCACCCACAGGAATAATGCTTTGCCTTTTTCGAATCCGGGAACATCGCTTGAAATAATGGGTGAGCATGGTCTGCAGTAGCTAACGGAAGATTATGTTCTAAAATGAATGAGGTGAACATAACTTCTGCTTTAGTAGTCTGCAATTCTTTATTCACAGTTAAAAATTCATTTATAGACTTCGTAGATTTGGAAGTCTTGAATTTATCCATGTGTTTAGCCGTTTTCGAATGTTTAACTATGTCCGCACGTACGCCATGAGAAATGGAGATATCACAGTTACATACAACACAAAAGGCAAGCGATGCACTTATTCTTGATTCTTTGATAAATTCAAACTCTCTGCAATACTTTTTGGAAAACGTTTGAGATCGGGCATTCGTCTTTGTAGACATCATTCAATTGATTAACTATATAAACTAAACTGATCTCAGCAAAAACAGCAAAACAAGCATCGGGAGAAATCAACAAAACATCACGTGCTCCCTCCGCGCATGGGTCACGTGGTCTCTCCGCGCATGATGCTCCTTCCCGCAGATAATGGCAATAGCTACCAGTATTGCCAGGTCTTCGCCAAAACTCCCGCACTTCCTCCAACTCTTCGCTTCGCCAAAACTAGCTCAATTGAGCGGGAAAATTGCGAAACTGGCAATACTGCAAATACGTGTCTACATTAGAAATCAAAGCCTCTCTAAATTCCCTACTTCGGTCTGAAAAAGGGAAAAGCAAAAAAAATAGGGAAAAACATTATTTTTTTTTTAAATCGTACTTTTGGTGGTAAAATCGTATTATCGTACTGCTCGTGATTTATCGTACTAAATACGATTAAATCGTAACAGTTGGCAGGTCTGTATGACCGTATTAATTAGGTTTTTTCTCTAGGAATTTCACTTGCCTTCTTTTAACATGCAATCTTTTGAGTCATTTTCCTGTAATAAACTGTTTAAATTTAAACTTAAATTAACTAAATTGATCTGTCGGCTTAAATTATTAATGAATTGTAAAAATGCACGTTATTCCCCTTTCTGCTATATTAAAAAATCTACTCATAGTTTTTCTGAAGTGCGTATCATTCAGTGTGCTGAATTTAAATTATTGTGTAATTCCATCCGTGAACTCCGTAGTGATATTGGCTTTTGTGAGCGCTCGTGTTACTTTTGGTATGGTGAATTTGTTGCAAGTTCACATCCCGCCATTGTAAATTCTGTTTGTGAATATATTTATACTCGGCTTTCCCTTGTCCGTTCTGACATTGAAATTCGACATGATAAAAAGTTTTTTGGTTGGAATAACCAGTTTAAAGGATTAAACTTTTCTAATAAAACCCCTTTGCCCTTTCCTGTTTCTAATTCTTCTGACAGTCAGGCGGTCCATGTGAGTGATACCCTCCCCCCTTCTCTGCACCCTGTGTTTAAGTATTCCCGTAATGAAATTCTTGCTTTAAAACCAAAATTTTTTTCACAGCTTAAAAAACCTCTACTCTTTCCCTTTATAAATTGTACCAACATTGATATTTCCCCGGTTCAGCATAATGCTCTTCAGAGAGGCCCTAAGTTTGCCTATCCCAATAATAATTCTAGTCATATTAATTTAATTCCCCCTGTGGAGGATGCCTTTCCTAACGCTGCTCAGGGCCGTCGAGATCGTGGCCGTTTTTTTATGTATCGGTCAATTACTGCTTCTCAAAATGAGAATAAACTTAAAAATAAAAATAAATTTAGACATTTTGGATCTGACATTATTTTGAATACTGAACTTGCAGAAATTAAGAAACTGAGATCTAATCCTGATAGTCGTTTTATCTGCTGACAAGACTAAGCAACTTGTTATTACTAATAAATCTGATTATGTGCATTCAATGCAGAAGTGTATTGACGAGATGAAATGTAACCAGGTTAAAAAAATTCCAATCAATAAGATTAATGCTAGGATCGCAAAACTTAAAAAATGTAATGATCTTCCTCCCATTGTTAAATCTGCGATTTTTCATACATCTCATCAACTCCCTAAGATTTTTGGTCAAATAAAACTTCATATACCTAATCATCCCATGCGTCCTATTGTTTCTAAATGTAGTGGACCTACTTATTTTTTAGAAAAATCCCTTGCTTTTTCTTAAAACCCTTTTTTAATAACCATAGGTTTTCTATTATTTCCAGTGAAAATTTTATTAATGTTTTATTTAAAACTAAATTTAATCCTAATAGTACCCTTCATAGTTTTGAAGTTGTTTCTTTATTTCCCAGCATTTCCGTTGACATTGCTATCAGAATTATTGTTAAAAAATTGCAAAATCATAATTTTAAAACCCCTACTATCGATACAATCACTTCTGCTTTGAACATTGTTGCAGAGACTAATTATTTTGGATTTTGTGATAATATTTATTTACAAACTTGTGGTGTCCCTATGGGTAGCCCATTATCTGGTATTTTGGCAGAGGCGGTTTTGCAGAAGCTCGAGAATGAAATTTTGCCTTTTTTGCCCATCCCTCCCTCTCTTTAGTGCCGGTTTGTTGATTATGTTTTTATTATTTGGAATAGTGATTTAAATGATCTCCTTCTTTTGTTTAAGGTTAATGATTTTTACCCTTCGATTAATTTTACCGTTGAGCACGAAAATAATTGTTCCTTGCCTTTTCTTGATGTTCTGGTTACCCGTTCTGCTGTTGGTTTTCACAATTTTGTTTACCGTAAACCGACTTTTACTAATTCCTGTATTCCTGCTAATTCTTACCATCCTATTTCCTCTAAAAAAGCTTCTTTTAACGCTTATTTTAATTGCGCTTTTAATGTTTGTTCTTCTGTTTCTTCTTTTTCGTTCGAATCCTAAATCTAGTTTCCCGTACCATCCTAGGATTCTCTGCCCCTTTATTCAGTTTTGCTCTGAGTTTGGTTTTAGGCCTGCTCACTCTAATGTTTCTTCTTTATTTAACCAGATTCGGACTGATAAGCTGGGTGATAAGGATGACTTTAAAAGTTTTGCTGGGGTGTATGTGGTTTCCCTGTTGTCCATTGATGGTAACTTTAAATTTTATATGGCAGTACTAAACGTACTATTGGTATCTGTTTGGAAGAACATGCTAGGGATGTCAAAGATGGTAAACTTTCTACAGCCCTTGCTCATCTTGTTGTTACAGAAAATTTCCGGCCCATTTTTGAAAGAACTTTCCTTCTTATGCGTTATAATAACCCTCGTAATATTCTTGTTTTTGAATCCCTCTTTATTTATATTTACCGCTAGTCGATTTGTAATTTTGACCCCGTTCAGATTTCAAGTTATGCTTGGCGACTCATTCTGGACTCCACGCAATTAAGTCTCTTCATAGTTATCTTTGACGTCATTCTCTCAGGGATTGGGCCTGACTGTCCCCTATATTTTTTTTTAAAAAAATTTTTGAATTTGAAATTTCTGTAATAAAATTGTAAGAACTTTTACTGTACTTTTCGTGATTCATGCTCAATTTTTTTAATTTATGCAAAATGTTTTGTATTTTTGGATTCTCCTTAGCTAAACGTATGTTTATTGATAATTGTATTTATGCAAATTTGTCATCTTTTCTGGTCTATATATGAACGATCATTTCTATTTTCATGTAGTCACTGATGAAGAGCGTATTTACGCTCGAAAGCGCTCTGGCCTTTTTAAATTTTGTACGTTTTATAAGAAGTGAAATAAAGTCCTTCTAATATAGTTGTGTGCTTGTTGTTTCTGCTAAGTGATATAAAATATTTGTGACAAGCAGAATTAAAATTCTTATTTTTCGTGCCTTTACTCAAAAGCGATCCAAGCCCTTAGCAACAAGCTAATGCATTAAGACAGGGAAATGTTCTCACGAAATGAGACCACCATGAAGTAGCCCCTAAGTTGCACTTAAAAATAAGCAGCAAAAAAACACATTGGAAAAATTTGTTTAACTGCTAATGTGATATTTGACAAAGAAAGATCAGTAAGCGATTCCTAATGACTTTGGCATATAAAGAGCAACATCCTAAAGCAATATAACTGACAATTAAGACATATTAGGATGGAAAAATAATTGGCTAATGGTTCCTACAAAGTACATCCCCTACTGTTTTTCTCATCGTTAGAATGAGAGGCCAATGGAACCGAAATAACAACTTCCTTTTTATTTGTTCGGTTACTGTTACCATGCCAGATGTCAAAATTGTTCACGCAAGCACGAAGAGACGGAAGGCTTCAGCCAGCCAAGTTGAGGTCTGGTCACACAGATTTTACTACGGTGAATGTTCTACGGTCAAGGGCAAGAACTTGATCTTGAGAATCAGATGACAACGTTTTCTTTGGGTAGCGAGGTGATCTGCCTCGCTACTCCGAATTTGCTGAAGTTTAAAACCCTTTCCTTTTACATTCTGATCGTGACTGCCATGACGGATGGAGCAATTTATCAAGCTCGTAATACGACTTCAATTTTACGTCTTTTGTATTGATGCATTTCTGATCTTAACTGCCATGAATTAAAGAAACATTTAAAAAATCTTCGACATCACGTCTTTCTGAATGTGTTAAGCAAGCCTTTTAAATAAAAGATGATTGTTGCAGATCCTAAAATGGACGTGTTGGACCTTAATTTCCAAAGCATGGAACTTATCAACTCAAAATGTATACCTGCATTGAAGTAATCATTACTAATGGAGTACGTAGCAATAATGCCAAGTATTGAGAAAATGCAATAATTGAAATTTAATCTCTCATTTATGGATTTTTGGAATCACTGAAGAATAGAGTGAAGGTTCACTTTTATCAGAAAGGCTAAAGGAAATTGTCCAACAATAGATGGAATCCTAAAATTATGTCAATACCTAAATTTTTACTACAGATGGAGCAACAGACTTATATGCTGAACTGATCTTTCCGATAGACAATCCATAACAATAGTGCAAATTAAGATAAAGAACTTAGTGTTGTGAACTTTCATGTAAATTCTCATCAGTGCCTTAAGAAAACACTTAAGTATGTGTGAACGTTTGTGTAGAAATTCATATCAGTGACATCCTAAAGATATCTGCCAAGAGTATTGGTGAGTCATGAAAAATTATCTAAATTTATTATCTATGATATTAAGAACGATTTAAACATGTTGAATTTGATATCTAAATTTTAAAATAGAAATTAAAAATGGTCCACGAAAAATTGAGTAAGCTCACTCTGAATATTAAAAATTGAATTTTGAATGTTGCAAAAATAATATATATGTTTGATGTGATTTGTATAATAGTCAAAGGCCTTGTAAAATAATGTGTGTTTTAAAATAATAGTTGGTTAACATAATTGTTAATAATGAAAAAGAATTTTGAGAGCAAATTGCTATTGATATAATATATATATATAATAATCAAGAAATTTAGTCTTATAATAAATTGTTATTCGTAAAACTAAATTGTGTCTTTATTGAATATACGGCCTAATTGATGAAGCAGAGTGATTAAAAATTTTCTACGGTGAGGTAAGAGGGATGATTTTCAAGCTAACCTTGAGTTAGTTGCTGTCTGATTGGACTTTATTTGATAAGCATAATTAATTAATTTCTCCTCTTCCCACTTCCCTTACTAAGATATGGGGGCTTTACTTCTTTTACGAACTCCTCCCCATAGAAGTAATATAAATTTCTAAATAATTTACAAGTTTTTAAGTTTACAACACTTTGAATTCTATCATCTAAAACAGGGGTAAAAGTGACAAGGTGAGGATTTATAGGATTTTCTTTTAAAAAAATGTAGGACAACGAGAAACATCAAATAACAGCATATGGTTGCTACTATATTTTAAAATAAATTTTCAAATTTTTTAAGAGAAGTTAATTTGAAGAATTTTATAGGAAAAGAACCAACTTTTATATTATTTTAACATATTCATTATCAGTTTTGTGAACTATATCAAACATATCAAATCTTCCCTTATTTTTTATACAGCAGTATAGTGTACCATCTAGATTTTAAGACGTTCAATGAGATATTTTGTTCGAATTATGAGTTATATTTCGTTTGAAACTTCCTGTAAAATTAATTGTTAAAAACCAATATTTTAAAATCCAAATTTCCAGAAAATATTTGCGATTAAAAATATTAATAAATATTATCATGTTTTTCATAAAAAATAAGTATTCTTCAAAAAAAAAAAATATCAAATGTAGTTGTTTTACGAAATCATTTGGGAAATTCATCTCCCCATCAGAGTACAATTTTGCAAATATCTATGTTTGATCTATTAATCATCTATTAATTTCTGCAATTTAAAGTGAAAATGAAGTTCAATTATCATACTTCAGGTCTGTACATTATTTTAGACAGCATTTAATTAATTTGTTGATGCTTAAAAAGAGAAAGCTTTAAAGAAAGATGTGCCACTTTCTAATGTTTTCTATAGGAGTGTCGCTGGTCTACAGTGGTATTGGATCACAGATTATGGATGCGTCTATTTTCTAGTATAAGCCTATATTAGAAAATAATATAATTATATATTAGAAAATAATATAAATGAACTACAGCCTTCGATAGGGTGTAGTTCAATTAGAGTGAAAATCTGCTTTCATTACAATAGGGTGAGAACAGGTAAGAAGTTCTTTCTCCTCTTGTATGACACTACCAAGCTAATTTTGCATTTGATGGCAAAAAGTTCAAAATGGAAAAAATATGTAAATGTACAGAAATTCTGACTACAAAGAAAAATGTAGGTAAAAACCACATAAAAATGTGGGAAATATATGACAAATGTAAAATATAGGACAATAGAGAACATTTTTGATTTTAAAAAATATATAGGATATGTAGGACAACTTCTACCCCTGTCTAAAAGCAATCTGAATAACGATAAATGTTCTTTTAACATTTATTAATATTGTTAAGAATATATAAAATACTTCACGGCACTTTACTTGCTCACAAGGAGAACACACTTACAGGCAACCATCACTATTATGTGAAAGCATGATTACCAGACCCTGGCGACATTTTAGCGTCCTTGGTACTGTTAGAAAACTTTAGTGTAAACAAGTACAATCAGTTATAGTACTGTCAAAATCCAAAAATTACTGTATGCTGATTGGTTAATCACATTAGGTCAGCTAGTCACTAAGTTTTAACCCCATGTTATGTATTCCTGCAGATTGAAACGTCAACATCCGAATTATGCTAATTTTCTACTTCAACCCATTAGAAATTAGCATACTCAGGAAAAACATTAACTTTAACTTCTACTTCAAAAAACATTAACTGCAATTTCAAAAAACATTAACTTCTACTTTAATGACACAGCACTATTTAAGCTGGTGGATGTGGCAGTAGAAGTTGTCATCTCTTGTCTTGTCTTGACTTGTGTTGGTCTTGTGGTTCTGTCACTGTTCTGATGACTGTGTTCAGTTGACCTGTATTATGTGGTCTGTTGTTTGAGATAGTGATGATACTGTTCAAATAATATCTATTTTCTAGAATGTTCTAGAATGATGTTGTGTACATTTGGCGGTAAATTGGCAAAGTATGTGGCCAGTTTGGTTAGGCCCAATTTTTCTGTCTCAAGACTGTTGATATGACCTGTTCAAACACATTATCAAAGTAAATGATACATATTGTATTTATGTTTTATTATTTTGATTTCGTGAAAATAAATTTAATTATTTTTCACATATTGACTCTTCACTGACGTGTCTAGATAATATCCACTGCCACTTCTGCAAAAGTCTTCATGGTAAAGTGCAATATTGAATTTTATCTACTTTTAAATTTTTTAAATATTTGTGCATGCCAACAGGTGCCAGATTTGGCGAAATAACAATAACTTAATAAATTTTTACATATTTTGGAAGACACTAAAATTTTCTCATTGTCTTTAAAGCTTTCCATTTTGACCACCTTTCTAAAAATTTCTTTGGAGAGCAATGGCAAAGCGTGGAGGAAATTTGCGAAGATGGGAGACAGTGATTATTTAAACAACCAGCTTGAGCTTCACTTTAATAATGTGTCTCTGCAGATACTCATGGTAAGGTCTACCTGAAAATAGGCACTTTTGATTTTTGCCAATGGCTGATATTGTGTAAATGGGCTACACAAATTATTTGCATGGACCATCTGATGCCACTAGCTAAATGTTAAAGGATGTTTTATGTTAACTACTGGATATATACAAAAAGTAATAGGTACATGATTAATTTCAAATTAAATACTAAGTATTAAAATATACCTCTAGATTTCTCTTCATAGGATTTGAATTGTTGAGACGATTCTTGTGAAAATTGCTGAGATTTTTCTGGAGATCTCTGTTCATTACGATTAAACCCTGGCGTCTTTTCATTCTCTGGGGATGAACCTCTTCCTCTTCCACGGCCTCTGCCTCTCCCTAATGTAATAAAAAATTATTAAAGTTTTATTAACATATTAAAATCCTAAAAACAGGGTTGGCTGATTTAAACCATATTAGTTTAATCCATGGTGTTTTTGTTTGCTTAAACCATTTTTTTTTTCTTTTTGTTTAAACCATGGTTTAAAAATTATTGATGTTTACAAATACTCTATAATTCTAGCCAAGCAGTACAAGCCAAATTCTTAGCCAAACAGTACAATAGACCTCTGGTCGATGTGCTACTGCTAGGCTCTCTTTGAGCTGCCCACCTATAAGTTTTAAGTCATCTTAACCAAACACTTACATCATATACAATAAACGCTTCCACATAATCCACCTTAAATGTTTTATGTACATAATTAATAAATATTTGCAGAGGTTAAAATTCAGAATGGAGTGGCAGGCACCAAAAAATTGTAACTCTCACCTTGGAAAATATGCAAAATGGGAATTTTTGTCATTGAATACATTTACAGCAAAATTTTGCTATCAGGCGGGAGGGAAAGTCCCGCATTCTAAAATTCTTTCTATTATTATGCATTCTTGATACAACCATAGCTATCTATGGAGACATTGGTACCCAGAGAGAGGGACTTCTGGGAATAGATTTTTCATAAAAGTATATTGTTCCAGGAGGGGAGTAGTTGAAATATGGAATCAGATCCAAAGACCAGGTTACATGCATTATTCAACAATTTACAACCGGGATCTGCAGGTCAAGCAGACTTGTAGATATTTATTGACAATTTTACGCATTCTATTTGGAAGATCTATTAGCTCATGTATTTAAGGCTAATTTTTAAATTATTTTTCCATACATAGTGCATTCACATAATTTAGTTTGCATTAAGTTATTCTTTTTTCATCCATCTACAACCTCTTATTATTGCTCATTAGCTTGACTAAACTAGCTTGTTTTATATTTGGGCTAATTATTAAGGTTAATTTTTTTGGTACTTATGTATTATTATGTCGACCATTTCAGTCGAAATCTAAACTGTTGCCAAAAGGTAGATTTTGTGCCAATAATCGAAAACTATGACATCATAACACACTGTGCAAACCTTGGTCACTAAAGCGGAAGCCATCCATTTTTGCTTTGGTAAATGCACATATTAAAGTGTACTGTTTTTTTTCTATGCCGGCTGAATGATTAAAATTTGGGACTTGCCTACTACAGAAGAGCATGCAGTGGCCTATTTCCAACAATACGGAACTCTGGCATCTAAAAAAATGTGCGTTAATAGCCATGATATGGGTGATTATGTGAAAACAGACAAACAGTGACGATGCAATGTGAAAGACTGTCAGAAACATGTAGCCATTAGAAAAGACATGTGGTTTGAGGGATCCAGACTTTCATTTGTAACTGCACTATGTTTTATTTACAGCTGGACTAGAGAATTGACATCAATTAATTGGGGAAAAAAGCAGATGGATTTAGCTGACATGACAGTTATAGATTGGAATAATTACATGAGGGAAATGTGTATGTATAGCCTACAACAGCGAGATTTTAAAAAAATAGGAGGTCTGAACAAAATTGTAGCATTAATGAAAGTCTTTTTACGAAGCGCAAAAATCAAGTCAGTCGAGTACTTCCACATCAATGGATTTTGGGGGGTTTGTGCCGAGAAACAAACGAGTGTTTTGTTGTAAAAGTTCCGAATCGATCAGCAGCAACTCTTTTGAAAGAAATTAAAGAAAACATACAAGATGGAATTACAATTTTTTCCGATTCTTGGAAAGTGTACAAAACTGATGAACTAGAAAGTACGGGTTTTAAACATTTTAAAGTACACTACCACTATCACTTTGTTGATCCCACAGCTGGCATGCATACGCAAAATATTGAAAGACTTTGGGGTTTGGCTAAATGGCAAAATAAAAAACACCAAGGAACTACTCGAAAACACCTAGATTCATATCTATGCAAATTCATGTTGCGTCGAATTCACAAGGACGATGACTTGCTTGTTTTGATATTGCAGGCTGTAAAGGATTTTTCGCCACTGAAATTATTGTTTTTGTACCTTTCGATCGTTTTGCAGTTATTAATATGTTCATTGTTTTATATCTGTTAAATTTTTTATTTATATTACGCTGTAATCGAATTTCAAATTGTCTCGTCAACAATGCCAATTTGTGTGAAAGATCGATGGGATAATACATGAGTAGTAAAACGGTATGTATTATTACTTACATATTATCCCGTAATTCATGTCAAGATCAATTTATGCTAAGTGTTTTGTTTGCATCTTCATCCTATGAAAATGTAAGCAAAGTTTTTTTTTAAATGTAAACAAAACTTCATAGTTGGTGATAATATTTTGATTACAACGTTTGATTGACTACGTTTCGTGAACTTTTTGTCACCAACTAAAAGTTCGCCAACGGTCGACGGGATAATAAATAAGTACCATTTTTTTATTATTTTCACGTGGTGTGACCAGATTTTTGAAACAGGATTTGGGGACAAAACAATGCTGTGTCCTCAAATCAAGAAGTCATTTGAGAATACAAATTTGACGACATGGGAATATTAATTTCAGAAGTAAACACATATTTCTACCTGCCATAATGCATTTTAAAAAAACTTGCCTTAAAACAGATAAGATTATGTCTTTTAAAATTTTTTAAATTGAAAAAAGCAGAAATTATCAATACATATGTTCCAACTTACAAATATAATTTTGCGTGCACCATCATGAATAATAAGTAAACAACCTGAAATAGTTTACAGCTAAACTTTACTAAATGAGGCTAATCAAAGGAAAATACAATATTAATTACAGAATAAATCTGAACCTTATACGTACTAATATGATCTGACAAATTAATACTGACTATCAATATTATGACATCAATGCAAGATCTATACAGTAACTAACTTGTTATAAATAAAAACTAGAAAGATCAATCGTACATAAAACATTGATTATGTAACACTTTCCAACTGCAATACAATTTTATTTAAACATCTCTAAAATGCGATACATTCAGAGGTGATATTTTTAAAATTATCACAATACTACAATTTATTATATTTGAAAACTTCATCAAAAATAAATGAGCTTTACTCAAATAATATCACTGAAATATAAATCGTCTGCTCTCTATATAAAAGCATTAAAAATTTCATTCATAAACCTTTTTCCATTCCTTTTATTCGGCGGCGATATTTTTAAAATTATCACAATACAGTACAGGATCTATTATCCGGAATGCTTGGGACTTCAGGCATTCTGGATAAGGGGTTTTTCCGTAATTCGGAACACTTTTCCTAAAACTTACTGGAATGCTCTCAAATGTCGTTAAAGAAAATTATAATTCATATTAAAAACATAAATGTATTAAATAAAGCTTTTTTACAATCTATATGAAAAATATACTTGGTTAACTAAAATGCAGTTGAAGTAAGTTGAAGTAAGAAAAATGTAGATTTCAACGCATTATTCTATAATACAGTACAACCTCGAAAATCCGGAAACCTCCAAATTCTGGGCGTTTTCCAAATTTTCTATTTTTTATTTTTCCAGACTGATGAAGTCGCGGATTTAAAACAACAGGGTAAGATTATTTATATGGAATCATATTTCATAAACAAATACAATATTCAGGTCGATTTTCTGAACCCCAAAATGAAACGAAAGTTTAGATGGACGGCTGTAGATAGGCTCGTGGTTGGAGCATGAATTACGTTGTTAGAGTCAATCCCTCCTCCCCCTTATTCAAGTCACAACTCCCGATGAATTATTTCGCGTAAAATATACATCGTTATTTAAATACTGAATTTTTATTATCAAAATTTCCTTTTCTCATTATTGGAAAAGGCATTTTTCTGAAACAATGTAATTTTTAATATTAAACACTTTAAAACGTTATCGTAACATTTTATCACAGATTGTTCAATTAAATCTAAAAATCCCAAGAATTCATATTAACACTCACAGAAATTTCTTTTGTTCACTTCGTAGTAAGAATCCCATTCTTCACTGTATTCTGTTTTGTCTCCAGAATCTCCCCCCCCACCCTCTCCCGATATCTGACAAGTTTTTCGTTCTCGTCAGACGTGTCAGCTTGAAATCGACTGTATATTTTGTATTTTTGTTTAGAAAGCCATATTTACATTCTATAAATAGCAAATAAATAACTAAATAATATCGTATGGCACAGAACCCAGCAAGAGGGTCATTAACACATAGACTTCTCAAAGGGGTCGGCTGCGTTTACGATTACAATATAAGCAAATTCCAATTCCTTTCTTCGCTTTTCCTGCCCCACCATGTCCGGGTGCAGCTGCATTTTTTGGAAAATATATTTATTTTATTTACTACGATATTTTTTACATATTTGACTATTACTAATAAAGTTTTTACTTTTTTCAGAGTCATCAGCCTTTTTAAACATAACATTATATCTAGAAAATAAATAAAACTTCAGTTCTTATTTTTTGTTTTTCGTTCGTTATTAGCGAAAACGGTTTAAACACATTTACACCTTTAAATATATTATCAAAAGTGCTAATCCTCAATTTTTTTTAATCTCGGCACTTCATTAAATCTTCCGGCGCTGCATTAAATCTCGACAAAGCCGATATAACGGAAGTTCTGCACTGTGATGATGTTGCAGCAATAGTAAATACATTGAGTGATGGCGAAATTCGTGATATGATATTAAATAAAAAACGACCAAAATAGCGACGATAAATGTGGAGAAGAAAAAATACCTATTGATAATCTTATGCAAACAATCAATCATGCAATTAAAGGTCTTGAACAAAGAAGCTTTATAACCGAGCAGAAATAATGTCCATCTACAGGATAAAGAAAACTGCTTTCCCATAAACCAAAATTAATGAAATAACAAATGTTAATTCAAATATTTAAACAAAATGATAAAATGTAATTTTATCATTTCGTTTCGTTCACATATTACAAATTATTAATGTTGAAGACCCAGACCGTCCGACTCGTCCAGAGGACTAAGAGCACCTATTTGGACGGCCGGGAAGACATTATTAATGTGTATATTTTTTCTTAAAGATTTCTTTTGCCCTATTTTTTAGATTAAATAATATGTTTTAATAGATTAACTTAACTTTTGTCATTATTTTTACTAAAAATAGTGCTTTATAGTGTATTTAGTTAATATTAAATCTGAATTTTATTCAAATTCTATAACCCGGAAAAATCGAAAATCCGGAATCGGTAAAGTCCAGACGAGTCCGGATTTTCGAGCTTGTATTATTAATATTGTTAATTAAGGCAAAAAATCATTTGGCGAGATTTTAAACAAAAATTCGCTATTTGGTGCAATTTTTGACAAATAATTGAGTATTAGCGCAGAATTTGGCATTATTTTTCCGCATTCCGGTTTTGGGAGGGTCCAGATATTAGAACGCCGGATAAGAGGTCGCGTACTGTACTACAATAATTTATTTTACGTAAAAACTTGAAATCATGGAGGTAAAAGTACTGTATAACTCCATGCTTATTTCGAAAAAGGAAATAGAAATGTCTGCTTCTCCATGTAAAATCAATGAATGTTTCATTCATATCAGCTATATTGCACACTCCAGAGTTACAAAATTTTGCGTTAAAGAAATTCAGCAATTCTTATACAACTCATCTTACATCTTGATCTGTTTACATTCTCCATATGTGAAAATCAGGCTTCGTTGTAGAAATAATCAAAGTTTGATGATCATTTAAACTCAGAAATATTGTAATTGCGTTGTCGCAGTATATAGATGCACAGAAAAAAAATCAAAAATAAAGCGGTTTTAGGATGGATGCAACACTAAATATAAATATCAGGATGTAAAGGCAGTAATTACTCCTGATACACAATAAAGAAGTATATAGACTACGTAAAACTGCTCAGTAATTACTAAAGATGCATACTTCATTAGGCTATAATTAATTTGGGTCTATTCAGGGCCGATCCTAGCAGGTGTGCAGCGCGTGCACCGCACGCGGGCGGCCAAAACAAGGGGCGGCCGCAGGCTGCTTAAAGTTCTATCAATCCAGCAAAATTTTTTAAAACTTATAATAAATCAAATAAATATGCTGAATTTTAAATAGTTATTGAAAAATTAAAATAAGTCCCATAGTTTAAGAAAAATAGAATGTTAGTGCACAGTGTGTTGGTCCATTGTCCATTAATGTCTACTCTTTACACACATCCTTCATTTGATAGCAAAATTCGTAGCAGAGCCAGCAATACGGCATAGAAAAGGATACCAAATTTTAAATTTCTATCGAAAAAAATAACCAAAGGGCATATTTTTGAGACGCCTAAGGATGTTTCGTTCCACTGTGTGGCAGCTTATTTATGTATACCACGGTTGGCACGCGGCTCGCAGATCAATGGTCAAAAGAAACTTTATTTTAGCGGTCTCCTTTGTAGATTAGAACTGAATTATTTCGGTAAAGTTTACCCTTTCGCGACGGCGGCATTCCGGAACTGCGGCGGCCTAAAGGACGGAGCACTTCTTTTTCGTACTGTTTCCAGGAGACGGCAATTTTATTGCGCTAAGCATAACTCTCCAAAAATATTCACTAAAAATCACCCGTTCAATACAGCATTCTACTATTTTCAGGAATAAAGGACATTCTTATATTCTGTTTGAAGTATATTTTTCTTTCAAATTTTCTTTTATCAAAATATTAAAAATTTTAGCGTATTAAAAATGATAACTTACCTTCAATAAAATAGTTATCAGTTAATCAGGAGTGTATATAGATTTAAATCAGTTATCAGGAGTGTATACAGATTTAAATTTTGAAACTAATGCATCTAAAATGGGTTTCAATTTATCTAGCTTTTGGGCATTACTATCAAGAGTAAAATGAAGGTAAAGTAATATTCTTGGCCTAACATTTTAACAAAAAAAAATATTGATTTATTGGTAGAACATGGTCCCAAACAAGTAGCAAATTTTAAATTTCAGGTCGATGCGAGTGGCAGAAAATTTAGCTGTTCATATTATAACAAAACTTTAGTGAACGGGGAGAAAATAAATCGCGCGTGGCTCTGCTACTCCATAAAACTAAATCGTATTTTTTGTTTTGCATGTAAATTGTTTGGTAAAGATAGTTCAACACAACTTGTAAGTACTGGCTTTTCTGATTGGCGTCATTGTTCGGATTACCTTGCGGCAGCAAAGACATCTATCAAAGATGCGACATCTATCAAAGATGCCACACCGCCAATACCCGAATTATAAGAACAGAGGAGGAGCTAGCTTTTGCTCAGTGATTATAATGTCGGGCTACGAAGCATCAGGTCCCTGGTTCGGGACCACAGCAACGTTCAATCGCCACAACCTTAATAAGTATGAAAATACTCTAAAAAACGTAAACTCTATAAGATCGTGGTGTGAAATAAAGACGAGGCTGGAAAAAAATTGTACTATTGGCGCGGAACAAAATGTTTACAATCGAGAGAAAAAGCGATGGCGCGCCATCATTGAAAGAATGATTGCTGTAGTACAATTTTTAGCCAGTCAAAATTTAGCATTCAGAGAAACTAGTACGAAGTTGTATCATAGAGATAATGGTAATTTTTTAGAGGCAGTGGAAATGTTGACCAAATTTGACCCAGTTATTTCAGAACACCTTAATAATGTCAGTAAATACAAAGATAACAAAACACGTATTCCACACTACTTAGGGTAGCAATTTCAAAATGAAATAATTAATATTTTAGCCGAATCTATTCGTAATGAGATAACACGCATTGTCAAAAAAGCGAAATATTACACTTTAATTTTCGACTCTACACCAGATATTAGCCACACAGAACAAATAACATTTGTAATTAGATGTGTGAACACTACTGATGGTAAGGTAGATATTTTAGAATTTTTTCTAGGATGTTTTCCAGTAACTAAGACCACTGGAGAAGGTCTGTGCAATTTTCTATTAGAGAAGCTATCACCTAGTCTGCAGCTCGAAGTTAAAGGTATACGGGGTCAGGGCTACGACAATGGATTGAACATGAAAGGGGAAAATATAGGGCTTCAGAAACGGATTCTCGATATCAATCCTAGAGCATTATACGTGCCGTGTGCGGCTCATACATTAAATCTCGTCGTTAATGACGCTGCCAGCTCCAGTGGTGGAATTTTTGGTTTTTAACGCTTTACAACAAAATTGAAAAGTGTTTATGACTTTGTTCATTCTGTCTGTCTGTCTGTCTGCCCGTTAGCATGATAACTACCGTAAAAATGACTTAATCAAAAAGAAATTTTAGTATGTTGTTCAGACGGTCTGTAGGACCTATGCGAATATAAATGAATAATATCACCCGATTAGTTTTGGATTGAACCCGAGTTGAAAAAATGAAATACATTGAGCCCTATGGGGCCTAATTTTTCAAACATTTTTTAAGCGGATTTAAAATCCACAAATTGCTTCGAAAATTTTAGGTAATATTCAAATTGTTCCATAAAATATATAAAAAAAATTCAGCGAAATATATTCAGTAGTTTTGTAAATAAAAATTAAAATAATAATAATAACACCTCTTATATGAAGCGATTACGTGACCATAATATGAAAAGGTCACGTGACCCACTTCAAAATGATATATGGCATCCATCTTGTGTCAAAATCGTGATTTTTAAAGTTCTTTTTAATTCATATTGAGTGTTGTATCCGTCTTAAAACCACTTTATTTTTGCCTTAATTCTGTGGATCTACATACTGAAACAACGCAATCACAATATATTTTAGTTAAAATACTCATCGAAATTTGATTATTTCTACAACGAAGCCTATTTTTCACCTATGTAAAATGTTAACAGCAAAATATGTAGAATGAGTTGTATTAGAATTGCTATATTTTTTTAACACAAAATCATTTAGTTCATGGAGTCTGCATATCTGATACGAATGAAATATTCATTGATTTTACAAATAGCAGGACGATTTTTTTCGATGAAGTTTTACGAATAGAGTTTAATTACTTATAGCTCCATGGTCTTAATTTTTAAATAAAATAAATTATTATAGTATAGTGATGAATGACATGAATGGGAAATTATTTATGAATGAAATGCTGCTTTTATAGAGAGAGCCAGGCGTGTTATTAAGACTTTACAACAAAGTTGAAAAGTGTTTATGACTTTGTTTATTCTGTCTGTCTGTCTGTCTGTCCGTTAGCACGATAACTGCCGTAAAAATGACTTAATCAAAATGAAATTTTAGTATGTTGTTCAGACAGTCTGTAGAACCTATGGGAATATGAATGAATAATATCACCCAATTAGTTTTGGATTGAACCCGGGTTGAAAAAATGAAATACATTGAGCCCTATAGGACTTAATTTTTCAAACATTTTTTAAGAGGATTTAAAACTCACAAATTGCTTCGAAAATTTTAGGTAATATTCAAATTGTTTCATAAAATATATAAAAAAAATTTAGCGAAATATATTCAGTAGTTTTTTAAATTAAAATAATAATAACACCTCTTATATGAAGCGATCACGTGACCATGATATGAAAATATCACGTGACCCACCTCAAAATGATATATGGCATCCATCTTGTCTCAAAATCGTCACCTATGTAAAATGTAAACAGCAAAATATGTAGAATGAGTTGTATTTGAATTGATGTATTTCTTTAACACAAAATCATTTAGTTCATGGAGTCTCCAAAGCTGATATAAATCAAATAATCATTGATTTTACAAACAGGACGATTTTTTTCGATGAAGTTTTACGCATAGAGTTTAATTACGTGTAGCTCCATGGTCTTAATTATTAAATAAAATAAATTATTATAGTATTCTGATGAATGACATGAATGGGAAATTATTTATGAATGAAATGCTGCTTCTTTAGAGAGAGCCAGGCGTGTTATTTTTTCTATGACGTCATTTGAATGAATTTCAGTTGTTTTCGATGAAGTTTTCAAATATAATAAATTATCGTAGTATTATGATAAGTCTAAAATTATTACCTAGGAATATATCACATTTTAGAGATGTTTAAACCAGGCAATTTATATGTCACTGCCATCATTTGAATGAAGTTCATTTTTTTCGATGAAGGTTTAAGTTTTCAAATATAATAAATTAATGTAGTATTGTGATAAGTTTTAAAATATTACCGAGGAATGTATTGCATTTTATACATGTTTAAATAAAATTGCATTAAAGTTGGAAAGTGTTTCATAATCAATGCTTTAAGCATGATTGATCTGTCTTGGTTTTTCTATGACGTCATTTGAATGACTTTCAATTGTTTTCGATGAAGTTTTCAAATATAATAAATTATCGTAGTAATATGATAATTCTAAAATTATTACCGAGGAATGTATCACATTTTAGAGATGTTTAAACCAGGCAATTTTTATTTCAATGCAATCATTTGAATGAAGTTCATTTTTTTCGATGAAGGTTTAAGTTTTCAAATATAATAAATTAATGTAGTGTTGTGATAAGTTTTAAAATATTACCGAGGAATGCATTGCATTTTAGACATGTTTAAATAAAATTGCATTGAAGTTGGAAAGTGTTTCATAATCAATGCTTTAAGCATGATTGATCTCTCTTGTTAACACTTTATAACATAGTTGTAAAGTGTTTATGACTTAGTTGATTCTGTCTGTCCGTTAGCATGATAACTGCCGTAAAAATGACTTTACCAAAATGAAATTTTAGTATGTGGTTTAGACGATCTGTAGAACATATGGGAATGCAAATGAATAATTTTACCCAATTATTTTTTGAATTGAACCCAGGTTGAAAAAATAAAATACATTGAACCCTATGGGAGCTAATTTTTCAAACATTTTTTAAGCGAATTTAAAATTCACAAATTGCTTCGAAAATTTAAGGAAATATTCAAATTATCTCATAAAATATATAAAGAAAATTTCAGCAAAATATGTTCATTAGTTTTTTAAATAAAAATTAAAATAATAATTGCATCCATATTATATGAAGAGATCACGTGACCCATTTTCAAAATAAAATATGGCATCCATCTTGTGTCAAAATCGTGATTTTTAATTTTTTTTTACATTTGTATTTAGTATTGCATCCGTCCTAAAATCACTTTATTTTCTACTTTTTTCCTGTGCATCTATATACTGCGGCCAATGCAATTACAATTTTTTTTTGTAGTTTAAATGATCATCAAACTTTGATCAATTCTACAACGAAGCCTAGTTTTCATGTATGGAGAATGTAAACATATCAAGCTGTAAGATGAGTTGTATAAGATTTGCTGAATTTCTTCAATCAAAACTATTTAGCTCTGGAATCTGCAATATAGCTGATATGAATGAAACATTCATTGATTTTACATAGAGAAGCAGACGATCCTATATTATTGCTTTTTTGATGAAGTTTTAAGCGTGGAGTTAGAAAGTAATTTTAACCTTCATAGATTTACGTTTTAAGTAATATAAATTATTATAGTATTGTGATAATTTTAAAAATATCGCCGCTGAATGAAAAAAGTTTATGAATGAAATATTCACTGTTTTTATATAGAGAGGTAGGCGATTTATATTTCGTGACATTATTTAAATAAAGTGCATTTGTTTTCGATGAAGTTTTCAAATATAATAAATTATTGTAGTATTGTGATAATTTTAAACATATCACCGGTGAATGTATGGATTTTCAGAAATGTTTAGATAAAATTGCATTTCAGTTGGAAAGTGTTTCATAATCAATGCTTTTTGCATGAGTGATCTTCCTTGTTTTGATATGGTACAAGAGGTATATAACTACTTTTCTGCGTCCCCATATCGATGGGATTTACTAAAAAAACACGTGAAAAGTCTAACTTTAAAACCATTAAGTGAAACAAGGTGGAAAAGTCGTATCATTGTTATTAGATCTCTAAAACAAGACCTAAAAAACATTATTACCGCATTAAATGCCTTAATTGAAGATACCACCAGAGACACGAAACCAAAAATGGGTGCTGAATCAATAATTAAAAGTCTTGAAACATTTAAATTTTTGTGTTCAATTTTAATTTGGCATGATTTATTATCAAGAATTGATGTATTGAGTAAAATGCTTCAAAATTCTAAATTAAACATTGCGGAATGCTTTGAAGACTTAGATAATTTTAAAAAATATTTAGTTTCCCAAGGATCTGATGATAATTTTAAAATATTTGTCGATTCAGCAACAGCACCTGCTAGAGATTTAGGTATTGATCCCGAATTTCTCATCTCGAAGCTCAGGAAAAAGGTCCGTTTTTTTTATTATGAGGGCAGTGATGAACCAGTTTCAAATCCCTTCCAGCAATTCAAGACTGCTTTCTATTTTGCAATTCTTGATCACGCGATCTCTTCGGTAAATGAAAGATTTACTTTATTATCTGAGTGCCACTCAATATTCTGCTTTCTGTATGAGTTTCACAACATTTCTAATGATGATCTCATGAAAGCCTGCATGGACTTAAATATTAAGTTACAGGTACAGGACGAAGGAAGTATTGGGAAAGATATAGACGGTATACAACTCTTTAATGAAATAACTTCATTCAAAGATATTTTTCCAGGTAAAAAACAGCCAATTGAGATATTGGAAATTATAGTCAAAAATGATCTCATTCCCTGTTTTCCAAATTTTGCTCTAGCAATGAGAATTTTTTTAACCTTACCTGTTTCTGTGGCTTCAGGTGAAAGAAGTTTCAGTAAATTAAAAATTATTAAAAATTACTTGAGAAATAATATGACACAAGAAAGGCTTTCAGATTTGGCCATTATCTCTATTGAATCCCAAATCTCTGAAAAAATTGATTTCACCGAAATTATTGACAAATTTGCTTCTCAGAAAGCCAGAAAAGTTATTTTATAGTTAATTATTAGGTAGTCTTTGTAGAAGGACTGATTTATATACTTTTCGTTTCACGAGATTTATGCTTTAGTATTTTTTTTATTAGATTATATTTTCTGAGTAAATACTGCTGTTTTGCATTTCTAATTATAAAATGTCTATTTTTATTTCAAAGGTAATATTTTTGTTTGTTTATTATTTTGTTAAAGTATTTTGTCGCTATTATAACCTATTAGCTGGCCAAAAAATAAAGTTTTACACTTCAAATTTTATTTGCATTTTTATTAATGCTTCACTTTTTACTCTTATATAGGTAGATGAGTTTATAATGTCAACGTTAAGTATTAGTCAAAATATGAAAAATTCTCTAGAGGGGCGGCGCATTAGGTCTTTGCACGAGGGCGGCCGACACCCTAGGATTGGCCCTGGGTCTATTACTTAATTTATGATCAATTCAAGTAGTTAGCATTTTAAAATGGGAGACTTACACTCCAAAATAGCTGAAAATCAAGCATAATTATAATTAATTAATTCCATAAGATCAGAGGCAATCATGAGGCCGGTGTGGATCCAAATGTACTTTATTTACATATATAGATATATTATATATTTATGCATAAGAAGTGAATATTCATCTATTAGAATCTTAACACAGTTTTATACCAACAAATTAATACATAATCGATTAACCAATATCTAAATAGATTACAAATTATATTGCATATTCATATCATTTATGTAAGTTTCATAATTACAATTTTACATTTTAATATTCATCACACGATTCGTGTATTCTTCCCCTTAGGTCTCTATGGGGGGGATCATTTAAATCAATACTAGATTTGAGCATTGTAAAAAAATGCCATAATATTAAAATTAGACTTATTTAAATGATTTACACAAAATTTTGTGTTTTATATTAGATGTGTAAAATTAGAAAACATTCGATATTCTAACTTGTTAAAATTATCCCAATGCTTCATACAGTATTGCAATACAAAAAAATCTGATGTGGGCAGCACATGACTTTCCTTATATAATACAATGAATTTACTACTTTTATAGCAAAAAAAATAAGTTATTCTTATAGTAGATACTTATATTCTTTCCAAGATATTGAATTTTCATTAATTAGTCATCATTTTCATTGATTTAGCTTCATTTTTATCCATTTGGCAACATTTAAAAAAGTCGTCAAGTTGGCGACATTCCGCCAAAATCTCGCCAAGTATTATGGACGAAGAAATAAGTTATTCTTATAGCAGATAAATGACTATTAGTGTTCAAATACAAATGCATTACTCAAAGTATCTTTTATTTAAGAATGGAACGAGCTAGATCCATGAGAATGATGTCACCAAATTTATCGCATGATATTACATATGAAAAGTGAACATGTTTCTCAACAGTTAATTTTTTTTTTAATTTATGGTATTTTTTCATAAATTTATTAGAAAAATGTGCAATATCTCGGTTAGAATTTAGAACGGTTCATACTAGCGTTCTAAAGTTTATCTCAATCGTTTTCTAAGAAAAAATTGCATAAGAAATGTCTATTTGCGTAACTTTATTAAAGGCTTTGATTTTTTGATGATTTTTTCAAAATTTTGCTCAAAAATTTAGGGGAGTTCTGAACATTCGATCGCGTTTAAAAACAATAGGCTTCCAGTATTCACAGATTGTGATTTTTGTACCAAATTGCATTCGAATCGCTCCATTCGTTCATGAAATATCGTCTCCACAGACTCACTAACACACACACACATACACCACCTCAAAAATGTTTAATTCGTGAGCAGGAATGCTTGAAACGTGCTCGCCCGTCGAAAATTCGAATTCGAATTTTCAACCCCGTCACAATACTTTCCTTATACATTATGTACGAGGCATGTTTTTTATGTAAGTACCGTTTTGCGATTCCGCCGCCGCAGCGCTACGGTCGGCATTCCGCGCTGGTTACCTACATCTCTTGTCTATGCACTGACGCCATTACAGTCTGATTCTTCATTGTATACGTTGTTTACTGAGTGTTTAAGATGCCTCCGACAATCGTGAGTCCCGCCGATTGTGAAGTACGGGCTGTTATACGATTTCTTAGTGCTAAAGGCGTAAAACCGATTGATATTCATCGTGAGATCTGTGAAGTTTACGGACAAAACATTATGAGTGATGGAATGGTAAGGAAATGGGTGAGAGCATTTAAAGATGGCCGCACAAATGTGCATGATGAAGAACGGAGTGGGCGTCCTTCGGTCTTTAATGAAGATTTGGTGCAGAAAGTGGAAGAAAAGGTGAGAGAAAACAGACGCTTTACAATTTCATCAATGTGCGACTGGTTTCCTCAATATTCTCGTAGTGTTTTGTATCGCATTGTGACCGAGAACTTGAATTACCGGAAATTGTGTTCACGTTGGGTTCCAAAAATGTTGACGGATTTGCACAAAACCCAACGTTTAGGCAGTGCATTGACTTTCCTTGCGCGGTACCACAATGAAGGTGAAGATTTTTTAGACCAAATTGTTACTGGTGACGAAACATGGGTGGCCTACGTCACACCAGAATCAAAACAACAATCCATGGAATGGCGACATTCATCATCACCCAAAAGAGTGAAGTTTAAGCAAACAATTTCTGCCCGGAAAATCATGTGCACAGTTTTTTGGGACAAAAAAGGAGTATTGCTAGTGGAGTTTCTGCCTCGTAATGAGACAATCAATGCAGCGTCTTATTGTGAGACATTGAACAATCTGCGTCGTGCAATCCAGAACAAAAGACGTGGCAAGTTGAGTAAGGGTATCGTTTTGCTGCATGACAATGCCCGTCCACATGTGGCTATTCGGACCAAAGATCTCATCAAATCTTTTAAATGGGAAACTCTAGATCATCCTCCATACAGCCCTGATCTGGCGCCCAGCGACTACCATTTGTTCCTGCACTTGAAGAAACACCTGGGTGGTCAGCGTCTTCAAGACGATAACGAAGTCAAAACAGTTGTGATACAGTGGTTAACAAGTCAGGCGGCAGAATTTTATGAGGAGGGTATTCAAAAACTGGTGCCACGTTATGACAAGTGCCTCAATATTCACGGAAATTATGTAGAAAAGTAGATTAAGGCTTTCATGTAGAAATAAAATTATTGCGATATCTTTGCACGTCTTTTTTTAATTCCAAAACGGTACTTACTTAAAAAACATGCCTCGTATATAAGGAAAGTAATAGATGACTTACGTTGAATAAGATGAGGAGCCGGTTCTTGCCTCTTTCACAATCGTTGTCACAAAACAAACATAGTCTTTCAGTTTGTCAAGGTAGCACCCTTTATGTACTCGGCATTATTATTTGGCCTTCGCATCAGATTATAGGCATGTTAGGGATATGCAGTCTTTGTATAAAGTTAAAATCTGATAAGCATTCGTAGACATGTCCTTAATAGACTCGTTCCTTTCACGTCCAATAGTTGTGCAGCCATCATCTATGCATTCGTGAATCGAAAACATATAGGCCTCTATGGACCAGGCACTATACGAATACCGCGCCTCTATGGCTCATTAAGCCTAATGTATGGTTCGGGTCCTCCAGACTCATGTCTGACATCTCGTACACTCAATTCTCAACCAGCACAGAGAGGTAATTTCGCAGCCATCACCAGAAGAAAAGGCTCAGAGTGGCCGGCACATGCCGGACCATAATTGCAGATGATTCTCTCCTCTGCTTTTTATTTTTTACTAACGCCATATGTGCTACACTCACACTGTCCTAGGAAAACACGTAACTGGCTACTCCTGGACTTGTTTTCCTAGAACAGTGTGTGGCTATCATTGGTCATAGCCTGTTATAAAGCTAAAATCAAAGGGGAATATGGTGTTGATATCCCCCTTGGAGCATCATGGTCCCATCAGCGAATTCTGTCCAGCTGTCCTGTAAGGTGGGAGTACCTTTAGCACATTATTTTCTGCAGTTGACAGCAAAAATTGGCTTCTAAATATGACTGCCCATGTTATCGTGCGTGGAGTAGAATTCAAGGTTTTCAGTTTCTGTGGGAAACAAAGTCTGTGGAGTAGAATTCAAGGTTTTCAGTTTATGTAGGAAACAAAGTCTGTGGAGTAGAATTCAAGGTTTTCAGTTTCTGTGGGAAACAAAGTCTGTGGAGTAGAATTCAAGGTTTTCAGTTTCTGTGGGAAGCAAAGTCTGTGGCTGCAAAGGAATTTTGACCATTATGGGTTAAGCATGCAAAATCCTTGCACGTATTTTGAGAGGGGGGGGGCAGTACTTGTTACCACCCTGGTGGATTTGCAGCTGTGAGCTCATCCACAGATGTTAAGTAAGCGTGAGAAAGTAAAATGGCTCTTTGGCCATGGCAAATGGGTCATTCTATGTCAAATCAACAAATGGGAGTTGCATCATAGTAATAGATTTTGATCAAAAATTAAAATTAGCTAATATACATAGGAAGAAGGCGAAAGCCAGAATTTCAATTTTTTTTAAAATGTAGAAGGGGAGATTTTGCCCCTTTAAACATCGTTGAAGGTCATATTTCTGTGAAAAGTGATGTTCATTCTTTCTAAAATAAAACCACTTGTATTTGTCACAAACCAATATTTCAGGTGCTGTTTTAAAGCTAAGATTTCAAGCTTTCATATGATATAAACTAATTGTAATATTTTTTTTTAATGAAACCCTTTTTAAAAAGCACTTAAATTTGAAATTTTACAAGTTTTTTTTCTCATGTTTAAGATTTTTTCAATTTAGCTGATGAAATTAAAACATGGATAAAATATGGTTGATTTAAAGAGTTGGAAATGTTTTATAAGCACAAAAAAATTTAAGCTTCTAATCCACTTTTTACTTTGATTTTAGGGTTGCCAAACTTCTAAAATTTCAAAAATGATCATATTTTACACTGAGTATGAGTTATCCTGTATGAGTTATCCACGTATGAGTTATCCTGTATAAGTTATATACATTAATGGTGATGATGATAAACGTATTTTCTTTTTAATTTTTTATTCAAAACAGTTGATGTTGATATATTTTACTGTTACAAAACAGTTGATGTTGATATATGTTATCCCTGTTGCTGTGCACAGATCTACCTTTTTCAAAATGCTATCAGGAGAAACATCCAGAATATCAGGCCAAAGTTTAGGAAAATAAAAAAATGGAACTGGACCTCTCTCTCTTTTAGAGTGTCAGCTTTCTTCACTTCAAAGTGAAGAAAGCTGACTTTGTAATTACATGATTTTCTTGATTTTTTGCAATACATGCAAGCCCCAAAAAATAATCATACATAATGACAAATTCAAACACAAGTTCTTAAAGTTACATGTATTTCCTAAAACTTCATGTGCCTCTATACATTCTCAAAAACTGGAAGAATATGGCCTCATTAGTATTTGTGATTTTGATATTAAAATGATTCCATGAATTTTTTGCATCCCATGCACTGTTTGGGATTCACAAACAGACATTTCTTTTCATATTATTTGTATATTTGTTTGACTAGTATGCTTTACGCTTCAGATCTGCCTATGAAGATAATTTTGCATAGCGAGAACACAGATTCTTACACTTCTTTTAGTGAGGGGGGGTATAAAACATATTCCAGGGGCCATGCTGCAGATTGTTATCAAATTTTGTGAAAGAAAATTGAATTAGACTATATAAAAAAATGATTTGGCAAAGAATTTTGTTAATGTCAAAAAATAAATCACGGTATACTAATCGTAATGTATGTACCATATGTATTTTTCAAAACAGTGATTTTGGAATTTGAGAATTTATAAATCAAATCAAATTTTTCAAATGAAGAGTCAAAATAAAATTTCATTTAGCATATTTGGCTGGCAAAAGTATTGAAAAATCAAGAGGAACAAAGAACAAGTATGCTACTAGTTTTAAATAAATGTAACAGTTAATTTTAAGTATTATTATAATTTTTAATTTTAGCATATCATTTAAAAATTAAAAATTTTCATTTAGTTAACTATTTCAACATGGGAATTCATATCAGATATAATTACATGGGTTGATCGGGAGAAGAGACCCCCACTCATTTTTCAAATTACGAAAGAGCGCCAATTCATTCCGTATACTTCACAATCTGGTAGCCCATGACTTCTGGTAACCCACGAATATCCAATCAGCGCGCGACTTTTTGGGGAATCTGCATTTTAATAGCCAGTAAATATTAGAATAGCATTGCGTTATTTCTGGAACTTTGAAATAAATCTTTCTTGATCGATTGCATTAGGCCTTTTTTCTGGAACACATTATTTTGATTTTCTGTAGTTTTTTGTAGATAGTTCAGTAATTTTTAGAACTTCTTTGAAATAAATCTTTCTTGATCGATTGTTAAGCTTTTTTCTGGAACATATCATTTTGATTTTCAGTAGTTTTTTGTGGATTGCAGACTGGGTTACTAAATGGCATCTGGTAAGCCGCAAATGGATTCGAGCGAATGTTCCAGAAAACGTGTTCGAGTGGATGTTGGTCAAAATGAGTCAAGCTTTAAATTTTATTATATGCTGGAAGCTAAAGGTAAGAGAGCAGTAATTGATTGGTGTGTGTTAAAAGGTTTAATGAGTGCTAGGTATGAATGTCCTAAGTGTGGAGATGAGATGAAATTGTGTGAAAGAGAGAGATTGATTGATGGATTTGAATGGAGGTGTAGAAAGCGATCGGGTGATGATAAACATGAAGTATGTAGGAGTGTGAGAAAGGGTACGTGGTTTGATAACAGTAAATTAAGTATAATTGAGATTTTAATTTTAACTTTAATGTGGTTTGGAAATATTGAATGCAAGGTTGTGATGAATCATTTGAATGTCTCGGGAAAAACTGCTACCGATTGGAAACAGTTTTGCCGTGACATTTGTATGAGTGCTTTTTTTAAAAATAGAAGTAAGATTGGGGGGGCTGGTGTGACTGTGGAGATAGATGAAAGTAAGTTTGGTAAAAATAAGTATGGAAGAGGAAAGCCTGTGGAAGGACAATGGGTGTTTGGGGGGATTGAAAGGGGTACTAATAAATGCTTTTTCACTAAGGTTTCTAATAGGTCGAGTAAATGTTTGCTGAATGTGATCGAAAAGTATGTTGAGAAGGGGACATTGATAATATCGGACTGTTGGAAGGCGTATGATTGTCTTGAACATAAAGGCTTCATGCACCTTTAGGTAAATCACAGTTACCATTTCAAAGACCCCGAGACAGGAGCGCATACCAATTCCATTGAAGGAACTTGGTCTGCAATCAAAAGAAAAGTGAAAGGGAGGAAGGTTAAAAAGTATTTTAATTCTTACTTCTATGAATACATGTGGAAACGACAGCAGGAGCATTCTATTGGGGAGGAAGCGTGGAACAAATATTTGAAAGCTGTAGCTTCTATCTTCCCTCCCCATAGACGTGACGAAGATGCAGACAAAGAAAATAGTTTTTTACATCACTCGGATACTGAGGAAGAAGAGGATGACGAGGAATGAGGTTAGTTCTTTTCTAAGTTCCATTTTTTCTTAAATTTAGTTAAAAGTACTTGCGAAATGCTATATTGCACCTTGGCGACTCTTTAGTAACTCTGGCAACCGTCTTTTGAGAAACTTGTACAGAATAGCAGCGCATTTCTTGCTTCTGTTGTGATTCTCGGTCGTTTCGGATTTTTTTTTTATTAATCAGCTACGTTAATTTTGGATTTTTGGATACAACTACATGTTGATTTTGAAATTTGATAGATTGGAGTAAGTTTGGAGATCTTTTTTCATCGTTTCTCAAGTTTCCTTGATTTGGGTTATATGTGCTAAATAGCTGGGAAGAGTGAAAGATTTAGAATTGTTTTTTTTTGTTTGATTGATAGTGGTAAGATGAATGTGATTGAATGGTGTATGAATTAGTCGTTGATTGCAAGTAGGTACGAATGTTCTAAGTTCCATTTTTTATCACAAATTTTGCTAAGTGTCGTTTTTTAATCAAATATTTTTTAAGTATCATTATTTATCACATTTTGGTACTTTTCGGTTAACTGGGCGACAGTCGGATCTAGTTCCAATGTGACAACAGTTGGTCTGTAGCAATTCGAACATGGACCTACTACCGCTTCGCGGTCTTACCCGCGGTCCAGCCTCGTTGGCTGTTGGAGCTCTCACATTGCAACAGGTGTTCTATGGCTCATATAGCACAGGCTTACGTCCGCGCAGCGGACGTAAGTCTGTGCTCTATGAACCATATGCTCTATGAGCCACTAAATACCTGTTGCTGAATGCGACCTCCGACAGCCAGCGGATTTTGTGATGTGTTTTAGCGGGCGTAGATCCATGTTCGAATTGCTACATCACTCAATGAGCCACGGAACATCTGTTGCTACGTGCGACCTCCGACAGCCAACGGGGCCGGATTCTGTGATGTTTTTTAGCGGGCGAGCGTAGCGAGGTAAGCCCGCGAAGCGGGCGTAGATCCATGTTCGAATTGCTACATCACTCTGAGCCACGGAACATCTGTTGCTACGTGCGACCTCCGACAGCCAACGGGGCCGGATTCTGTGATGTTTTTTTAGCGGGCGTAGATCCATGTTAGAATTGCTACATCACTCTATAAGCCACGGAACATCTGTTGCTACGTGCGACCTCCGACAGCCAGCGGGGCAGGATTCTGTGATGTTTTTTCAGCGGGTGAGCGTAGCGAGGTAAGCCCGCGAAGCGGGCGTAGATCCATGTTCGAATTGCTACATCACTCTATGAGCCACGGAACATCTGTTGCTACGTGCGACTTCCGACAGCCAGCGGGGCCGGATTCTGTGATGTTTTTTAGCGGGCGAGCGTAGCGAGGTAAGCCCGCGAAGCGGGCGTAGATCCATGTTCGAATTGCTACATCACTCTGAACCACGGAACATCTGTTGCTACGTGCGACCTCCGACAGCCAACGGGGCCGGATTCTGTGATGTTTTTTTAGCGGGCGAGCGTAGCGAGGTAAGCCCGCGAAGCGGGCGTAGATCCATGTTCGAATTGCTACATCACTCTGAGCCACGAAACATATGTTGCTACGTGCGACCTCCGACAGCCAACGGGGCCGGATTCTGTGATGTTTTTTTAGCGGGCGAGCGTAGCGAGGTAAGCCCGCGAAGCGGGCGTAGATCCATGTTCGAATTGCTACATCACTCTATGAGCCACGGAACATCTGTTGCTACGGGCGACCTCCGACAGCCAGCGGGGCGGGATTCTGTGATGTTTTCTTAGCGAGTGAAGTAAGTAGGCGTAGAATCATGTTTGAATTACTACGGATCAGCTGTTGCACAAACGGTTGTTTTCACGTAGCGATCTTCGACAGAGAACGAACGACTGGTCGAAAAGTTCCTAAATTTGTTTTTAATCTTTATAAATTTCTTCTACGTTTCGTTTTCATCAAATTTCTTCTAAGTATCGTTTTTTCTTAAATTTCTAGTATCAACGTTTAAAGTATTGTCTTTTTTTTTTGTGATTTTCGATGTTTCGAGTTATAAGTTTTTGATATTGATTTAAATTCAAAAAATATTTTAAGTATCGAGTGTTTCAATATGGTTTCTAAAATTTTATTTTGCTGCCGTTACGCAATATTTTTATAATTCTACCATTGCGCAATATAATGCACAAAAATCGTATTTTGCAGTCTTTTTATGAGTATTATTCACTTTTATTTATATTCAATTGCAATATCATTTAACAAAATTCCAGTTCATAAAACTGTAGAATACGCCACTTTGGTAGGAAGAGTCTATTTTTAAACACGAGAATATACGTCATTTGAGTGGGGAGGAGTCAATTTCAAAACACGGAGAAACGCACCAACTTGGCGCAATTTTGTACTTAGAAAAATGAGTGGGGGTCTCTTCTCCCGATTTACCAATTACATGCTTAGTGAATGTAACTTTTTATGTAGGAGTTTAGTATGCCCCCTTCCCCCCACAAACATCCAAAGAAAAAAAAAACATATTGCCCTATTACACTTACACAGCACATAATTCCAGACATACCGCTCATGTTGAAAAAATTTCTCAAAAACCCGTTCTTTTTCAAACTTGCCATGCATTTAGATAATGTGTGGGATTAACATTTTTTTTTTTCAAAAGAATCAAAAATAGTGTTTTTAAGCTTTTCAAAATTAAGAATTTTGGAAACTAATCAATTTGTTTTTTAATTTTTCAAGCTGGTATATATTGTATATGAAATTAAAGTCCATAAATATAGCTATATATGATCCATGATTAAGGGCACTCTAGAACATGAATTCACTATTTTTTGCATGCCTGTGTGTGTATATGCGCCTGTCTGTGCAATGGCCTAGATCGGCCCAGTCATAAATCTGATACTGGCCACCGACGATGTAACAAGGAAATCGAAAAGAGAACATCAAAATAATATTAAACTTTGAAAAAAACCTTTGATCAATGAAGAATGTTCCAAGTAAACTTCACCATACTTGACAGAACATACTCTTCCTACCCATAAAAATTAATCATTAAAAAGCAAGATTTAGTTTTAAATAATCAAGAATGATGGTAGTAGAAAGTTAATGAATTCTGATTGCATTAAAACAGTGTATAAAAAACATTCCATTTGTGCACTTACTCGGAACAATTCCTTTAAAAAATAACTAAATTTTCATTAAAAATATATAGAAAGATAAAAATAATAATAAAAATTATTAAATATAGGCTATATGATATTATCTTAAAAAACTGAAGAAAATGCTTACCTCTGCCTCTACTACTCATTTCTAGTAATGAACCAAATAAAACGCATATAACGAATTCACACAAAGTTCATTAACAGATCGTCAAAGAATCTCGAACAAAAACAGACAGTTCCTCACGGCAAAGATAAAAAATGTTGTGCCTGACGTCTAACATATATTAACAATGGACTGACTGTCTGTTTGGTTTCTCATCTTATTATTGCATCATTTGTTTACTTGCAAGATTATGAACTGTCGTCAATTCTGATTGGCTTATGGTTTTGACAAACTGTTCTAGTTTGGCATATATATCGCTTTGTTAACTTCCTCAGAATAAGGAAAGTACTATAGATCTTTATGGATGAGTAATATAGTATAATGTATGTAGATAAGTAGTATCTGTATAATAAAAGGCAATGTCTGTGTGTGTGTGTCTGTCTGTCTTATACACTATACGTTCAGCGACCGCGCGTCGGAGAGCTACGAAATTTGGCAATCGGAGACCCGGGGGGGGGGGGGAGGGGGGGGGACACGTGAAAACCGATTTTTAAAATTTTAATTATTTTTTTTTTTTTGCTATTTAATGTTTTATGCGATTTCGACCGTTTTTTGCCCTTTTTTCTCCACGATCCAGACGTCGTAGAGAAAAACAAATCACACCACGGGAAAGAGCAGTCAATTGCGAGTAAAAATATATAAATTATTTCGAATCTCAGGGACAAATTCTAATATTTTTTAAAGATTTTAAAACAAAAGTCACTTTCTGTTCAAAACAACCAACTTTCGTTTTTAAATCCTCCCATCTCATAACTACTCATAATTTCGACTAATAATTTACATTTTTAGAAAGGTCAAAGACCTGGCATTCTTACAAGCCCAATCTGGTCAAGAAATAATGAAAATTGCATGCGGGATCATAATTTTAAAGACGTCATGATTTTATATTTCTTGGCCAAGCTCCGATTCTTCTCCGACAGCCCCTCCCAGAAATGGGGGGGACGTCACGCCGTTGCATCGGGATAATTTAGGTAGATTTCGGTTGTTTTTCATGCGGCGTGTTCATGCGGAGTACGATTTCCGACCGTAAGTTCTTCCGAATGGTTGGTGGTAGGGGAAGGAAGGTACGGTCCCTGTGGATGCCTCCCCCACTGAGTTCCGGTCTAAATTGGGTGACACTTCCTGGCCGTCCAAACAGTTACCTTACACCTTTCTGGTAGGTCGCGCCAGCGAGTTTGCCACGTTCAGAATTTTCAAGGGGAGCGAACAAGCTGGTCGCCAAAGGCGGCTAGTACTAAATAATCAAAGAAAGAGTACAAACGATAGAATAATTGATCTAAACTATCTTATTATTTGACTTCAATGGCAACACCAATAGCGCCAAATTTTGGCAACCCTAAATTTAAATATATTAACAGCCAATCAGAGTGGGGTCTATGTGTTGAATACAGATACAAGTTATCAGGGGAATTCCCGTTTTCACATTGAACATTTGTTGTTTACTGTATCGGGGCATTACTCATTTTCGAACCAAAACTTATCCTTGCTGGCGTTTTAGGTTAATGGAAATTTTCAACAAGTTTTTTATTAACATATTTGTCTTTTATTTTCTCCAATTTGAATTAACAAAAATTTGTTCATTACCTCTAATCCCAAATTGCAAGTTAAAATAAGTTTTTATTTCTTATTTTGTAACATGTATAAAATTGTATGTTTTTTTTTTTTTTTTTTAGTAATTTTTAAATATTCATTTAGGTCCAGATTTTGTGCTCGTAAATAATTGCATCATATTTACTGGAAATATATGAAAATATCTTGTGTAGCTTCTTTCCATGGGTAAAAAGGGCAAAGGTATTTATTTTTAATGTCATTAAATAGTTAATTTTGTTTTGTAAACTGTTTATTTAAACCTTTATTTTATATTATAATCTTTACTCAGCTTTTGCTTTTGTGAAATTTTAAAAATGAATTGACGAAATGTCTAAATTTTTAAAATTCTATACGTTTTGCACAATGTTCATTACAGAGGCGCTTATTTCATAGTTTCTTCAAAGTATTTTTTGAACCCCCAATAATTTTGTTGTATCCTCCTCGAACCCGTAATATTTTTTCGTGTATTTAGTGGGAAAAATGTACTTATGTATGCATAAAAATTTTACCTTTAGTTATCCATTCTTAAAGTTTTACATTATACATTCTCAGTTTACTATGAAGGGTATATAAAAATTTAATCCCATTATGTATTCTGGATACAAAATTTTAACTCAAACAATTTAAAGAAAAATTTTCTTAAGATTGTTAAAAAGTAAGTTTGCATTTATTTTGTTACTTTTATAACGATGATAATTGGGTTGGAAATTCACACTGTATCTATATATAATAATGTTGCGCCGCAAAATAAATGAAATAAATAATTATCTAGAGAAGAAAAAAATTCTGTACTTCATTATAATTTGCTTCATTTTAGTATTTCGGGCATCTTATTGTACCAGATAATCTAGCTGAATAAAATTTAATCCTTTTAAATATGCATGGGTCATTTGATTTCAAATTTTCGGAACCCCCAATAGTTTTTCAAGTTAACGTCTATGCTAACAAAACCAATCTCGATTCTATGAAAAAAACAATAATAAAACTTCAAATTTTATTTTTTTATCTCACTGGTTGGGCATATTGTAATTCACTATTAAAATAAGCAGGCCCGATTTTCTAAAAATTGCTGAATTTAGAGATATTGTGCTCCCTGTAGACAAAAGAAATTTTCTAATATAACGAGAACTACTTATAATAACTCATTAGCAAGGATGTTGCTTATATGATGCATATGTCTTATGGTGTTGAAGACCCAGACCGTCCGGCTCGTCAACAAGGACTTGAGCAACCATTTGGACGGCCGGGCATATGTCTTATGGTGTTGTAACATTTATATATATATATCTACAGAGTTTATATATATATATATACCGAATGCCGAGAAGGCAAACATACATCTAATGTACAGGGCTGCAAATGGTAACAGCAGAGCAGCACTACGAATGTATCAGGAACACTTTCCAAATAGACGAATGTTGGACCACAAAATGTTTGAGTGGTTACACCGCCAACTTTGTGAAATTGGTTCTTTCCGCATCAGCAGGCAAGAAACGGGTCGACCAAGAGCTGTATGATGTCCAGACTTAGATAGTATGAATAATTGGAGAATTTAAAGTCACAGCACAATTTATTTGCATCTACTAGCAGATGTATTATTATAAAGCTGACTTTTAGCTATGGTAACACTCATGAGATGCAGTAACACTCATAATATTGAAATATGTAAAAAAGATTTATAAAAAGAGAAATATCACAATTAAGAATTTAATGAAACCTTAATAATTACAAAATAAAAGTAGTGATTAGCACAAAGATAACAGCTTAATGTTCGTTTAAAAAATTTAATAAAAGAGCGAGATGTTGAAAAAAAGTTTTGAACACATTTTAGGTGATTACAGTCAAAAACATTAACCAAGCAATACTTGTATCAAGTTCTGAAAACTATAAAACATCCTCCAATGCTCTCACTTTTATACATTTTGTTCAAATACATTTATTTTTCCAGCAAACTGATAGAAAGTATGATCTTCTTTTGTTTTTATTTTATCGGAATAACGTATTGTGTCCTCCAGAAATATTTAAAAACATCACTTTTATTTCCCTGTCTTTATCAAGTGGTGACGGGCATACTCCAATATATCGGAACTTTGTTTTCTTTCTGGGTCCACCTACAAACTCAACAAGCAGAAATGTACCACGTTTGATGTCAATTACAGAAGGAATTTCAAGATTAATTTCTTTTTCAGTATTGCTAAGTATATTTTCAACATCCTTTTCATCGGTTTCAGCAAAAATCATGGCTTCATCTGATTCACTGCCTGAACTATATATCTGTTCCATTCCTAATCTACTACTCTTCTTACAATTTTCTGTAAGGTTTTCTGTTTTCACTCCAAGATGACATTTACACAACTTCCCTTCTGCCCATTATGCTTTCTGAATGGAGGCAAGAAATTTGCCAATATAAGATTCTGCCTTTTATAGTAGTTGAAATTTGGTGAATCCTTTGAGTGCGAATAACAGTTTTTAAATTTTGAGGAAGCAACGTAGAAATCCTTTAATTTGGTTTTGAGACACTTAGTATAGTCTCACTTCAGAATCTTTCTTCAAAACAGAATATAAAGTTTCTATATCTGGAAAAGTTACTCCATAAGCCATGTAATCATTAGCCTTTTTCTTAAGGGCCCCACCCACACCATCCGTAACTCACTTACTATGGGATGATTCAAAATATGACAAAGTTCCACACGTATAGCAGCGGGTAATCCGGTCATCCAATTTGCTGCTCTAAGTTTTCGGACGAGTCGGGTGGTCTGGGCTTTCGACATGTAAATGATAGCTCAAACAAAAAAGTTATTTTTTTTTACGGTACTGAGAAAACGGTCTATCTGAAAAGTAATGAATGATTTTGACCTGTGGGAGCTTTTTTTTATAAATTTGAAAATAGGGTTCAAATGTGCCCAGATGGCTGCTGGTCTATGATGTGGAGAATCTGAGATAGAAGCAAATGAAACTTTCTTTTCAGTTGCATAAAGAACTCTGGTGTGAATAGTTGTTTGATTACAAGAAGCACCATTTAGTGAAAAGATTGAACTTCTCTTGATAACTTGCAAGAATAGTTTTCTAAAAAGTCTATGAGAATTGCTGCTTCGTCTACCTTCAAAGTTTCTTTGCAATCACTGAATGCCTCGTTCTGATGCTTGATATTAAACACATGCTTTTTAAATTTTTTCGTATCTTATTGAAAACTATCTTAAAGTTCTCTAATTGTGCCCAATACTTCTGTTTTTTTTCAAACTTTGTACTCCTGTGATTTTTTTCTCCTCTTTTAATTTTTTCTTTATTTTAACTATTTACCAAGCTTTCCAATTCATTTTTGCTTCTGTATCGACATCATTGCTACATATGGGTATTATTTTATCTTTCTATTCAGAACACTTGTACATGCAATTTGCTGAGCTCTTATCATAAGCTATAAATTTGCACAAGTTGTGAAGATTATCATAAGATAGGAAATGGATGTTTCAATTTTTTTACCTTGAATTCAATATTTTCATCTTTCCTATAAAAGCAGGTGTTGTGCTCAACATCAGTTTGTTTAAGAATCCAAAATGGATTATATCTAGTGATGTTTGGGTAACAAACAGGAGCAGCTATTCAGATGGGGCCGCGGACCCCCTTGATCAAGCACTTCAAATTATTTTAGTTATATAGGTTAATTACAATTTTTAAGGAAATTATCTGAATTTTATTTCAACTAAAATTCGAATTATTGGAAATAAGTGATGAAATTGTCACTAGATGGCAGCACTAAAACTTTGAAAGAGTCGCTTATGCTCATTTCATACTATATTAAGGCTATAGGGGAAAATACTGCTTTACAGGGAAAGACGAAGGATTTTTAATGAGGCCGTGTCCCTTTATCGCCTCTGGCTAATAGAATGAACGGCATGTTAGTATAACGGCAATAGAAATTAAAAGTTAAAAAAACAGACATCGCAATATTTCAATCCGATGTGAGCCGCGGCTCGTCGCCAAAAAGAAACGAATACTGTGAACAACTGACTCGAATTGGCCAAGTTTCGCTAATTTGACCTCGAATTTTTCTTGATAAATGTGTGTTTTCTCTCTCGCTTCTTTTTAAAATAATAAATTTGGATGTTTAAATAAATATTTGAAAATAAATTACTGTATTTATGTAATTCTGATTTATTTTATTGATTCTATTGACCTAGTTCTTTCAGTTTTGGTTCAAGGCGAAATAGTTTAGTATTAGATACAGAAAATAGAAATTCAAAAAAGTTTCGATACATATTTTGTGCTTTTTACTTAATTGAATAAGTGGTGGTTATTTATGATATTTTGGGGGGTTCTGTTCTTTGCCTTCGGTAGAAAAATGCATTGTTTGGGGCACTCAGTTTAGTTTTGACCCACCCATCCGTATTACTGAAACTGTTTCGCTTCGTAAGCGTCCGGTGGGGAGAGGTCATTTCTGATGTAGGGTGGCTCTGTCCTTCGAAAAGGGGATCACTTCTGATTTAGAGTAGTTCTATGCTTCGTTTGTGACGAATTTCAATGCGTTTGACCTCTTAATTGTTTAAAAGCCACAAGAATTGTATTTGTGGCATACCTGTGGATATTTTTAGTGACACTTTCAGAAATGTGTTGTCTGAGAGGTGGGTCTCTTGACTTACTCAGCTGTCTTACTTTTTCAGCTATTTAACATTAAGAATTGAAAAAATTATAAATATTTGTTAAAGAATATTAAAAAACAATTTTTATCCAGATACTTGATTCTTTGATCTGACATCGTTTTTCTTAAAATCTCCCCCCCCCCCCCTTCTTCATCGGCTACTACTCAATACCCCCGGTTTTGCTTCTAATTTCATTGAAGACCAATATTGCTCCGATACTTCTTCCTAGGCGTAAATTTTACTTGAGGTAGTCCTAAAATTTCTCATCTCTCTTCCTAATTAAGCGATTTTGAATCTACTGATGGCTATAGTCTCTGCACTATCTATACGTGTATCGCCTGGACATGCATATTTTTTTATTCAAACCCCCCTGAGCATAACTTTTAGTTTAACTAGCCTGCACGGTTTTACATCTTGGTTCCTAAATTGAGCGATTTTGAATCTTCTGGTAACTACAGTTTTTATACCATTTGAATATAAATCTCTTTCATATCAATCGCCTGGGCGCAACATTTACTTTAAGTAGTCCCCCTCTAATTTCACATCTCTGTTCCTAATTGAGCGATTTTGATTCCGCTGGTGGCTATAATCCCGGTACCATTTGTATATGTGAACTGGATATACATATTTATTGTGTCATCTCTCTGGGCGTAACTTTCAGTTCGGTTGCCCCCCCCCCCTCCCTCACATTTCTTATTTCTCATTCTAATTGAGCGATTTAGATTTTGCTGGTGGCAATCACTTAGATATACAACCTTATTATGTCAACCCCCTGGGCGTAACTTTTATTGTAGGTAGCCTCAATTTCATATTTCGGTTTTACAAAAAATGCATTGCCTTGGTTCCTGAAATATCCGTGTATAACATTTCAAGGCTGTACGATGTTTACATTTTCCCCTACAGATCTTACACACACATCGACACGCAAATATCGTCTGTTATTATGTAATATGAAACAACCATGGTGGAAGAGGGGAGACCCTCCTCTTTTTCATATTTACATTTTTATCTATCTTAGTGACTTTTGCTCTGATTTTGATGCAATTTTTGCACTGTATTTTCTACTCTACAATGGACCCACTCGATCTGCTCACTCTAAACTTTGATCTACTTCTGTTGCACACGCGCAACGAGCTAACTACTTATTGTTATAAAAACCGATTGCTATATATAGTGACTACTAGCAGGCAGAACTCGCTAGTATCATTTTAAAGACGAATAGAGATAAGCATAAAACATAAGAATTTTCTGTAAATTCCAAATTAATTCTTGTATTAAAAATAGTTCCTTTGTTTCTGCATATAAACGGCCGTAGATTTAGTTGGTTTTCGCTCTCTAATTATGTTACTGTTTGGGTTACAAGGACGATCAGGTACAAAACTATTAGCCATAGAGTGTATATGAGAAAAATTGTGTGCATTTGGGTGTAAAAACATTTGCGCTAATCATAAAAAAATACTGCACATGCATACGACTGAGAGTATTTAATTTTTACAAATTTATTTAGAAATGTATTCAAATAATTTCCATGGTTGCAATAGGCACTTATTCATTTTAAGGAAACTTGCACAACGTATATCAGCACAAGTAAAATAATAATTTGGCATACAGCTGTTTCAAGGTAATGCGGGAACCAATTTATCAGTGCCGGACGAACTCGAAGTCTAAACGACGTAGTTGACACAAACTGAGGGATATATATACATAACTACATAGATGAGCGCCTCCCTCTACATGTCGTTCACGGGCCACCACTGGTAACAAATGTTTGCATGACCATGTTCACGGAGAAATTTTTTGTACAATATTTTCATTGATGCATTTAAAAAACGTTTCATTTTTTTTCATGTTAAAGTTTCTTTTGTTCTTTTAGCATTTCTCTGCTTGTGACTTTCTTTATAAACTACCTCACGAATAGCATCAAGCTTTCTCCTTTCCTAGTATCGCTGCTGTTAATTTTACCTAAAAAATGAAAGAGCATAAATTATACTTTATTTCGACAATAGCTTCGCTTGTAAAATTTAGGATTTAAAGTTGAGTTGTTTGGATAAAATGGCTGTTTTAGCAATAATTTATCTTTCATTAAAAAAACTTTGTACTTTAAAGACTGTAAAAAGTTTTTTTTACCCTGAATATTATCTAAAAAATCAAATTTTAAAGTTAGAATTTTGTGTCGTGCCCATTTTTATACAAAAAAAATTACAAATAGTATCCTCAAAACACATATTAAGATTAGCTTGATTCTGATTCTATGCAATTTCTATAAATGTGATTTTAATTACATGGTTCCCACGGTCCTTAAAAGTCCTTGAATTTTTTTTTTCCGAACTCGGGGCCCTTGAAAGTCCTTGAAAATTACGGAAATTGGGGGAAAGTCCTTGAAAGTACTTGAATTTGTTTTATATTTCTTCCCTTCTGAAATGATGGGTTGCCTAATAATTACGTAATTCCCGCTTGCTCTGTTGTCTGAACTTCATGGAATTTCATGAAATTTCATTGGATATTGAAGATGTTCTCAGTAGCATATATTGGCTTTTTCAAGATGCTCCTGCAAGAAGAAAAGATTTCTTGAATCAATTGGAGAAAAAGAAGTTGCCAAGTAAATTTTGTGCACATAGATGGTTGGAAAACTCAGTTGCAACGGAACATGCATTAGAAATTTGGAATGATATTTGTAATTATGTACATGCCGTGGAGAAAGGTGAACTGCCTAAACCTAAATGTAAATCTTACCGAATTATGTCTCAAGCATGTAACAATGTGTTGATACCATGTAGACTACATTTTCTTAGTGTTGTTAATATTTTGCAACCATTTCTGAAAGGTTACTAGACCGATTGACCATAATCCCTTTTTTAGCACAGGATTTACACAAAGCAGCTATGAATTTTGCTAAAACCATGAAGCGAGAGGATTTGAAAGAGTTGAGAACCCCCTTGAAACTCATTAATCATGATTTCCAGAACAAGAAATCATCATCTGATCTCAATGAGGTGAATATAGGATTCATCGCAGACAGATTACTAAAGGATCTATTGCGAGACAAACAAGCAATGACATCAAGGAACTTAAACTGCAAGCTCAGTTTTTTATTTACATTTTGCTGCATGAGTTGGTCACCAAGTCACCCTTAAAATATACAATCATCAGACTTTTGTCTTGCTTTTGTCTTGCTTATGTCATCAGACACAAGTGGCTGTTATCAAAAAATGAGGCAGTTACTAACTATTCTTTCAAAGAGCAGTAAATGTGAAGCCAAAGCTTGGGATTTCATTCTTTTGCAGTTCAATGAATTTCTTAACGATATTTCTTCTAAACATTTGAATTTTGACCGCTCAGTTTCTCAAGTGGACTGTTTTCTGTATGAGAAACTAAGAGAAGAGAAATATGAAAAATTGAAGGGTATTGTAAAAATATTACTGACCATATCACATGGGCAAGCCTCTGTAGAGCGTGGATTCTCTATAAACGCCAAATTGGGAGTAGAAAGTTTGAAAGAAGAAAATTACACATTGAAAAGACTTGTGCTAGATGAAATCAATTCCTGCGGAGGTGTAAAAATTTTTACTATAAGCAAAGAATTACGCACTGCTGTGAATGGATCCAGACAAAGATATATTTCATATTTAAATGAACAGAAAAAAATGAAGTTAAAGGAGGAGGAGAGGAAAAAAAGGAAAATATTACACTGTGAGTTAGAGGACTTGAAAGAAAAAAGGGTTCGCATTGAAAAGCAGGTTAAGAGCTGCAGAACTCAGCTGATAAACTTACGGAAAAAGCAGAAATAACAGAGTGTTTCAGATTTATTACACAATCGAACAGTTTCAGAAGAACTGCAAAAGGAAAAGAAGCTGAATTGCAAAAACTTGATGTCAAAATCAATTATATTCTCGCTAAACTAAAAAAATAAAAGTTCGTATTTTATAAATTGATATTTTAGATGGTTTTTCCTTTTTTTTAACTATCGTCTTTTTGACTATCAATGTAAATAATGCAGTAAATTCAGTCAATTTTATATTTATCCCTTTTCTGTTTAATTAGCAAATGTCTCATGCATTTTATTTCACATCATGATATATGAAAAAAATTAGGTCCTTGAAAAAAAAATTTTGGTTTTGGAAAGTCCTTGAATATATTTTTTTTTTTTGTCCAAAGAGTGGAAACCATGAATTATTAATTGGTTACTTTTAACTCATGGGTGTTGCTTTCTTCTCATGAGTGTTACTTGTAAAAAGTCGCACTCCTGAATAGTAACACTCGAGATTTCTGAAGGAATTTTAACTCGTAAAAAAATGTAATCATTCTTAAGATAATAAAGTTAGTCCTATTCATTCTTTAACAAAAAATGTACTATTCTTAAATTAAAAAGCTTTATACTTAAATAATGAAATGAAAAATATATAGGCAACACTCATGATAGGTAATAAAAATACTTACCATATAGATATGAACTTTTCAATAAACAAAAAATAAAGAAGCAATCATCCAGCTCTTTATTTATACTAGATAAGAAGGAACAATATGGCTTCCTTTAGCTTTATTACCAACTGAAGAAATCAAAACCTATTTAAAATAATAGTAGTAACACTCCTGAGGTAACATTCAGGAGATGTACAGAGGACACATATTAAATTTAAAATATTAATAATTATATTTTAAAAGAATCACCTGCATTTTTGTTAATTAAAATGTAAAACATATTTTTTAATTCATATACAAAAACTAATCTAGTTTGAAAGCATAAAAAGAGACTTTCTTAAGTGTGGTGTTTTGAGTTGGGACATATACAAATTCTATTACTTGAAAACTAAAAATAATAGAAAATAGCTAATATTTTTAAAACATAAACACTTTAATGAGTACATTTTATTAATTATAAACTAATGTACCAATATATGTATAATACTATGATAATATATGAGTATCATAATACTTTCTGCTATGGGGGTAATAAGAAAGTCAAATAATGAATTAAACAAAGGTACTATTTTAAATAATATACTGTGGCTTATAAAGTGTTGGTTGCCTTTATAAGTTGAGTTTAGACCAATATTCCCTCAGAGTCACACGCATGAGGAGGATAGCAGTTTTTAAGGAGGTGAACATCAGATATTGCTTGCCTGCCCACGGACATGTAATCTTTTGTTTTGCATCCACCTTAAAAGCAAGTTCTTGGGGTTCACAAACTTCAATATTACATTGAGCAAATGTGTCGCTACTTCAGCGACGAAAGTGTAGGTTGAGTGAATGATGTTTAGAAAAAATCATTGCTGCTACAAGAAATTAACAAATATTGAATTATAAAATTACTTTAAAAGTCTGGCATGTCTTTAAAAAGTTTGCTACACTCAGTAATTGCAACATCAGAGTGTACGTTTAACGCCACTCATTGCTCGTCCTTTTGCATATGGCAAATTTAATGAGCTAAAACAACAAAATATTTATGTAATAATATGAGCAATGTTTGTCAAATGTGTAATTAAATTACGCATCTGGTATGCACTGAAATACCTATTTATTTCAAAATTTTTCCAGGTCATAAAAATATACATAATATTTTTTGCAATAAAATGTAATTATCTATAGATGTATTAAGTAGCGGGTGCTTATTTAAGACCCGGGCAACAGCTGGATAATTTGTTCTATTTTCGGAATAAGTATAAAAGTTGTGAACATTTAAAGCTGAAAATCCATCTTCTAAATCAGATTTATTTCTAGCTAATGATAATGATATTGCAGACATTTTCTGAAATACAAAAACAGGTGTTCAGCAAATGAAATAGATGTAATTTATCGGTCTTTTTACTTCACGAATTTTACAGATACCATTCTGATGTTTTAAACTTTGTATTATATGTCACTACTGGAATGAATTACCCAGGTTCCAAATAGGTGTCCACTGCATAGAAATAATTAAATATGGACCCGCTGTTTAAATAATACATTTGCACACAATTTAAAATGATTTCGATTCGAAAATTGTACTCAATTTCCCCAAAAACAATATAATCACAATTGATTCAACCGCTCATGAAACAGGCGATTCTGCGGAAATCTACATGCACCCTAATAAATATGAAGCACCATCCATCAGAAATTCCCGGCTTCATGGCCGAGACTCTTGTCTATATGATCTTGCCACCGTGCCTCGAATGAAATTCGAGCCACATTTTCTCCATTTGTTTTATTGAGTTGTTAGCCATTGCAAAGGAAATTTGACTATAAAATACATATAAAACTAATTCGAAATTTAAAAACATTTTTTTTTCAACTGTGACTATCGCACTAACTGCTCAATCTTCCTGTTTTATTTTGTTCTTTCAGAATCTCCATGCGTATTTAGGGTTTTTTTTTTTTTATGTCTTCCCAGGCCGGGGGGCTTGCCTAATCAGGCTTATAGCTACTTAAAAACCCCGGCTGAGAGAGGAATCCTAAATTTATTTACAAACAAATTTTTTGTTCCGGGCCAGGGTAGTCACAAAGGCCTACAATAACAACATCATATTGTAAATAATATAACAGAACATATAACATCTTAATCATTTCTAAACTTATAATCAAAACATATTCTAAATAAAATATCAATGTCATCAGACCACTAATTTATTTACAACACTAAAAGAAGGCCAGTAATTTATATAAATCAAACACATACATCAAAATTCTCTTTTTACAAATTCACCTCACACTGCCCTAACCCGCACTATACATGAACTGAAATACAATAAAAATTGACCCCTCCAAAACCAATAGGAATGGACCTTCCAGTCCTAACCCAAAATAATTAAATACAAAAAAAAGTAACAAAGCGTCGAGATAATACAGTTGGAATAACAACCAAGCAATCAATTTCATCCCAAAAGCTCTCCTCCTATATCCAAACAGACAAATGATAAATTCCGTAATCCATAATATAACCATTCCCAGTTTCACAATAGTCCCTAAAAAACTCAAATCTGGATTAAGCATCATAATTAGTCCACAATGCACCGTACAATTCATAAAAAGTGTAAACATTACAAAAAATTAATCTAGCTTACACAAAAATTCGCCTAAAAACCACAAACAACAAGAACCTCCCATAAACCTCCAGAAGATAAACAGACGCTAATCAAATAACCAATAATCCAAATATAAAATTGTCCCCCAGGACCAGCTTACCCCCATACTGAACCCTAGGGCTCTGCCGTAAACAGAAACTAAAACATGATCCCCAATAAAAGCCCTAAACCTGACTACAATTAAACTCACGCTCTACAATTGAACTACAATTAAATTCGCGTATTTATTGTTTATTACGTCTGCGTATGTTATTTGATTAGTGGCCCACTCACCAGCTAAGTGGGTGCGTATGCCAATCCATGGCCATTTAACAAAGGCCGCTTAGCACCCGTGCATCAGGTCAAAGGTGAGTGAAAGGCACTTATTAAGTATGTGTCATGCCTGCTACACAAGTGTACCTAGATTTCATATGGCAACTGACCTGTCCCTGCCATGCAGGTACTTAATAATTAACCCTTAGCAACCAAAGTACCGAGTGCATATGCAGAGGTTCAAAAGCAGTTCTTATTCATTTGCTTAAAATTAGGAATTGTTGAAAAATGGGAGCGGCATGACTGTGCCTTTTGAAAAATTGAAATAAATTAACTGAATTAATCCCTCTTTTAAATCCTGGCAATGCCTGGTACCTTTTCTAGTTATATACATATTTACCATATATTTTATTAATCTTAGTTATAAAATAGTGCTTTTCTTATTTCTGGGAACATGCAGTCATTTTAATACTGATGTGCTAAATTATATTAATTGAAATGGTGATAAAATTAGCACTTGGTGTAAAGCTGGTGCTAAAGAGGAAGAAGCATTTTTTTACATATGCAATATTGCTATTAATTGCAGCCAGCATAGAGTCGCTTCTGTCAAGCGACATTCAAAAAACAAAAGCCATATAGATAATTGTGTAAAGAATCATGGACAAGATGACATACTTAAAAAGCCGTCACAATTGCAAATTACTACTTACTTTACTTCCCAAGGAATTGCACATGCAAATTTTGTTACATCTGCAGAAACAATGCTGTGTTTGGCCATTACAGTTTGTAATATATGATACTCATTTAGTAAAACTGCAACTAATATAATATATTCCTGAAAATGTTTACTAACAGTAAATTAGCCAGTGATTTTAACTGCAAAAGTTATAAGTTATCGTACATGATGTCTGATGGGTTAGGACCATTTTGATTCAAAGACTATCATGGGTAGGTTTTCTGAAAGATGAAAAGATGAATGTTTCAGAAGCAAGAAAGGATAAGATCTAAAGTTAGTGGATGTAGAAGAAGATGATAATTAGGAAAACAAATTAGAAATAGGTACTGATACAGAAAAGGCAATGAAGCATCTAACAAGTTCAGAAAAAAGTCTATTATTTTAGAGGCCAGATCTTTTTACAGATCGAGATGCAAATACCTAATAAAAGTTTTGCTTTTATGTAACTGAAGAGCTTAAAATCAAGAGTCTAAATGTCTACACCCCTTATAGCTCCCAGCCGTCCAAACAGTTGCTCAAGTCCTCGGATGAGTCGGACGGCCTGGGTCTTCAACACCCCTTATAATGAATTCAAGCTGAATCTCTCATTTCAATAAAATTGATTGCTTCAGATGGATTGATTCCTGAAATAATTCCATCAAAAGATATAGCCAGTCTAGGTAATGAATGGATCAGGCTGCTAGCAGAATGTTCTGCTGATCTTGTATGAATGACACAGTTTCTGATGAAAAGAAATCTGATGAATGCCTCGGTAATGAAGAAAAGAATGGAAACAATTTTAAAACATATTTCTAGTCCAGCTGAGTCTCTTGATGTGTATTGGTCACATATTTTTAAAATGAAAGATATTACTGGATCGATTGAATATCAACTAGTCTCAAAACTTGCCAAAACTCTTACCTCACTTCCATATGCAAGCAAAAGCAAGTTAGAAAAGAACTCTAAATTTAACACTACAAATTCTGGTGTAAAGAAATTAAAAGTTATCTAGTTAGTCTTATAGTTTTAGCTTTTTTATTTCAAGAACATGATTGTTTTTCTTATTTTTATAATGTATAGCAAAATTTTCATTTTGGGTATGTGATCCTGCTCCTGGTAAGTGATCTAATTCTGTAATTTTAACTTTTATTATTTATTCAATTTCAATATATAAAAATAATTTATAATTTACTTAAATTAAGGACAATAAAAGACTTTATTGCAATAAATGATACAATTTGGGCAGGATTTTTTTTTACCCTATTTGCTTAAAAAAATTATTGCTAAAAGAAAGGAGTCCTAGCTATGAACTACAGCTAGCAATATTTATTATTTCAGGAACACTCTTTTACCATCATTTTTTAATTAGTGTATATGTATCATATTCGTTTTTGAATATTTACGAATCTGGCTAGTTATAAATAATGCTTGAAATAACTTTCGTACATGATTTTGCAATGGTTATATATTTTTCATACATAATATCAATCTAATCAGTATTGTACTAGCCGAATACCCATTGAAAATCAACGGTCTCGCAATAAACAACCCCCGAATAATGTAAATTTTTGAATAATTCGCATTTCACATTTATTTAGCAAATCGAATATTTTGGAGTGCAGAACCCCCTAAAGAAGAAAATATTGGGAAATTGAAGTTGTGCATTTCTTCCTTTCGAACTATCTACCTGTACGCCACATTAAAGTCGATATCATCCAGAAGCATTGCTATTTTATCATTTCTCCTTTCGAACGTTTTTCTGTGAAGCACATCCATAAATGAACATTTTTGTAAAACTGTCTTGAGTTTTTTATCAGATGATTGGCCCATATACCAAATATCAAGTCTCTATCAAATTAAAAGGAAGCGTTCCTCATTTATTCGGAAAATCAAACATATTAGTGTGCAGCACTCCTTAAAGTAGCAAATATTGGAAATCTGAAATTTCACACTTTCTTCCTATCAAACTATCTACCTGTAGACCAAATTTGAAGCCTCCATCCTATCGCGAAGCATGTTTTTTCTATCACTTCACCTTTCAAACGTTTTTGTTTTTTTTGTGTTGCATCCCCTTAATAAACATTTTTGTCAAACCGTATTCATATTTGGTTTTTTTATCAAATGGTTAATTCATATACTAAATTTCAAGCGTCTATCGCATTGTAAAGGAAGTGTTTTCATTTGTTCGGCAAATCAAATATTTCAGTGAGCGGTAACCCCCCCCCCCTACAATAGCAAATGTTAGAAAACTGAAATTGCACTCTTCCTTCCTTTCCAACTTTTTACCCATACACCAAATCTGAAGTGTATCTCATGGCGAAGCATTCTTTTTCTATCATTTCACCTTTCGAATGGTTTTGTTTGGAGTACCCACCCCCTTAAATATACATTTTCAAAAAACTCTGTTCTTCTTGTGTTTTCTATCAGATGATTCGCCCATATACCAAATATCAAGCCTCTATCATGTTTTAAAAGGGGTGTTTCTACTTTACTCCGAAAATCGAACATTTTGGTATGCGACATCCCTTAAAGTAGAAAATATTGGTAAACTGAAATTGTACACTTTCTTTCTTCCAAGCTATCTACCCTTACACCAAATTTGATATCTCTATCTCATCTCAAAGCATGTTTTATTTATCAATTCACCTTTTGAACGTTTTTCTCTTGAGCACCCCGTAAACGAACATTTTTGAAAAACTATATTCGTCTTGGGTATTTTCATCAAATAATTAGCCCCTTTTACCAAATTTTAAAGGAGCCTTTACTCATTTATTCAGTAAATCGAACATTTTGATGTGCGGCACCCCCTTAGTAGAAAATATTAAAAATCTGAAATTGCACACTTTCTTCCTTTCGAATGATTTACCCATACACCAAATTTAAAGTCTCTATCTTATCGCAAAGCATGCTTTCCTATCATTTCACATTTCGAACATTTTCGTATGGAGCACCCCCTTTAGAGAATGTTTTCGAAAAATTCGATTTTTCTCGGGGGTGTTTTCGAACGATCGAGTCGTGTACCAAATTGAAAGTCTTTATCTATTCAGGAAGTGCGTGAAAAAAGCATGACAGACAAATAGACGAACACTTGGCAATTAGTATATTTAGATTTGTTATCAGATCTGTATTGGATTTTTGGTAATCCGATAATATCTGATATTTGATATTTTTTTCTTTTTTTGGTTTTGTGGCTTATCCCTACTTTGCATTTTGAAGAAGCTTGTAACAGTTAAAAGCTCCTACTGTATGCCTACTTTTCTCTGAAAAGCCCTATTTTTTAACACAGAATCAAGTATGATTTATGCTTTCATTTCTTTATAGGAAAGGGAAGAGGAAAGCCTGAAGATGACAAAACGTCACAGGGCAATGTTCAAAAAGCTCAGGGAAGAGGACAGCAGTCTGGACAAGCTTCTGGAGAAGCTTCAAGAGGTCTTATATCTATTTTTCTTCAGTTTATCACATTCTATATATTTCACACTTTAAAAACACAATCTTGTAAAAATATTTTTATTTGGCTCACTTAACTGCTTTTGAATTATAAATCAATTCATTATTTAGAGCAGGGGGCAGCCCACAGTGCCTTTTTTTGCGGCCTACGAAGCCTTCTGGGAAAATAATTCGCAGCATCAAATTAGATGCTCTTATTTAAGGAAAAAAGTTTTGTAAAAATCCATATCGGTTTCAAATGCTGTTCATTCGCAAATAAATTTGATTTTCCTCGGTGTCCATGAAAATTAATCCGTGTACTTGTGTTCTATTTCACCCTCCCCTCCCCCGTCGCTTTTCACATCCGTGAACTCGTCCTTTGACTCGTTTAACTAGTTTTCTTTCATCCCCTGCTGACCCAAGTGGATTCTACCGTACTGGTAGCTGACCTTTCTTTTCATTCAGCTTAATATTGCCAAGGCTGGTGCCTATCTTTCTTTTGTGACCAAGAGTGTACAAGCGTTATTTTTAGTACGAGATAGGGTTTTCTTAAAACACATTAGTGTGTCTATTCTCTGATTATTCATTTTATACTAAATATCAGAATGAGTGGAATTTCAAATAAACTCAAGATTGAAAGTGAAAACAGAGCTTACAAGGATCATTGGGAAAGTGATTATTTAATTATGAACAATAACGGGAAGTTGCAGTGTTTGGTTTGCATGCAAGTGGTATCAGTGCCTAAGGAATATAACATGAAAAGACATTATTCAACACAGCATGAAGAAAAGTATCAGAGATATGGAGGAAAATCTCAAAATATTTTGATTTCAGAGTTAAAGAAGAAACTGAAACAGCAGACAGGCATTTTTACCAAAATATCGCATGGTCAATCATCTGCTTTATATGTTTCTTATGTTGTTTCTCTTGAGCTTGCTAAAGCAAAAAAACCCTTTACTGATGGCAATTTAGTAAAAAAATGTGCTATTGAATTTTGGGTATGCTCAATTAGCCGAGAAATTTGATTCAGTGCCGCTTTCTAACCAAACTTTGCAGAGGAGAGTTATTGATATGGGAGAGCAGGTAGAAAAATCATTAATTGGTTTAGTTGAAAAAAGTACCTATTTCTCGCTTTGCCTTGATGAAAGCACTGACCAAACAGATGTGAGTCAGTTGTTAATATTTATACGTGTTACCCAAGAAGATTTTTCTACCAAGTAAGAATTATTGGAAATATGTCCAATGACTGGAACCACGAAAGGAAAGGACATCTATGAAGCTGTGAAAGAAGCAGTTAACAAAATCAGAGGTTTTAATAAATGTTCAGCAATTGTGACGGACGGTGCACCAGCAATGGTAGGGGGAAAATCTGGACTGACTGGATTACTTAGAGAAAATGGAGTAACTTGTCCGACAATTCATTCATCAGGGAGCTTTGTGTGGAAAGTCGGTAAAACAAAATCAAGTTTTCAAACTTGTAATAAAAGTTATCAATATGATAAGAGGTGGAAATTGTGCACTTTTGCATAGGCAGCTAAAGCAGTTTTTGAAGGAAATGGAGGCAGAATATGGGGACTTGTTGCTCTACAATCATGTAAGATGGCTGAGTGCTGGAAAGTATCTTGAAAGATTCTTTAGGATATGAAAAGAAATCCCTGCATTTCTATAGAAGTTCTTTTCAACAGACACTACGCAACTTGAAAAAGAGCTCCAAAGTGCAGATTTCTTAAAAGAATTGGCTTTCCTCTCCGACATCACCACTCATCTTAATAAACTGAATCTAAATCTCCAGGGAAGAAACCAGCTAATGTCGCATTTAATGGGAAACATAGATAGATTTCGAAATAAATTAAGAGTTTTCAAACTTTGTTTGAACAAAAATGATTTGACCCATTTTTCAAGCTGTCGGAAGTTAACTGAAGAACTTGAAGATAATGAGACTCTTGATTTTTCTGAATTTGGTGCAAATATCCAAGAAATCATAGAGGAGTTTGACACTAGATTTAAAGATTTTGAATCATTAAAAAGTAGCATACTGCTGTTTAGTAATCCTCTTCGAGCTAACATTGAAGATCAAACTAACATTGAATGACTTCGAGCTAACATTGAAGATCATTTTTAAAAGTCGTATATTTCCATCAATAAAAAATATTGGTATGCTATTTCTTTTATTCTGTGTTTTAAATTTGTGATTCAAAAAAATATTTTTTTCTATTGTTATAGATGAAATAAAATATCTTCACAGAAGCGCATGTTCTTAAAGTATCAAATTGAAACTGCTGACTGCAGTATACAAATACACAGTATAAGAAATGTTCATGCATGGTGTTTTATATATTTCTAAATTTAAACTTTTTTTTAGTCATTCTATGTAATGTATGTATGACTGTAGTTGTATCTAAGAATTTAAAAGTCACTGAACATATTATTCCAGCTTAAATATAATATTTAAGAACAATTTAAAAAAAGAAAGAAGTTTAATTTACCTGAAAATTAACAACTTTGGTCACAGAATCTGTTTGTAGAAGGCTGTAAAAAATTGTAATGCTTTATCATTGCAGTTAACAACAACATATAGCAAGTTTCTTTTTGCTATTGTAGATATCAGCTATTCCATGCTGATGAGTACATAATAAGGCCAAAACTAGCCTATTGGATGCTGTTATCTGCAGTGCAGGAACATTCAAAACTTTAGGAATGCCCCTTATAGCAGGTTCTGTGACTGTTCTGTATGTTGTTGTTGTTTTTTTATTGTAAACTTACTTTATTTCAACCCTGTTTCTTTGTAGGTCGTGGAAGAGGTAGAGCTGCAGCCAGACCTTCGCATGTTCAAGAACCACAAGTAGGACGAGAACCTAGTCAAACAGTTGGAAAAGATCCTGCTCCTCCAGATGTTTCCTTTTTTGGACCATCACATATTAGTGAACCACGAAGACAAGCTTGGAAAACAGTTGGTGATCCAGCAGCCGGACCTTCGCATGTTCAAGAACCACAAGTAGGACGAGAACCTTGTCAAACAGTTGGAAAAGATCCTGCACCTCCAGATGTTTCCTTTTTTAAACCATCGCATATTAGTGAACCACAAAGACAAGCTAGGACAGTTGGTGGTCCTGCTGCTCCAGGTTTATTTTTTATATATATACATATCTTACATATATTATTTCGGTTTTCAATGCCCCTAAAACATACTTGAATTTGCAAGGCCCTTAAAGTCCTTGATTTTTTTTTTTTTTTTTTTTTTTTTATCTTCTATTCTCAAAATGTGGTTCAGAATTGTATTTTCCCCAGCTATCCGATTTCACCCCAAAACAAATTGTGTCCTTTAGTTGAAAATTTGCACACAAGCTTTCCACCGGTCGTCCATTTTGTTGCTCCAAGTCCTCTGGACGAGCCGGACGGCCTGGGGCTTTCACACAAGCTTTCCAATGTTTTAATCCATTCTGCCACCACCTAACTGATTTAACTTCATCTTAAATTTATGTAAATGACACAAGTCTAACTGGAAATTTTTCTAGTCATCTTTTCAAAGTTTTGAAGTTAATTTTTCCTAATGATTCAGCGACTTCTCTTGCTTTTTCCTGCAATAAAGGTCCTTATAGCAATATTGTATGCACATACAACAGAAAACCAATCAAAGACAATTGAATTAATATTGTTTATCTATGTCGGCTTCATTTTTGTTTACATTTTAATTGCTGTTGCAGATCCAAAGATTTATTTATTTTTTGTTTTTGAACAGTTCTCCAATCTGCATCATTCCAACTCCAAAGTATTCTGAAAGTGCTCGCAAACTGACTTTTTTTTCTCTGAAGCATTGATTACTTCAATCTTTTTCATTTCAGTGCCATAACGAATATCAAGCTAACTTAATCAAACTGTCTAGACAAATGGTTACTCACATCAATGTAAACTAACCCAACAAATAAAATGTAAATGTACTTAATAACACAACTGGATCTATTATTCTAAGATGGTGACAACCTCAGAGATAAGAATTCTCAAATAACAGCATAATAGACTGTCCGAATTGAGAAAAATAACTCATGGTCATCTGGTCAACGGTAGCTTATGTTGTCCATTCTGACATTCTCTAGTACAATGATTCTCAAACGTTTTTAACTTGCAGAACATTGTTTTTCTATGTGCGATATTATGGCATACCTGTACAGTATGTGGCAGCACTGCATTAGAGGAATTATGCTAGGTTTTTGCTAAAGTTGACAAGTGCTAAAGTGAAATCAACTAGTCAATAGGAAGGCAATGTGCATAAAAGATCTTGTAGTTGGAAAAAAAAATCCATCTTTTTCTTATGCACGCTCTCTTCCTATTGGTTGTTTAAACTTGCAGGCTTCGCCTTTGGTGAAGACAAGGCATTAGTGTGTAATTTAACCCAGTCTTAAACAATTGTGCAAAAGTAGAGGCCATATTTCTTGCTGAATTGTAAAAAGAATGTAGTTATTGACTTAATTTTAATCATTCCAGTTTGCATTTCTTACAATTTACTTGTTCGTATTGTATTGATAAATAATGTTGTTAAAAATATTCCATACTTATTTTTTACATTTTCTATTATTTTCCCATTTTAATAAAAATATTTTTGTTTTTCTTCTGACCCAGACCCGTAGTTTTGTTACGCAATCTTTGAGAATAAGTAAAATCATTGAAAAACTACTCCTCTTTTCAGAGGAACAGAAAAAGAACTCCGGACAGCAGGATTCCCCATTGAGACCATCCTAATTTTACAAATTATATATTTGAAGTTTTCAATGAGTTCCTACCTTTACCCTTTTAAATTCAGAATTTCTTTTCAGGAAAAATGCCTATTTTGTCTGAATATAGCTGAATGTTTAAGAAAGCTTTGCAATCTCAGTGTCTACCTGTCTGCTATCGGGGGTTAAAATACATAAATACCTCATTCCAAATGACCAGGGATTTAGAAATTATCCTTTAAGGGAAATTTGACTGTATGCAAATTTTTAAGAAGTCCTAAATATTGTAATTACCATCTGGTTTGCCTGGTATTTGCACAGGTGTCTTGTATTAAGAAAATAATCTTCATATTTAAAGTAATTTGCTGTAAAAATCATGAAATTAGTATTCTATTTTTCCCCTATTCCATTAAAATCATCTGCTTCACCTTGGTGCTTGAGAGCATAGTTTTTGTTGGGGAGGTTTTCCTCACCCAACTATTTAATATACTTAACTAACTAATACTTATTTTATTATTATTATTTAGATTTATCTTTCGAATTTTTAAGTTCCACTATACAGGGTGTCCCACAGAAAGTAAACAGTGGAAGATTTTTTTAACCATTGGTTGTAGACCCATAGTTCCAATTGCAAAAATGCTTTAAGGTAGGAAGTTATGAAATAGTAATTTAAATGTTGTACCATATTTTTGTAAAAAGTTAAGAAAATTAACTCTTTTATACAGCCCCTCTATCAAAAAAGTCAAATTACAAAAATTTTGACAAAACTTCATTTAGTCAAAATAAAGATAAATGTGGCTCTTAAAAGTTCAAATTTAAGACAACATAAATTGTCAAACTTTCTGACTTACACCACCTTCTTTTCACATCAAAATTCATGAATTCAGGGGCTGTTCACAAATTGAATTGATGCATAGAAATCATTTAGTGGGATTTTAAAACAATTTTTTCCATAGTTTATTTTTGAGACTATTAAAGATAGGCAGATGACGATATTGGTTAAAAAAATTTTTAGCACTTAAATAAGATAAATAAAGCAGATTATTGTGATTTTGCCAGCCGGTTAGATATTTTCCTGACTTATTCTGTGGAAAAAATAAGAATGTCTTTCAAGTTTTGAAATCAGTTAGGATCATTTAAAACCACTTTTATTTTTCAGTAGACTAAATAAGTTTCTAAAACATTTTTGTCACTGTACTTTACTTTTTCCAAGAGAGTGAGAGCCCTTACAGACGAATCGGTAAGAACTATTGCATGTGGTACAGCAGGTGATGGGTTCAGGTGGACCAATAAAGATGATGTTCAGTACCTACGACCCCCAAACACTCACATATGGATAGGACGAGAAATAGACTAAAATATCTATTTTATCATTTTCTGATAGTACTTGTCTAAGCCATATCGACAATGAAATGAACCTGTTGATTGCAATCGACACACCAGCCGCAGAATAAAAATTCTAGAATGATGCAGTCTTTACGGAAGCGATGATAGTATTCCCTCACTGTATTACTAGGTGATTGGTTGCCTTCGTTGTAAATCAAAATCATCTCACAGAGTTCGGCATTTCTGAAGAGCACCATCATTCAAACTCTAGTTAGGTAGCAGAGTTACTTGAATGCTTAAATACAAAATATGAATAAAATAAATTTGAAGAAGTGGTAAAAGTTTTAGTAACTTTTTGCAAAGTTGGTTTGTGGATGTCCCCTTATTTCCCAATGAAAATTTTAGTTGATGATACCTATGTTAAATTGGATTGTACTGCGAAAAAAAAATTTCAGTTATATTAAATATAGCATGGGTAACATTTTTGTAATTTAACTTTTTATCAATAGAGGGGCTGTATAAAAAGTTAATTTTCTTAACTTTCTACAAAAATACGGTAGAGCATTTAAATTGCTATTTCATACCTTCCTACTTCATTTAAAGCATTTTTGCAATTGGAACTATGGGTGTACAACCAACGGTTCAAAAAATCTTCAACTGTTCACTTTTTATGAGACACCCTGTATAGTTACTACAATTAAATTATTATGATAAATTAAGATTATAATTATTTTAAATTGGCCTGTGATCAATTAAACCTTAATTTACTATATAATTAGTATACTCATCTAATAAATAAACACCTACCTTTCAGTCAAATCTAGAGTATTAAAAGCAAAAGAACAAAATAACTACTCAAAGGTAAAAGTCTAACATTATTTAATTAAAGAACAGAAGTCGAAAAATCCCATTTTTGGAGCTACAATTATTTTTATAAATTCTTCAAAACACTTAAAATAATTGTATAATTTCCAGATTCAGATCACTCTCGGGCCTGAAGGTCCAAGTTTGGATCCGTGCCCCTAGCTGTTCTCATTGCACTAAGAATAGAATTAAAGGTTACTAAATATGTTACATAAAAACTGCTAAATATACTTAAAATTCAAAAGATATGCATATTGTTAATTTAGAACTAACTCTACAATACATGTCAAGAATCTGTTAATAAAATTATATCCACAAATACTACCTCACAAACAACCTTAACACTAAAAATCATAAAAGCAGATGAGCAGCATGAATTAAGTCACCAGCTGTTATCACCCATTTCTAGATTGGAGAAAGAACTGTATTTCGAGATGTTGTCCATAGAGGGCAGCACTAAAAATCTAAGAAGATAGACTGAATATTTTTTGATGACTTCGTAACAAGCACAGTATCTCGTGGCTTGTAAACTTTGATCCTTTGAAAATAATGCATAAGCGAATAAAATTTGAGTTTGAATTTGCAATTTTAGACACTGGTAAAGTGAGTAAAACTTCCTGAAATTATCCCTAGATAGAGACACCCCAGAATCTAATGAAGATGCACAAATTTTGGGTATGGCCTCTCATCACCATGGCGATCCGAAGAAAACACCAACTCTTTCTAATTTTAAGAAGATAACAATTAAACTGCAGATGGGATGTATAATTTAATGGTCAATGATATCATTTGAGGACTCTTAAATTAAGTCACCAGCTGTTGTTAACCTATTTATAATTAATCTTTCCATAATCTTTCCAAGTATACTAGTGAGGGATATTGTGCGGTAACTACAAAGTTGTCTCGGGTCTTTATTTTTCTTCAGGATAGGTACGACTATTTTGAACTTTTATTACCATAAAAATACTGTACTCTGAAAAACAACATAACACTTCTGTGAAGATAAAAATAGCAGAAAATGGGCTAAAATTTAACTTTAAACATTAATGTCTTAACATTAATGTAATGAATTTTGAAAAGGTCATTTCAAGGTTCATTGGGTCCTGACTTGAGGTATCCCTGTACTGAATTTCATGGCAGTCTGTAGCTTGGATCTTCTGATAACAGCAGACATACAGATATTATCTTTTATTATTTTAGATAATTCTGTTCAATGTCTTTGATTTGTTAGTTTTTAAACAAGGAAAATTTAATGACTTATAGAACTTGGAAAATCGGAGAATTTTAAAAAGCACAATAAATAGCAGATTTTAAAATGTTGATAGATTGTAGGTTTATAACATTCTTAAAACTATCAACAATTGAATTCATTGATGGCAAAAATTCTGCCATACCATTGTTTTAACAAAAATTTTAAGCAATTTTTCTCAATATCTGCTATAGAAAGAGCTTAGATGATGGCTGATATGATATGGGTTCAGCATAAATTCTGGAGGAGAAAGGGAGTTTCACCAAGGATTTCAGCTTCTCTTTTTTTTTCACATTTCGCTTTCAAAAATATCAATTTTACTTGAAACATCTATTTTTCAAAATTGGCTATAAATAGAGTTTAAATACTAACTGATATGGATTAAGGATCAAATTCTAGAGGAGATAAGGTGGTTCACTAAGAATTTCCACATACGATTCCTTTTCCACTTCCAATTTAAAAATGTTCATTGAAACATCTGTTTCTTAGGATTGACTATAAAGAGCTTAGATAATAACTGATATGAATTCAACATAAAATTCTTGAGAGGATAGGGGGACTTACTAGGGGTTTCCACTTCTGGTTCTGAAGATATCATCCGATTCAAGCATGTACACTTTCCTTGCAACATCTATTTCTCTGGACCAGAAACGAATGGGAAAATGCTCGCTTACTTGACACAACTCCAGGGATCACAAAAATGCTGGCACACAAAAAATGCATTATTTGGACACAGTGGAGTAAATGTATTTTTAAATTATCAAGATTGCAATTTTTAAACTTTATCAAAATATGAAACTGAACTTTAAACAGGGGAAGCACACCATTTACATAAAAAAAAAATTCAAACCTGCTTATTCCCGGAACAGAAAATTTTAAACGCTCAAAATCCCTTAGTGTGAAACAGAGCCTGCACAATGTTATATAATAAATAACAATAAATGACAATAACCTTCCACAAGAATAACTCAAATGGCTTGTGGGCACTAACTCAACTATATACACATGTGTTTCCATCATGGGATGCACACTCAACACCGCCCTGGGCTCTGATACATACTATTAATCCTATACCTTCAATACTGAATGCACTTTTAAAATATAAAATTTGAAGAAGAAATGTCTTTCCCAAAAACTCAAAAGGAAATAAAATTTTGCAAATGGAACAATATGCTCTGTACCCAACAAGTAGACTAAAGGGGGAACATGAGAAGAAGAGGTAGAAAGTGAAAGGAAAGTGCACATCTAAAGATAATTGGCATGCAGAAGGATTCGAACCGAGATCCATTGCGAAAACATAGTAAACCTGCAGCAGCACATACCAAATGTTCCATTAAATGGTCTAAACAACAATTTAAACTAACACTCCAAAAAAACATAACTGCCCTTTCCTTGTGTGAAAGAAATTTCAAAATAATTTTATCCTGATATAATAAGTATTCTAAAACCCTAAAGATACATATAAATACATAAACACAAAAATGACAGTACTCCTCCACAAGGATTTCTCAACTTGTACTACTTATTGTGGAATAACTCAATACATACAAATGACAATACTCTTCCATAAGGATTTCTCTACTTAATTCAATACATAAAAATGAACTGGTTGCAGTACAGGGAAATGATACAGTACTAAGCAATTGGCAAATTCTTTGCAGACTGAAATGAGTTGATGGTAAATTTAAAACAAGGTGTACCTAGTACCTAAAAATTCCCCAAATGAATAAATTTGCAAAACCACCCCCAACCAATACATTTTTAAAAACACTAGAAATGCTAGTGAAATGGAACTCCTTTATGTGAGAACATAAACTCCCAATTTTTTCATTGAACGCAATAATCACCACAAATACTATTCATAAAACAAAATTTTTCTACAGCAGTTACTCTTGCCAAGAATGCATGTAATCCCCAAGACATTAAACACTATTTACTAAAAGAACTTTGGAAAACAATTTAAAAAACATTGAATAATTAAAATCCTTAATTTAAATAATTAATCAAACTTATTCACACAAAGAACTTTAAATCAACAGTTAATCAATGGCTTTAGAAAATTTTCACATTTGTGCTTGAATTACAAAACCTCTCAATTTCAAACATTAGCTTTACCAACTTTTTTTTTTTTTTTTTAATTAAATTTTGGGATAATTCCACTTAAAATTGCCATTAGTTTATCTCAAACATTTAAGAATTCTACTTTTGTAATACATTCACATATATGTCAAATAATATAACTCTGCCTTCGTATGCATTCACAAGAAATATCTCATCATAACTTTAAAAAAAAAGTATATAAAAATAATTACACAAATCCATTCTCTGTCTCCAATTCCAATCTCCCAAGCCAAATGGTCACTAGGCACCAGTCTGTTAAGATGGTATAACCTAAACTTTATACAATGAGATAAACTTACACATAGACCATTGACAAACTGTTTAATCAATTTTAACTTTTAGAAATTAGATTTAGAAAGCATGGCCGAAAGGAAATTGAACATTGAATCGTATAGTGGTTTTTGAAGCTCAAATAAACAATAAAATACTTATTGGATTAGCATTGTGAATAACCCAATATAGCTCAACTTTGTTAAACGTTGTAGAATTTGGTAATGGACGCAGTGAAGAAATAGATTTTTAAATTTACTTACACATAATTTTGATTTATTGGAGTTAAACAATACCCACCCTGATATTTTCCCCTACAGGCGACCATTATAATCCATATTTGTGTTAATCTTTAACAGCTAAGATAATCATTAACAAAATGATTATGGTTTTAATGGGTCCATCGACCCGCAATATACCAAATTGGGCTCCTTTTCAAATATTATAAACGCTCACCAAAGTACTTGGAAAATGGTCTTGAAGTGCATATGTTAGGACATAGAGGAGATTCTTTACTTTTCCTCCAGCAACCATGTGCTAGAGCCATGAGATGATCTCCGGGTTCGGAGCCACTCACGCGTCCAACCTTCATACCTCAAGACTTCTGCGAAACTGCTCTCCACGCACGGCTGTGCTGAAGAGTCGATTCCTTGGAGCTCGCCAAAGTATGCAGCTTTTCCTGTCAACTGCGCAAAATGTTCTACTATAGCAACAGACAGGAATAAAGAGCATGATGCCAATGCAGAGATGGAATAAGCCATGCATGCAAATCCTACTGATTATGGAAAATCGGCAATCATGCCAAACGGGTACGCTCACACTGAGAAAAAGGAGAATGGCGCTTGCCAGTGTCTGCTCGAATGTCGCTTCAAATAATAAATTGTGTTTGCCTAAAATGGGGAAATAAT